>CM030361.1:120920655-121520655 GCA_017893485.1 Hemerocallis citrina | reverse complement strand
GTTGTCTCTTTAAACTTGATGGGATCAAACAGCAAGCTCTACATCCAACTCCGTCTTAGAGTTATCTCTATAAACTTGTTGGGCGTAAACAGCAAGGTCAAACGTCCAACTCTATCTCAAAGTTTCCTTTACAAACTTATTGGGCACAAACAGCAAGTTCAAACGTGCAACTTCATTTTAGAGTTGCCTCTATAAACTTTCTGGGATCAAATAGCAAGCTCTACATCAACTCGATCAAAGAGTTGCCTTTATAGACTTGCTGGAATCAAACAGCAATCTCAACGTTCAACTTCGTCTCAGAGTTGCCTCTACAAAACTTGTTGGGCACAAACAGCAAGCTAAACGTTCAACTCCGTCTCAGAGTAGTCTCTGCAGAATTGCAGGGATCAAACAGCAAGTCTGCAATCTGACCGCCTTCCAAAGTTTGTTCCTGCAACAATTTTTTTAGGTCAGCTATGTATACAATATCCAACGGTCAAAGCATTCAGCTCCCAGACCAACGAAATGCTCGATCAACAATACAAGCGAACAATACAATGCTTGATCGACGAATGAGAAGTCCAACGAAATGAGCAACGAGACGTTTGATCGACAAAACAAGTTGACAAGCACAAGATTCTCCAAAACCAAAAAAATAAATTCTAAAAAATTTGCCAAAACCCCAAACACTTGGCCAAACTACAAACTAACTCTCCAAGTTCATCAAGGGATCTTCCTGCCTTCTTTGTCAAATGAATGTACCCAAGATTTTTCATGACTTAACCTCGACAACTGGAGGAGGAACACGACTCATTTTAGTAGTAATCCCATGCCTCTTCTTCCATATCCTCCTACAAATATTTGGGAATCACATACATACATAAAAAATGAAAAACTCCAGCACTTGGCCAAAATCTAAGCTCAAACATGAGCTACGAACTCGGCTCGACATCAAGCTTTAAAAAGCTCCACACTACTGAAAAACTCCAGCATTTGGCCAAAATCTAAGCTCAAACAAGAGCTCCGAACTCGGCTCGACATCAAGCTTCAAAAAGCTCCACACAACTCCAATTCAAGCATCAAGTCAGGAGATGATCAAGCTTCAAAAAACTCCACATGACTTCAACCTCAAAGCTCCAATGATCCAAGCTAAAACCCAACCTTGATGTTAGCTAAAATCAATCTCTAAGCTTCAAAGATCAGCTCAAATTCAACTTCGAACTCGAAAATGATCGACCCATAATTCCAACCCGAGCGCAACTTGATCATACTCCAAGCTACGAACACAGCAACCCAACTCCGGGCACCCCTTGGCCTACCTCCAACACTCAACAGCAACCCAATGTCAAGCATCATTCACTTCGAAGACAGCACCCAAACTTCAACTACGAAACAACCAAACTCCAACTCCAACGCTTCTAAAACCAAACTCAAAACTGAACCAAACACAAACCCGACAATCGAGCTCCAAAGTTGATCAACTATTCAAAGCTCTTCAAGCAACCAAGTGAGCCAAAGTTCAAAGCTCTGAGTTCGCCCGCACCTTAGCTCGACCCAAAGCTCTAAGGTCGCCGGAGCTCGCCCAAAGCGAGCTCACCGAGACTGTAGCTCGCCCGAAATGAGGTCAATGAGAGAGAGCTCGCTCAAAGCTCTGAGGTTGTCGGACCTCGCCGAAAGATAGCTCACCGAGCTTGTAGCTCGCCCATAACGAGCTCGCCGAGACTATAAAACCTAGCTCACCCGAAGCCTTGCTTGACGGAGAGGTCATCGAACCACCGTGCTCAACCAAGGAGGATTGGTCGACAAAGCCTTGGAGGTCACCCAAGGTCCTAGTTGCCCAAAACAAGAAATTCGAAATAGTAAGATGAACAGTAGCTCGCCCAAACGGTTGGGCAAGCTAAGGGGTTCTCGCAGTTGACGACAGTCGTTGAATCGCTCAGAGGTGCACACCCTCTCCTAATCGACACGCCAAATGAAGCCACGTTTCTCTTCCCCTTCCGATCACTTCTTTGCTTCTCAATCTCGCTCAGCAGGAGAGCTAAGCCCTAATCGATGCTCCATATGAGGCCACGTGACCCGATCATCACCGCCCCCTAATCACAGCCACCCAATTTCTTCAGCAGATGAGCTAGGCATGATCAACGCACATGATCGCTCCAAAATTCATGCCAGGTCAGATAAAATAATAATAAAATCCCCAAAATGATTTAAAAATCAAAATTTTAATTACAAATTCCAAAAATAATTATTAAATTTAAAATTTTAATTGAAATTTTAATTAAATTTTTTTTTAAATGGAATAATTTATTAAAAATTTTGAAAAAGCAATTTTAAATTGGGGAAAAATTATTTAAAATCTGAAAAAATTATGAAAATTTTTAGAAAAAATCAAAAAAGTCCAAAAAAATATTCGCCGCCTTCAGAAGCTTCTGTTCAGTTTCAGGTATTTATAGTCGTCCCTGAAATCTAAAATTGTACCCTGCGGACCCCGTGCTGAAATAAGGCGAACTACTTCCTGAAAGCCAAGAAAATTGCCTTCCGAGAGTGGGGGTTTATGATAATAGTAAAAATTGCAGCAAATCAAAGGTCGTACTATTTCAACACAGATTCTAAAGCTTCTACAAATATATTAACCATAACAGGCCTTTTTAACATGTATGGACCTTCTTCAAGCTCATCTACAAGACATGAACAGCTTTCAAGCCCATTAAAAGCGATTGGGCTTATTATGAGAGATACCCAGCCCATGAGGACTGTAAGTCAAATCTCTTATCCCCAAACAAGAGAATATCTCTTTGAGGGGAGAATCAACAGGAGATAATAAATTCATATTAATCTCCTAACTATTTTTCAGGCCTATAAACACCCTCGCCCCTCCTCAGTCAGTAGGTAATCAAAATTTTCTCTCTCAAACTCTCTGGTTCTGACTTGAGCATCGGAAGATCTGTTGCCGGAACCATCCTCGGTGTTTCAAGCTTTTTGTAGGTCCATCGGCAGCGTCAGCAATAGTCGGATTCAAATTAAGGTGTTCAATCAACGATCCAGATCCAATCTCAGGAGCTCTAACTACTTTTTACGGTGACGAACAAAGGTTATATCTTTAGTAGTTTCTTTCAAAATATAAACTCACTATCTGTTTGCTCCCACACCAAAATAAGCAGCACGCTTACCACAGCTTGATCCACTTCTTTCATACAACACAAGTTTGATATGTATCAGTGAAGAGTCCATTCGATACAAACATTCAAGGTTCAGTTTTCAGTTCAAATTTTTCTTGCACTCTCGTATTTTTAAGGGGCTTCTTGTTTTGTGTAGTGGTACATCATCATACTTGTTTAGGTGTTCTTATCGCAATTTTCTTCTTAATACATGGTTCAACTGGAGGCTATTGTAGTAGTAGGCATGTTTTGGGCACAAATGGATTTGCAACTGAATTATCCTTTGGAGCTGAAACATCCTTTTATGATTCACAATTATCACAAATGAGGGCATGTGTGTTACTCCACAGTTGTGGCGGCTGCCAAGGAGTGACTTTTGTAATAAATTTGTGCTAGACTTTGCATTGTATGACTTGCTTTCTGTTTATGCTATAGACGTGCCTTTGCCAGCTTTACCCAAAAAATATTTTCATAAAAATGTGCACATCATCATACTAATGTGTTTGTTTCAGTGCAACGGTAAACTGCAATTAAGAATCAATCCTTCTCCCTGTTAAACTTTTTAACCCAACTATCAGATGGTTTTTAGCAAACATGCCCTAACAAATATGCTAATATCACACATGTCCTTGAAAATGTGTATTTCAACATATGTCCCTAACAATGTAAGGTTTATTTCTTATTTACCCTAAAAGTAAACTTAACTACGGGTAATTGAAATATATACGATTGATGGAGACTTTAGGTAGGTAATGTGTGAAAGAATATGAAGTTGTTTGTTGATAATCACCCAAAACAGGGTGCGTTAAGTTGAAATTTAGCATTAAAAGGCAAATATAACCTTAAAAGCCAAAACTTCCCAAAGAAATCACTTACAAAACAATCCAAAACAACGACTACCTCCTAATCAAAACACAAATAAAACCCACCACACAAAAATTAAAACCCACAAAGCAATCAAATTACACAAAAAAGGTAAGAAAAAAAAAAGTTGAAAGGGTGAAGAAACGCTGACCTCCCACCCTAAATTCGATCGCCGACTCCACAGCCGTACACCCAAATCCGATTGCCGACCTCACTGCCATCTCCAACGAAACCCAAACCTGATCGCCGAAACCCCAAACCCACAAAACTGAAGAAAGAATGCGGTCACAGGAAGCAGGAGGATTATTGTTAATGGGGGAAAGATAAGGGTACTCTCGGTGCAATGTGAACCACCCGACGCACGTCCAAGACCAAGAGTGCTGGATGGGAATTAAAAACAAAAACAAAAACCAAACAAAACCCGGAAATTTTGCTGTACTGACCCACTTTTTTGAAAAGATTTGGTGGTCTGACCCACTTTCGAAAATAATTAGCGATCTGACTCAATTTTGGACGCGTCAGCATAAACCGTTATTGAAAATAACGGCATAGATTATTTACTTGCCGTTATTTTCAATAACGGCATCTATTTTACATTTTTTTTACCATGTCGTTATTTAAAATAACGATATCAGTATATTTTTCTTACAAGTGTGAATCTTCTAACTTTAAAAAAATTCTAAGTGTGAAAAAACTTATAAATAATGTCGTTATCCCCAATAACGGCATTCGAATGACCGATGCCGTTATTGGAGATAACGGCATCAGTTATATATAAATGAACTGTTGTCATTGTTTGGATACAGAGAGGATGAATAATAAGTTAATTTTTTTATTAAAAAAAATTATAACTGATGTTGTTATTCCAAATAACGGCATCAGTTATAAATTTTTATTTTTTTAAATTAACTTATTCATCAGAGATGATGAATAATAAGTTACTTTTTTATATTAAAAAATTATAATTGATGTCGTTATTCCAAATAACGGCATCAGTATTGAGAATGTCGTTATTTGAAATAACGGCATTTGTTATAAGGTTTTCACACTTGCAATTTTTTCTCTAAATGGAGACTACAAGCTGTCAAAAAACAAAATAACCTATGCCGTTACTCCAAATAACGGCATGACACTTTCTTTTAATATAGATGTCATTATTGAGGAAAACGGCATGTAAATAACCTATGCCGTTTTTCCCAATAACAATTTTTGCTAACATGTCCAAATTGGGTCAATTCGCTATTTATTTTCGAAAGTGGGTCAGAGCGCCAAATATTTTCAAACAGTTGGTCAGTACGGCAAATTTTTCACAAAACCCATGCAAAGCACGGGCCGGTGAGGGGCAATCTCGGCACAGCAAAAAATTGCCGCCCGGTTGTGGTATGGTATAATTAGTGTTGAGCTTTATATTATTTATAGAACTAGGTTTGACCATGGGCACGTGCCTACGGCACGTCTTCGGAATGATACAGCATACGAAAAGTCTTGTAAACAGTAAAACAACAATTATGTAGCTCAAGTTTGAATAGTATGATAATAATTAGTTGTAAATAAAAGTCCATGTTTCTATTAGTATATATTGAAAAATAATTATAAATGGGAGTGTAAAATCCACTTCTTAGAACTTTTTTGGTAGAAAATGATGAAATTTAACTGTTGAGAAGATATTTTATATTTTCAATGTAACATGAGTAATAAAAAAAGCATAAAAAATCTGAAAATTTACATATCTGAAATCTGAAAATCTAAATTTGTAAGTAAATAGAGAGAGAATGAGAGGGAGCGAGAGAGGAAAAAAAACGAGAAACATAAAAAAGTGAAGAGACGAGAGAGATAGTAATAAAGTAATGAGTTTTTTTAATTTTATGAAGGAAAATTTTGGTTTTGGTGGAAAAACTTTTTGGAGGAAAAATATGTTTTAGGAAAGTGAATCTGAGCTGTTGATTTAGTTTCAATTGAATGGGAGCCACTTGATAGCTTTCTTTGTGTTTTATTATATAGATATATATTGATTAGCCAAATAGATTCTTATCACAAAAAACTAGTATAATTCTGTACAATATTTAAGATAAACTTTTAAAAAATTGAGAAAATAACAAATTTATTTTTGAAAAATCTGTATATAATAAATCACAAGGCAATTTGGAAAAAAAAAAAAAAACTATCAAACGGCTCCCCTTCAATGGAAACAAAATAAATGGCTCAGATTCACCCTCCCAAAAGACATCCTCCCAAGTTTTCCCCCATAATTAAATTCCCCCCCCCCAAAAAAAAAAACTCTTCACTTTATTACTATCTCTCTCCCCTCTTCACTTTTTCAAAAAAAAAAAAAATTCTCTCTCTCTCTCTCTCTAGCTATAAATTAGCTAGGTATGTAAACTTTCGGATTTTTTCAGAATTTTATGCTTCTTTTGATTAGATTTTTGGGTTAAATAAACTTTCTTAATCTAATATAATTAGATTTCCGGATATCTTGCTTTCTCTTTATGCTTCACTGAGTTAAATAAACTTGAACTACATAAACTTTCTAAGTTAAATCTAAATTTTCCAAATCTGATGAATGTTTGTTTAGATTTTGGGGTAAAGATAAAAAAAATCAGATTTGAGTAAAATTTGGCTTAAATCTAAATAAACTTTTCAGAACTTTCAGATTTGGCTAAAATTTGGCTGAAATGAAAATGTTGGTTGAAATGAAAAGTTTTAGATTAAAGCAATTGTTGTCTGAAAACTTTCAGATCTCAAGACTCTAAATAAACTTCCAAATTTCTGAAAAAAGTTAGCTGAAATGAAAAGTTTCTAAAAAGTTTCACTAAATTGTTGTCTTACTATAATGAAAATTTTAAACAAGAATTTTTCTGAAAATCTTCTGAAGACGTATCGTAAGCATTTGCGCACGGGCAAACCTAGTTATCTAAGAACATCAATAGAATATTGCACAGTTTTTTAAAATGATGATAAAAGAGTTAGGATTCCAGTTCAAAATTTGGATGGAAAAAGAGCGGGAAAGATAACTTTTTTGAAAGCTCTTTGTTTATCATTTTTTTTTGTTAGAATTAAGTTCTCCGACTTTTTGAATTTCACTATTAACTCCTAAAATAATTCATGTTAGGTTATTGATTACAATACCCACATTTTACTATTTGGATCATAACAATATATTTGGAAGATGCACAAAGCACAAATGTAATATAAGTAAAAGTAGTGCATCAATTTTACTGATTGGTGTTAGGCCACTATGTGTAGTACCCTCAATTTACTGTAAGGATAATAATAGAACATTTTGATAATGGACAATGCATTAGAACTAAAAGTAAAATTAGTGCATCTAAAGTATAAATAAAGATGTATTAGTTTCTTCTCTATGGAAAGATTTTCTTCACTACTTATCTACCAATTTTCTTATCCCATTGTAGTTTATATATACCATATGTTTTCCTTATATATTGCTCAAGTGCTATTTCTTGTTCAACCGAAACACTAATTTCGAAAATGACCAAGGGTAAAAGCGGGAAACTTCAAATAAAAAATTACACTAAATAAATGTGTAGTATCCTTAATTTACTATAAGGATAATAATAGGACATTTTGATAATGGACAATGCATTATAACTAAAAGTAAAATTAGTACATCTAAAATTTAAATAAAGGTGTATTAGTTTCTTCTCTATGGAAAGATTTTCTTCACTACTTATCTACCAATTTTCTTATCCCATTGTAATTTAAATATACTATATGTTTTTTTATATATTTCTCAAGTGTTATTTCTTGTTCAACCGAAACACTAATTCCTAAAAAGACCAAGAGTAAAAGCGTGAAACTGCAAATAAAAAATTACACTATATAAAATTTACTTAGATCAGGGGCAAAAGTGCAAAAAGCTCAATTAAAAGTTAAAAAAGAATGAATTGCACTAGCCGGGAATCGAATGAGCGATCTCCTACTTTTCCTCTCATTTTTTTCCTTTTTAAAATGGAGAAATGATACAATTCCTGGATAAACGTGGTTTAGTATAATATATTGTATAGATACATGCACTTTGTTGCTTCTAAAGCTCTCAACATGAGTAGGCATTTGGGCTGGCCCTAAGCTCATGGGGGCTCGAGGCGAACTGCCGAAATGGAGTCCTCATACATAATGTTTTAAAAAAGAATTTGGAAAAAAAGAATGTCTACCAGTTGGTCGACGGGGGGTTCTTCTTGGTAGTCGGCCTGACAACAACAAGACAGCAACAGTAACAACAGCAATAGCAATAGCAGTGTGCAGAAACAACAGTGATAGTGGATACATAGTAGAGGCTCAGGTTTGGAGTATGGAGTCGGGTTCGGGCCTGTATGGATGTTGGATATGGGTTTTAAATGGAGGACGGGTTGGTGGTTGGCAGGGTCAGCCCTGAACTCATGAGAGCCCAAGGCAAACTGCCGAAATAGGGCTCCCATTCATAATGTGATTTTTTTTGTCGGTAAAAATAGAATTTCTACTAGTTGGTCGACGGGAGGTTCTTCTAAGTGGTTGGCACCGACAACTACAAAACAACGACAGCGACTGCAGCGTGCAGCAACAAGAGTGACATCGGCTACAAGTAGAGGCTCGGGTTTGGAGTTTGGAGTCAGGTTCGGGTTTGTATGGAAGTTGGAGAAGGGTATTAAATGGAGGTCCATCCAAATTCATCCCAAAAGCCCCATGTAGCCCTCCACCTTTACTGGTGATAAGTTTGGATGGAAAATTTTCCAATTGCCCTCTTATTCATATAAATTCTTGCTAAACCCTTGTTCAATTTAGTTGTACATTTTATTTTAGTCCATTTCAAAATTTTCATGTGTATGTACGTATGTTGAGGCGTTGATAACCTAGATACAGTCGATATTTTCATAAACCAGTTGCGCAATTTTTTTCTCTTTTCGAGGGTTACACAATAATGTTGCGTAGTCGGACATATTAATTGTACCTTATTCAGTCGTGAAACGGTATTTACTTAATCTTTAAGAGTAAAATTGTCGTTCACTAAATTTTTGGAAGGGCAAAAATCAAAGTACCCCCCCCCCAAACGTTTGTCCTAAGTACAATATGCCCATATAACGTTTGAAAAAGTACACTAAACCCATTTCTCCGTTAACTTAACCCCATCCGTTAAGTTATAATTATTAAATTACCTTTTTACCCTTACCCTTTCATAATCAAATTTCTTCTTCTTTTACCAGTACACTAAAGTAAAGTAATCTGCATATATACCTGAAAGACAAGTTTAGAACTAACCATAATTGGCATCCAATATAGAAGCAACAGGCAACATCAATATGTAACTCATCTATTGCAACCTCAAAAGTACTAAGCTCTTGAATCGGTAGAAACATAATATGAACGAACCATAAATGAGCGCCACAATCAAATGTGTATTGGCAGTTACTGAGACATCTGATACACAGAAAACCATAGCTCTGAGAACCGGCTTTTACCCTTAGCATACCAAGACATTCACATTTTAAAATACGCTTAAGTGCATGGATCAACCAGTCTAGAAAGTTGCATCCAGAATAAGGATTCATGCACAATCATATAACTACTAATTCATTAGAACTCCATTTGAACTGAATCTGACATACATATCAGCAGAAAAATTTAAAACAAAACACATCAGAATTGACGAGAATAAGATGACAACATCAACTTAATTGGCAACTTACCAAAAAGCATAATATCTTTCAAAGCTTGCATAGAAATTTGCCTACAGTAGTAAAAAAGATGCGAACGTAAAACTACTTGATGCTTAAATCCAAGCGCATAAACTTGTCTCTCTTTTCTCCATTATACTTATATTTCAAAAATGCTACATTTACCTGGATTTCATTCTGTTAAGCACCCAATGCGCATCAATTTCATACATTGTCCAATATACAAATTCAAATTAAATGGATAAATAGCCAAATTAAATCCACTAAAGAAAGTTGACGCCCAACACCTTCCTAGAGTAAGAAAGGAATATTCAACACATGCAAAGCGGAAATACTACACTTATGAACTAGAATATATTCGCCAGAGAAATAAAAACGAATATCTAGTTAATATATCACCGTTATACCAACTTTATGACTGAAACAACCGTTCATCTCAAATTATTGTTCAATCCGTATTGATTTCATTTTGCAACTAGTTAAGAAAAAAATAAAAAATAATAATTATAGATCAGAAGATGATGTTGTATATAAATCTTTGTGGCATCTACCACAACATGAACACAGTGGCTTTATCCTATCGAATTGAATGCCACAAACTTGACATGACCACTACAATAAATTAGCTCCATAAAGGGACTCTTCATCTTGAAACAAATGGTGTACAAGTAGAAGGTACTTCAAAAAAGGAGAAAATAGAGAAAAATGAAAGGAAAAAAAACAATGAAGAAAAAGAAAAAAGAAAAAAGAAGAAGAGATTTGATTATGAAAGGGTAAGGGTAAAAAGGTAATTTAATAATTATAACTTAACGGTTGGGGTTAAGTTAACGGATAAATGGGTTTAGTGTAATTTTTGAAACGTTATATGGACATATTGTACTTAAGCCAAACGTTGGGGGGGTACTTTGGTTTTTGCCCTTTTTGGAATGCATAACATTATAAAAGGGACAAAATAGTCATTAGACAAAGTCTGGGTATTGCAGGTTTGGCTGAGCTTCGAGCCTTATAAAATTTGAAGAACTTCTTGAGATGAGCTCAAATGACAAGCCAGGCACCGAGCCTATGTTCTTAGGTGCATTTTTTGCGAGGGGCTCGACAAGCTGAGCACTGAGCCTATATGCTTAGGCTCTTTTTTTTTGTGAGGGACTCAAATGACAAGCCGAGCACTGCACTTGATGGGTTCGGTTTGGCCAAGCTCCAAGCCTTAGAAAATTTTAAGAACTTTTTGCGATGGCCTCGAACGACAAGCCGAGCACTAAGCCTAGGTACCTAAGCTCATTTTTTGCGACGGGCTCGAACGACAAGTCGAGCACCGAGTCTAGGTAATTATGCACATTTTTTATGAAGGGCTCGAACGATAAGTCAAGCACTAAACTAGGGGGTTCAGTTTGGCTGAGCTCCAAGACTTAGAGAATTCGAAGAACTTCTTCTTCTTAGTCTTTTTGGCCTTCTCCGTTGGATGTGTGGCGGAGATCGTGCCACATCACTGCCACAGTTACCGAGGATTCTACTTGCCTCTTGGTTTCCCCTGTTGGATGAGTGACATGTGGGCAGCGGGAATCCTGCCATGTCATCTCCACAGTTATTAAGGCGCCTTTTGAGATTCCTCGTTTACTTCTTTATAATAATAAAAAACTCACCCCCTTCTTATTTTTCACTTATTCTCTTTATTCTCACTAAGATCTTCTCTCTCCTCCTCTCTTTCTTTCTTTAGAACGCAAACTCCTGCAAATTTTTTGGCGACCATTTCATTGATTGTCCTATCGTCTCTTTCCCCAAGTAATTTATTTTTTAAGATAATGTCTAGGCTCTTATCCAATGACTCGGGCTCTATGTCTGGCCAAGGTGATAGTGAAACTGAAGTGACGCACTCTAAGCAGTTGGAGGAGAGGGAGACCGAGACGATGTCCTTGGAGGAGGGTGAAGATGTTGAGGAGTCACTTTCTGAGGGGGTGGAAGGGGATGAGGTCAAGGTTTTGCCTTCTGAAAGGGAGGATGATGTTCATGCACTATTTTAAATTTTGGCCGTATCGGCTGAAATTTAAGTTTGAATAGCTTGCCGATACGAAATCACATATTTTATACTTCTATCGTTTTGGACCGAAATGAGTAGATTTAAGCCGAAATTGCCAAAATATTGGTCGAAATATCATATAAGTCTTTCAATATGGGGCCTTAAGCTAAGATAATGTGAGGATTTTGTCTCTCTATTGTTTGTGTATATGCAAAACCAAGTAAGTCTATTAACTAATACTTTTTTTCTAAGCAATGCAAATTTAATTTAGTTGTATACATATATTACATTATCTTTTATATTGTTGTTAAATTCAGCGAATATTTACTGTGATTGATTCATATCATTAGTTACATTATACAATATTTGATATGATAAATGACTTGTAGAACATATAATATCTTATTTAGTAACAAAAAATATATGTTTATTGAGTGTTTGAAATTAACATCTGAAAGAGATCTCCTTCGATATCTTCGATCCGAGACGAAACACCCCTTGCCGGGATGAGTCCGAAATTCGAGATTTAAAACCTTGTGTTCATGTGTTACCTATACTCCCTAGGGTTCCCAGGAGTGAGTGTTAATGTATGCCATAGGGGCCAGTTGTGTATTGACATTAGTAGTTTACATTGTATCATGATATTTATTTCAAATATGAGGCATTTCATTTATTGTATTGTTTATTGTGACTAAATGAACATAATAAAGTTCTTAGAATAGTAGGTTCAATACCATGGGATATCAAGTGCATGACTTGGTTGTGAGATCCTATTGGTTGTAATCATAACACTATTCTTAAATGTCTCTTGTCAAGTATTATTGTGAATTATGACAACAATAATACATAGAGACTAGTATGTACGTAGACAAATGACCATATCTCGCGAGTCATGGATATGAGACATCAAGGCTTCACATGGGTACATATTAGAGTAATAATGTACTGGACTGATCCACCATGAGAACGCTGCATGAATCATTACGTGAGTGTCATAAGTGGTTCTCACAATGACCATTGTGTACATAGTCCTTTGACTTTAAGTCACTACGGTTCCCTACATGAGAAGTTATATGTTTAAATGTTGTCAAACGTTGCCTGTAATAAGGTGATTATAAAGTCGAATATTGGATATACTACAAATCATGCGAAGGGATATGAGTGACTTAGATAGGATTTGTCCCTCTTACATAACAAGAGCGATATCTACGGGCTCCTTAATTGAGTGAGATTGCAAAATGCATGGCCGTACTCAAATGAGTTAATATGAGATACTGAGTTCATTCATTTTAGTAAGTCTACTCGGACATCAAGAAATCAAAGCTTAAACTATACAAGGGTGACACGCTCTATGCCTTGTGGTCAATTAGATATCTGGATAAAATAACTAGACTACATGGTAACATTGGTCACGGATAGGTTATGTCAAATCGTTGGTATTGCCACTACTTGAGTAGCAGTGATGTATTACTAGATACCGCTCACTATTTGTAACACTAGAATATGATTTTAGTATTACTGTCAACATAATGGGAACCTACAGGGTCACACACTTAAAATGGATCTAAATTGGATTTAAATTCATGAGATGAATTTAATTGGGAATCCTAGAAAGACTTAGACTCTTGACCAGGTTGGGTAATTAATTAGATTAAATAGGCCAACTAAAGTTCAAAGGCCCGCACACGAATCTGACCAAGGTCAGATTGTGAGCCCAACGGCCTCATCACTCTCTTAGGGTTGATTTTCTGTATCTATATATATGATATGTATTTATGGAAAAGATATAGTTGTGAAAAACCCTAGCCATCACAGAAATTGTGAGAGAAAGAAATCGTGAGGAATATCCCCTTCCTGAAGCTAGCACTGCGGCATGAGGGAATGCTTTATATGATCCTTTCGTGTGGATACCGTAGAGGCACCGCAATATTGTAGTTTTGTGATCGGTATACTATGGAGACAGCAGATTCATCTTTAAGGTATAACTTCTAAACACGATTTACGGTTTTCGCATGGATCCATGGCTAGGTTTCGATTTTTTTTGTAATTTTTCCGCTGTGTATTTAATTTGAGATTAACCTCAAAACCTAACAGTAAGGGGAAGAGGAAGTTGATATCTTCCAAGGAGAACTTGGTGGTGAAGGAGGAGCCCATCGAGTAATTAGCGGATTACAATTTGGTGCGCTAGTGGCATGAAGATCCAATACTGGTTCGGATATACCCTGAGTATCTCCTGGACTTGGTACAATATTTAGTTTGGCCCCCTGAGCCTGGTAGGGCTCTCATCGAGACCGTCCATTCAATTGAGCGAAAATCTCATAATTATTCAGAACATCTTCTTCATTTTAAGGGAGTACGAGCTGCTTCTTCCTGGTCCAGGCATCTAACCCACCGATCTCTATGTTCCTCTTCGGCGTGTTTCAGTCAAGCATGCGTCTGCCGATCCACCCCTTCTTGAAAGAGGTTCTAAATTGGTTTGGCCTAAGCCAAGTGCAGATGAGGCCTAACTCTTGGAAGCACATGGTGAGCTTCATCCTGTTGTCTAGGAGAAGGGGTGTCGTGTTGAGCCTCAAGCTCTTCCGTAGGTGCTTCGGCCTTTGCACTCTCCAGACTGGAGAGGGTTGGTACTACTTTTCCCTTTTGATCGGGGAGCACTTGGTTCAGGGACACCTCGACTCCATAAAAGGATTGGAAGTCAGAGTACTTCATGGTGTCGAACCATGGGACATAGCTACGCATTGAAAACTCAATGTGGTGAAGGTGAAGCCCCCCAGAGACAGAATTTAGCGTCGATGAGTTAGAGGTGTGCGATTGCCTATTTTCCGAAGGGGCGGTGATTTGGACCAAGTTGAAATAGAAGAACTTGGTAAAGTGGGGATTGAGTCTGGCATACCCTAGTATGCTTTTTGTTTGTTTCTTTTTGCAATCATTTTAGTGTCCTTCTGACTTGTTCATTTCTCGTGTAGACATGATCAACCATGACGAGCTCAACGCTTAGAGGGTCAAGCTTCAGAAGAGGAACGTAGCAGACAAGCTGAAGAGTCGAAAGAGGGCACTGACGTCTATTCCTCTCCCCATCCTTCGAAGAAGGCATTGATGGTAATGTCCTTTCAGCATAGCAGACAAGGATCCCCCAGAGCTTCCCAGTACAGTTACTGAGGTCGTTTAAGGTCCCCTAACAAACTTCACCAACGAGGCCTGAACAGTCCTCGCCAAACAGACTGCCATGACATACCGCCCGGACTGAAAAATGATCGTGGTTGACTCGACGACCGAGGTGAGGATCGCAATCGAGGCGATAAACAACTTCACCCTGCTTTGAGATTGGGCGACATTGGCCAATGAGACCTTCGAGTCCAGTTCCATTAATGGGTGCCAAGCCCAAGTTGTGGTATATAGCTTGCCTCTTCGTCCCTTTGATTTTATACTTGACTTTCCAAGTGTTTGAAGATTTTCCGCAGTCTTCCCTCCATGGCAGTGAGATCAAGAGGCAGTTTGAATATGAGACAAAGATATCGAAATGGAGGATTGCCTCAACAACATGGAATCCTTCAACACCTCCATGAAGCGGGAGAAGGCCCTACTGCTTGAGGTCGGCTCGCTCATCACCTAAAAGGAGAAGCTGCTGAAGGAAATGACGGAGAGGGAGGAGAAGAAGAAGAAGAAGATGGCGAAGGTTCGGACTGAGGCTTTGGACATGGTCATTGACGCCCAAGATGAGGGCTACAAGAAGGCCATCAAGGATGTGGAGGAGTGGGTCGCCAATTTTAGCAGCGAGGTGTACCACTTAAACCTCAAGGAGGACGGTGCCGAGCCCCCAAAGAAGGTGTTTCAAGATGAGTGAACCCCTAGATACCCCCATCACGGGCAAATAGGTGCTCTCATGAACTCCAATGCTTATAACTTTTATTCCTTGTAATTTTGCCAAACCGCGTACTAGCCACCTCTATTAATGAACGATTTTGGGGTCATATCTTCTTATGTCGGAATGTTGAGAATAAGTCTTTGACTTGTACTTTTGGATCTCCTTTGACTTGCTATTGGATCCCCCCCTCTTTTTTAAAGAACTTTCCAGAGTCGAATGTAAGTGTTTTAGTACTTGTCATTACAACTTCTTCATCAGCATCGTCAGATCGTTGTGTATGCTGGAGTAGATCCTCAGGATACCGAGATCGATCATCTTCACGACAAAATGCATAAGACGGACTTGAAGCTAGCTCACCTAAAGGAGATATTAGTCGAGAAGGACTTGGAGTTTGCCTACATGAAGGAAGCTCACATCAGTAGTTCGGTGTGCCCTTGTTTGGCGAGGAAGTTCTTCATAGGGAGTTGTTAATCGAGAAGGAATTAGAGATCTATCATCTGAAGGCAAAGCTTGGTGTGTAACGCCCCAGGCCCCGCTCAAATAAATTCTAACAACTACCACCACATGTTGTCTCTCAAAAGGTGTCATGACTAGTTTATGCCTCTTGATCATAGACAATCCTATATATACACACACAATCCTAACTCACCTTCCATGTGGGACTAAGTCACTAACACCTACCATGAACACCATGGCCTCATAGTAATTAATTCATTTTTTCTATAGGATCTATACACACTCTACCAAATCTATAGGCCCATCTAACCATGAATTAATTACTAAGCCCACCATGAAGGCTCATCTCATATCAGGTATTACATGGTGGATTGCAAATGCGGAGCACTTCCCGTCCTAGTGGTTGGGCAATGCACCTAGAGCTATCCTCGGGCGGGTAAGTGGTGTAAAGGAATCTCGGGGGTGCCCATAGCAGAGTAATCGGGTCGTCAAGCATGGCATCTACCAAGGGGGTATTGCCTCATCAGAATGACATCCAGACTCGATCTGTAGGGTTGGTCCTTCCTTCTGGTAGCTCGGGTGGCCGAGGTGGGACCTCTGTAATGAGGAGGCACCATAAGCAGATCCTGTCGCTCAATCGGAGTATCCCTCTTCCTAGTGATCGTAAGTTATTGGAGAGGAAAGAAATTGTAAACTGACCTAATGTACTCAGCTTCTTAGACTTGTATTGAATTTTCAAAGTATAGTATATGCTTCACATGTTTTCTTAAGCTTGTATTAGATTGATGATATAAAATAAAATTTTCCCAAGTGCTTTTGTCTTAACTCATGCCTTCTTTGTTTCTCCATCTTCTGAATTGAGTTAGTGAGTTTGTAGGGGCAGTTCTAGGGAAAAGTTGAACTCCGGACTTGTTTTTTAAGAGAGCAAGTTACCGAAGCAGCTTGAGCAACAAGTCGAACTCCGAAGCAGGAGTGGCCATGTAACCCCCATTTCTGCAAATACGCATTTCTTGAATATTTTCATTATTTGAATATATATAAATTCGTTATTTCTTAAATTTATTTTCAATTTTATATCAAAGTGTTTTTCTAATCGATAATTATATTTATTTCGAATAAACTTTGTTTCCATTTCTACTTGATCAACTATTCACATTTTAACCCAAATCAAAAATATTATTACTGTTTGGACTATTTCAATGAATTCCTGATTTTTATATAATGTTATTATTCTGATAATTACTATTGCTGTTGTCAGTATTATTTATTTGGGAGAATGACCTATTGGCACCCAAAGTTAGTATTAATACCCTAAACACACCTAAAGTTTCTATAATACCCTAAACACACCAAAATTCTTATAAACTGGACCTACAGACCCCTGCCGTTAATTTCCATTAATTTTCTAACAGTTTAGAGGTAAAATGACTTTTTACCCCCATGCTTTAATAATTTCTTAAAAATTCGTTAAAATTCATAAAAATTTCTTTAAATTCCTTAAAAAATTCATTAAATTTCCTTTAAAAATTCCTTAAATTTTCTTTTAAATTCCCTTAAAATTTCTTAAATTTTTTTTTGAATTCCTTAAAATTCCTTAAAAATTCCTTTTAAATTCCTTATAATTTCCTTTAACTTACTTTTAAAATTCCTTTAAAATTCCTTTTACATTTCTTTAAATTTCCTTTAAAATTTCTTTAAAATTCCTTTAAAAATTCCTTAAATTTTCTCTAAAATTTTATCTAAAATTTCTTTACAATTAATTTTAAAATGGAACAAAAAGTCCTTCAAAATTGAGAGTATTTCTGCAACTGAGAGTGCCAACTGAACCAAAAATCCTTCAAAATTCCTTTAAAAAATTGTTCTCTAAATCCTTAACAGAGGCCATAGTTTGTTCAGAACCAAAATATTTAATCATCATATATCAATATATCATAACATCAAGAACAAACAAATTATTCAGAACCAACATAGAGCAAAGAGTTTATTGAGATATATTTTCATCTCTAGATCATAAGTATCCAATAGATAGCAAAGAAAGAACTGAAGAATATAGATATAATCCTAAATACATAAGTATTTTGTATACTTGAAATGCACAATCAATATTACATAATATGAAACAATTACATAACATGAAACAACAATTATATGACATGAAATAATTATGCAATCAATATTACATAACGAAGCAAGCTGCTGCTTCTTCTTCTTCTGCTGTTGCCAACCAAAAAAAAAATCATAAATAATCATGTATTTATATGTACATGAAACTAAACAATACATGAAATAATTACTAGTAGGCTCAGAACACAACTTTCAGCAAGGATTTATCAAATTTGTCATATATTCAAGCATCAGTGTAACAAAGAGATAAAAAATTGTGTCACTACGGCTGCATTGAAATGCCATGCCAACTAGTTCAAATGCAAAAATAACCCTCCCTCATATTGAAATTTACAATTAACTAACAGGAAGTATCAAGTCCAGATTCCATGACAAATATGAAATTCACAATTGAGTAACATGAATGATTGACTTAATCTACACATGAACCATTCAACCTACAACAGAATTTGATAAAGCATAGTTTTCTGTTAACATTTAACAAGTTTAATAAAACAAAAATAGAAGATATGTACTAGATTGTTTAAGAGTGACAATGCATATAAGCATATAAGCATAGCATATCATATAACCATATAAGCATAGCATAGCATATAACCATATAAGCATAGCATAGCATATAAGTAACTGGCATATAAGTCAGCATAGCATAGCATATAAGTAACTGGCATATAAGAAGTTTTTTTTTGCTCTAAATTAAACAGGTAACATAATATTCAAATCCCTTATCCTTTAATGGAGATGTTAGACCTATTTGTAAAGTCTAAAATTGCAAGAACCAACTTGATGAAATTCCAGTTTAGAGATTGCAAGAACCAACTTATATCCAACTGTGAATCATTATTGCCTACACACACAACCAAAATAAATCGCAAGAAACCAGAAGCTTAAAAGCAAGTATGAGAATAATACCCTATAAACACCTGAAGTTAATAATAATACCCTATAAACACCTAAAGTTACAGTAATATACCTCAGTGACACCTAAAGTTTTGGAAATTGGACTTATAGGCACCCGCCGCTCACAAATCAGTTTTTTAGAGGGGTATTTTTGTAATTTTACATGCCTTAAACCCGTTAAGAGGAATCGTTAAGAGGAATATTTCCAAAATATTCCACTAACTTAACTGAGAAATTAACGGCGGGGGTCTGTAGGTCCAATGTATAAGAGTTTGGATGTGTTTAGGGTATTATAGAAACTTTAGGTGTGTTTAAGGTATTAATACTAACTTTAGGTGCCAATAGGTCCTTCTCCCTATTTATTTTTATTATTGTTGTTATTATTATTGTTAATAATAACAATTATAGCATTAGTATTGTTAATATATTTTTATTGTTAATGTATTTTTATTAGCATTAGTATTGTTAGCATTGTTGTTATTATTATAATAATTATCATTATTATTATTATTACTATTATGGTTGTTATTATCATTAATTTTATTACTATTATTATTGTTATTGTTATTATTATCATTAATTGTTATTATTAGTATTATTATTTTTTATTGTCATGGTTATTATTATTATTCTTATTGTTTTGTGATTATCTATTATTACTATTGTTATTATTAGTATCTCCTTCATTTGATTATTAAAACAAATCCATTCTTATTTAATAATTGTGTTTTTAATTGTTCAAATAATTTATGCAATGTAATTCAAATTATATTTTTGTTATAAATCATATTTTACGAGATATCTTATTCTTTTGTGTTTGGGTTTATGTTGATCCGTTATATTCATATCCAATCTGTTTCATTTATTGGATCTAAATCCCTATTATTTCTCCTATTGGATTCTAACCCTATTACCCATTAACCCGCAACCCTATATTCAAACCCAAACCCGTTAAACCCAAAAACCCTAACCCTACCTTATATATACTGTTCAAACTCTGATCCCCCCAACCTTCAGCCGCTCTCATCTCCTCTCCCCTGTTTCGTTTTAAACCCAACCGCCATCCAAGCCCCGTCCGTTCTCCGACCACCGCCTCGCCCTCGTCACACTAGCCCCTTCACCGTCGTTTCCTTGCTCCGCCCTCACCACCATCCCGTCACCTTCGTCCAACCCATCTGTCGTCCATCCACCGCACCGTTCGAACCCATCTCCTCGCCGCAACTGCTTCGCCGCCACCGTCTTCGCCTCTCCGCTGTCCCCCACAACCACCGAAGATCCCCTTCGCCCTCTTCATCGTTGTCCAAGCCCCGAGCCCCGCCGTCTCGTCCTCCTCTGTTTTGCCGAGAAAGAGAGTGTCTACCGTAGTCGTTTCCCTTGGTCGTTGTCGTCGCTTCTCGACCACAGCGCCGCCATCGCCGCCCTCACCGTGACTGACGTCACTGTCGCCAGCAATCACCGCAGTGCCGTTGTCATCTCCCACCGTCTCTCTTTCTCTCTCTGTCGCGATTGAGGAGAAGAAGCACAGTGGAGTTGTAGTGTTTTGCTGTTTAAAGAGTAGGCGATTGGATCTTTGGTGTGTGCTGTTGTGTGTGGGGAGAAGGGTAGTTGCTGTTTTGTTTGGAGTGCTACTTGAATTTCTGTGTGTGTTTTGCACGTAGCTCGCACGTGTTCGTGGTTCGTCGCCCGGGATTCTCATCCCGTTATTCTATATATTCGAATCTACTAATTAAAAGGCAAGTCTCTTCTTGAACTAGTTTATTGTTTTGTACAAGATTCTTGGATCTCTGCAAGTAGATCCAGTTCTTTTTATCGTATTGCTATTGAAATTCCGTTAAGTTTATTAAGGATTTACACAAGCTAACCCGATATATTCTTAACATCGTGCCTATATTTTTGATCTAAAACCTAGTCCCCCTTGCACATTGCATATGTACATTTACAAGAAAAATAACTAGATCTATGTTATTGAATTGTTTGATAAATTGAATATATTCGATTGAATTTGATTGATGAATTGATTACCGTGCCTGTAAAATTGCATCTTAAATCTATAAATCTGCATGTTAAACATCTAATTGCACTTTGATTATTAATTAGCATGAATTATATGTTTGTATTAAGTTGTTGCCTATTCATATCAAACTATTTACTGGACTGCCGTTGTGTCTTTTTGCATCAGATTTTTGGCCATGTTACTATTGAAATTTGAAATAAATTTCTGAACATGAATTATAGCCCTATGAATCTATTTTCTAGAAATTTTGATGGATTTTAATTCCAATGTGTAATCTGTTAGATATCAGTATTTTAGTACAGCCGTGTCAGAATGTCCAGATTCACAAATTCATGCATATCTTTCTGTTACATAATTAATCAGACCATGTTAATAGTAAAATAAAAATATGAAATAAATTTGGCTGAAACTAGACATGTGTAGGAACTACCCTGAATTTTTGTAGATTTAATTGATGAGTTTTTCTGATCTGTTTCATATGTGTTTATACAATTTATAACCTACTGGCTGAACATAAAATCTGGAAAGAATAGAGTTTTCACCCTAGTTTCTGTGACTTTTATATGTCATATATATATTTGTTGGAACCGGCAGAGAGTCTATTTTCTATAATTTCTGACGGATCTAGATTTTCTTTTCTGTAGTAGTGGTAATCTGTATTTTTGTACAGCAAAGTCATGCTGTCCAGATTTTTTGATTTGTGTGCAATTGATATGTATGCTTCTTGCTTTGTCTGTAACGAGTAGAATTAGTCACACCTAGCATAATAAAACCTTGACACCTTCTTGCATGCTCACATAGGATGAAAATAAACTATAAAAAGCCGGGGTATTATGGGTAGACTTTGTAGTGAGCGATCGGAAAATGTACTTGGTAAAGGCCTTCTTGCTCACTTGAACACTTGACATGGAAGGAGGAGAAATATTGATTGGAAGGAGGAGTATTGATTGCAATGATTGATTGTTAATTATTGATTGTAAATTATTGTTATCGACACCAAGTACACGATCTGTGAATTCACCATCAATCTAAAATGTTCACTGTTTGCTTGCACTGAAACTGTGGTATGGAACATATGGGACGCATTAGTACGTGTACTAGATAGATTAATAAAATGATTAATAACCTGCATTTGTCACTTCATGCTTGATCCTGTATATCGTCATCAAGATAGAATGTAAATTGACATCATTCATTACATGCATGATTAAATATAGACCTTTGATATTATTGCCTATCTTTGATTTTGTTATTGACTTTGACCTGTCCCTTTCCTTTGATATACATGCTTCCTATTATTCTCTGTTTCCCTCTACTTGCTGTCCATGACTTGCTCAAAGGACACTATTTTCTTTCTTTTTAGATCAAGAATTTACAGGAACTGAAGGAACACTACCAGAAGGACTTGGTGAGCAAACTCTCTGAAGATCATAAATGGACTATTAGACTACTATAGCTATCTCTTGTTATTTACTTATTTTATTGTTTTTATCATACTTTGTATTCCGAGATTTTATGACCCGAAGTTTACTTTTTCCCAGATGTTGGACATTATTTGGTGAATTTATTTTATGATTATTTTGGAGTTTATTCATTGTTTATGTGGTTATATTTCTCTTGCGTGGTTGTATTCTCTTGTATATTGTTGAGTTAATCTGTTACAGCTTATGGATGATGTATAATCATTCATTGGGCCTTTGTTACATGCTCGTATTCCCGTATTTTGGGAAGTGGGGCGTGACAGGCCACGAGTTGGACTCTGAACTTGTTGTTCGAGAGTTAGAGAATTGCGGAAGCAATTCAAGTGACAAGCCGAGCTCAGAACTTGCTTATTAGCGAGTTGTGGGAGCGGCTTTGAGTCACGAGTTTGAACTCTGAAATTTTTGTTTGAAAGTTAAATAGCTGCTGGAGCAGTTTGAATGACAAGCCGAGCTCCAAAATTGCTTGTTAGATAGTTGCACTAGCAGTTCGAGTGATTAGTCGAGCTCCAAACTTGCTTATTAACAAGTTGCGGGAGCTGCTTCGAGTCACGAGTTTGGACTTAGAACTTTATGTTTAAGAGTTACACAGTTGAAGTAGCAGTTTGAATGATGAGATGAGCTGTAACGCCCCGTACCCAACTCGTACGCACACAAATAAATCCTAATTCACTGCCCACCACAAGCTGGCCTCACAAAAGGTGTCCGGACTATTCGGTACCTCTTGATCATTGGCATTTCTATTTAACCTCTCTTTCTTTCTTTCCTTAGGACGTTGTGGGACTAAACCCACCAAGCACAAGCCACGTCACCATGCATAGCACACCACTTTCTACCATTTTCCTTTTTCTTTCATTTCTTCATTTAATGCCCATTATTTCCTAAGCTCCAGAATTCGACTCTATAGGCATCATTATTTATCCAATTAATCCATAGCTCATAGACTTTCCAGTAGGCCCACTCCAATAGTCAATATATCTCTTAATATTTCTCCTTATATACTCTACAAATACGGGGTGTTACATTCACCCCCTCTTAAGAATTTAGCATCCTCGCTTAATACGAGACGTGTAATCTAGTACAGGATCACCTTTCTAGTATAATGTAGACTGTAACCTGATCAACTTTAGTGTACTGCCCTGGTTTCTCCTCTTTTACCAACGTACTACCCTTAGTACTTTTTCAGGCATACATTTCACCAAGATCTACATTCGGTGTCGAAAGTTGGTTCTGATACCATCTGTAACGTTCCGTACCCAACTTGTACGCACACAAATAAATCCTAATCCACTGCTCACCACAGGTTGGCCTCACAAAAGGTGTCCGGACTATTAGGTACCTCTTGATCATTGGCATTTCTATTTAACGTCTCTTTTTGTCTTTCCTTGGGATGATGTGGGACTAAACCCACCAAGCACAAGCCACGTCACCATGCACAGCACACCACTTTCTACTCTTTCCCTTTTCTTTCATTTCTTCAATTAATGCACATTATTTCCTAAGCCCCATAATTCATCTCTATAGGCATCATTATTTATCCAATTAATCCATAGCTCATAGACTTTCCTATAGGCCCACTCCAATATTCAATATATCTCTTAATATTTCTCCTTATATACTCTACAAATATGGGGTGTTACATGAGCTCTGAACTTGCCTGTTAGTGAGTCGCAGGAGCGGCTTCGAATCACGAGTTTGGATTCTGAAAATTTCTGTTCAAGAGTTAGAGAGTTGCGGGAGTAGTTCGAATGATAAACTGAGCTCCAAACTTGTTTGTTAACGAGTTGTTAGAGCGACTTTGAGTCACAAGTTTGAACTTGAACTTTTTAGAGATTTCTAGGAGCAGTTCAAGTGACGACCCGAGCTCAACTTGCTTATTAACGAGTTGTGGTGGTGACTTCGTGTCACAAGATTGGACTCTAAACTTTCTGTTTGAGGGTTAAAGAGTTGCAGGAGTAGTTTGAGTGATGAAACGAGCTCCAAACTTGCATGCGGGAGCGACTTCGAGTCACGACTTTGGACTCCGAACTTTTTGTTTGAGAGTTAGAGAGTTGCAAAAGTAGTTTGGGGGACAAGCCGAGCTCCGAACTTGCTTGTTAGAGATTTGCAGGAGTAGCTTCGAGTCACGAGTTTAGACTCTGAACATTCTGTTTGAGAATTAGAGAGTTGCGTGAGCATTTTGAGTGACGAGCCACGCTCAAAACTTGCTTATCAACGAGTTACGGAGCAACTTCCTGTCACGAGTTTGGACTATGAACTTTCTGTATAAGGGTTAGAGAGTTGTGGGAGAAGTTCAAGTGAGGAGCCGAGCTACGAACTTGCTTGTTAGCGAGTTGCAGGAGTAGCTTTAAGTCACGAGTTTGAACTCTGAACTTTCTATTTGAGAGTTAGAGAGTTGCGGGAGGAATTTGTGTGACAAGCCATGCTCCTAACTTGCTTGTTAACAAGTTGCAAGTGCGGCTTTGAGTCACGAGTTTGGACTCTGAACTCTCTGTTTGAGAGTTAGAGAGTTGCAAGAGTAGTTTAGGTGACGAGCCGAGCTCCAAACTTGCTTGTTAGCAAGTTGTGGGAGCGAATTCGTGTCACGCATTTTGACTCTGAACTTACTTATTAGCGAGTTGCGGGGGAGACTTCGAGTCACGAGTTTGGACTCTAACCTTTATGTTTGAGGGTTAGAGAGTTGCGGGAGCAGTTTGAGTGACAAGCAAAGCTTTGAACTTGCTGGTTAGCAAGTTGCGGGAGCGGCTTCAAGTCACAAGTTTAGACTTTGATTTCTATTTAAGAGTTAAAGAGTTGCGGAAGCAGTTCGAGTGATGAGCCGCGCTCCGAACTTGCTTGTTAGCGAGTTGCGGGAGGAGGGTCTCCAAACTTTCTGTTTGGGAGTTAAAGAGTTACAGGAGCATTTTGATTGACGAGCTGAGCTCCGAACTTGCTTATTAGTGAGTTGTGGGAATGACTTCCATTCACAAGTTTGTACTATTTGAAGGTTAGAGAGTTGCGGGAAAGTGGCCTAGTACTAACAAATCTTGTTTTAGTAGATGGCTGAATTTAAGTAAATGAATGACTGAATGTGCTATTCAGATTTACAAGTTGATGGTTGGCCTTAATACACAAAATCTGAGCTCTCTAGTAGAGATAAGAGTACAAAAGTAAGGCATATAGGTATCTGGAATAAATACACTATATCCAATAAACCAACTCTCTTAACGATGGTTTTAACTTTTTAACTCTCATGAAGTTTGCATAATGATGTTAGAATGCAAACTAAATCACCAACAAAAGGTCGTATAATTTAATGATGCCATAGTATTAATATTAGTATATCCCCTATGCAAATTGCACATACTTTATCAAAGATATATCAAAAGATCAAAAACAATCTAAAAAATTTGGCGGAATCTCCCCATTATGTAGTAAAGATGTTACAACAAACACAATCTTCACACTCAAATATTTGATGGCAATAAGGACAATCTTCACACTCAAACATTTAACTTCTTATATTTAACTTTCTCTTTCAAATCCACATAAACAATCAAGAGGACGTGGAGAATAAAAAAGTGGGAGTTAAAGGAAACTACCTTGTTTTGAACCTCCAGGGGCAAATTGGAGCAAAAGGCAGCCGACTTTCTTCCTTAAAGTATATTTCTTAACACCAATTTTTTTTTTCAGATTATAGAACAGAAGTTAATCATAATTAATCTTATATACATAAGTGAGCCTCATATAGAAATTGAGAAAAAATTTCTTATACAAAGTGATTATACTTATACAAATATAAGGCTCACATTACTTTATATATATATAAAGAGAAGTTCTATGAAAGAAAAGGCTATGAATTTTTTTTTCCATAGATTAAAAAGAATGATATAGAATAAAGAGAATAATAGCATATCAACAAAATTAACAACAAATCTAAGCTTCAATTGAATTATACGTGAGATTACAAGAATTATGTCACTGAAGTCTCTCCTAAAGTTGTCATTAGCTCACTCCAAATATTAATGAGGACACCTAACATTCTTTCACGCCCCGCTTTCCAAAAGAAAATACGGAATACGGATACGTGACTAAGCCCACCGAATGATTTTCATCATCCATAAGCTGCCAGGATCGTTACAACATTTCACAAGAATAATCAGAGTCGGAAGCAAGAAAAGTCAACCAAGCATGCACATATGAATCAAAATATCAACAAGAATACTCGAAACCAAAATATTATAATCTCAAATAATCCAAATCTGAACAAGTCAATATCCTGGGTTGCATTGCCCAAATACAAATAAATCCAAGTATCAAATACAATTGTTCAAAATAAGCAACAAGAATAATAATGGCAAAATTTCAGCACTAATATCTTATATCACCAACTCCATCTGGCAGCTGATCATCCTGATCTGCAATTAAATATATTGCAGAAAGAGGAAAAAAGAAAACAAACTCCCGTCAATGCAAGTTACGGGCCGCTTGTAATGCAGGATACAAGTACATGGGAAAGAATAACAAATAGCATGGAATAGGCATGATAACAAAATAAAGCAACTAGAATGAATCATGAACAGAATCAAATAACATAATGTACTAACAGGGTACGGGTAACATGTATCAGGTATCAAGTATCAAGTATCATGTTCAAGTAGCAAGTTTCAAGTATCATGCAAGCAGGTAAACAGGTAACAGGTGTCAAGTGATCATGTTCAAGTCTTGTATTATTACTTTCTAGGTAGCACTTCATACGCCCTAGGTTTTTATCACATGGTTGCTACATTCAAACAAGTTGCGTTTAGATTTCGTAGGAGATTCTATAAGTCATGTACTCAGGTATTCACAGGATCACAGAACTTGGTCAGTAAACTTAATCGGTAACTTGGGCGGTAAACTTGATTGGTAAACTTGATCGGTAACAGAAAATTAACTTTGTCGGCAAACTTGATTGGTAATAGAAATTAACTTGATCAGTAACTTGGTCGGTAACTTGAACGGTAACAGAAATTAACTTGGTCGGTAACTTGATCGGTAAACATGTCATACGGAAAACACAAGTCTCCTTCCGAGTACAGGCTCCTATATTGTTCACTACTAGATCTTTCCCTTAACCCCGGCTTGGTTATTTGTTATTATTATCAAATAGGCATATATGTGTCACAAACAGGGCAAGAATAACATGACATAAACAAGTAACAGGTTCAGGTTGCAAGATAAACATATAAGGGTGAAAGGTAACGCACAAAAGAGTAGGAACAACGAAAATTCTAGTTCAGGACAGCAAGAGAGTACTGTACTAAAACTGGGATTTCCGTTGCTAAAAACATGCAAACCTGGATCCGTCGAAGAATCTAGAAAATAGACTCCCGGACGAATCCAGAAAATATATATAAGTCATATAGTATTTCACAACATCATAACTCAAAACAGGTTTGAATCCAGAAAACATGTTTAGTCAGAAATCAGTATTTTGTATTCACAGTCAGGAAAACAGTATGAAAACTCATTAATTAAATCCACGAAAAATCCAGAGTATTCCCCTATATGTTTAGCATCAGAATATAAAATATCATAATTTTTCAATATAAATAGTTTAGTCAACAAAAATCAGAAAACATCAAGATGCAGTAGTTTTGTAAATTTGGAATTATAAACACTGTAGTACAAAAACAGCAATATCTCCCAAACCATAAATCAAAATCCAAATTCGCTAAAAGGATGATAAAATAGATACAGTAGTATAACTTTCATATTCACAAAGATTTTAGAAACAACAAGTAGAATTAGGTCGAAAATCAGGTTCTTTACTGAACAGTATGAAAAATCTGCTAGTATAATAATTGTTTGGAAACATAGAATGGTTTATAAAACTCATCAATTAAATTCACAAAAATTCAGGGTTAATCCCAATCAGGTCTAGTTATATTGTGCAAAATTTTGGATCAAAATAATACTTTTAACATCATGATAAAAATAGATTACACTTCAGAATTCATAGAAAACAAAATCTGAAAATATCTTTACACCTATGTAATAAAATAGACATAACTCACAAACCGTAAATCGAAACTGAGATCCGTTAGAAGGGTTGGAAAATAGACAAAATTCTCTACAGTTAATGTTCACAAAATATTTTCATATACTGACCTTAATAGGGTCTTAAATACTGAATGAAAACGGGGTAACAGAAAATACAGAATTATTCTTCGAACATAAAATCATCTAGTTCATGTAAAACTCATCCAAATCAACCCAAACATGAAATATAGTGTACTAGATGTCTAAACAACATGGTACAGGGTATTTTGCAAGTATTCGACAAGTATATCACGAATAACACATCAAGCACAGATATCTCAAAGTAGTATGAATATATACATCAAAAGTGGTCAACCCTAGATTATTTCATGTCCTATATGTTGTGGGGCAACTAAGGTCAAATCATCACAATAGAGACAATAGATAACAGAGAATTTACACACAAATTGTCTCTAGAACCCAACTGCACTACAGACGGTTTTTAGGTTTTGTATTACGCAAAGAAAAGAATACAAGTTACTTGCCTGAGAGACGACGACGGAAACGGCACAAAAGCAAGAATAACGGGAATGAATTCCCGGGGAACAAACACAAGCGAACGAATGGATCACGAACGAATCACGAACACACGATCACAATCGCAATCACGAACACAATCACGGATCTCGATGATCAAGATCAAGATCAAGATGATTGGATCAGATCGGATGGCTGGATCTCCTTGATGATGAAGATGGTGATGATGATCAAGATCGATCGATCAAACAGCTGCGATCAAAGGAAGTTAATGATCAAGAGGAGATCGGATGGCCCACATCCAATCAAGCATGATGATGATGATGATGATGATGATGATCGACGGCCCACATGCTCTTGGAGATCAATGCATGAACACACAAGATGTAAGGCAATCGGGTGCACAGCGGGAAGGCGACGGCGGACGGCGACGACGGGACAGGGCTGGCGGCAGAGTGGTGGCAGTAGGCAGGCGAGCTTGCCACCGATGCTGCGGTCTGCCGGGAGGAGCACAGTGGCTATCTATTGCTGTGCGACATGAGGAGCATGGAGGGAGCATCGGGCTGTGCTGGAGGCAGGGGGTGCTGGGCTGCCGGCGACGCTGCTGGGCGGCACAAGGGACTAAGGGCTGCACGCCGCGGTGGCGTCGGACTGAGCAGCACACAGGGAGGGCGGCACTGCAGTGCGGGCTAAGGACTGCTGCTGCGTCGGGGTGCACACAGAGGAGGGTGTGATGCAGGAGGAGGCGCTGGGCGACGTCGGGGTGCCGGAGGGTGGTCGCTGCAGAGGGGAGTCGGGAGCAGGGGACGGGAAGAAGGGAAAGAGAAGGGGAGATGAAGAGGTGAAGGAGGGGATGGGTAATAGGTAGGGCGGCTAGGTTGCAGTAGGGGTAGGGTAATACATAGGGCTGTTCATACTTTGGTTAAAACCGATTACCGAACCGAACCGAACCGAGATTTACCAATTTGGTTCGGTTTTTCGGTTTTCGGTTCGGTTTTGATCCAAACCGAAGTTTTTTTAGAGAGTTCGGTTCGGTTTTTGGTTGGCTTCTAAATAAACCGAACCGAACAAAAAACCGAACTTTTTTTGGACCAAAATAAATTATACCCCTAGGATCCATCTCAAACTAAGCTGCTATGCAAGTGCACTTCAAAAGCTCTATCTCAAATCATAAGATTAGAAAAGTAAAGCAAAATAATCAACTCAAGGCTTCAAAAATTGATTAAGTCACCTTAGCTCTATTGGGAATAATTTCATGCAGCTCCTTTACACGGTTTTGAATCATTTGCCAATCTTTTGGCCCTGGACGGGGGTTCTCTCCAGGTCTGGATCTCTTTCTACTTACTTTACCCACTTCAGCAACCATTTCCGCAGAATGATTATCACAGTTCAATTGCTGACCATTTTTCAATCCACAGATTAATTTGAGACTTATAGCCTTCACTTCTTTCAATGGTACAAGAAGACTTTACTGAACTAGAAGCTGCTGGCTCACACTTTGTTGAAGCCTCCCAACCATTGTTGATCAAACTGGTTTGAAGTGAAAAACCATTGTACTAAAAATTTCGGTTAGTTCGGTTATTAACCGAACCGAACCGATAAAATTCGGTTCGGTTTAAACCAAATTTTATCAGATTCAGTTCGGATTTCGGTTTCAAATATACCAAACCGAAAATTTCAGTTCGGTTCGGTTCGGTTCGGTTTCGCACCGATGAACAGCCCTAGTAATACACAGAGGGGGTTGGATAGGTTATATAGGGTTATAAACGGGTAGGGTTTATATTGGGTTGGGGTATTAAAACAGGGTATAGAAATGGGTTAAGTGTAAAACCGAGTTAGGGTTGGGGATTTAAATGGGTTATAGGGTTTTAAAATAGGTTTTAAAAAAATCCAATAGAAGAAAAATAAAATACCCTATAAAAATATGATTTATAATAAAAAATGCAATTTGAATTACCATACAGAATTTATTTTGAAATGGCTACAAATGCAATTAACACATAGAAATGGGGTTTTTTTTAAAATAAACAAACAAAGGTAATAAAAATAATAACAATAATAACAAATATAATAATAATAATAATAATAATAATAATAATAATAATAATAATAATAAATAAATAAATAAATAAATAAATAAATAAATAAATAACAGTAATAATAATAATACTTAATAATAACAACAACAACAATATTAATAGGGTTGATATAATATAAAAATCGTTTGAAAATAACAATAAATACAATTAATGAAAAGAACAGATTTTAAGAGGAGATACAAAATATTTTTGGAATAAAATAAATTTAAGAAAACAAATTTTTTTTATAAAGAACCCAAACCCAAAATACAGAAACGCAAAACAGGGGTTACACATTCGTGAGTAGACTCAAGAGTAAATACAAATATAAAATAAATCAAAACATAAGATTAACTCACAAACATCTAACAGCTAATATTCGTGTCAGATATACTAAACCTTTTAAAAATTCTGATTAGATATAATAATGAAGTTTAAATATTAGTACCACACCACCACATGCCCCTGGCAATTAGGATACATAACAAATTGTATTAAAAATTGCTTGACACTATCATTTCTTAGTTATGCCAATCATATCAATTATAATATTTGGATATTTCAGCTCCTTCAGGTGATCACAAAGGCATCACCAGCAAAGAGAATGAGATCAAGAAACCATTCCTCTATAATCTTTGTGGCAGAACCAATTACACACTCAAATTCATTTGTAGGAACAGAAGAATATATTGTCCCAGTATGTACCTATCTCATTTTTCATTGTTATCAAGTTGTTTCCATAAATTTTAAACTATAACAGTTGCATAGATCAGCTAAACTCTGTAACGCCCCGAGCCTCGCTCAGCTGCGTACGAAAACAGATCCTAACAACGGCCCACCACAGGCTTGCCTCACAAAAGGTGTCATGACTATTAGGTACCCCTTGATCTTAGGCAACTATTATATATACACACACAATCCTAACTCACATTCCAAGTGGGATTAAGTCACCATCACCTACCATGAACATCATGGCCCCATAGTAATTAATTCATTCTTTCTATAGGCTCCAATCACAGACTATCATAACTATGGGCCACATATGTATATACATACCATATATATACATACTCCTCAAGTACGGGTATTACAAACTCATTGAAGGTTACATATGCATAAGCGACAGTCTTTATAATTAGTTTTAATTCAGCTCTTTATGACCTAAAGTTTAAAGAAATAAAAGACATAAACATTACTCTTAGATTCATATCATTAGACATCACTCTTTAGACATTACTCTTAGATTCATCATATATTTTCATCTCCTTAGCAAAATTGTACTATATATATATATATATATATATATATATATATATATATATATATATATATATATATATATATATATATATATATATATATATATATATATATATATATATATATATATATATATATATATATATATAATTCAAAATAAGAGAGGATGTTACAACTTGATCAATACCTTAATCTCATATTCTCAAAAATAATAAATATATAATCCAAAATAAGATAGGATCTTGCAACTGCATGAATACTTAATCTCGGAGAGGATTTGGGGACTGGCGTATGACTACGACTTGGATTTAGGCTGACTGTCGAACGACGAGCGATTAGCGAAGGACGACGGCGAGGATAGGCAAACGGCGACGGCTTGTAATTGGTGGACTTGTAGACGATGAACGACGACGGGTGGGTTTTGGGCAAGGAAGGGTTAGCGGGGGTTGGGGGGATTTGGGACAGAAAAGGCTTTGCTTACTTAGTCACTAAAAAAAATATTCATAGATTAAAAGAATGATGTAGAATAAAGAGAATAATAACATGTTAACAAAATTACCAACCAATTTGAGCTTGGATTAAATTGTACCTGAAATTACATGAATTATGTCACTGAAGTCTCTTTTAAAGTAGGCATTAGCTCACTACAAATAATATTGAGGACACCTAGCACACGTTAGTTGACTCAAGAGTAAATACAAATTAACCAAACCCATATAGGCAATAAGCTAACCACTCAATAAGGACGAAGTGCTAAATCAATGGAAAACAAAACAAACCAGTGTTTGTGCATTTACTTGTGCATGAACAATACAAATTGTAAAATATAAAAAAAATAGTGAGATTTGTCGGTAAAATAATATACAAATATTAACTGAAAATATTTTAAATAACATATCATCATGTTGTTAGGCCTATACTAAAAAGTAAGTGGACATCCATCTAAAAAAGAACATATGCTCCAATAAAAAAGTAGAAGAAGATGATATGTTAAGATATTCAGCACCAGATATTTTAGTTTATTAGATGGTTTCTGCACCAAACTTCACACAATGATTATTTACCATATTGTCCCATTGCAAAATTAACCTATGACTAAGGAAAGCAATAATAATATGAAGGCAACAACCTCCACCTTGACTAACAATCATAGATAATGTTAACAACAACATTGAGTTGATAAAGTGTACAATCTTTTTTTCTCTTTTTTTTCCTTGTTTTCTTCTATGATGGCTTTGTGCAGTTTTTTTTTTTTTGCGATGGCATTAAAATGTGGACTGAAAACAATCTATTAATTTTAATTCTTTGACATTGATTGGTATTTGAAAATTTTAGTTCAAAACTGGACCTAGATTGGAAGATTCTCTGTATAGAGATATACCATTCCCTCCCTTTTCTTTCACTCCTTACAACCGCCTTCTCTGAAAACATATTTTCTTGATTAGGGTAGCTCAAATTCTTAGCTACATACGCCTATCAAAATGGATGGTCCACACTATCTTCATTATCTAATGATCGTGTTATTTATTCATTCTTTTTTTTTAATCCTTCGCTTGCCCTTGCTTGCATTTGTTTTAATTTTGCTCTGTAACTTGATGCTTAGATCCTAAAGTTGTGACACAACCTCAAGTTCACACAACATAGACATAAAATAAAATCAATCCCTCTAGTGTGTCTTTTACTACAGTTTACAATTAATCTGTAGATTAGTGACTTTGGATAAATATGACTAGGGATGAAAAAGAAATCTACTTTTGAAATATTTGAGTTTATCAGTAATGTCTAAATTGTGAACCACTTGGTTGATAAAGGAAATTCACAGAGGATATACTATTTGTACAAACATTCTACCTGATGATTTCGCCAAGGGAGGTAGTGATGTCTTAGGAATTGGCAAAGCCTAATGTGTATGGTTCTTGTTTCTTAGAAGCAAAGCCAATGCAACTCCTATACATAAGAAATAAGTTGTAATAGTTGATAGAACAGTTATCACTATTAACAACAACAACAACATTACAACATGATAAATGTACCATACGCTTTATTAATCACTGCCTGCCTCCGTGAAATATCTAAGAAATGACAACATTATTTTGTTCTAAATTCATCGTATTATTAGGGTTCAAAAGTTTTAAATTGTTAATAGAACAGAATATAACAATTTTATTAACAATAACAACAACAACATTACAACTTGATAAATGTACCGTACGCTTTATTAATCACTGCCTCCCTCCACGAAATATCTAAGAAATTACAATAATATTCTGTTATAAATTCTTTCTATTATTAGTGTTCAATAGTTTGTAAGATTAAATTGTTAATATAACAGAATATAACAATTCTATTAACACTTTTTAATAGAACCGAAAATTATTAGTGTTCAATAGCCCGATGTTCTATTAACAATTTTCACTATTAACAACAACATCAATATGCTTTTCTAAGTTCATCATATTATTGAGTTCCAAAGAAAATAAATATATATAATCCAAATAATATGTATTAGTATAATATATAATATAAGTATAATTGTAAAAAATAATACATATAATCAAAAGAAGATCTTACAAAATAAGAGAGAATCGCCCTTTCTCATTATTTGTAACGGCGAACGACGAATGCTTGAATTTGGACGGATTGAAGAACGACGTACGATGGCGGGTTGGATCTGGGCGAAGTGGTGAATGGCGATCAGTTAGAACTGGGTTTTGGGTGAGGGGTGACAGCGAGGATATGCAAACGACGCACGACGACATCTTGGATTTGGACGAAGTGGCGAAAAACGACCAATTAAGGATAGGTTATGGGCGAGGGGCGACGGCAACAGATTGGATTAGGGCGGACTGTCGAACAGTGAAAGGGCGAACAACGATGGATGGTTTCTGGCATGAGGAAGGGTGAGTGAGGATTTTTTTTTTTTTTTTGGGGGGGGGGGGGGAGGAGAGATTTTGGAGAGGAAGGGTTTTTTGAGTTTTGAGTTTTTTATCTTATAAGTAAAAGGTGAGGGTTGCCCGTGCTAAGGTAAGTGTTGATTCCTACTTTTGCTCTCATTTCTCTATTTCAAAATATAGAAACGAGAGGGGGGTATGCCTATTAGCTTAAGATATAGTAATAATATGGAAGACTAATATATGAGAATATACGTTTTCTATTTAATTTTGGGGGTAAAGTTATGAAACCCTCCAATATTTGGGTCTGAAATTAAGAAAGCCCTCACAGTTAAATTTCACTCACTTTGCACCCCGTTATTATCTCTTTCATTCTAGCATTATAATTGATTCATATAATTACCTAATTACCCCTCTCTAATATAAAAACTTATTTTTACCTATTAATAAGGAAGAGGGTTCGATAATTACATAATTCAAATTTAACGTCAGAAATAACAATAGGGATGTTGAATGAGTGAAATTTAACGGCAGGAGTTTCTTAATTTCGGACCCAAACGCTTGGGGGTTTCATAATTTTACCCCTTTAATTTTTTTTTAATTATAAAATTATTAACACTACTTCAATTTTATCTTTAATTTGAATATAACATACCTCTATTAGTAAGACAACGCACTAGGAACCTCTAAAATTATGGAATTCAGAACTATCTACCAGACTCATAAATACTCTTCATATTGGATTAGGTAGTTCAAAATCCTATTGTAATCCATATCAACTCAGTCAATGCTGATAATTTGACATTGGAATAAGGTTGTACTAATTCTCAGTAACTTCGTTACTTCTCCTACCTCAGCCCAACTCATATCGCCAGATGCAGCATATGTAAAAGAAAGCATCACAATAGATAAAATGCAAGGCTTTATATGTGAAATATTCCTGCCAATGTAGTAAAACTCCGAAGTTGTGGTTAAGGTTGAGAATTTATAGTTAAATTGTTACAAACTCCGACAGGTTGAGCACCCACGTTACGGGAAGAGGCTTGGACTATGCACAGTGGTATGTGTTGTTATAGTCCATTGAAAAGCATGCGCCAGGGAGGATTTGAACCTGAGTGAATTTTCTACCTGTTTAAATGTCCTTACTATTGTACAAAATCTCTGTAGTGTTGATCTTAAGTTTGGTGTGCACAAAACGTATCATCTACAACTAATATTTTCAGTTGAGATTTACAGGATTTACAGAAAAAGGAAAACCCCAAGAAAAGATTCAAAGTGATTGGAAATCAAGCAAAAGAGGCATAAACCCAAAAATCAATGAAGATTGCACACAAGAAACATGTGCTTCAAATCATAAAAAAAGCGAGCCAAAATAGATAATTTATTTCTATTTATGTGAAGAGAATATATGTAAAGTAGTGTCGATTGATAAATTAGTTTTGCAAAGAATATAAAGTGAAATCACCAAATAAAAGTCGAATATGCACAACAGCGGTCGACCGCACAAAATGACAGTCGACCGGTCATCTCTGTGGAAAAGATGAGTCAGTCGACCGGTCATCGCTTGACTTATGAGTTAAAAGATGAACGGTCGACTATCCACATTGTGGTCGACCGTCCTAGTGCAAATCTTATTATTTCGGAAATATCTTTTAATTTTCGGAAAGACTTATTTTCCCACTCTATATATTGAGGTGAATTCACAGTATATTCCTCACCCCTGACAATCATAGCTCTTACGAACTAATCATTCAATCAATACTCCGAGTGTGAGAGATTTCATTGTTTTCTTCAGTCAAGGTCTGTTTAGATCTTGAGAGTTTTTCTTTCTTTTCCACTTCGGTGAGTTTTGCGGGACTTATTTGTAGAAGCCCTGCGGGTGTAATAGGTCTCTCGGCCTGAATTTCGAGAATCATTGTATAAGGGTTTAAAGTATAGTAGTATAGTGGAACGCTTGTGGCTGAGAATTGCTACAAGTAGGTGGTGTGCATGTAGACCTGGGGGTCGAACCACATTATATCATTATGTATTGCTCGTTACTCTATTTGCTTTCTCTTACTCTATCTTTTTTACTTTATACATTTCATTTAAACTTTTAAATTTCCGCACAATCACCCTATTCACCCCACTAGGGTGATTAACAGTGGTATTAAAGTAAGGTGCTTATTAAAAACTTAAAAGCTTGAGCAAAAGGTCCAATGGCCGAAATTCCTCCTCTCGAAAACTTGTACTCGTCGAAGCCATTTATCTCTAATGGGACATGTCTAACACGTTCACTATATTTTGATGGAAATTGCTATAATGTTTGGAAAGTTCGTATGTCTCACTTTTTGCAGATGCTTGGAGAAGAAGTATGGAACGTTTGTATAAACAAAACAGATATTCCTGTCAGTGACGGAAAGAGGGCTTTCACAAAAGCTGAACTGGCACTAAAAATCGCAAAATCCAAAGTTATGATAGCACTCTATGCAGGTTTAAATAATGAAGAGTTGATGCGATGTAGGCAAAATTGCAAAATGGCCTATGAATTTTGGAACATCATGCTAAAACAGCATGAAGGAACCGTGTTTGAGGTAAAGGAGAAAATTAATTTATGCTTTTATAAGTTTGATGTTTTTCGTATGTTACCAGAAGAGAACGTAGATCAGATGCTTGCCCGCTTCGACATTATCGCACATGAGCTTGAGAGCTTAGGTAAGGGATTAGATGATGACCGAAATGTCAGAAAACTCATAAGCTGTCTCACGCCTGAATGAGACGTTAAAGCTACAGCAATGAGGGAGACACTTGAAGAAAAATGGTTCGTCTACTACACTTTCCAAGAAAAATTGAAGACGTATGAGATGGAGATGACCGAAACAAAGAAGTACCGACAGAACATTGGGATTGAACCCAAAATTGAAAAAAAATCATTGCCTTGAAAGCAAACGCTTCGCGATCATCAAAATCAGAGTCAAATCAAGAAGAATTAGATGAAGATATCGCGTTATTGACCAAACAATTTCTTAAATATCTCAAACAAAAAAATATGACAAGTCTCAAGGAGGAAGAGAAAAGGACAAAGATGACATATGTTACAAATGCAAGAAGCCGTGACATATTCGCGCAAACTGTCCTATCTCACAGGATAGAAACAATGATCATTATTACTCCAACTCAAGATTTAGAAAGAAGGCATTGAAGGCAACATGGCTAGATTCAGATTTCAGCGATGAAATGTAAGAACACAACAACTTTGGATTCATGGCTGTTGGAAATGGTGATGTGCAATCACCACCCCAAGAAAAGGTAATCAAAGAACCCACCTATGATGATTTAGTTGACATGTGTAATGGTTTAAGAGATTATGCAAAAAAAGTAAGTCACGAATTGAGACAATATAAACAAATATCAAATGAATCACGTGACTCTTGCATTGCTACAAAGCAAAAGTTGAAAAATAAAAATTCTTTGATTATTTAAAAATTTGAGTCATTTAGGAAAGACCATGATGTGTTGCTACAGAAAAATGAGTATTTAAAACAACAGATTCAAAAATTCTTAGCAACACATGATGAAAATCTAAAAGAAATTCATAAGAAATCTATTTATATTGCTAAACTCACTGATGATTTAAATGACTGCAAAAAAAATTTGATGAGGTAGTAGAAGATTGTAAAGAAGCTCTCGAACAAAATAGAATACTTGATGCTATTAATGTGTCTAATTTTTATACAAATATTTGTACTCATTTACCCATTAAAATTGCTTGTATTCGTCTTTATTGTGTTTAATTCATCTTATTTCCATAAGATTTCAATTAATTAATTATTTTTGAAGGAATAATATTTTTGATGCAAAATGTGAATATTTTTGGTAAAATTCAACAAACAAAACAAACAGAATGATTTATTAAATTTTATTGTTTTGTTGATTTTTAGATTTCGCAATTTTGTCGTGTGAAATGCAAGATATAAATTTTAATTGCCAATGGAGGGTGAAAATGCAATAAACAATTTTAAAAAGGGTTTAAATGAGCTAATATGATTTTTAGTTCGTTTAATTAATTTAAAACTAATTAACTTTATTTTTTATTTTTAAATCCTAATTTCTGATTTTATTTCATGTGTGCAGCACGTGTTTGAAGAAAAAAAAGAAATAGAAGAAAAAAATAAATGAAGAATAGGGGGTTTCCGCAAAAGCAAATCCTAAATCACCCTTCCCGTGCCTATAAATAAAAGAGAAGACAAGAAGAGAAGAGGCACGCACACCAAGAGATGACTGACCTCGTAATCCTCAAATAAATAAATAAAAAATATAAAAAGAGAAGAAGAAGAGACAGGGAGAGACAAAAGTAGAGGAGAAAGAAATGTGGGCTGAGCAGCGGCTTGGAAATCAGAGCAGGCAAAAAATGACAAGAAGCAGTGAGCATCTGACTGCTGCTGACGAGGCGACAGCACCTGACGTGACGGCGACCCATCAGAGCACTGACGTGGTGGACGCACGTGGATCGAGACAGAACGGAATTCAAAGATAGAGAGGAGAGAAGACTTGTTTGGGCACGCTTTTCAAGGCTGTTCGGTTTGCAATTTCTTTTAAAAAGCAGTCCATTTTTGTATCTCTTTTTTTTCTCTAATTTTTTATAATGCAATCCAAGACAATATTTGTTAGTCGCAATTTCATTATGAACTAAATTTATTTTTCTAGGGCTTCGATGTAGCCTAGTTTTGAGAACACAATTTTTAATTCCAGATTATTTTTCTATTTTTCCATGGTTGCGTGGTTGGTTTTTGTGTTTAATGCTTACAATTGTTTGGCCAACTATTGTATGATTTATTGAATCATGGAGAGACCGAGAGGTAATTTGTGAATTAGAACTATAAAATTAAACACCGTTGATTGAGCAAAATTAGAGATGATTTACCGCGATTGATGTGACCATTAAGAAATCCACAGAACTTAATGAGTCTTCGATTAATTAAATTTGCATAGAGATATGCAAACTATTAGTTGGAGATATTTTTGGTGTTGTTCGAGAGAAAGCATTGAATAATTTGGGGATTTTGGTCTACAACTTGGAAAAATAATCTTTTTATTCATATGGAATTATAAATTGTGTGTTCTTCTGGGTTTTCCTTGGTCTTGGTCTAGTTTTTATTATTCACCGCCTTTCAAAAGCATGGGAAATGGTAGGTTAATGCATGTCAAGTTGATGTGGGTTGATGCGTTGGTAATGATTTGGCACTAATTTTCTTTGATGCGCCTTATTCGATTGAATGAAACATATCCTTAAATAATTGGGTAACGTCACTCTAAGATTTTTCATGTGTAACTTCAACTCACTCTAAATGTCACAATGGAAGTACTCGCGGAGTACCTATACATAGCTAAATATGGCCTTGCGTATCATTTTATGAATATACATTTTGATTATTCCATATATAATCATTAGTCGTTCAACTTATGACATTAGTAGAGGAGGTCGTCCATGCAACCATTTACCTTAAGCATGCTTCTTTAAGCAAGCTTCCTTACCTTAAAGGGCTTATAGCATATCACCTTCTTAAGGTAAAGCCCCTGCGTGCCTCCCTCTATTACTAGCATTTCCGATACAGAAGTATGCCTCTGACCAAGAACTTCGTATGCATCTTGAAGTGATTGTCCTCCTGCAGGTAGGGATTGTAACGCCCCGCCCCAATACTCAGATATTTTTTATTATTTTTAGAAGACAAATTAGATACTATGTAGTACAACTGCCCACCATAGGCTGCCTCTCAAAAGGTGGTTAACCAATTAGGTAGCTCTTGATCATAGGCAATTTTATTTATACTTAATTAATTTTATGTATACTCCCCACATGGGACTAATTAATCACATCTCTCCTATTTATTTACTCCCAAATCCCGTGTACAATATATGCCACGTCATCCCCTCTATACAAAGTCAGCAACTCTAACTTTTCAAACCAAACCGGGGCCCCAAGTGAGAGATGACGTCACCATCCTCAAGTAACCAACAGCACAAGTGCTGTTCATTCCACTTAAATTACCGTGGGCCCCTTCTTTCAACCAATCTTTCACTTTCCTATATATTTATATATATTTAGTTATTCGAAATTACGGGGTATTACATACACCCCACCTTTAGAAATCAACTTCTTCGCTGAGTACGGGGCACACATCTAGTGTAGGATCCGCCTTTCTAGCCGATGTGGCATCGTCCTCGATCTCGGAGATCAACCACTCTCAATACCATAGATCATACCCGATCCCGGAGATCAATGACTCTTAACACCGCGGATCATACTGAGGCCCTCTTCCACATCCGGTGTTGAAAGTCGGCTCTGATACCATTTGTAACGCCCCGCCCCAATACTCGGACAATTTTTATTATTTTTAGAAGACAAATTAGATACTATGTAGTACAACTACCCACCACAGGCTGTCTGTGGTTAACCAATTAGGTGACTCTTGATCATAGGCAATTTTATTTATACTTAATTAATTTTATGTATACTCCCGATATGGGACTAACTAATCACATCTCTCCTATTTATTTACTCCCAAATCCCATGTACAATATATGCCACGTCATCACCTCTATACAAAGCCAGCAACTCTGACTTTGCAAACCAAACCAGGGCCCCAAGTAAGAGATGACGTCACCATCCTCAAATAACCAACAGCACAAGTGCTGTTCATTCCACTTAAATTATCGTGGGCCCCTTCTTTCAACCAACCTTTCACTTTCCTATATATTTATATATATTTAGTTATTCGAAATTACGGGGTATTACAGGGATTCTGAGGGATTGGTAAACTAAACCCTTCCCCTGTGCATTGGCCTTGTTGATGATTTTCTGCTGAAAGCTAAAGAAAGTCAGTTGTAACACCCTACAAAATTGGAAATGACAATTTTGCCCTCGTGTGTTACGCACGTGTATTTTGTAACGTATTTTCACTGCATATTTTGATTACTGACTATTTATGCATTTCCTGTATCAATTTTATCCTATTTGAGATAACTAAAATATAATATTTTAATCTCTGTATTTTACGTGCTTTTTACGTGTTTTCGATACACGTATCAATTACATATTTTTCCATCACTAAGTGTGATATTTCTATGTGTATTGACTATTTATTTTACGTGTTCGAACTCGTTTTTATAAAATAAAATTTATTTTCCCCTATTTTCATTAAAATGCATTTTTTAATTTTGCACGTAGGATACACAAGTTAATTTATCCATCTCTTTTTACTCTCATTTACTAATTTTAAGCATGAATAATTTTATTTAGCTTTCTTTTGATCCATTGGACCTAAAAATTAAATTCTAGCCCATTAGAAGGAGTGCCCACTAGGATAATTAAATTAGTTAATTAGAAGAGAGCTCATGAATCAAGCCCACTAGTAAAATCCTAATTTAAGTTGAGCTTGGACTAATACATGACAAGTTACAGCTTTTTGTACACATTTTGAACTATAGAATTGTATTTATTTTGTGTGCATGTCTGCATTTGCACACCTTTGTGATTGGCCGGTTTGGACTAGGAGGGTATGCCAGTTTTGGCTTCGTGGAGGAGAGGAAAAGGTTGGAGTTTTGGGGGTTTGAGTTTTGAAAGGTTGGGAGCATGAAGAGTTAGGAGTTTAAGAGTTAAGAAAATGAAGGGTTGGAAGAATTAAAAGAGAGAGTTATTACGTTGAGAATTTTGCACTTTAGACCCTAACAATATCCTATAAATAGCACCTCATTCCTACTTCTCTTTTGCACCAAAAACAAATCAAAATAAGTGAAAGAAAAAGAAAGAGAGTAAGAGAGTTCTTGTGCTTGGAGGAGTTCTTGCTAGGAGAGGAGAAATTGCTGGGAGGAGAAGCTCTTGCTGGGAGCTAGGATTGCTTGGTTGGAGCTAGGAGTGCTTCCATCTTGTTTGTTCAACCCTTCACTAGAGGTGGGTGTTCTCATGCTTTCTAATTTTAGAACTATGCATGCTAGTATTAATAAATGAGTAGTATAGAAATTTTGATAAGATTATGTAGATCAAATATATGCTTTTATTTGTGTCAAGGAATATGGAGAATTTTGCTATAATTAATACACAAATTATCACCATGTTGTTTGGAAATGAGAAAGAAATAATTGATTAGTTGTCATAAACTAGCATACTTGAATGTAGAGATTTTTGATTATGTGAATGATTGTTGAGTTTCCTTTTTGATAAGCAAATACATTTTTGTAAAGTAAATTTGATACTATTGAACTCATTTGATTGTTCATAAAAGATATAATGTGCTATTTTGATTAAATTGAGTAAATGCAAATTCATGTTAATTAATAAGAGAAAGTAATTTGAAATCTAGTTTATTTTCTAAAATGTGAAAATTTAAATCTATGAGGTACTGATAGAAAATAAATTCAGTTTAAATTTCAGTTTAACAAAAGATTAGATTAAATGAGAAATCGAGTTTTAAGAAAATATTTGAATAACAGAAAATCGAACCAAACATATTAGCATAATTGATAGACAGAAATCGTTCATGGACTTACTGGTTAACGGCGGAACTTTAAAACTATTACTGTAGCGCAACTGTGATTTGAGGTCTTGAGTTCGAATTCTAACAGTCCCACTTTTTATTTTCGGTTTTAAAAAAAACTCAAAAGGTAAGGCGCCATATAAGTGGGTTTCGGTTTCCCCTTTTACGCCAAGTCCATATGGACTTTTTGGCTAACTGGTTGGGCCTTGGGCGTTTACTGTGCTGGCGTGGGAGCTTGGTTCGAAACCTGTGAGCTTCAAAACATTTTTTTTTGGTTGTTTTAATGTAAAAGAGCATTTTAATGCAAAGAAAAATTTGGAAAATATTTTAGAATACTTATAAAATGAAATAGATTTTATTAAAAATAGTTGTAGAATTTTTCAAGTATATTTAAGGAGTAAGTGAGATAGTGAATTTTTGACTTAAGATTTTAATTATTAAAGAGTATAAGACTTATATTTAAAAAAAAGAGTAAAATATGGTTGTGTGAAGTGATTCTTTTGAAAAGATTATACTCTTGCTTGGTTAAGAAATACTTGATGTGAATTGAGATATAGATTGCTTAAATTGCTAATGAAATTTATAGTGATGAATTTTTTGTTCATGAAAGGAATTGTTGTTCTATTTTGAGTTGGAAATGAATAAGTGAATCATGAGTAATGCTAAGATAAGTCAATGATTATTTTGTGAATAAGTTGAAAGATAAAAATATCTAGGTTTAAGACATGTTTATTAAAGGGTATGTGTACCCATTGATTCTTGTGCATGAAAAAGTTGAGATTTAGAATTAGTGAGACCTCGGGTACCGGCACTATTTGATTTGAAGAGAGTTGAAATATATTTTGAGATATGGCCGTGGAGCTATCTCATATTTGTTGATTAAGTCCGGTAGGAGGTAAAACTAATTTTAGGCTTGAAAATTATTCATGTCTTGAACTACATAATTAGGCACATAAATGAAGATGTAGTGAACCTGGGCAAACGTAAGTGGGTTGCTTCTATATAGTCGGCGGTGGATCTCCGTGGCTATAGACCCAGTTGGCGGACTGTGGTTGCTCCGTGGGAGATGGGTAGCGTAGTCACACGGATAGTTTTGCCATACTCCAATGTATATACGTATATCGGGGCCAGGGGGCACTTGCGGGATGATTCGCATGATGGGGAATCTGTTATAACAGCCAGCGAGGCTGGGATCCATATTCATGGAATGATCTAAACCTTGATTTATTACTGGGTAGTTTCATGGTGAGGGATCGAACCCTTGATTGTGGAGTACGTAGGTACTTGCCTTCGGACCTATGTAGTATGGGATGCATAGAATTCGAACAAGTATGCATTAGTGTCATCCTAGTATAAAATGTGTGTATTATGCATTAAGGCATGACATACACTTACATGTTTAGCATAGTCACAATTTAACATTTTATTGTTCATTCAATTTTTGTGATTTGTTAAAGTAATGAGATTGTTATATGTAGGGCATAGAGAGAATAGCCGAGTATAACATTTTCGTCAGTTGTAAGTGACTGACGTGCCCACAGGTTAACATGCAGGTAATGGACTTTATGAAGAAATAAAGATGTCGTGATGTAGTTGATAATTTACATTGTTATAGTTGTATAAGTTGTATTTTATTTCATTGTTGTATTCTTCCGCTCTGTAAACAAAAGTGTAATGAACTCTGATGTATCATTGAAAAGTTTTAATTTCCTTGTAAAATTGTACGAAGTGAAGTAAAGATCCTGTGCAATCTCGAATTCAGTCTTATTTGGAATTCGGGACGTTACTTCAGTACTTCAAGTTGCTTCTTCGGCGTGGAAAACATAACATGCAATAGTAAATAGAATTACTACTAGAAAAATAAATAAAAGATCATTAGGCCACTAATATCCGTAAGGGTTCTCCATAATAATTATGTCACATCCCTTTAGCCAAATTAGCTCTTAATATAGGTCAAGTCGGGTTTCTTTGTTATTTGGATAAGTGAATTCTTATAGATCCATTCCCGAGGGAACCAGACACGATAAGCTTTCATCATCCAGCTTGAGCAAGAATCAAAGGAATGACTGAAATAGATCGATAGAAAATCTATATTTCAGACATATTCACACGGATATAATATAATGACTCTATGTAAGAAAAGATTTACCATATTCCATTTCCGGAGTCGCAACTATTCATTGCAAAGAATTTAGTTCTTACATGTAAATGCTTAATATCACAAGTAGGCCTACAAATTGGATCATAATCAAGTGCTTTTTGGATTATCTCATGCCTTTTGATTTTATGAGTGTTTTGTATATCCCCCACAACATCTTTATTTTCATACATACAAAGTATTTACTTGTAACTAATAAAGTCTAGCCATGTTCTTCTTTGGATCCCTTATTTCACTCTGATAGTATCATAGATCACGAGATTGATGCAGAGGAAATGAATGCATTTCTATACTATAAATAAGTAAGTGAAATATATAGAATATTGGATCATGCCGCATGACTTATTCTATTCTATAGGATCTTATGGAGTCGGTTCATGCATGACATAATTGAGGTATGATCATAGAAAAGATTCTCCTCAAGCGAACCGGCCTATCCTATGCTACACTGAAGGATTTATGTGGTGGTTGGATGCGGAGACACATTTGGTTGTGAATTCCAACGTGGGGGACAAAATCCTATATCAGCATGACTCAATCAATAGTACAAGTCACACACTCCCAATAGGTTACTGTTCATTCATTTGAGGTAACCATTGTTAGGGACTTTGCCAAAGATCAGGTCATTTTGCATTACCACACTATTAAAGCCGAATCCATAGCCATCAACATCTGGAACCACACGAGAAATAATTTATGGGATGATCTCCACACCCAATACCTACCCAAGATTGCAATCGCCTCCCTATTTCCCTACCACCTACCAAACCCCAACCAGAAGGGTTTAAAAATACCATAATAGTATGTTCCACTTCTTTATCGTAAATTTAATCATGACGTCAATCAACCCTTTCACTCTTGCCACGTTTCCACCTTGCGAGGCGGTGGAAACGTCAACAAGCGACATATAAATAGAAAGGAAGAAGATGAAGTTTTAATGGGTCGAATTTGGTGAAATTTGTTTGGAATTCATTGTTGAGTTTAACGGCAATAGATCTGATGACAAACAATCAAACAAGTAGATTAAACCAAGCACACAAAGCACACAATAATTTGTCCCGGTTTAGCTATGCCTAATCTGGGGTCGGCTTCATTGCGCTCAATCCTAAACAGAGGGTTGAGCCAGTCGACTACCCCTAGGGACAGTCGACTATCAAAGAATTGTATGTTCCTGTGCTGCTAGCTGCTGCTGTTGCTTCTCTTCTCTCTATCGATGCTCCGACCTCTTATCACTTCATCGTCTTCTTCTCATCGAACCCAAGTATGCAAGACATAAAATCCCAACAATCTCCACATTGGATTGCATACTCGTGTTGTCAACACTTGTGTGATCAAACTCATATGGACTCTTTCATTCTCTACCTTCAAACAAACTCAGTTCAGTGACTTCTTCAGCTAGTTAAATCTGTCTACTACTTTTTTCTTCAATCAGTAAGCCCTCTCAAGGGCACACCCTAGTAGGCATTAACACGGAGGTACCATCCTCTGCACGAACTGCACCTACCCCGAGGTACTCCACCTCTCGATGATATTTGAATATCGCGGTCCCGCTTCGATGATTCTAGTGATGACAGACTAGGCATAGGGCATAGAAACACTTGGCCAAGATTTCTTGATCCTACAAAGCTTATAGAGGTTGTGCGAGACACCCCTCTTTCCTTTCATTACCTTACGACGACCTTTCCAAACTGATAGAACTCCACCTTGAGCTATGTACCTAAAACCTTATGGTTCAAGAGTTCCTAAGGATATAAGGTTTCGTTTCAATAAAGAAATATGCATGACTTTCTCTAGTGTGTACCCCTTTCCGTCTGACGCTTCCAACTTGATTGTTCCTTCACCCACTACTTTACAAATCTCACCAACCATCATTCTCACACAACGATCTACTGCGAACTTGTAATTAAAAAACATCTCCCTCTTAGAGCATATATGAGAAGAACTCCCCGAATCAATAAACTAGCCTGGATACACATCTGTAGAATTTGAAACAAGTGTACAATCTAAAGTATCACCTGATTCGGCGGCACAAGAAACATAGCAATATTGGTGCTCTCGCGATTCAGTAACATTCGATAATCCCTCTAGTAATGCCAAATCCGTTCGCAATGGTGGCAATAGATCCTTTTCTTACGTGCACTTTTTCATCCACTCGAAATACCATCCACCCTGATGCAACTCGTAGAAGTAGACGCCAATCCCTGAGTCCCCCTCCTAAGTCCATCATCCTACAAGCCCTCGATCACCTCCACTACAAAAAATTTCTCCTTGGTAGGCTTTCTGTCTAACATGGTGGTTATCAAATGCTTTTATGGATCTAGTAGTAAATTTATCAAGATAAAAGCTTTAAGATCGCGTTTGACGCCATCAATTTATATGAACCTGAATTGGATTCAACTATATGATCATGAAGAGCAGTATTTTCCTTCATCGAGTAACTCAACAGTTTTCTCTTCCAGTACATCAATTCTTGTAATGGCGATTTTGTGTCGTCAAATATGAGTCTTTCCCCCAGACTCGCTGCTAGTACACCTGATTTCGTTCTCCGAAAACATCTAAATTAAACTGAGGGCTTCTGAATAAATCTTTAACTGAATCTTCTACTTTATGTCAGACGACCTCTCCTGCTTGATCTTCGTAAAACTCTGATTTGTCATCTTCTCCAAGCGTAACTCCTTGTTCCAATTGTACATAATTTCCTACATATTTTCTGGTTATCTTATTTATATTTTCATTTTGGTTATAAATAGTATTATTTTTTTTGTTTTTTTAAACTCATTTGCATACACTAAACTATTCAATTATTGGTTAATTAGTGTTAAAGCCCAAAATTTCTTCTACTATTGTGGATCTTCTATTTGATTTCAAACTCAAATCCATGCCCAAATCTATTTCAAATCTCTTAAATCCTAATTCAAGCCCAACCCGAAACTCAAAACCCTATTAGCTAATCCACTATCTGCACAACTAATTCACCTACATAATCTCCACTAATCACCCCACCCCCCTATAATCTCAACTACCTTAATCATCCCCGTAATCACATTTCATTATAACCATAACTCCTCATTATCTCCACATAAAAACCCCGGACCCCATCATCTTCAACCTCCTACAACCCGACCTCCAAGCTATCACAACCCTACCACCCCTTGTTTCCATTCTTCAATCCCAACCACCTTCAATCCCCCCACCGCCTCCAACACCTGCACACCATCACCACCCCTTGCACCCCATCCAAACCAGAACCCATTGCCTCATCTCATCTCCATCCTGAGCCTCCTTCTTGTCATATACCCAGCACACCACCACCTTCAACCCGACCAGCCACCAACAACAGCCTCTTCAACTCCACATCAACTTAACAAACCCCACTACACCCATCTACTTCATCTCCAACTCTCCTCCTTGCTGCCCTCCACCTGAACTCGACAGCACCATCAAACCCAACACCCGGACCTCCATCAACTCCTCCATCCTCCACCACCATAACACTTCATCCCCTCTAAAGCTCCATCAAGCTTCCTTCCCTACCCAACAGCCACCTCCAACCAAAACCACCACCATCGATACTTGTTGTGTTTGTTGTTGTCGTTGCTGCCATTGAGCTGCTACCCTTGTGCCGCTGCCCATTGCCTACTCTTGCGCCGCACTACCAAGCCGCAAGCCATCATCGCTTCATTTTCTCCCTGTCGTTCTTTCCAAGTTGTAATCATTGTAAGAGGCAATCATTTCTTGAACTCCTACAAATAGTTGTAATTCTCATTGATCTATTGTATTATCGACTCTTGTTCATTATCTTCTTGATTGATTCAAATCTTGAATCACTTATTATATCCAAAACTAATCGTCCCTATTTGATAAATTTTTTGCACTATCATCTATCTGATTTTTGGTAGAGATTTGGACATAGTCTTTGTAACCAAAATTAGATTATTTTTTATATAGGTGTATCTTGTAACCTTCTGAGTGCAGAATCCATATCATCTTTCAGTTTTGCAACCGACTTATAGGTTGTGAGATATTAAAGTTTTAATGTTGTAAAGTCTAGTTTTCTAGTTTTTCTGTTAAAATGTATCGTCCCCGTAATTTCCTGGAAATAACGATTTATTGATGGAATTATGATATAAGGCAAACTTGAATATTAATAAATATTATTAGGAATTAGATTCTAAATTTTGGAAGATTTATTAATTATTTTACAACAAAGTTATAAGCACGAGAATTTAACCATATATTGCTGCCAGAATATTATATCTGTAAAGAATTAACTGATAGGCATAACTACTGACCTTAGAATGTGTCATGTGAATAGCATTAGATTCAGAAGGGAGTCTACTTTCTAGAATTCCTGGCGGAATCACCTCTGCTTTCATGTAGTAGCAGGAATTGAGTTTCACTACCGTCATGAATTGTTGTCCAGAATTATATGTTTGTGTTCTTGAACTATACGTATATTGTTATTCAAGTTGAAAGAATTGTACTGATATCATCGATTGATAGAACATTTCCATATCATGCATTTGGACCTATCATTCGAAATCTTCTTGATTAGCATCTTGTTTCTATATAATGTATTGCATCGATTCTTGATACTCGTCCTTATACCGTCCTATTTCGGCCGTAACATGCATCGTTATCATAGTCATTGTTATGATTTTGGATGGCAGAACTAAGTACCACGTAGAACTAAGTGTCACGTCATAAGAATCGATGGGGGTCACCTCTAAAATCCGTGGGGGGCACCTCTAAAGTCCAATATCCAAATTGTGACATGATAAAAGATTGACAAACCGGGGTAATAAAGGGTACGACTTAGTAGTGAACAATATAGGGGCGTGTACTACGAACGGGGCCCATATTTTCTACATTATTGTTATCGATCATTGTTCATCGTTTATTGTTTGTCGATTATTATTTATCGTTATTGGAAGGTCATTATTGTTATTGTTATTGAATGAACCGTGTACATAATCATGTAGACTTCACCACTTAAGTTCAAACGTTCACTTGATTGTTATGCACCTGAACTTGTGGTATGGGACACAGGATTGCGTGCATCGACACTTGCATCATTGATTATCGACTACTGGTTATCGACACTTGCATTACTGGTTATCGACTATTGTTTATCAACCAATGCATCATTGATTATCAACTATTGATCTTGTTACCGATTATTGTTTATTGACCACTGCATATTGATTGATTATACCTTATAATTATGATTGCTTTATCTTACCGTCATAACTTGTATTGTACATGATCATACCATCCCAATATTCATCTTGCTTTTCCATGCTTTCTTCAATATTGTATTTTACTGCTTGTTTTTACTTGTTGTTCGAAGCTTGAGCAAACAAACCCCTCCTCTATAACACCCCGAATTCCTAACATAGGAACTCATGACACACTCCAGGATCTTTCTTCAAATGAGTCACAACACAACAAAAATCACAGAAATTAAAACTTTTATTATATCGAATTGTTATTACAATGTCCAATGAATACAACAAATACAAATAATTGTTACAACACGAATGTGCAATAAAATTTGGACTGTAACTTTCACTTGGATGCTTTCCCCGGCTAGAGCTTTTCCGTGCTTCCGAGCCGGCAATCCTGCACTGATAACTGTGGGCACGTCAGTTGAATACAACTGATGAAAAGCTATATTCGGCTATCCTCTCTACGCCATAATATAACGATTCCAACCTCAACAACTACAAATATTTGATGCAAAGAAAAAGGTGATGTCAAACAAGTGTCGTTGTATGTCATGGCCTAATCTAATGCACACACTATGCACACATGCTACTAAAGCTAATGCAAGCTTGGTTGAAAGATATGCATCCCATACTACACATCTGCCAACCAAATGATGTTCTTCAGTTTGATGGGGCTCGATCCCCCGCTATGCATCCTACTCTTGTGCTCTCTCCTATTTCTGATTTCAGTGAAGGTGAGGCTGCAGTCATCCAGCTTACTCCAGTCCCTGCTGTCATTAGTGGTGTCCAAAACCTCATGTTTTATCCACTATGCCCGGGATCTCCACCACAGGCTTACTCCTTTACGGCTGGGGTTACAGTCGCAGGCTTACTCTTTCACGACTGTACCCATAGTATGTTGTTGTATCTATGTTTACCCGGACTTCACCAAAAGCTAATATATGGACACCAGGGCTCCCCGCCGAAGGACTTAGAGCCTTTCCCGTAGAGTCTCACTCACCGGGTCTTTCTCTAAACCTCCTGCCCGCATTGATCAACAAAGGACTTGACGGATTTAGGGTTCCCCCAACTCCGCTACACTCGTCCTTACACTAGAACAGAACTTGCAGTCGAGACGACGTCAACACTTCAAACCTCCTTAAATGTTGTTGCGGACAAAAAGGTATTCATGCCGAAATAGCGGAGCCCCCACAGAGTATCCACTCCCCAAGGCAGCTCGGGTCCCTCTCCGCAGTAAACGAACCTAGGATTTGGCTAGGCGTGAAGACGCCATGCGTCCTCCTGACAGGCGAACACTCTCGCTAGTGCCTGTCCGTACATTCAACCAAGACTCGATCAAGTCCTACCAAAGAATCAAAGCTACCCTGCTCCAAGATTAAGGACAAGATTAATTACAAGATTTCTAGCATTTGTTTTATCGACCGATTACTAAAAACCATCACTTAGCCAAACTCTAACTTTCTTTCATTTTCTTATTCAAAGTATGGACCTCTAGGCGAGCCTAAGACTATCTCATATTACCCATTCCCTTAGTTAGGCGATCTATCTACCATTTCCAATCCCTAACTTGGTAATCAACCTTGCTTGCTATGAACAACTAGTTAAGTTCTACTTGTAGAATCTTTCTAGTTAGTTACCATTATCATTAATGGATCTTAACCCATCCCACAATAGGACTCAACTAGCCCTCAAGTCCGGGCCAAGGGTTGGCCCGTCTTGGCCTACACTTGGCACGAACCAACGACGAATCGACCCCGTCGATTGCTGCAACCGCCATCTACGCTTGGAGTTCGATCGTAACCTCGGCTCGACCAACAAGTACCTCCCGCTATACTTAACGCTCCACGGTCCTCGACAAGTGGTAGCTCCAAACATAACCATGGAATCCATCCATACACGGCGAGTACGTCGGTGCACGTGTCATCTCCTCCAACACGTTCGATGCAACACGGGTCATATTCTACCCGTCTATGTTTGTCAACAAGACTTAGTCCTAGAGTCTCAAATACTCAACCGATGTATCCCAACAAGGTACACTATACTAGGTGTAAGTCCTAACCCATCAATCCACAAAATGGGGTTCTAAGAGCCCTAAAATTGACAATTTACAATTCCAAACAGCAAGCGCACATATGGTGTTTACGCCAAAACGGAGTCATTCTCAGTTCCGTTTCTTTGAAGAATCGCGATCGGGTGCTCCCATGCTTCTACTTAAGGTAGACAGCACGCATAAGCACACTTTGGGCATGGATTCCATCCTAAAATGGTCAACCATATTACCCCAACATCCAATACAATTTCCACTTCAAAACAGTGAACAACGTTGTCCATGTTGGGGCTACAAGCAACTATGAGCTACTCTTAGCAAGGAACTTTAGATAATTTGGGTCCTAACTCATGTACACATCCATAACATGATTCTTGACCTCCAACAACAACTCTAAGCTAGTAAAGTACAAGTTCAAACTTATTTCAATGAACATGGTGCAAAACAGTAAGCTCTATGATTTACTGTGTTTCTGTCGTAACTTGCAAAAATCATATAAAATCGTACGCATATCCAACTCATGATTTCTCTGTCAATAAAGAAAGGTCTAAGTGTCTGCTATAACTACCTAGTTTCAAGTTTCTTCAGAAAAGGTCATTTTCAAGCTCTTATGGTCTCATCTTTAACAAGTATACAGATTCTCAGAACAACACATCATATTAACACAGTCTTGGGATAAAATCAATTTAAAGAAGTAAACGGTGTCAGAAAATTATGAAATTTTATATTCTAGCTCCTGACATATGACGTGACAATACTTCCAAAAATCAGGTGATTTTACCAAGTAGATTTTTAATTATGCCTCTTTGAATACCATAAAAAACAGAGCAAAAACAGCAGCAGTTTTGTTTACTAAAATAACTAGCTAAGTTTGCATGATTTTATTAACATAGCTACAGTGGTCCAAATCTCATGAAATTTGAAACATAGGTCTTAGATACATTTAACAATGACATAATAAAATTTCAGATCATTCCCATAAGCATGCAGCAAGGTAAAAGTTATTCTTCTCACAACAGTAACAACAAAAACTGTTTCTTTTTCTTCTAACCAGCATGCAAGTTATCATTTTATTTTATTAGCAAAAAAAATCATCAAAATCTGGAAAAATTATTGAAGGTGTAATACATATAAATGAATATCATGTAAAAATTTCACGTTAAGCCAAGCAGTAGTGTTCAAGATATGAGATACGGACTGACAACAAAATTTAGCCTTTTCAAGAAGATTTTCTGTTTTGGGTATCGTAGCAAAAAACGAGTTATTTAAGTTCATTGTAGAGCATGCATGTAATTTTTTAGTCACTACAACTACTATCTAACAAACAAAAGCAACCAAAGAGAATAGAAACACCCACCTTAATGAGTTTTGATGGAAAAGAGATCCTACAAACTCCTAGCTTCAAGATTGGCCTTCTTGCTCCTTGCCTTCTTGGCTCCTTGGCTTCTCTTCTTCTTCTTACTCCAAATCAGTAGCAAGGTCTCTCTTACTCTCTTTCTTTCTCTCTTGAGTGGTGAAAGTTGTAGGAGGTGAGAATGAGAAGTAATGGATGAGAAGGGTTTAAAAGAACACAAAAGAGAGCATGGGGTGTGTTTGGCCTGATTTGGGCATGGGAAAATGGGGGAGAATCTCCTCTTGCATTTGGCTCTTGAGGGAGGTGGAGTGTAGGAGTGGAGAAGAACTCATCATGAGACAATTTGAGTTCAAAAAATCCTAACCCTTGTTCTCTTTTCTCTCCTTTTCCCATGTAATCTTTAGGGTTCAATTTTTTTTTGTACAAGTCATGTCACACTACAAGTGTGTGTTCATGGCTCAATGGTCAAAAGAACATGGTTAGAGCCCATGTCTAGCTCATGGTGAGTCTAGTTGAAGTTTATGAAATAATTCCATACTAATAGTTTCAAAAAGAGAAAAATAAATAAATAAAGTATTTTAGTGTTCAACAAATCATACATATATTCATATGAAAATCCGGGTTGTTACATCACTTCCTCCTTAGAATAGTTCTGTCCTCAGAATTACGCTTAGTTGGAAAGTTCCTCCTTAGAATAGTTCTGTCCTCAGAATTACGCTTAGTTGGAAAGCAAAAAAGAGTTAATTAAATAACTCGAGAAATACATTTTCTCATACGGGGTTCACAATCCCCCCTACTACACAAGCCATCATCACGACAGCTACCAGAGTTGATCATCCTGCGAGTACCGGCTCTCGTCTCGATAAAGTCAACCTCACTTCGAGGACCATCCTGGGGCCTATTTCATCCCTCGTCCTGAAAATCCTAGCGATCAAACACCAGTTGTGGTTTTCGCGCTCTTCCCAAAATATTGGAGATCCATCCCACTCCAGAGAACATTATGGGGCCTCATCACACGAACTTACCGTGAGTGTTGCTCTCGTCCCGAAATACTGGAGATCAATCCCACTTCACAGAACATTCTCTGGCCTATTTCATCCCTCGTCTGGAATACTGAGAAATATCTCACTCTGTGGATCATTCAGGAGTCAATGTCCCACTAACCTGCTTGTGAATGCTGCTCTTGTCCCTGGAATACTGGAGACCAATCCCGTTCCACAGAACATTCTGGGCCTCTTTCATCCCACGTTCCGCATTTACTGGGGAATATCTCGCTCCATGGATCATTCTGGAGTCAATGTCCCACCAACCTGCTTGTGAATGCTGCTCTCGTCCTTGGAATACTGGAGACCAATCCCGCTCCACAGAACATTCTAGGGCCTCTTTCATCCCCCATTCCAGAATACTGGGGAATATCTCGCTCCATGGATCATTGTGGAGCCCTCACTCATCCTTGAATTCCTTCGTGGGTATTACTCTCGTCCTCGGAATACTGGAGATCAATCCCACTCCACAGAACATTTTGGGGCCTATTTCATCTCTCGTCTGGAATACTGAGGAATATCTCACTCCTTGGATCATTCTGCAGTCAACGTCCCACTAACCTCCTTGTAAATGTTGCTCTCATCCCTAGAATACTCGAGACTAATTCCGCTCCATAGAACATTTTGGGGCCTCTTTCATTCCACGTTCCGGAATACTGGGGAATATCTCGCTCCATGGATCATTTTGGAGCCCTCACTCATCCTTGAATTCCTTCGTGGGTATTACTCTCGTCCTCGGAATACTGGAGATCAATCCCACTCCATAGAATATTCTGGGGCCTATTTCATCCCTCTTCTGAAATACTGGAGAATATCTCACTCCTTGGATCATTCTGGAGTCAACGTCCCATTAACCTCCTGGTAAATGTTGCTCTCGTCCTTGGAATACTGGAGACTAATCCCGCTCCACAGAACATTCTGGGGCCTCTTTCATACCACGTTCTGGAATATTGGGGATTATCTCGCTCCATGGATCATTCTGGAGCCAACGTCACACAATCTTCCCCATGAGCGTCGCTCTCGTCCCTAGAATACTAGAGACCAATTCCTACTCCATAGATCATTCTGGGGCCTATTCCATCCCTCGTCTGGAATACTGAGGAATGTCTCACCCCATGGATCATTCTGGAGCCGACCTCATCACACGAACTCCCCGCGAGTATCGCTCTTGTCCCGAAATACTGGAGATCAATCCCACTCCAAAGATCATTCTGAGGCCTATTTCATCCCTCGTCTGGAATGCTGGGGAATATCTCACTCCATGGATCATTTTGGAGCCTCCCTACTCTCGATCGTTCTTGCTTCATCATATCTCCCTTCTAGTGCCCGAGTCAAGTTCTCAGCATGCCTTCGAGATCTCGGTTGCACTACGTGAAGGTCGGTGACCACTCCCTCCTTTGAAAAAGGATAAAACCGAGATATGCAGCTCCAGCTCTCTCGTATGAGGGTTGCTTCGCTGCAATCCACCACAACTTTGGTTGCAAGGTTGCCTCCCTGACACCTTGCTAGTATTCCAAAAGAATTTAACCCCCAAGGATAGCATAACACACCATTTCAAAACACAACATCATAATTAACTTAGCATCCCAAAAATCTAGGTACATAAGGGAGATTACAACATTCCGTTACCTAATCAAAAGATAAAATGATCCACTATGAATCCTCTATGCTAGTGATAGCATCGCAGTTCCCTGCATCTCCTTTAGTTTCTGAAAACTTGCTTCACACTTGTCAGCCCATTCAAATTTCTTGTCCTTCCTGGTCAGGGCTGTGAGCGGTACTGCAATCTTGGCATAATCTTGAATAAACTTCCGACTTCCATAACTCACATTTGAATACCTTGGCATACAACTGATGCTCCTGAAGCTTCCTCAAAACTGCTGTCAGGTGCTTCGCGTGATCCTCCTTCATCTGTGAATACACTAGAATGTCATCGATGAAGACCACCCCGAACGAGTCGATAAACGGTCGTAGAATTCGGTTCATTAAGTCCACGAAGATTGCTGGAGTGTTAGTCACTCCAAACGGCATCACCAGGAATTCATAGTGCCCATGTCTAGTCCTGAAGGCTATCTTAGGTACGTCCTCCTCCTCTACACGGACCTGATGGTAACCTGACCGTAGATCTATCTTTGAGAATATTGCTGCTCCCTGTAGGTGATCGAGCGAGTCATCGATCCTGGAAATGGGATACTTATTCTGGACTTTAACTTTGTTCAATTCCCGCTAGTTGATGCACATTCTCGACGTTTCGTCCTTCTTCTTTACTAGCAGTATTGGTGCCATGCGACATGGGGTCTTCGACACTGGTGGACTTCCTAGCTGGATGGCAATGCTGGACTCTACGTCTCTGGGTGGGGGTAGTCCTGGCAACTCCTCCAAAAATACGAGAGGGAAATCTCGTACAATGAGTATTTCCTTTATTTCCTTTGGTACTTTACTTCCAGTTGCAGCCGCCAATTTCTTCTCATTCACCTTCTTCCCTTTGCAGTCAATGTGAACCTTGTGCTTGGACATCCTGTTGAATTCTCACCTCGACATTGAGGTCACCGCCGTTGGCTCCTCCACTTTCTTCCACGACTCTTGCATCATGGGCTCTCCTTTATTGACGCCCGGCTGCATGCTTGCCTCCTGAACATCAGGCGGCAGATTTGCCTCCTCGATATCCAGTTGAATCATAAAAGTTAGTAAAAGAATAATCGCAGTGGGGTTAGGTCAGACATAGAAAAAATTTCGTAAACATAAGTTGCAAAAGTGCAACAATATGATTTACGACCATCCCACTATCAAAACTAACCCTGACTCTGGCTGGGGCATCCAAGTCTAATTTCCTGTTGTGTTAGGCTACAATTTGAAGTAAGCTATGATACAACCTCTGTAACACCCCGAATTCCAAACATAGAAACTCGTGACACTCCAGGATCATTCTTCAAATTAGTCACAACACAACAAATCACAGGAAAGTAAAACTTTTATTACATCGAATTGTTACTACAATGTCCATTGAATACAACAATTACAATTAATTGTTACAACACGAATGTACAATAAAATTTGGACAGTAACTTTCACTTGGATGCTTTCCCCTGCTAGAGCTTTCCCGTGCTCCCGAGCCGGCAATCCTACACTGATAACTGTGGGCACGTTAGTTAAATACAACTGACGAAATGCTATATTCGGCTATCCTCTCTATGCCATAATATAACGATTCCAACCTCAACAACCACAAATATATAATGCAAAGAAAAAAGTGATGTCAAACAAGTGCCGGTGTATACCATGGCCTAATCTAATGCACACATGCTCCTAAAGCTAATGCACACATGGTTGAAAGATATGCATCCCATACTACACATATCCTAACCAAACGACGTTCTTCATTTTGATGGGGCTCGATCCCCCGCTATGCATCCTACTGTTGTCTCTCCTGTTTCTGATTCCAGTGATGGTGAGGCTGCAGTCGTCCGGCTTACTCCAGTCGCTACTGTCATTAGTGGTGTCCAATACCTCATGTTTTATCCACTATGCCCGGGATCTCCGCCACAGGCTTACTCCTTCACGGCTGGGGTTACAGTCGCAGGCTTACTCCTTCACGACTGTACCCATGGTATGTTGCTATATCTATATCTCCCCGGACCTCACCAAAAGCTGATATACAGACACCAGAGCTCCCCGCCGAAGGACTTAGAGCCTTTCCCACAAAGTCTCGCTCACCGGGTCTTTCTCTAAACCTCCTGCCCGCACTGATCAACAAAGGACCTGACGAATATAGGGTTTCCCCAACTCCGCTACACTTGTCTTTACACTAGAACAGAACTTTCAGTCGAGACGATGTCAACACTCCAAACCTCCTCAAAGGTTATTACGGACATAAAGGCATTCATGCCGAAACAGCGGAGCCCCCACAGAGTATCCACTCCCCAGGGCAGCTCGGGGTCCCTCTCCGCATTAAACGAACCTAGGATTTGGCCAGGCGTGATGACACCAGCCTTCCCCCTGACAAGCGAACACCCTCGCTAGTGCCTGTCCTTACATTCAACCAAGACTCGTTCTAGTCCTACCAAAGTATCAAAGCTACCCTGCTCCAAGATTAAGGACAAGATTAATTACAAGATTTCTAGCATTTTTTTATCGACCGATTACTAAAAACCATCACTCTAGCCAAACTCTAATTTTCTTATTAGAAGTATGGATCTCTTGGCGAGCCTAGGACTATCTCATATTACCCATTCCCTTAGTTAGGCGATCTATCTACCATTTTCAATCCCTAACTTGGTAATCAACCTTGCTTGCTATGAACAACTAGTTAAGTTCTACTTGTACACTCTTTCTAGTTAGTTACCTTTATCATTAATGGATCTTAAACCATCCCACAATAGGACTCAACTAGCCCTCAAGTCCGACCCAAGGGTTGGCCAGTCTCGGCCTACACTTGGCACGAACCAACGACGAATCGAAAAACCATAAAAAACAGAGCAAAAACAGCACTTCAAAAAATCAGGTGATTCTAGATTATATCTCCTGATACATGACATGACAACACTTCAAAAAATCAGGTGATTCTACAAAGAAGATTTTTAATTTTGACTCTTTGAATACCATAAAAAACAGAGCAAAAACAGCAGCAGTTCTGTTTACTAAAATAACTAGCTAAGTTTGCATAATTTTATTAACATATCTACAATGGTCAAAATCCAATGAAATTTGAAGCATAGGTCTTAGATACATTTAACATTGACATACAAAAATTTTAGATCATTCCCATAAGCATGCAGTAAGGTACAAGTCATTCTTCTCACAACAGTAACAACAAAAACTATTTCTTTTTCTTCTGATCAGCATGCAAGTTATCATTTTATTTTATTAGCAGAAAAAATAATTAAAATATGGAAAATTTACTGAAGGTGTAAGACACATAAATGAATATCATGTAAAAATTTCAAGTTAATCCAAGCAGTAGTGTTCAAGATATGAGCTACGGACTGACAACAAAATTTCAGCTTTTCAATAGCATTTTCGGTTTTGGGTATCTTAGCACAAAACGAGTTATTTAAGTTCATTCTAGAGCATGCATGTAATTTTTTAGTCACTACAACTACCATCTAACAAACAAAAACAACCAAAGAGAATAGAATCACCCACCTTGATGAGTTTTGATGGAAAAGAGATCATACAAGCTCCTAGCTTCAAGATTGGCCTTCTTGTTCCTTGCCTTCTTGGCTCCTTGGCTCCTCCTTCTTGGCTTCTCTTCTTCTTCTTACTCCAAATTAGTAGCAAGGCCTCTCTTAATCTCTTTCTTTCTTTATCTCTTGAGTGGTGAAAGTTGTATGAGGTGAGAATGAGAAGTAATGGATGAGAAGTAATGGATGAGAAGGGTTTAAAAGAACACAAAATAGAGCATGGGGGTGTGTTTGGCCTGATTTGGGCATGGGAAAATGGGGGAGAATCTCCACTTGCATTGGCTCTTGAGGGAGGTGGAGTGTAGGAGTGGAGAAGAACTCATCATGAGACAATTTAAGTTCAAAAAACCCTAACCCTTGTTCTCTTTTCCTTCCTTTTCTCATGTAATCTTTGGGCTTCATTTTTTTTTGTACAAGTCATATCACACTACAAGTGTGTGTTCATGGCTCAATGGTCAAAAGAACATGGTTAGAGCCCATGTCTAGCTCATGGTGAGTCTAGTTGAAGTTTATAAAATAATTCCATACTAATAGTTTCAAAAAGGGAAAAATAAATAAATATAGTATTTTAGTGCTCAACAAATCATACATATATATTCATATGAAAATTCGGGTCATTACATCCCCCTCCCCCCACCACCACCACCTCAGATGATGTTTATGCAGGTACTGATGGTGAAATACTAGAGGGACTCGGTGAGCAGACCTTCTAGCTGACCGCGATGGGATTGTTAGAGCTGTAACACCCCGCAAAATAGCCTATAACCATTTTACATTATAATCCGTGTACAGTTTAGAATCGCACGCGATTATGTATTTTTCTAATAATAATTTTATAAACATATTTTTTATAAATTCAATTTATCTTATTTTAAGTATCTAGATAATATATATATATATATATATATATATATATATATATATATATATATGTGTGTGTGTGTGTGTGTGTGTGTGTGTGTGTGTGTGTGTGTGTGTGTGTGTGTGTGTTTGATTTGATTGTATCAGGTCGTATATGATATACGATCTATAATTGCCTTGAGTGTGAATACGACCGTGTATATTTTATAATTTAAATATTTAAATATATTTTGCTATGAATATACATATTAATTTGAATCGTAAATAGTCATACATTGTTTTTCTTTCGGGTTAGAGTTCTTTGACCTTAACCTAGGGTTAAGAACCCTACTTCTAGATGAGATGAGATAAGATTGGGTGAGATCTTGATGAGATCTAAAGGCTCAAAATATGCCATGTTTGTGGTGGAAAAGTGAATGAGGAAATTACTAGGAAACTTCCTAGGGTTTGTATTGTCTCTCATCCACACCATCCGCTCCCACTCACACTCAACCAACTCATCTCCACCCTCCACCGACTCCAATTTCCGGCCAAACCCTAATCCCACTCCCATTTTTGCTATAAAACTCCAACACTTCACCCATTTCTCTATTTTCCTTCTTCTCATGTTTTTTTAGTTCAAAAGGAGAAGAGAGAAAGGGAGAGTTTCATTTTTCATGCTTTGGAGCATTGGAGGAGAAGAAGCAAGTTAGTGGAAGTTGCAAGATTTCATCTTTCCAAACTCAAAAAATCTTGGGTGGGTGTTCTCAAACTCTAATCTAGTTATTTCCCTTTCTTTGCGTATGTGATGTTGTAAGCGTAAGAATTCCTACCATGCAAACGGCTTAGAATGTGATCATGAAATTTTTGTGGCATGTTCTAGGATGAGTTTAGAGAATCCTCTATTTTTTTCATATTTTTCTGGGTTTGTTTAGTAGCTTAAACAATTACTTTATTTTCGGGCATTGAGCAGTGGAAAATCTACCGTGTTTATGAAATTTAGGTGCTCTTCCAAAAATCATATATCGGGATTGGTTGGGTATCTTAAGCCCAAATTTTTACTAGGTGTTCTTGAATGTGTTAGCAACTATAGTTTCAAATTTCGCATATTCTGAGTTCGTTTGATACTTCAAAAAATTATAAGTTTGCAACTGGTCAGGAATCAGAAGCTGAGTCTGCCCTGTTTTAGAATTAAAGTTCATTAATTCATAACTACTTTTGGGTGCATGATCTTGCAATGAAATTTTTACTGTAGCTTTTAGTATGAGTCTAAATAATGATTATAAAATTTTTTAAATTTTAGATAACATTTGGTGGAGTTTTAAAAATAATTTGTATACGGGGGTAGACACCCTGTCTGAAAACAGAAGGGAATTTTATGCTAAGTTTGAAGAGCCATAACTCTCTGTGTATTATGAATTTGAATGTAACTTTTGAGTACGTTAGACTTGTACATGTCTAGTTAATGAATCTAAAATTACATAAGTATTGGATTTATGGTTGAATTGATATTGACTTTTGAGTACTGTATGCTCAGTTCAGTTCAGCTTTTGAGTAGTCAGTGAAGTTGTGGAATTCTGGAATTGTACAAGTAGAATATGAAAGAATGATCAACTAGAGATTTGTAGTAAAGAGTCGTAGCTTTCCAAAACATCTTGAATCATGAAATTCAAGTTTATATAGCAAAAGTTATGATTTTCCTAAGTTAGGGCAGAACCAGTCCTAATAGAAGGATTTGGGTTTTGTAGAGGAATTCTTTTCCCTGTGTACACTGATAGGAATTGGAGTTTTAGAGTGCTTTAATGGATGAATTTGAGGATGTGATCAACTAGGAAGTTGTATTAGACACTCCTAACTTTCTATAGAGTCTAAGATCGAGTAATTCTAATGAGTGGGCAAGTGTTTATGTTAATAGTAAGATGCAACATTTGTATGGAAGAATGTACAGCTGAAAACATATAGAGATTGTACAATTTCTAGATGGCTAAATTTGAAGAAATGGTCAACTAGAGACTTTTAGTATAGTCTTAGCTTTCCAGAATGGGTAAGATCATGAAATTCCAAGTTGTATTTCGAAAGTTATGAATGTTACAAGTTTCAGCAACCTGTTGTCTTTGTTCGATTTCATGCATGTGTTTGAAATCAGAAAACTTGAGTTCTATAAGGAATTTGAGAGAGTTGTCAACTAGGAAATTGTAGTAGAGATTTCCACCTTTCTAAGAAAGTATAATTTTGTTGGATTCCGACGAGTGTCGCACAAATTATGAAATTTTCTACATGCTACAGGATTTATGACTAAAAGTTGATTGAGTTCTAAGATGTTGAATAATTATCCCTATTAAGCCCTTCACTTGGGACTCAGATAAGATTCTCGGGCTTATTACTCATGGTGGACAAATGAGTAAGCTGGGAGAATAGCTATACGGTCGATTTGTTGAATTTTGGGCTCGTAGCTAGTATAGCTTGGAGCTAGTCTAGGTTGTGATACCCTAGGACTTCCAACCCAGTCGGCAAGTATTGTGACTGATTTATTTTCACCTCGAGAAATAATGATCTTCCTGAGCGTCTTCAGATCATTTACCGAAGGAAGGTTGACTGCGGGCCGGGATACTGGTTGAGACCTGAGACGGAGGTGGTGGCGACTGATGGAGATCGGATCGCCGGTGTTTGGGGTTGATAGGCTAGGTTATCTACCTCGTCTAGAATGTGTTGATGCCTAGGTCTGTCAAGGAATGGATATTAGTAAATTGTGTGTGTTTCACCTTTATTGCTAGGTATGAGGCACTCCCTTGGGCGCCGTTGTACTGCTCACTGAGGGTTGCGGGCCGGAGACTTTAGGTCGAAGACCTACAGAGGTGTTGACAATCGATGATTATCGGTTCGCCGTGATTGGTTATTTTTGACAGAACCGTTTAGGCTTAATCATTCGTTAGATACTATGCATGATTTGACAAACTCGCATGTTTTAGCAACCAATATTATTTCAGATTGTATTTCTTTACTTTTCACTTGAAGGCTAAGTTGATCTTAGGAGTGATTCCCTATAATTCGACTTAATCTAAGGGCCAGCACTAGACGGCGATAACCGGGGTTGTCTCTTCCTGTCAAAGGAATACGGGCTGTTTTTCAATGGTTAAGAACACGGGAGCCGTATCTCGCTCTATTAATTCCTGAGGTAGCTTGATAAGAACGGGATGTTCCCTTGTTCTATGTTGGTGGACACGAACGGACCATAGGGGCTACGGTCTCATGGATCTTTGATGCAATGAGTATGCTGCGGTGTATTTGTAAGTTCGTCACGGCTTTTAAGAGAGGACCAGTGTGACGGTTATTAGTGACAAACGGGAATACCCCGAAATCTTATAAACTCCTCAATTATGTGTACTTATCGGGAACAGGAAGTGTACAACAGTAGATTGCATTGCATGGCGAGGGTTCGAAACCCTGAAACTGGAGAAGACGGCTTGATCTGGAACGTATGTAGTATGGGATGCATGTGTATCCAGAGTCTTGCTGACATTAGATTAAGTGCATCTGTTTCTGTACTTTGTATTATGCATTAGACTTCAGGTCATGGCATACACGTGCACTAGGAAATTAGGATGCACATTTCCTTTTCCATTCAAGATGGTTCGTGGGTTTGCGAGTTTGAGATCACTGCTATTATCAGCATTGCATTAGTATATGTACTGACGTATCCACTCAATTAGGTGCCGAAAACCAGATCGAGAATGCGGGCATCCAAGTGGAGGAGCAGTGTATTTACCTATCAGTCGAGCAGGTGCAGAAATATCAGAGTCGCGCAGCAGAAGTCTCAAGCCGAGGGGCATGTCTCAGGGAAGCGATTGACCACTCAGCGGAGTTTTGGTAGTAATCAGTCGATTACCATTCTGGAAGATAGCTGATAGTTTTACAAGTGGAGTCTGTAAATATTTTTTAATAAGTTGTAATGAGTTAATGTAATTTGAATTCCTTGTTCAAGAACAAGATAATGGTTGTAATTGATGATGTAATAATTTTATTTGGAAATAAAAAGTTTTTAAATTTCCGTATTATTACTGTGTTGAGATGCATTTTGAAGGCAAAGATTATGGTTGAGACACGAATGTCCGGTAACGGGGACCTGGGGTGCTACAAGAGCATCCATTATCGTTGCTGCTAAAAAATGGGTATTTGGCAATCGAAATAGCAATGGAAAGAGTTCCCCTCCTATCATTTGAGCCAACTTTTGACAAAAAAATACTAATAAAATATTCAGACAGAAGAACATCATTCGTCTAACATTTTTTTTAATTTTTTTTTAATATAAAAAATTGACAGACGGAAGAACATTCTCCGTCTTTGAATTATTTTGTTTTTTAAAAAATAAAAAAATTGCCAGACGGAAGATGATCTTCCATTTGACACTTTTTTAAAAAAATTTTAATTGATGAAATGGCATTGTCGTAAATATGTGGATGACATTTTGGTTAATTGTGGAAAAAAAATTGAGGGAAAGTTGTTGGACGGAAGATCTTCTGTTCGAGCATTTAATTTTTTTTAATGGCATTTTGGTAAATATTTTGATGGCATTTTAGTAATTTTTTGAAAAAAATATATTAAAGAATTCACAGACGGAAGATCTTCTTCCGTCTTCTATATTTGGTAATTGATAAAATATGTTGCTATATTTAGAAGTGCACTGTTCATTACTTTTCTAAAAAATAGGTTTTTAGCGAACGATAGTGGAGACATCATTGCTAAAAAATGGGTTTTTTAGGTTGTTAGCAAATGACTGTGGATGCTCTTATGTTACTTTATTTTCTTCTAGTTGCTATTTTATCTAGTTATTCATAACAAACTGTTTGTTGGTTTATATTCAGTACATCGTATTCCCGGGTGTTTTCACCCGAAGTTTATGTTTTCCAGATGATGGTTATGTTTGAGGACTTATTCATTCTATTTTATGTTTATGTGATTATTTCTATTGCATGAGTGGTTGTGTTCATAATTATATTGTTTAGTTATAATTGTACAACTTATGGATGATGTGTTTCATCCGCTAGGCATTAGTTGCGTGCTCGTACTTCCATATTTTGGGAAGCGGGGCGTGACACCAAGGAAACTCGAGCAACTCCTGAATTGCGGAAGATTTCTGACTTGAGGCTATGATACCAATTGTTAGGAATTTGTTGCTGAGTTTAGCGGCAACAGATCTGATAACGAACTATCAAACAAGTAGATCAAACCAAGCACACAATGATTTGTCATGTTTTGGCTACATCAAATCCGGGGAAGAAATAAGAGAAATATAATTCAATTAGATAAGATAGAAAGTATTGTATTCGCACCAAGAACTTATATATCTCTCAAGCCTCACTAGAAGATAATCAGATGTTTACAATGGAGAACTCTCTCAATTGCACTTTACAATGAAGTACACTCTTTGTTGCCTTTCAAAAGAGGCTATGCAATAATATATAGAGGTCTAGAGAAACTCTAGGTTATAGTCTTGATACATTAGTCATCCAATATAGCATGAATAAAGAGACACATCGATATATCATGAATAAAGAGACACATGATAGGAGCCGTACGATCTAACTTGGAGATGAAGAAATACCCAAAAAAATCAGTCTAGACCCGACATGTTCGGAATCGAGCACCGCTGATGGTTGACTGTCGAAGGGGGCGATCGACTGCAATGCGCTCAATCCCAAACAGACGGTTGAGGCATTCGACTATCAAATAGTTGTATGTTCTTGTGCTACTAGCTGCTAATGTTGTTTCCCTTCTCTCCATCGACGCTTTGACCTCTTCTCATCACTTCATCATCTTCTTCTCATTGAACCCAAGTATGCAAGACATACAATCCTAACAACATTGGGATGCAAAAGAACAGCCCAAACGCAATGTAATGCCTATTTTTTAAAAAAAATCTTGATAATAATTATTATGCACCATAACAAGATAACGAGCTCTTAAAAATACGAAATATGATACTTGTGTTATGACTAGTAAAATTTTTAATTAAACTATAAGAGTTCAATTGGAGAGACCGTCACATTAGTGATTCATATCTAAGGTATACAATCTATCCTGGGCAAGAGGGCTGGCACATGTATCCCTATGCAGATGATGAAGTGATCAGCGGCAAATGCGTTCAGAAAATGGATGATTCAAAAACAAAGAATAAAGAGTTAAACTATATGTACACTAAATACTTTTTGAGAGATTTCCTCCAAATCCCATTATAAAATCAATAAACAGGAAAAAGATGAGTAGCAGAGTTCAGGGAGGCTCTTCTTTCATCGAGGCAAGGGAAGATCAACCCATCAAAAACACAAGTCTCTGCAAAGTCGTAAGACTATGTACGAGACTAACGCCTACTCAGTGCCAGAAGTTCGAGGAAGTTCGTAATATGATGCTACGCCAAAGCACAAATGGAAAGAAGCATAAAAAAAATCGGAGATATGTATTAAATAAAAAGCGGATCATATACGAATATTTGCATAATAATATATTAGTATATATATTTATTTGTATATTTAGTATGATATTATAACTTATATGTTAAGTTGTTAACTCTATGTACTTTAGTATACTTTAGAAATAAGTTAGTAAAAGAGAAAAGAGAGTCTCATACTTGTAGGAGATAATTTTCTCCTATATAGTATTTGTTGCTGCTAATTTTGGTGTGGGAGCAAACAGATAGAATTTGTGAATTCTTGGAGAAAACAATAAAGCAAACCTGTTGACCTGTTGACCTTCACCGACTTGTTGACTCGGTCTCTTACCGCTGCCGTTCACCTGCAAAAAGTGCGAGACACCGGGGTTGATCTCGGCGACGCACCCTCTGACGCTCAAGTCAGTAATCAGGAAAGATTATGAAAGAGCGTTAACTGGCAAAATATTGATTACCTCATAATGATGGTTGGTGGGGGGTATTTATAGCTGCCTTTGGGACCAGTTTAGGAATAAAATCCCTAATTCCCAGTGAAAGGATAGAGCGAATCAGGGCCGTTGATTAGGGACAATCATAAACCCTAATTCTATCCAGCTGGACTGGGTTTCTTGCGGGTTGGAACCCGCACCCAGTTTAGGCAAATCCGTTCATGGGTTATTGGGCTTTGAAGAAAGACCCAGTCCCCATTTCAGACTCGTTTGTAGGTAAAATTACCGTTTTACCTCTGAGCTTTAAGATTCGTGACCGATTTGAACGGTTCCGATTTAACCCTATTTTTAGCCATATCACGAGCCCCCCACTCCTGGAGACTGAGTTCTACAGTCTTTGAGGAGTAGTTTTGTTGTTCTAATGGCGTACGGGATTTTATCGGTGTTCTTAAGGGAGTTGAATCTAGCTCGGGGTGTGACAGTAGTTTTTTGAGCTTGCAAACTGCCCAAAATTATTCTCAGATTTTTCTGGATTTTTTGTGATTTTTTCGGATTTTTTCTAATTTTTTATTTAATTTCCGAATTAAATAATTAATTATCGAAAAATTTAATTAATTATTCTAATTTAATAATTACTATTTTCAGAATTTTAAAAATTATTTTCTGAATCAATAATTATTTTTAGAATTTTTAATTAATTTTTTCCAATTTTTAAATATTTTTTCGGATTTTTTAAATAATTAATTCGATTATTTAAATAAATAAATAAATAAATACATGGTGACGGGGCGCGATCTTGTGCGTTGATCACGATCAAGTGAGTGCGCATCGGGAGGAGGCCATTTTTTCCATATTTGAGCTCCGGTGCCAAAAGCTCTCGGCAAAAGTGGCCGAAGTCCATATGGACGCCACGTGGCAAAGTCAACCGTTGACTTTTTTTTCTTTCTTATTTTGCTTTGCTTTTCCGTTGCTGCCCTCTTTTCTCCTCTTCTTCGTTTCTCTCCCGCTCTCCTCTGTCTTCTACTTCTCCGCTTCTTTCTTTTTCTTCTCCTTCATCTCTTCGTCTTCGACTCTCGTCCCTTTCCTTCGGCGCCACCTCAACAGCGAGAGAAGTTCGCATCAGAGAGGAGCTCGGCGTGGGCGGAAGGGGATGGCAGGGAGCTGGCTCAAGCTCGGCGTCAGCGAGAGTGGTGTCGAGGTCAGGGGCTCGACGAAGGAGAGTGGAGCTCGGAGGAGCTCGCTGATGGAGGAGTTCGACTGGTTGGCGAAAAGAAGTTGGGTTCGAGCTTAGCATTTGGAGCTCGATAGTGGAGCTTGGAGGCGACGGTGTTCGTTGAGGAATGGCTCGACAAAGCTCCGAGCTTTGACAGTGAGCTTCGGCTACTCATGCGAGCTCTGCAAGGAGAAGAGGCGAGCTCATAGGTAGTGGAGGTGGAGCTTTGAGCCCTTCGACGGGGTGGAGACGAGCTCAGTATTGGAGGTGAGCTCGCGAAGGAGACGAAGGTGGAGCTCGGCCCTGTGGTGGAGCTTCGACGTCGTTGGAGGTTGGCGATGGGAGATGAGCTCGACAGTGGCGGTGAGCTCACGAAGGAGACGGAGGTGGAGCTCGGCCCTGTGATGGAGCTTCGACGTCGTTGGAGGTTGGCGATGGGAGATGAGCTCGACAGTGGCGGTGAGCTCACGAAGGAGACGAAGGTGGAGCTCGGCCCTGTGGTGGAGCTTCGACGTCGTTGGAGGAGCTATCGTTGAAGAAGAAGTTGGGCTCTTCTACTTTGGGTTTTTGGTGGGAAATCTGGAGGAGAAGAAGAGAGAAAGCTGAAGTGGGTTGTGGGTTTGGGTCCTATAATGGGTCTGAACCCGACCCTGTAGCCCCACTTCTTTTTTTTTTGTGTGTGTTGTTTGTTTGGTTGCTTGTATCGGAGCCGTCGATCGTATTTAAGCATGAATTCTGAAGTAAAAAAATTCTCTCATTTGAGCTCCGGTGGCAAGTTGCTTCGGCGACGTTGCCGACCCCCTCCAAATATGTGTTAAGAAGGAAGCCGAAGTCCAGGGGGGTTCGGGGTCTCCTACCGAGGTGAAGAGATACTTCGGCGTGGCGACACATGTAAAGAAGGGGTTCGGTGAGTCTTTGCCGAAGTCCGGAGTGAGTTTTTTCCATGCTTGAGGGTCGGTGGCAAGAGCGCTCGGCGAAGGGTGCCGAAGTCCATTTTTTCCATGTAACATGGTCGGTGGCAAGAGCGCTCAGCGAAGGGTGCCGAGGTCCATTTTTTCCAGGTAACATGGTTGGTGGCAAGAGCGCTCGGCGAAGGGTGCCGAGGTCCATTTTTCCATGTTTGAGGGTCGGTTCGGGGCGTAGGACCCCTTGTTCCGAAGCTATTTCGAAGATCTATAAGTTCTCTTCAGAAATGAATTGGAGGATCCTCCTTCCTCAAGGTCAAGATAGTCTCGCAACATCTTCGTCTTCGCGAAGTTAAGAAGAGCTTTGCATGGCTCTAGGGGAAGTCCGTTCTTGGAGGACAAGTTTGAGGAGCAATTCTAGGAGAGAGTTATGAGCTCCGAACTTGTTGAGAAGAGGTCCGCTTTGGAGGCGGGCGGAGCGAAGAGCTCGGCTCTAGGAGAGAGCCATTTGGGAGACAAGTTTGAGGAGCAACTCTAGGAGAGAGTTGTGAGCTCCGAACTTGTTGAGAAGAGGTCCGCTTTTGAGGTGAGCGGAGCGAAGAGCTCGGCTCTAGGAGAGAGCCATTTGGGAGACAAGTTTGAGGAGCAACTCTAGGATAGAGTTGTGAGCTCCGAACTCGTTGAGAAGAGGTCCGCTTTGGAGGTGAGCGGAGCAAAGAGCTCGGCTCTAGGAGAGAGCCATTTGGGAGACAAGTTTGAGGAGCAACTCTAGGAGAGAGTTGTAAGGTCCGAACTCGTTGAGAAGAGGTCCGCTTTGGAGGCAGGCGGAGCGAAGAGCTCGGCTCTAGGAGAGAGCCATTTGGGAGACAAGTTTGAGGAGCAACTCTAGGAGAGAGTTGTAAGCCCTGAACTTGTCGTTTAAATAAGTGAATCAACGGTTATGGGAGCAGTTCCGAATGGCGAACCACTTCTTACTCGCTTATGAGCGAGTAATTTGAAGCGGAATCGAGCCAAGTGTTGGACTCCGAACTCGTCGTTTAAGAGAGATTCAATGGTTGTGGGAACAATTCCGAATGGCGAACCGCTTCTTACCCGCTTATGAGCGAGTAATTTGAAGTGGAATCGAGCCAAGTGTTGGACTCCGAACTCGTCGTTTAAGAGAGATTCAACGGTTGTGGGAGCAGTTCCGAATAGCGAACCACTTCTTACTCGCTTATGAGCGAGTAATTTGAAGCGGAATCGAGCCAAGTGTTGGACTCTGAACTCGTTTTTTGAGCTTAGTAAGTTGCGGGAGCAGCCATGTAGGAGAAGCTGGACTTTGAACTCACCATTTAGCGAGTCGGGACTCGGAGAGATAGAGATGAAGCAAGAGCAATAATTTTCAATGAAAAAATGTAAAGTTTTATTGAGATAAATTAAGTGGCCGCTTCAATAGGGCGAGCCATTATTACATTCTATTGGCCGGGTTACAAGCATCGGCCTTATTGAAAATCAAGATCCTACTTCTACAATGAGGTGAAGACCTCTTGGGAGGAGCTGGGAGGTTCTGAGTCTTGAAGCTCGGCGGCCCTTTCTGTTCGTTTGTAGGCTCCTCAGTGGGGAAGCTCGGCCCCATCTTTTTGGACGAACTTGGTCAGGTGTCCCCGCTGTATGAGTTCTTCAATCTCCTCCTTGAGAGCCCGACAATCATCCGTGTCGTAACCGTGGTCCCTGTGAAAGCGGCACCACTTATCCTTGTTCCTTTTCTTGCCAGGGGTATTCATTCTAGGGGGAGCGCAGAGTAGCCCTTCCTTGTCCACCTCCATTAGAACTTCTGATATATTAGCAATAAGGGGGGTGAACTTCTTAAAATGAGGAGTCGGGCGGCGCTGGCCATTGCCGTCCTTCTAGGATTTTTGGGCCCCCTCTTCGCTCATATTCTTCTGTTTGTTCCCGGAAGTTGATTCTTCAAGAGTAGGGGGTTGAGAGCCTCTTCCACTCGTATGTACTTCCTCACCCTAAGTAGGAGTTCTGAGAAATTCTGAGGAGGTTACTTGGCGAGGGACGCCTTGAGGCGAGCGTCGGTGACAATGCGCTCGAACGCGGCAGAGGTTACTGATTGGTTGAGGGAGGGAATGGACCGGGCTTCGGCGGTGAAGCGTCGAACGTAATCCCTTAGGCGTTCACCCTTTTCTTGGTTGAGGGTCACCAGAGATACACTTGTTTTCTCGGCCTGGCGGCTACTCACGAAATGAGTACGGAAGAGTCCTTCAAACTGGTCGAATGAGAAGATGGAGGCCGGGGCGAGTTGAGAGTATCCTTCTCTCGCAGACCCCTTCAGCGTGGCAGGAAAGATCTTGTAGAGGAGGGCGTCTGAAGCCTGGTGGATCATCATGAGAGTTTTGAAACTCTCTATGTGATCTGCGGGGTCCGACTCCCCGGTATACGACTCGAAGCGAGGCGGCTTGAAGTTCTCTGGGATGGGGGCCTCCATGATGGCACGGGAGAATGGAGGTCTGCCCGGGCGGAGGTTTATCACCCGTTGCTCTTCTTCCCTGTCAATTCGGCCGAGGTGCCTCTCCATCTTGTGGAGACGGCGGTAGACTGAGTCTTCTCTTTGATCATATCTTGCCGAGTCCCGGGACTCATCTTCGTACGAGGGTGGACGGGGGTTGCGGCGATGGTAGCTTGGAAATGGATGAGGACTATGAGTGTGAAGGCGATGGCTCCTAGCTGGCTCTTGAGTAGGTGGCCTCTGGTCGTTCTTCGGGGCGATATTGAGGGCCCGTGAGACTGTCGCTTGGAAGTCCTGAAGATCTGCCCTTGTGACTGGTGCATCTCCAGCTTGGTGGTCCCTATGTGTAGCTCGGCTTATTGGAGAATGAGTTCTCTCCCGATGACGCTGAGGGGACTCTCTTCACTTGCTCGGGGGAGGGGATCTTCTAGTCCTCGGTCGGCGGGGGGTCCGGACTCTTGAGGCCCCTGGGTGCTCAGGTTGATGGACTCCCCCAAGTTTTTGCCATCCATTCAGGCGAGTTATGAGGTGACCCCCTTTTGGCGGTCGGCAATCACTTGACGAAGATCCCACTCGGAAGGGCTTTGAGAAGCCATAGATTCAACTTAAGGATTGGGACCTGCGACATGGTCATGAGGAGGGTGTTGCTTCGGACGACTCCGATGGAAGCCCCCCTGGGCAGCCCCCCGAGACCCTAGAGTGGCCTATTGAGGAGGAGCACCTTAAGTTGGAGGAGGGGGAGGAGGAAGAGAAGTGGTTCTTCGGTTGGAGACCGCTGCCTTCCCCTTCTATTTTGGATGCATGGCTTGAAACTAGTCTCACTGATGAAGTTAGGTCGGGTTGCTTTTTCGGTTCCCACAGACGGCGCCAATCTGTTGCTGCTAATTTTGGTGTGGGAGCAAACAGATAGAATTTATGGATTCTTGGAGAAAACAATAAAGCAAACCTGTTGACCTGTTGACCTTCACCGACTTGTTGACTCGGTCTCTTGCGGCTGCCGTTCACTGCAAAAAGTGCGAGACACCGGGGTTGATCGACGCACCCTCCGACGCTCAAGTCAGTAATCAGGAAAGATTATGAAAGAGCATTAACTGGCGAAAAATTGATTACCTCATAATGATGGTTGGTGGGGGGGTATTTATAGCCGCCTTTGGGACCAGTTTAGGAATAAAATCCCTAATTCCCAGTGAAAGGATAGATTGAATCAGGGCCGTTGATTAGGGACAATCATAAACCCTAATTCTATCCAGCTGGACTGGGTTTCTTGCGGGTTGGAACCCGCACCCAGTTTAGGCAGATCCATTCATGGGTTATTGGGCTTTGAAGAAAGACCCAGTCCCCATTTCAGACCCATTTGTAGGTGAAATTACCGTTTTACCTCTGAGCTTTAAGATTCGTGCCCGATTTGAACGGTTCCGATTTAACCCATAACTACAAGTTTGGGCTCCCTATCGACAATCCACATCATTTCACTTTGATATTTATGCCGTAATATGTTTGCCATAAAATTTCAAGTAATTTTGATATTGTTTACCCTTACATTAAGCGGTTGCAAAATGAACGCTTTTTTTTCAATAACATACAAATTGGCTTCAAATTGATTTTTTATACACATACGTCTTATAATATTACTAGGTTTGCCCGTGAACACGTGCCTACGGCACGTTTTCGTAAACAATACAGTATATAAAAAGCCCTATAAAAAGTTAAATATATGCACGTCTTCGTGAAAAATGATTTATATAGATGGGTATTTAACAGTAGACATTGATGTATTATGAATTAAATTGTTTATTGGTTTATATCTTGCACGATCATTTGTCAGGAGCTCGGGATTGAAAAAGAGTACTGTGAATCTACAACTATAGTGGATCGAAATCAGTTGCTATGTGTGACTTAAACATGTATGATTTAAAAGAGGTTAGGAGAGAGAAAGAGAGAGAGAGAGCTTGTTGTAATGTACATGTGAAGACCTTTTGTTAAATGTGATCAAGTACAATTACATCTCCATATTAATAGATTTAGTATCCATATACTGGAGATCCTACTGCAAATTTGATATGAAACAAGCCTGTTAGCTCCAATTTTTGACATATTTCAATGTATGAGATATTTTACATGTAACTTTTTTTAAAATCTATAACTTACATCATCTCTCACACAAGACACATAAGTCCAACTATCAGGCATTTCAAACATTAAGAGAATATGAAGATTGCAGATGGATTGACGACTAAACTCGCCAAAAATCACGATCAAGGATGAAAAATCATTATAATGAAAAAGGAATCAATCAAGTCAAAACTAATGGTCATTTCTATTCTAGAATACTACTAGAAATTTTAGTAAAAATTTTGACAGAATCTCCTCTAAAATATTAGCCCTTTTAAAGCAATTCCTTACGAAATTCTGCTAACAATTAAAAATATAACATCACATGCAGTTAATATCAATCATCCCCAGACTAATCCAAGCAACATCACACAGGCATCATATATATAAGACTCTGGGGGCAAAAATCTTCATATGATGCAAGATACGAAATAAAAACTAAGATTTCGTTTGAAAACGTAATGAATTTTTAGGAATTTTAGTAAAAATTTTGATAGTCTCCCATAAAATATTAGCCCTTTTACAGCAATTCCTTACAAAATTCTGCTAACAATTAGAAATATAATATCACTGGCAGTTAATATGAATCTTCCCCAGGTCAATCCAAGCAACATCACACAGGCATCATATATATAAGGCTCTGGGGGCGAAAATCTTCATATGATACAAGATACAAAATAAAACCAAGATTTCGTTTAAAAATGTAATTGATTTTTAGAAAAACCTTTGAAAAACCACACACAGAACCCAATACTCCACAACTTTGCGGGTACGGGTTTTAACATCACTATATTATATCATCATCCTATACAGATACTTACATCATCTCCCAAAATCTTAAATATTACATAAATTTACATAATCCCTTATTCTACATAACTTAAGAGAACAAAATATACAACTAATACATCATCCTCCAACCCTACTACAAAAAAAAAAAGATTACAGGGTTGTTACAATAGGGATCAAACACAATGCCTCGAGTCTTCAATATGGGACGAAACAGTGAGCCTAAACAAACAGTAAGAGTTTTTCAATAATCAATCAAAATCAATGATAATTAAAGAAACAAATAGTAAGAGTTTGTAAGAATTTGATAAAAAGATAATGAAAAGCTTCACTTACTGTTTTTTCCAAGTCATCATCAACCTATAAGGTATGAAAGTAAACATTATAATGTGAAGAACATAAAAGAAACAATTTTTCGATCTAATATGAAAGAGTTGTAGATGTCATAAAAAAAGAAACTTACATGGCCATATATAGTGATGTTATCCATTGCTATGGTTTAATTCAGATGAAGGACTTGATCTGTATATAAAGGAGGGGAAATTACTTACATCAGTCTAAGATAATTGTGTCATCAAATTTTATCTCAGAACCATAATGCCGTGATCCTAAACCTTTGAGAACAACTACTTCAATTCTTCCTCTCTCATTCAGCATTCAACACTCTTAACAGCCACATTTGTTAATTTAACAACTATTTAAGCCTCAAGTGAGGTTCCTTTAGATATAAAAAAAAGACATAATCTTTGCATCCTTACTTATATCAGCCGATCCTCATCACACGATAATTTTATACCCATATAAAGATCACTACACATCAAGCTTATCCTAATCCCAAAACCATACCTTTACATCAAAACCGGTACCCCAAACGACCACTATCACTTCCACAAAACAAACTACATTACCAACAAAATTAGCCCTTTATATCAGAACTCTAATCATTTCCACAAAAAACCAACTACATTTCTAACAAAACTATCCATGAAACCTACAAAAAAAACTTTCCAAACATGTCCACAACCCACCAAATCAAGATGCACCAAATTTCAGCTCATTTAATACTTTAAAAGGTCCTCCTTAACATCAAAACAGAAGTCCTCCTTAAACAAAACAATATCAATAGTTGATATTTTAGTTAGGGAAACAATGATATTGAACTTCTGTAACAACCAAAATGCACACTAATTGAAATTTCTCAAGTAAAACTGCTGGCAAGTAAAATTGGCACAACTAAAATTGGAAAACATCATCGTTAATCAAAGAAACATCTCTATAATCAAAGCATATATGCTATTAAATTCCAAAAGAATATGTCAAGCTATTTGGCATCATCTAAGGATGAAGCTACAAACTATAATCTGAGGGCTAAATTAAAATCTCCAGAATTATCACAATAACATTCAGGATTATCAATTCTTTAGATGAAAAAACCTTGGAAAAAGAAAATGATACAAATAAAAAAGTTTTCGTTGGTCCTACTTCTTAAGATCATTATTAGACCCAACTATCTCGCCTTTCATGGTGTTGATCATTGCATGTGTTCGGAATATTCTTTTCTGTTTTATTTATCAACTTTTTTTTCCTGGAAGGTATCTTTACATAAGACAGTGTTATTGAGAAAGTTGATTGACATTCTATAAAACCATTCATTTCACCTCAGTGCTATTAAACATAAAAAGACATGCAAACATGCAAATATTACTCTTTGGTTATGTAGAACCTTCTCTTTGTTGATCATTACTGGCAAATGAAAACTCTTTTTTTTTCCTTCAATTTTTTTCGTACATACTAATTTTTACATAGAAATGTAAATTTCAGAAGATGAAAGAAAAGATTCAGCGTAACCCAAACCTAGTGGCTGTTTCAATTTAATAAAACCATAGATTTTACCTCAAAAATAGTACCAATTAGTTGTAACAGGAGTTGAAATGCAGTAGCCCAAGGACATTTTTCGAAATAAAACTATGTCTGCATTCATAACAAACATGCCAAGCCGAACAAACTATAAAATGCAAAACAATTAGTCTATAGAAAGCAATTAAGAATAGCAATAATAACAAACCTAGTAGTGCGATAAGTTTCATAGAAAATTAGTGGAGACTGACACTCTTCAAGTACACGAAGATAAATTAGAAGGGTCTGAAGCATGTAGTTCAATAGCACCAAATTTCAACACCAAACATGTCCACAACCCACCAAATCAAGATGCACTCATCAGGTCATCCAAAACCTTTTCACCTTACAACAATCTTAAAAGCCACATTTATTAAACCTGTCCACAACCCACCAAGTGATGTTCCTTTAGACGACGGTATCATTTTTGCATCATATACCAAAATTTGAAATCCATGTAAAATTACTCGTACCCTTAACCACTGAAAATCACTACACACACCCAAAATAACTACTCTCACTTCTGCAAACCATAGATTTCACACTCAACAGTTTAATTTCATTATGATTTATGTTTTAAAAAACCATTTATAATTCAAAGAGGTTAGCTGAAAATTTGCAGAATATGTTAAGTGTCGAATTCAGGTCAGGTCAAATACTAATGTCACCCATATACGTATACTTGTTGATTTCATTTCATAAATTTAATACCCAATACCCACAATATAGATGGACCTGATCCTACTTTGTATAATCTCTCTTTCCAGTCCAAACCCCTATCTAGAGACTAAGTCGAGGGTTCTGAAATACAGAGGAGGTGGACGCAGATCTGAGATGGTGGCTGCAATGAGACGGCAACAATGGCTCTGTAATAGATGCAATGAAGATTAAAATTGCAATGTTTTCTCTGCATGTTTTCTCATCTAAAATCCATCACATTGACTTTCATTTCAAATTCTTTACCAAATAAATCCATACTATGAGAGAAGATTCATGATATAGCACTATATAAGTTTGTTTTTCATGTATCCTGTGGATTTTGTAACCCACCTCATGGTTTTTGTTTTTATTTCCTTTCCTTTGACTCATCGGGAATCAGGTAGTATCAACCGAGTTTGGCCAATTCATTGCCTAATTCCCCATCACAGCGGATTCCAAATAAAAATATGTTACCCAATTTGCTAGGGTTACAAGGCTGATCTCTATAGTTATTGGACTAGTTTAGAAACCAAATTAACAACTAAGAAGCATGGACATTACCAACAAAATTAACCCGAATTAACCACTTCCACTCCCTAAACCATTTTTACAAAACCAACAAAATCAACCACAAAGTCTACAAAAAATAAAAAAACTTCCCAGAGTGTGCTGCCACTACTGATCAAAGCAAAAACAAATCAAAACCAAAACATAAACCACCCCTAATTGGTGCAGAGTGTGCTGGCACTACTGATCGAAGTATCCACCTTCGATCTCGACGAAATGCAGCTCTTCATCAATTATTAGTATCAATCAATTTCTAAACAATATCAATTTCGGGATTAGATGCAAAATTAAATGCAAAACAGTATCAAAATGGAGTTGACCATGAAACCCTAAAATTTGCCCAAGGTGAACTTACAATGGGGGTTGGGTTGACGGAGCTTCGAGTGCAGGTTTTGCTGAGGTGGAGGTTGGGTTGATGGAGCTGACGGAGCTTCAAAGGAGGTGGAGGTTTCGATGAGGCGGGGCAGACGGAGCCGTCGGATTTTGATTCGAAAAAGGTGGAGGTTTCGAAGGAGGCCGGGAATGGAAGTTGGGGGGAGGTTTCGAAGGAGGTCGGTTTTTTATTCGAAGGAGGTCGAGAGTGGAGGTTTCGAAGGAAAGCGGATGAGAGAGACGGAGAGAGAGAGAGGGGGAGGGGGTTCTGAGTTGGGGAAGAGAGAGAGAGAGCAGGGGAAGAAAGAGAAACAGAGAGAGAGAGCGGGAGAAGACACAGAGAGAGAGAAGTGTTGGGGGGGGGGGGGGGGGGGGGTTCTTAGTTGGGAGAGAGAGAAATTGGTTTTGTGGTTTGAAATTTTAGGAGAAAAAATGTGTTTTGTAAGAATCAATTTGGACCATTGATTTTGTTTATATTGAATGAGAGCCACTTGAAAGCTTTCTTTGTGTTTTATTATATAAATTAAAAAATGAACAGTGCATATTGTCTACTACTAATAATGGGAGAGTTTGTCACTTTGTCACTTTGAGTTTGTAACCAAACAAACAATTTTTAAATATTTTTTTGTTACAAATGAAACACATACGTTACACGTGTAACTTTAACTCTATTTATTAACACGAGGGGCAAATTGAACAGAATTGCCAAGGCTCTATAATAATTCCTATAGGCCATATTTGTTAGAAGCTTTCACAAAACATCATCATGCCCTATACTACTCTCACCCACCGCGCACGTGACCCAGAAAACTTCCAGAAACTTCACCTCCATGGTTTTGAATTGGCATTGCTTTAGCAAATTTTCGTCGAATCTTTCATTACCGAAACTTGAAATTTCAGGTATCCTTCTCTTCCTTATGTTTTATTAATCTATACTATTATTAAGCAAAGCACCATTTTGGCGGCTTTTTACTATCATGTCCTCATAAACATAAAAGGCTAAAAAAAATATAGGGTTAATATCGGAGATCAGAAATGTAATTTGCATGTATTGGAAAAATAATTAACATGCATAGATTTGCAAGCAAAGTCCCATTTTGGCGGCTTTTTACTATCATGCCCTCATAAACATAAAAGGCTAAAAAAAATATAGGGTTAATATCGGAGGTCAGAAATGTAATTTGCATGTATTGGAAAAATAATTAACATCTATAGATTTGCATGTCTGTCTGCATAGTTTTGGAAAAATAATTAATAGTATAGATTTGCATGTACTTGCATGCACAATTTATTCATAAGAAAGTTTCCTCCTATCAAGCCAGTGGGTCTAACACATGCATGCAAATATCAAAATGAATAAATTATGCATGCCTGTCTGCATGCATGCATGCAACCTCTTCGGTGACCTGCCCCTTCCTCAAAATCCTACACACCTTTATAGACGTGCATCGCACGTGCATTATACTAGTTATTTTGTAGGCAAACTGTTTTTTACCTTGATTCTTAGGGCTTTATAATTACAATTGTGTGCTATTTTTCTTCCTTTTTCTTAAATCAATTTTAATGCCAGAAATTGGTTTCTGAGAATTTCTTCCAGGTAATGTTTTGTTTAGATTTAATTTCAATAAGTTATGACCTGCATTTTATTTATATAAATTCTAGTAGTTGTCTGTAAAATTCGCGCTGCTCAAAATTTTCATTTTAGTAGGAATCCAAATGTATGTTGCTAAAATGTGGAACTGACTTGGACTGTAATAATTTTGTGGGTTGTTATAAGTGTTACCAAGAAAGAGAGTGAATTGGTCTTATTCTTTTGGAGTTAGTAGGATACATGAGATTGACAATCGCTAGGGAATCACTTTTGTGTCGAAAATTTTGGTTGAAATGAACTTCGATCGTGGGTGAAATGGAGAGAAGTGGTGTAATTGTTAACATGGGTTTGGTTGATCTTCGATTTAGGCAATATTGGAGACTGGTAAATTGGTTGGTCTTCGGTTACTAATCGTTCTAGCTTTGTAAGATAATATATGCCCACCTTAGAGCAAAGTACTAGTTTGTTCTGATTGAGATATATATAGGACTGGGCTGTTTGTGTGTAAATGATGGAGATTCATGAAATAGAAGCGAAAATACCAACCAAATAGTGTCAACAACAACTAAGCCTTTTGACCTAATTCTTTGGCGTGGCTATAATATTATTTTTGTCCCTTCTCTATTTAGTTGTATGCCTGTATCAAGCATATTATCAAATCTCAGCTGATACCGAGATGCATAGGCCGAGTCAAATTGGAAATTTGCCTACCCATACTCCCGATATTTCCGGTATAAACTAACACCCGATACTGATATCGAGTTTCGAAAACACGATATCAGGATCAGTTATGTCATATGTTGGTGATAGAATTGTTAGTAAAACAACAACTATAATCTTATAAACTGGCTACCAAGAATACTATGAAAATAATGGTTGTCTGACTTTTGATTAAGATTCCATGTTAGAATGGTGGAACTGGAAACTGTATTTACTTCTGATTACTTTCACACATTAGCATTATGTTGTCCTTCCTATTGCAGACATACATGTGTGTGTACATCTATGTTGTTTTAGATCAGAGCTAATGGTACCCAAAAATGCATAACTCTTCAATCTCAGTTTCTTACTTCATTTATCATGTTTCAATCAGGACATATTTTTTATCAGTGTCATAGATTATAATCTAGATAGTCAATTTTTTGTTTGAAAACCATTATTGCGCATGTGTCTTTGGAATTTGATCTCATCTTTTCATTGTAGTAAGTATATCCACTTAAGTAAAGAATTAGATTACCTATGCCAAGTATATGAGTTTGAAAATGTGTTTACTTAGTAGAAAGGTGACGCTATCAAATCAAGACTTCATTACTTGTTTGGTCAGTGCAAGAGTTTACCTTATAAAAGATGAAGCTATGATTTTAAAAGTATCTTCGTTTTGATGCACCTTCTACCAAGAGTTTATTTTTAACTATAGCCTCTCTCATTGGTGATTGGAATTTGTAGTTCTTAAGCCAAAAAAACATATACAGCCATTCATGAGTGTTGAAATATAGGGACCGGTGCATGCATAAACTGACTGACTCAACTAATTACAAAGGCAATATTTGGTCTAGTCATTGAGAAATATATAAGTTTGTTAACCAGCCTGCGATATTGTCCTGGATGAGAGAACAATGCATCATTGGAGAAGGAGGACAACTTAATATTGAGAGCCATAGGAATGTCACTGGGACGACATCCTAACATTCTTGTCTCGGTAAGAATATTAAGGACATACTTCCTTTGAGAAAGAAAGTTATCATCATTTGTGTGTGCAGCCTCAATGCCAAGGAAATATCGAAGCTGACCAAGATCCTTTGTTTAAAAGGTTTGAGCTAACCGTTGCTAGATGACCGCAATATCTTGAGAATCACTAAAGCTGCAATCGGGTCGGGTCCTCCACTACCTGGACTCGGTACCTCCCGGGTCCAAAAAATGGGCCCAAACCTGAACTTGCGAGAATCGGGTCCGGGTCTGGATCCTAATTAAAAAAATTTACCCGTTGGGTCCGGTAATGTGGAGACTTCTTCCCTTTCATCTTTGAGTGAATCCCGTGAACGTGAGATTCAAAGGTATGTTTTGTCCAATAGTTATCATTTTTTCTTGTTGACTTTTTTTACGAAGGGTAGTGCTAAAGCAAAGTTACACCACACTATACTTTTCTCAGAATTTTTGGATCTCTTTTTTTCTGCGTTCTACTAATACTAAGGAGGATAGTTTGGTTTTTCTAGCGCTTTCTCGTCTTTAACAATTTCCATGAGAAGTAAAATATTTCATTAATAGAATACCATCGAATCTTGAGAAGTTATGAAAGTAAACCGTTCGAATCTTTCCTTTAGAAGCAACCACAACTAAACCCTGCGTCTTCGCGAATATGCCTTACCCTTGACCCTATCGATGGGCCGTTTCGAGCAAACGAAGAATAAATATTTGCACTTAAGTATTTTTGCACTTGATATCCTACGGTTTCAGCATTTTTTGTACTTAAGTACATGAATAAATATTATATTTACACATATCTTCAACAATTATTATTTACATGTATATCCCTATAACTCTATTATTCAAATTTCATATTTTTGGGGTTTTTTTTAACAGGTCCGGGCCAGTTTTATTTTGAGCGGACCCAGACCCGGACCCGGACCCGAAAGCGCATCGGATCTTATTTTAGGACTCGAACCCGGACCCGCATATATCGGGTCGGTTCTGGTCCGGATCGGGTTTGGGTATCGGGTAAATGTGACAGTGCTAAGAATCACTGTTTATGATAATGATATCATCAACATAGACTAACAGAATAACAATATCTTTACTTCCTTTCTTTGTAAATAATGGATTGTATGCCTTAATTCTTAAGAACCCATAAAAACACACCGTTTTGCCGAACTCCTCAAACTAAGCTCGTGGAGACTGTTTGAAGCCATAACGAAATTTTTTGAGCGAACATATAATATTCTCCCCCTGTCGTTCAAAATCGAAGGTTGTTGCATATACACCACCTCTTTGAGGTCTCCATTGAGAAATGCATTCTTGACATCAAACTGATTCTATAGATCAAGATGCAGCTGGTACATTGAGGGCAATAGCCTCATATATATAAGCAAAGCCTATGACAACTTACAATATAGACCCCTAACAATCCCAATATTACATCCATACATCATTCACTCAACACGTTCAAAATAGAAAAAGATTGACCTTAATCTGCCTCTAATTTTGTTGCACTGTGATGATCATGGAGTTAGGTTGTGCTTAGCCCAATTCTTAATCATACATGAAACTAACTGATGGGATGCTTAATGATGTGTGATCCTTGTTTTTGGTCTTTCACAAAGTATAGGAGGTGGTCCAGATTGTAAATGATGTGTGATCCTTGTTTTTGGTCTTTTACAAAGTATAAGAGGTGGTCCAGATTGTAAATTGATGATGACATTCTTTATGTTCCATAGTATGAACAGGTTAAATTCGTAGAGTAGTTGAGTTTTCATATAGAGGTAGCATAAGAAGATGACCAATATTTTATTCTTTTTATTTATTTTCGATTAATTTTAGGTTAAGTTACATGATTTATACGGATCTTTCTTAAATATATCTATTTTTGCAGAATTCTCATCACCTCCTATTAAAGGGAGCCCCACTTTCTGGTTCAATTTTCAAATTTGCTTTTTTTGGTGAAGCTATTTGGAAGCAAATGTTGCGGCTTCTGTCTACTGCATTAACTCTGCAATCCAACCACTCTCGCCGTTCTGTGCACTTTCGGCAAAAATACATGAATGTCGTTTCCTCCCCCTTTGGTTCTCAAGCATCCAGGGCTTTTCATCTCAACCTTGATTTTCCTAACAAAAGAGGAGGTTTCCATCCGTTAAAAATGTCTGCTTCAGTTAGTTCAGTCGGTCGCCAATTGCGTCTCGATCTATCATCAACATACCGAAGCCTGAGTGTGCCAGTTAACGACAAAGATTCAAGACTTAACTCGTCAATGAGACGTACTTCATGGATAGCAGGAAGTGCTTCTTTTGGTGCATGTTTGAGCTTTTCAGCATTTGGGGCAGCTCATGCTGAATCTCTGCAGGGAAATAGTAGTAAATATGATGACTATAAGTCAATCGCCAGCTCTAGTCATGGGAAAACAGTTTATACCGATTATTCTATAATTGGTGAGAATGTTGAACTTTCATCTAACTTTGACACAACAAATTGTTTCCATCTCCTTGAACCACTTGTACATAATATGCTTTGTGTTTATTAATCTTGAAGGCATTCCTGGAGATGGAAGATGCTTGTTTCGCTCGATGGCGCATGGAGCATGCATCCGTTCTGGGAAACCATCTCCTAATGAAGCTCTTCAGAGAGAACTGGCCGATGAATTGAGGGAATTGGTAGTTATATGATGTGACAAAAATAATTTGTTATTCAATGTCATTAATCTTTATTGTCTATCTTTTGATATTTTTGCATTCGTATGATTCAGGTTGCGGAAGAATTTGTTAAGAGACGGGAAGAGACAGAATGGTGAGTTATATAATTTCTACTGATGACAATCATTTTTTTCTCTTTGCTCAAAGAATTCTGACTATACAAATTATACTACCTCATGTGAGATCCACAATCATTTAACCGAAGTTGGTTCCATATATAGTTGTCTACAGTTTAGTAGTACAAAAGTATTACAGGTTTCATAGTTCAGTAAGCAGTACTAACATGAAAATTTGATTAGCCAAGCACGCACTTGTAGTGCAGGTGGCAAGACTTTTCATTAAGAGATCTTAGAATTAGGTTCAATTCCATGTTCGATTTCAGCCTTAGGCCGAATTAATTAGAGATGATGGAAAATTCATCTCTTCCCAATGTGGGCTGCCACTACCGAATGCCCAAATAAATAAATAAAACATGAGAATTTGATACTGTATTATTCAATAATCCATATTGTTTCTTTCTTACAGGTTTATAGAGGGTGATTTTGATACATACATTTCACGAATCAGAAAGCCACATGTATGGGGAGGCGAACCAGAGCTGTTGATGGCATCTCATATCTTGCAGTGAGTCCTGCCCGATCTCTCTCAATAATTTTTTCAGGAAGCAATGTTGTAGTTAACACTATACTTCTATATTGGCAGGATGCAGATAACAGTTTATATGCATGATGCGAATTCTGGTGGCCTAATAAGCATTGTGAATACGGCCAAAAGTATGGAAAGGAGGGTCCAATTCGAGTTCTCTATCATGGTTTTGGTCACTACGATGCACTCCGAATTCCTGGGAAGAAAGGTGTGAAATCAAGATTATAGCATTATTTCAAAAAATTACAAGAAATGGTAAGTTGATACAATTTCTTTTGTGTTCCAATTTAACGTGAGCTTCTTCAGCATAAATCTACATTTGATTTCAATCCCGAATATGTGGCAGCAGTTTCTTTGCTGTCTCCTTTGTCTACATATCAACATTTTATCTCCAACATCCTATTCAAAGTACACTCTTAATTTGAAGGATAAGTAGTTCTCTATGGAGAGAAGATTCAAGTTGCAAAACTGCATAAAACTGAATTGAAGCCTTTGTCGTTCTTTGTTCTTCTTGATATCAATTCACGAGAAGATAATGCAAGCGCAAAACCATATATGATATAACTAACGATACAATGATTATTTCTCTCTGAACTGGACTTGATTGTTTATTTAGGGTGGTGCTATAGTAATGAATCTAAATTCTGTTATCAGATCTTTTGCCCTTTATTTTTTTTTTCTTTGTCTAATGCTATTTTGATATGGGCTAATCATTTTCATGGCCAAATTTCCTTGGCTCAGAATTGTTACTAACTCACAATAAACGGTTTGATGTCAGGTAAATCAGGTAACCGGTTAATCACCAAGGCTTCTAAATAATTTGCCACATAGTCAAAATCATTCAACAGGATAAGGCGATTATGAAGTATTTTCTCGACTATCAGGAAACCTTTCTTACCCGAAAGCTTATGTCAGTTAAATCGGATTGCTGGTAGTTATAGATTTTGGGGGAAACGATATTATATATGTTGAAGAAGGTGTTGTCTACATGAATTTGAAGATCGAGGTACCAAAATGGAAATGTATACAAAGAAAGTTTGGTTTGGTCGTGGACATTGAGTTTCATGCACAAGGTGTTACTTTTTTAAATGGGTAAGAGCATCTGTGGTCGTTGGCTATATATCCAAAAAATGAATAAAAATCTTTGTAGTCGTCGTCTATTTATCCATTTTTGAGTTTGAGATGAACAGTAGACATCTATATTTGGCAGCGAAATTGGCACTATGCATATTTTAGAAATCGGAAGATGATTTACCGTCTTCACATCGGACGGTATATGAAATGCCGTCTGACACAAATTTTCTAATTACGAAATCTTGAGACGGAAGATGATCTGCTGTTTGGGGGAAAAAAACTGTTTATTGTGCAAATGATGTTGATGTTTGAGGAAAAAAACAAAAATAAAACTTTGCTTTGTCTCCCGTCCTTCACAATTTTTAAAAAAAAATTTTTTTGGCTAAATCGTGAGACGGAAGATGATCTTTCGTTTCGTCCAAATTTTGAGTGTAGACGACTGCAGTGTTTTTGCTAATTGCTATTTTCAAAATTTTCATATACCCATTTTTTAACTTAAACGACTACAGATGCTCTAACTGTACTTGACATAGTAGAAGTTATGTTTTCCTTCATAGCAATTTTATTTTCAACACATTTATAAATCTCTAATCCTTAATCCCTAATAATAATAATCATAATAATAATCTCTATCATTTTAATGGGAGAATTTGTTACCAAACCTACTTCATTTGTAACCAAACAAATATGTGCAATATACATGCATAACTAATACTAGTAACCTACACGTGCAATGCACGTTCTAATCATTTTTTTATTTATTTTATAAAGTAAATAATAAGACGTAATAAGGCCTCGAACCTGAGACCTCCCTTTACTCATACATACTCTTTACAAATTACCCCTAGTGGCAGAAACTTTTATTTTATAAGTGGTACTTTGTAAATAATCATGTTGTAAATAAATTAGAACTTTGAGGGTGTTATGGTAACTAACAACAGTTGAGTAAATGAATGGTTAATATAACTCATTTTAAAATGAATGGTTGAGATTAGATGGTAGAATGCAAACAAATGACAACCCAACTCTCCCATTATAATATTAGAGATAATGGATGTTTTAGGTTCAATGCCAGACAACGTCGTAATTTTTTAAAAAATATATTTATAAAGACGTGCATCGCACGTGTAATTTACTAGTATCTCTATTTCTATCTCTATATATAATGGAAGAGTTGGAGTTGTAATTTGTCAACATACAAATCCGTGCGTTGTACGGGCAACTCAAACTCTCCCATTAATTACAACAAAAACTAACAAACAAACAAAATTTCACTTATTTAAAATGTGCAACGCACGTGCAAAATAAATTTTCAATATTTTTTAACATCAAACATACACATATGTTGCACGTACAACTCAAATTATACTTATAAACATGTGCACTGTACGTACAAATCGTAGCTTTTTCTTCAAAATATTTTTTCCAATTACGTGCAACGCACGTCCAACTCTAAAACTATTTCTTAACACATATCACACGTGAAAATCCTCCAACTCTTATTAAAACGTGCATCGCACGTGAGAAATACTAGTCTATATATAATGAGAGAGTTGGAGTTGTAATTTGTCAACAAACAAACCCGTGCGTTGCACGTGCAAGTCCAACTCTCCAAATTTTTTACTTAAAATATTTTTTAATTGACACGTGCAATGCACGTAAAGCATATATATTTTTTTACTTAAAAAATTTAAATTAACACATACACCGCACGTTTACATTAGAGTTTTTACTTTAAATTTTTTTACTAACACGTGCTTCGCACATCATGTCCAACTCTTAACACATGCTATATTATATTACTTTATAAAAATATTTATTAAAATGTGCAATACACGTGCTAAATACTAGTAATATTATAATGGGAGAGTTGGAGTTGTCATTTGTAGACAACATGTAATTTATATACATTTATTCAACCATCTAATCTCAACCATTCATTTTTAAGTGGGAGTTATATTAATCATTCATTTACTTAACTATTGTTAGTTACCATAATACCCTCAAAGTTTAAATTTATTTATGATATAATTATTTACAAAAGTGTTACTCATAAAATAAAAGTTTGTGCCACTATGAATAATTTGTAAAGAGTATGTGATGAATAGAGGGAGGTCTCAAAATTCGAGTCCAGATTACGTCTTATTATTAACTATATATTTTTAAAAAATTAAAACGTGCATCGCACGTGTAATTACTAGTAATTCTAATATTATAATGGGAGTGTAGTGCCCCGAATTTTTAAGAAATAAACTTAGAAATACGTGGCACAATGTCCAGTATTTACCTCAATTGTAATTATAAACACACTACAAATACAAAAAAATTTAAAACTTTTATTACATCAATTCTTTTATAAGCACAGCGGAAAATTAAACACCTTAAATTACAACTCATCTTACAACACAGTTCTATATTTACACATCTTTTTACAACATATACGATAACATAAAACATTCTCACATGCTCCCAACTCCATGCTAATAGCACCTATCTGTGAAACATGAGGCTATATCTCTAACCCCCAAAACTATAGGGGTCAGCTATATCGGTGTGAGTGATATTCAAAGAAAAACAACTTAAACGAAACATAAAGAACAAAATCATAGTCAACATATTAACATGGTAATAACAAATGAAATATGAAAAATAATAAAAGAAACGTAAATTATCAAGTGAACTAGGCTAAGTGTCAAGTGTAGAAAACAGAAAACAAGCATAAATCAAGTCAAGGAAATTACAAATGCATATGATGAAAACTAATGCACACTTGTGGAATCTATGCTCCCCACTCTATATAGATCGGTGCAAGCCCTTATCATTCTCCACTTTATAGGGTTCGATCCCACGTTATGCAACTATTCTATTACAATGACTACTACGAGATTTATACATTTTGCAAGTATCGGTTCTCGCCCTTGGAATACTAGAGGTCAATCCCACTCACGTGGATCATTTTGTGGCTTATTTCATCCATCGTCCTCGAATACTAGGGATTGCCTCACTCCGCAGCTCATCCTGGAACCCTCATTGCACAAACGTTCCATGAGCGTCGCTCTCGTCCTTGGAATATTGAAAACCAATCCCACTCATGTAGATCATTTTGTGGCCTATTCAGCCATCGTCCCGGAATACTGAGGATTATCTCACTCCTCGGATAATCCCGGAGTCCATAACTCACGTTTGCTTCCATTTCATCATATCACCATCTAGTGCATGTCCTTATACTTATTAAGTTCATTAATTAACCACAACTTCCCTAGAGTTGGTGTACCCTACCGGACTTAACTCAACCAAACAACATTAAGGTCCCAACTGGCCATAAACCACAAAATCTCAACTGCCGGTATACTAGGGTCCCACTCAACTTCTAGAGTATCAAAATTGGAAGGTTATCACAACACCTCTTATCTTTCAAAATCATTTAATAAGTTAAAAGAATTTCAAAAAGAAAATATCTAACAATCAAAACCAAGCACCTCCACATGCAACCATAACCATATAATTCGCTCAATAAAACTGAAATAATCTGAATCAAAACTGAAGCACATAGGAGAGGATAACTCGTGATAGATTGCTCTTCAAATTCGAAAACATATACCCTTTTTAAAAATCATTAAAGTAGGATTCAAATACTTAATAAAATTGAGAATACATACTCTCTGGAAATACCAGTAATCTAAATCTAAACACTCTGAAAAACAGAGGTTTAACATTTATAAAAGTTAAATAAATAATCGAAAACTGCAACAAACTAGATTGTGGAAAGTCAGGCCATGACAGTCGACCGACAGCCATAGTATAAATTACTGTGGTTGCCTGTCATCATCCAAAAGAACAAAAGAAACCCAAACTCTTGACAGTCGACCAACAAGTGCAGTATAATTTACTGCAGTCGACCGTTGCTGTTAAACGGCTACAGACTAGATATGACGGCTGACTGCCACTTTGCATTCAACGCGTTGCGGTCAACTGACATATCGAGTCTGTTACAGTCAATTTTTGCAATTCTTTCAAAACTGATATATGTATATACATGAATAATTACTTGGTTTCTCATGATAAAATCTACAATATAATATGCACAATCTTAGCCAAAACTAACTCGGTGTAATGTCAATCAAAGCTTCTCATAAACTTCACAAAATCTCAATTTCTAAATCGCCGTATTGAATAAAAAGTTATAAAGAAGACCTTTTCAGTATAATTCTTGAAACATTAGTAAATGTTTAAAGAAAATCCATTACATATGAGTCGTATGCTGATCAATCCATTTCAGTCCCACTATAAACCAAATTCATTAGGAACTTCGCAAAAATCTCAAATACTCAAATTTCAGCCTGCATTATACAGATCTGAAAGTTCACTCCAATTTTTGCATATAAATCTTGATTTTTTACTTCAAAATCCACACCACATAATGTCATGTACCTATAAACTCACTACTACAACAGTTGCCCCTACTTGCTTTAATTTCACTCAATAGTTGAGTTTCCAAACAAAAAACATCAAACAGAGCATGTCGAAGAGGAAAAATAGTGAACAACACATCCTTACCTAACCATATGCATCAAGACTCATACGACTCTCAGTCTACATGATTAAACTAGCAAACTATAAAGGAAGGCAACACTTTTATGAAGCAAATTTAGATCTCTTCTAATCTAGATAACATTCTATGTAATTTCATACAGCCTATGGTACAAGAAGATTATGATCTGTGCAAATATCAATTCTCGGCCAGCAATACGCGGTAGGTCACACATCAATTTCTAGTTCATTCATGAAGATGTTGTTTTCATTATGTAATCACTTAAAGCCATTTCATAATATATCAACTTTAGATTAAAATTTTCTAAGGTCTCAACATGCAAGTTTTTCTATTTAACATATAATTAACTCATCATAACATTAAATAATAAGCAAGATGTGAGAAATACCACTCATTCATCGAATTTGTTCACTACATCAAATATACAATCTTCTAGCATGCATCCTACTAGACAAGCCATCATACTCAACAATATAGAACAAAATAAAAGTATCACTCACCTTTAAAAGAGATTAACTTGTAGGAAAATAAAGAAATAAGAAAGCCTTCTCCCTCCTTTGCAAAAACTCCAAGATCCAATTCTCCAATTCAAGAAATATGAAAAAATTTCATGATCCAATTCTCCAATTTAAGAAATATGAAGAGAAATTAAGTTTTGATTTCAAAATAGGGGAGTCGACGGCTACAGTATATATTAGGCCGGGATACTCTTTCAGGGTTTTTGAGAAGATTTATAAAATATTCTTTTAAGAGATATCTTTACATATATAGTCTTATCACATTAGGTAATTAAATTAACCAATTTAGTTGAGATTAAATCTCTCAAACCCCTCCAGATCTGGCTGGCCTCATGTTGAAACCCAGAAAAACTGACTTTTGAAATTTTTGCCTCCAAGTGCAACTTTTGCAAAAAGACCCCCTTCATTTAACAATATTTGCGAAAAATGCCAATAATGATTTATAAAATCCAAAAAATTTGAAATTAATATTCACTAACAAATATTAGGTCATCCAATTAAAAATTCTTGACTTTGTGTTTTCCAAGAAAATATTTGCATGTGTTTTGCACCTGAAAAAAGGTAAAATTCTAAAAAATGGTTATTAAATCACCAAAAATTCATTTTAATCCATTTACTAATTCAAAAAGCATTATTTAAAATTCTAGGGTTACGGGGAGAGTTGGGGTTGTCATTTGTAGTTGATGCTGCTTGTTTTTTGTGTAGGGGCAGATGCTACTTGTTTTTTGTGTAGGGACAACAGGTGTGAGTTTTTGTAATTTGTGAAGTGGAAGGAACTGATCTCGATCTCGGCTCAGGTCTGTTCCTTGAAGTCGGCTCGGAAGAGAGGCTAGTATCTAGGTCGGGAGACTGGAAGCTCCGTCAGCCGGAGTACCTGCAAAAGGCCTAGAAATACCAGGAGAAGTCCTGGCGACAGACCCTCCGACGATCTAGTCAGTTGCTGGAATAGTAACAATAGGTAGGGTTCAGGTGGAGAAAAGTTTATTTCCTTTTAAAGTGAGGAGAGGGGCTTGTATTTATAGGCAGGGATAAACGGGTCTGGGACCCTAACGGGTCGGGTTGGACCCATTTGCCTGTGGACCTGAGTTGGCAGAAGCCCGTTGGACTTGTTTACTTGATGATCTTGGTTGAGCAAAATCTGAGGAGATCTGACGACCCTGATTGGGCCACGTCATCTATACCACATCATAAGTCCCTCACTCTTGGAGGGCTATGTAAACCGGCCATGGAGGAGTAGTTTGTCTCTGTGGGAAGAGCGGAGGGGAGTATTTGGCGAAGATAAGTTGTTGAGTCCCTAAGGAGTGACTGAAGTCGGCACAGAGTCAATCACAATATAGTCTGTGCCGAGAGCCAAGCTCGAAGGGTCGATGCCGAGCGTCGAGCCTGCAGGGCCGGCGCCGAGCGCCTTGAGTGAGACATTTAATGAGAGAAGCTGTGCGGAGGCTCGAAGTCCATGTCGAGCACCGAACTTGGGGGGTCGACACCGAGCACCTCGGTGGTGGCATTTAATGAGAGAAGCGGTGGTGGTGCTCGAAGTCCATGCCTAGCTCCGAGCCCGGAGGGTTGGCACCGAGCGCCTCGAATGAGGCATTTAATGAGAGAAGCTGTGCGGAGGCTCGAAGTCCATGCCGAACTCTGAACTTGGGGGTCGACTGACTCGACCCTGAGCGCCTCAGTGGAAGCATTTAATGAGAGAAGCGGTGGTGCTGCTCGAAGTCCATGCCGAGCTCCGAGCCCTGAGGGTCGGTGCCGAGCGCCTCGAATGAGGCATTTAATGAAAGAAGCTGTGTGGAGGCTCAAAGTCCATGCCGAGCTCCAAGCTTGGAGGGTCGGCACCGAGCGTCTCGAATGAGGCATTTAATGAAAGTAGTCGTGTGTAGGCTCGAAGTCCATGCTGAGTTCCGAGCTTGGAGGGTCGGCGCAGAGCACCTCGGCGGCGGCATTTGATGAGAGAAGTGGTGGTGGTGCTCCAAGTCCATGCCGAGTTCCAAGCTTGGAGGGTCGGCGCCGAGCGCTTCGTGTTGTGAGGCAACTTGAGCTGAATGGCCTTGAGCTGTAAGGCAATTTTGTGGAAAAAGCTAGGTTGATGCTCGAGATCCATGCCGAGCGTCGAGTTGAATGCCCTTGAGCTGTGCGGCAATTTTGCTAAAAAAGCTAGGTTGATGCTCGAGGTCCATGCCGAGCATCGAGCCGAATGGCCTTGAGCTGTGAGGCAATTGTGCGGAAAAAGTTAGGTTGATGCTCGAGATCCATGCCGAGCATCGAGCCGAATGGTCTTGAGCTGTGTGGCAATTTTGCAGAAAAAGCTATGTTGATGCTTGAGATCCATGCCGAGCGTCGAGCCGAATGGCCTTGAGCTGTGAGGCAATTTTGCAGAAAAATCTAGGTTGATGCTCGAGATCCATGCTGAGCGTCGAGCCGAATGGCCTTGAGCTGTGAGGCAATTTTTTGCAGAAAAAGCTAGGTTATGCTCGAGATCCTTGCCAAGCGACGAGCCGAATGGCCTTGAATGTAACACCCTAAATTCCATTTACATGTAATTCGTAGCACAACAGAATCTTTTACTTTATTTCGTACAATTTTACCAGGAAATTTAAACTTTTCATTACACTTTGTTTGTTAGAGAATTACACAGCAGAAGTTAATTAAAATACAACATGGAATATATATACAACTCTAATATCAGTAGCTTTAATCATGAATATAATCTTTTCATCAATCATCTTTATGTCTTTGCCAATCCAAGCCCTGAACTGAAAAATCTGTGGGTAGGTCAGTTGCTTACAACCGACGCAATGTTATAAACAGAGATCCTCTCTATGCTATATTATAACAAAATCTCTTACTTTAGCAAACACAAATTTGAATGCATATTAATGTGTAAAAGACTGACTATCCTAAAGATGTCCATGTATGATATGACTTAATGTCTAATGCAGATGTTATACTACAATGACACTAATGCATACTTGTTTCGATTCTGTGAACCCCATCCTACATAGGTCCGAGGGCAAGCACCTACGTACTCCACATTAAAGGGTTTAATCTCTCGCTATGAATTACTACTACAGTGACTAGTGTATATTTTAGATATTCTGTGAGTATCTAGTACCACCCCGATAATTCTTGAGTATCGCACTCCCACTTCAAGTGATTTTAGACACACTGCCTCACACCCAATAATTCTGGAGGCGAATACCCACACCCTATGAACCCGGCAATTCTTCAGAGTCGTCCTCCCATCGCGAGTGATTTACGGCCATCACGCCTCACACCCAGATAATTCTGTAGACGAAACCCACTCCGCATTGTCATCGGTACCTCATCACACAAATACCCCCATGAGCGTCGTCTCGATCCCAGTAATTCTGAAGGATACCCCCATCGCGAGCTCAACCCCAGTAGTTCTGGAGGCACCTCCTACCGCGCTATCTAGGCCGTCATACTCATGTTTGCTCATACTTCATCACATCTCCCCTTAGTGGTTGTCCTTAAGTTTTAGCTTTAAATCAACACAACCCAGAGCTAGCTTACCCTACCGGACTTAAATCTACACGAGAGAAAGTTAGCCCAAACTGGCTACTTCTCAATAGATACTTAACCCACAATGGTTAGTTTCTCAAATTTTCATTATTCACAATGCCGGTTACTAGGGTCTCGCCTAGCCTCTAGATTAACATCTTTCATGTTCAACAACTTGAGTACTCATACCCTTATAACTTATATCCTCAATTTCATGTATTCTTATTTCATTCAAATCATTTCATTCATTCTTATTTACCAACTATGAAGTAACCATTTCTTGATTGATCACACAACCAACAATTCATTACCAAGTCCCTTGGATTAACAAAAACTCATTTTCACATATATTTATTCTTCAAGAATATATTCCGAATACAATGTTCATTTTGATCAAAAACCATTTCATATTCATCTATATTTCAATTATAAATCTCAATTCTATTCAAAGAATAGATTCATTATTTTCATAAAATATTCTACTATAACTTTGTCGTTAAAAACTCTTAGAATCATCCTCAATTACTTCATCTACAAAACAGTAAGTTCAAAACCAGAAAACTGTAGTTCATGCTTCTTGTAAAATTCATAGAAAATTATATACTTCTTGAAATTTTGTGTTCTTTAGATCAAAATAAAGGTATAAAGTCTACTACAATTTCTTAGTTATAAGTTTCTCCAAAATATTGTACACTTAACCCTAAATTCTTATAAATCTACAGTAGGGTCAAAATATTAAAATACTGCAAATTGTACAGTCTTGTAAAATTCATTATAAATTCAGTTCTTTGTGAAAATTTGATTTCTTAGACTTTACAAAAGTTTAACGTGTCTACTTCAAGTTCTTAGTTCTGACTTTTCTTAAACTACTTTATTTACGATGCTGAAATGATCAAAAACCGAAATGTATACAGATTTCCACGAACTAGTCGACTACCAACCAGTCCTAAGTTTAGATTTTATTAAAATAGTGAACGACCTCCAAATCTTATGAAATTTCAAATATATCTTTCTGACATATACAAGATACTCCCATAAAAATTTTAGTTCTAGATTCTAACTATTTTATTAAACATGACTTTCTGAAGTGTAAAAAAAACTCAAAACAACAACTTTCTTTACATAGATTAATAACTTTGTGTATGAATTTATATCCAGTTCATTTAATATAATCATGATGTATTACCATGCACTCAAACAAACATCATTTCAACTTATCTACATGACAATCTTTCAATTAGCATGCATTTTCTTTCATAATTATATCTATTAAACATTCTAAATAATATCATCACAAAATTAACCACAACTCTTATGTATAAACAATGTTATACATCAATTATCTTACTCATGCATGCTACTACAATTTTGAAAGTTCAAGAAGTCACACACCTTAATTGAAGAAAGAAGAATGGAAGAAAATTTCTTGGATGTTGCTCTTAGTTCCAACAAGATTGAGACTTCATTCTCCTCCTTAGTAAGCACCGAAAGCTCTCCTTCCTCCAAGCAAGAACTCAAGCCACTCTTTCTTTCTTTTCTCTCTTTCTCTCTTTCTTTTCTTCTCTTTAGTTCCTTTTGTTTTTTGGTGTAAAGTTCATGAAATAAGGGGCGATATTTATAGGGTCAAATGGGTGAATAAAGAGACTCATTACCCAAATCAAAATTAAACACCCACCATAAAACCAAAAACACAATTCCCAACTCTTCACCTTAATGGCCGACCAACCCTTGGCTTTCCCCCATGTGCACTTTTGTGCACGTGCACTCTTCGTGCACACACCCCCCATTCATTTAATTATTTGTTTATAGTCTAAATGTATATATTTGTTACATGACAAGTGTGGTGACACATTTAAAAGTGTTTTTAATATAAAATTTTATCATGAGCCTTTATTTTGAATTAGTTTCTTTTGGGCATTTAAAATAGGTTAGGGCCTATGGATTAAAAATCAAAATAAATGGGAATAGATATGCATGATTCTTAGAAAATTCTTTATGGATTAATTTGCTTAAAATTTGTGCGTGCAATTCACGTGCAAAAATATAAAAATTAAATTAAGAGAAAAACGGTCAAAATACAAAATACGTAGAACAATACTATTACAGATATTTCATGTAACGAAAAATATACGTATTTGACACATGTTGTAGAACCCCGTATTTTCAAATATTATTTTTATATTTGAAAATGAATTTAAATTTATTTTTGGAGATTTAATGAATATTTTCAGAAAAGTTTATCTTTGTACACGTGCAAAACACGTGCAAATACTTTCTGAGAAGTTTGAAATTTTAGTTTTCTTCATGAAAAATCATTATTTAATATTTTAGATTTATTTAGTATTTTTTCAGATTTTTCTGAAATTAATTGGAACTATTTGCAATTTTTGAGAAAAGAAGGACATTTTTGCAAAATTGACATTTTTAGGGGTTAAAGTGAAAAATGTATATTCTGGACGTTTTGAACAGTATTGATTGAGATTTAGAATGTATATTTTCTTTTAAAACCAAATTTAAATGAATTTTGATTGAATTCCCAAAACTAGAACTATATATGTAAGTTGTATTTTGGAAAGGATTGTTTTGCAAAAGTAGGGTAAAACCCTAATATTCAATCCCGGATATTTAAGAAAATTTTTCCCAGCCGTCATTGTGAGAATATACAGAATTTTGTGGAGATTCATTTTGGTGGAGAAGGAGTTTTGGATCTAGCAAAAGGAGGACTTTTCGTGGACTTTTCTCAATTAAAGGTGAGTGACTTTGTTTTGCTTTGTTTTGCTTTGTTTTGATTTGTGAGTGACATTGTGTGTTTTGTTTTGTTTGTGAATGGCATAAATTATCTTGTTGTTGATCTATGTATGCGAGTGGTAATGATGTTAGATTGGATGTTGTGAATGATATAGATCTTGAAATTTGGTATGATTCATGTGAAGAATGATTATTGCTTATATCATGTTGCGAAATCTAAGAATGATTAGTAGATCTTTGTTTATAAAACCATATTATTAAGATTTGAGTGTGGTTTTGATCGGATGATGAACACCTGGAATTTACATATTGAAAATCAGATTTTGATTTAGAAGTTGTGAAAGAATTTAGTCTTGAGAAACCCGAATGAAAGAATTAGAGATCTAGAACATGAGAACTTGGGTTTTGACATATTTGAGGTTTTGAGTAATATATCTTTAATGGAGATTCTTGAGATTTGTCATTTTGCCTGAATACGAACTATCTTTCATGAACATTGAATCTTTAGAAAACTCCAGACTTGATTTTGTAATCAGACCTAAATTTTGAAATCTGTAGGCCGACAGTCGACTGGCCTACCATGCAGTCGACTGGTACGAGCCTGACACTGTATTTTTAGAATCTTTGAAATAGTCGTTCTGGACAGTCGACCTAGCTCATAGGCAGTCGACTGGTTTGCTGGGGAAATTATTTTGTAAAAATTATTAGTCTTTCTAGACAGTCGACCTATGATTCCTTTAAGTCGACTTGTATCCTTAGAATATTTTTGAGAAGATTATTGGAAATTACCTCGGGTAAGTCGACTGACCTTTTCTTAAGTCGACTGATATATGACTTAGTTTATTTTTGTAACACCTTGGATAATTGTCCTCTGGACAGTCGACTTACTACAGTATAAGTCGACTGGTACTGAAGGATCTTTGTAAACTTTAGTGCTATTTCGAATGATTGATCTTTTTGATAATTCAGTCTCTACTTGACATTCAGTTCAGTATTTGATTAAGCATTTGACTTTGAGATATTCAGTTAAGTATTTAAATTGAGACATTTAGTTGAGCCACTTTGTTTAGTGGAACTTTGGTTTAGACTTTTGAGTTTGAGTCTCTAGAGGTGTGTGACCCTAGTATACCGGTGTTGAGTATATTGTTTAGGCCCCATGAGGCATTTCAGTTATTGAGATTTGAATTTAGGCCGGTAGGATATACCACTCTAGGAGATTCGTTAAGTAATCAATTAACCCAAAATAATAAGGACAGGCACTAGTGGTGATATGATGAACGGGAACATGGGTTATGCACCTCAGTATGGCTTTAGATGTGGGATTTAATCTCCGGAATTATCCAAGTAACTTTCTTGAGATGTGGGATGATCTCCGAAATTATCCAGGTAAATTACCCGAGATGTGGGATCTATCTTCGGAATTATCCAAGTGGTTTGCTTGAGATGTGGGATTGGTCTCCGGAATTATCAAAGTCGAGGCGACGCACATGTGGTATTCATGTGGTGATGTGTCTATGTTTAGATGTGGGATGGTCTCCGGAATTATCCAGGTAAAATACCTGAGATGTGGAATCTATCTCCGGAATTATCAAGCATGGGCTAATTCTCAAAGTTTATCTTTATCTCGTAGTAGTCATCGTGATAGGATTAGTTGCATAGCGGGGGATTGAACCCTATGAAGCGAAGACGTTAAGGGCTTGCACCGAACCTATGTAGAATGGGATGCATAGACTTCGACAAGTATGCATTAGAGAGTCCACATATAGAATTTGTGTGTTTTCTTGACTTAGTTTTATGCATATGGATTTCCCAATTTTCTACACTTAACACTTGGTGGGTATCACTTGCTGTTACGTTTCTTGCTATCTCGTATTTTATGTACTTTGGTTCACTATATGTTACTTATGAATCTATGCTTAAGTTTTATTTATGTTGTTAGTTGTTGTCACTCACACCATTTATGGCTGACCCCTTTAGTTTGGGGGTTAGGGATCATCTCTAGCCTCACATGTTGCAGGTAGTTGCTTAGAGTTGGAGATTGGATGCTTGAGTGATTTTGAGATATAATTGACTCCTAAGAGATTCGTGTAAATTTGTAATATCAGTTCTGAGATAAATTGTGTTGTAAATAAAGAAAAGATTGAGTTGAGTTTGTTTTGAATTCCGCTGTGTTTTGTAAAGGTTTGTTGTAATAAATGTTGAAAAATTTAGTGGTGTTAGTTGTGTTTAATATTATATTGAAGTGGATCGCTGGGAATGTGCCACGTATTTTCTAAGATATCTTATTAGAAATTCGGGGCGCTACACATGTATTGAAAACACGTGCAATATACGTAAAATACAAGGATTAAAATAAATATTTGAGTTGGCTTAAAATAGGATTTTTGAGAAAACGGAAAACATATGAATAATCAGAATATGACATTTATATAAAAATACGTTACGAATATTACTCGTAACGGTACAAAATACACGTGCTTAACACACTAGGGCAAAATTGTCATTACTCAATTTTGCAGGGTATTACATTGAGTTGTGAGGCAATTTTGCGGAAAAAGCCAAGTTGATGCTCGAGATCCATGCCGAGCGTCGAGTCGAATGACCTTGAGCTGTGAGACAATTTTGCGGAAAAAGATAGAATGATGCTCGAGATCCATGCCGAGCATCGAGCCGAATGGCCTTGAGCTGTCAGGTAATTTTGCAGAAAAAACTAGGTTGATGCTCGAGATCCATGCCGAACATCGAGCTGAATGGCCTTGAACTGTGAGGCAATTTTGCGGAAAAAGATAGGTTTATGCTCGAGATCCATGCCGAGCATCAAGCCGAATGGCCTTGAGCTATAAGGTAATTTTTGTAGAAAAAGCTAGGTTGATGCTCGGGATCCATGCCGAGCGTCGAGCCGAATGGCCTTGAGCTATGAGGCAATTTTACGGAAAAAGCTAGGTTGATGCTCGAGATCCATGCCGAGCATCGAGTCGAATGGCCTTGAGCTGTGAGGCAATTTTGTGACCATATTCTCAGCTTGGTGTTTGGCATGTCCGAAATGCATACCGGGCCCCGGGCATTTGGGACTTGAGAATTTGGGCCGTATGTGGGCCAACAAGGAGGTGACACGTGTAATGATGACGTCACGTTCTTTGAGGGTTTCGAGGAGTCACTGGGGTCACTATATATCCCCCACCCCTTTCCTCATTTTTCACCTTTGCTTTCTTTCTCCAAGTTCCCAAATTTTCTTTCGTAGTACAGCTCAGTCACCGGCGGCGAGTTTTCCGACCACTTCCCAGCACTTCAAATCAGGATAGTTTTTTCCGTTATGTCAAGGGCTCAGTCTGGTTCGTCCACCACCACCTCAGGTCGGGATGAAGGCCCAAGCCTCTCCAACTCAACATCTTGGGAGTCAGAGAAGAAGGTCTATGACGTTGCGCCGCTACGCACCAGGAAGTCCTTCGTGGTAGAGTCGAGCGACACATACAGGAATGCGCACATGATAGTGAGTGACAAGGAAGTCGAGGTCGTTGAGGGAGACGAAGTCGTCCAGTGGGGCGATGAGGAGGTTGAAGTCATCGAGGGGGACGACATCGTTCATGGGGGCGATGAGGAGGTTGAAGTGGTCGAGGGGGACAACGAAAGGAGGGACGATGCTTCGACAGAGGAAGAAGATCTGTATCCTTTGGCGACGCCCTCTCCCCCGAGGGGTCGTCAAGTCTGACGGAGGAAAACTAGGTGGATCCTACCAGACTACCCGGACGAGACGACTCCTGAAGTCAACCTTGAGGTCCCATTCATAGTTTAACCGTGTTCCATCAAAATGTATCCGGACGATATTGAGGAGTTGGTTCAATACGGAGGCGGTGTTGATGATGATGTCTAGGCATCCTCGCCCGGTAGATAGAAGATATCGATGGACAAAATGCCAACAGTTCTAATCACGGACGACCTTCCTGTTATCCGAGACAGTTACTTTATCGTTCAGGAGTACAAGCTTCTAATGCCCAGCCCCGGTGTCCGCCCCACGGACAAATTGGTGCCCTGCTTCTATATGTTCCCGGTGGATGCCTTTTGCTCGGGTTTGCGACTGCCGCTCCACCCGTTTATTAAGGAAGTTCTGAAGTAGGCGCCATTGAGCCCGATGCAATATGGGCCCAACTCCTGGAAGCAGCTTGTGTGCTTCATGCTTCTTTGTGAGGAGCGGGGGGTTCCCCTGAGGCTGAAGTAATTCCGAGCGATCTTGGGACTTAGCTCATCTGGCGAGTACGAAGGCATCTACTACACCTCGCCACGTCGAGGGAGGAAGGTTGTACACGAGCATACGGACTCTATCAAAGGGTTGAAGAAGAAATACTTTATCATTCGGAGCTTGACTCCCTGGGTGATACCCACGGCTTGGAGATATTATAAACCCAACCTTCCGGGTCCCTACGTTTGAGGAGTGGGCGGACATTGAGCGGATTTGTTCGGGCAACAGCATTAGTTGGCCGAACGTGACGAAGAGGCACCTAGCTTGAATCAGACTGAGACCCACTCCTATTAGTATGTCTTTTGTATACTTTTCTTTCAAGTGTTTTTCTTCGTCTCATGAGATTCTCACTTTTGCAGACATGGACAACACGGAGATCACCGAGAGAAGGGCGCTGATGAAGAAGAGGAAGGCTGAGAAGACCGATCGGGCGAGCATGGAAGGCACGGGAGAGTCCCCTCGGAGGGGGTTGTCGAGGAACTCCCTTGCTCGACGCCAAAGAAGCCCAAGGCATCTAAATCGAGCCCTAGCTCCAGTAGCCAGATGGTTACAGAAGTGGTGAGGGGCGGCCTCCCACCCATCGCTCCAACAGCCGAGGAGATCGTGGGTAAGGAGGGGCTTCGACCATGGGTCGTTAAGGTCGGGGACACCTTTTCAGATGGAGTCGTGGCCATCAAAATGGTCGAGAAGCTCGTTGTAACTCCTATTTTTCTGTTTTTGATTTTATTGTATTTTATTTTTCTTCTTTCTTGATTATTGTATTTAAATCTCTTTTGAATAATTAATCTTGCTTTTCTTTTCCCACATCTCCAGAGGACTTAACTTATCCAAGATCAACATATTGGTATCGGACGAGGGCTTGGCACAAGAATGCTTCTTCGATAGACGTGTCCTTTACTCGAGCTGAGTTAAAAAATGTAGCAAAGGTGACTTTGGACTCATTTACTCTCTTTTGATCATTTTGTACTCTTTTTGCTTGAATCCTGCATTTTTGGCTCACTGCAAATTTTACTCTTTTGTGTTTGAGTTTATATTGATCCATTATATGTTTATTCCATTGATTTCTATTCATTTTTCTCTTTTGGATCCTAAACCTATACCCTGTACCCGTTAACCCGCAACCCAAAACCCAACATCTATCATCCTATTTAAATACCCCTAAACCCTAATTAATTAATATCTCTCTCATTCTCTCTCCTAATCCCGCCGCTCTTTCAACCCCAAACATCTCGACTCTCCCTCTCTCTGTTTCCCTTCAACCGCCGCCCCAGCCGCCCGCTCCCCTTCCCGTTCCTCGTCCACCACTCCTCGTCGACGCCCTCGACTGCAACCACCTCTCATCCACCACCGAAGAACCATCCTCCATCCTCATCGTCAACCTCCCGCAACCTCCGAAGGTCGCCATATTCATCTTCCCTCGCCGAAACCCACCACCAGTCGATCCTCCTCCCGTCGCCTTCCTCGTCCTCATCCGCAGCCAGCCGTCGACCACCCTAGCCTTGACAGCCACCACCCCCGACCATCTCCATCTTCTTCCTCTATTTCAGGAAGAAACAGAGCCTCGCAACCGGAGCCCAGCGCCACCAGTCGATCCCCTATCGTCGTCGAGCCGCCATTGCGGCCGTGCACCGCCGCCAGTGCCGCCAGTCGCTAACGAGTCGAGCCAGTCACCGATCACCGCTGTCCTTTCCCTTCCTTTTCATTATTGTTTGGTTTTTTGGGAAGTGGGGGGAGTTGGTTTGGTGTTTGTTGTTTTGTGGAGAGGGGAGGATCCAGTTGTGCTGTGGGTTTGCACGGGCTTGCATGTGTTTTCGTGTTCCGTGTTTCGTGGTTCATCGCCCAGGATTCTCATCCCGTTATTCTGTTATATTTGAATACATCATCTAGCAGGCAAGTCTTCTTTCTTGAACCAGTTTATTGTTTTGTTCAAGATTCTTTGATCTCCGCAAGTAGATCCCAATCCTTTTTATGATATTGCTACTTGAATTCGTTGAATATATTGAGGGTTTACACGAGCTAACCCCAATATTCTTGACTTTGTGCCCCTATCCTTGACTTGAACCTATGCACATTGAATATGCATGAAATATAAGAAAAATAACTAGATCCATGTTATAGAATTGTTTCATGAATTGAATCTTCCGATTGAAATTTAATTGATGAATTAAATTACCATGATCATGAATTGCATCATAAATCTAGAAATCTTCATGTTAATCATCAAATAAAACTTTGATTATTAATTATCATGAATTACATGTTTGTATGATGAAATTATTGCTTATTCGTATCAAACTATTTTCTGATCTGCTGTTTGTTTCTTTTTGTATCAGATTTTTGACCATGTTGTTATTGTAATTTGAAATAACTTTGTGAACATGAACTATAGCCCCATGAGTCTATTTTCCAAAACATTCGACAGAATTGAATTTTGATATATAATCTTTTAGATATCAGTATTTTAGTACAGCTGAGTTTGGATTTCTGGATTTCCAAATTCATGCGTATCTTTCTTATTTATAAATAAATAGAACATGTTAACAGTAAAATAAAAATATGAAACTAATTTGACTGAGACTAGACATGTGTAGAAACAACCCTGAATTTTTGTAGATTTAATTGATAAGTTTTCTGACCTAATTCATATGTTTGAATACAATTTATAACTTGTTGCCTGAACATAAAATCTGAAAAGAATAGGTGTTTCAACCTAGTTTCTGTAACTTTTATATATCGTATATATATTCGCTGAAACCGGAAGAGAGTCTATTTTCTAGAAATTCTGACGGATCTAGATTTGCTTTTCTGTAGCAGCGGGAATCTGTGTTTTCATACGGTAACATCCTGCTATCCAGATTGTATGATTTGTGTAAACTTAATATGTTTGCTTCTTGCTTTGTCTGTAATGAGTAGAATTAGTCACACCTAGTATGATATGACCCTGACACCTTCTTGCATGCTCACATAGGATGAAATAAAATGTTAACAAGCCAGGGTAATATGGGATGACTTGGTAGTGAACAATCGAAAATTGTACTCGGTTGGGCCCTACTGCCTAACTTGTACTGATATTGACTGATGGCCATAAAATACTGCTTGATAATTAATTTCATTGAACATTAATCACTGATTACTGGGTCGAGTACACGATCCGTAAATTCACCATCAGTCTAAAGCGTTCATTGTGTGCTTGCGCTGAACCTGTGGAATGGGACGCAGCAGTACGTGCACTAGATAAGTTAATAAAATAATTAACAACCCTCCCCTGACATTTCATGCTTGATCCCGTATACTGTCATCAACATTGGACTTGAATTAAAATTATTAATTAATGCATGCTCAATATAGACCCCTTGACATTATTGCCAATCTTTGATTTTGTTATTGACTTTGATCCCGTCCCTTCTTCTTGATAAACCATACTCCTATTATTCCCTGTTTTCCCCTCTACTTGCTATCCATGACTTGCTCTAAGGATATTATTTTCTCATTTTTTTGGATCCCGAGTTCACAGGTACTGAAGGAACACTACCAGAAGGACTTGGTGAGCAAACTCTCTGAAGATCGGAGATGGACCATTAGACTACTATAGCTATCTCTTGATATTTGCTTATTTTATTTGCTTTTATTATACTTTGTATTCCGGGATTTTATGAACCGAAGTTTATTTTCCCAGATATTAGATATTTTGTTGGATATTATTTTGGATTATTTCATTATTATTGAAGTTTTTCTTTGATTCATGTGATTATATTTTCTTGCGTGGCTGTGTTTGTTGTTCATATTGTTGAGTTAGACTGGTACAGTTTATGGATGGTATCTACATAATTCACTAGGCTAACGTTACGTACTCATATTTTCGTATTTCGGGAAGCAAGGCGTGAAACTCGCTCCACCTCGGGACCGGAAGGCCCGGGAGTGTGACACCATCGATTCCAGCTATATGAAGTAGGCTCTAGCGAGCATGCAAGTAACCTTTGTTTGGCAATGTTTTTTTTGTAGCTTGTTGGTTGTGTTATAGACTAAGTCTGGTTCCCTCGGTTATAAGCCTGCATGGAGGGTGCTCTGCTGATGAAGCTGCAAGAGCGGGAGCTGAGGAAGGAGATAAGAAACGCTCAATGCTATGAGCAGGAGATGAAAGATCTCAAAATAGCACAACTGGCGCTTGAGGATCAAAACCAGACCCTTCGGGCCGAGCTGGCGAACCAGACTGACGCCCACATGAAGCAGATGGCCGAGCTGCGGAAAGAGGCTGACAGGCAGGTGAACAAGATGAAGCAGGCTGGGATGGATAAGGTCATCGAGGCCCAGGACGAAGTCTATGCCCTGGCAATGCGGCATGTTAAGTACCACCACCCAAAATTGGACCTGAGAAACTTCCATTACAACATGGAGGTGCCTAAACACCCGCTAACCCCCGGGGGTGGTGGCGATTACGCAACTGCGGGGGGCGACCCTAATACCGAGTTGCCGGCCGAGGAAGAGTACCCTGTGACGCACAGAGCTCGGTTGCGGGTGTGTCCACTTGGCGGTACCTGTAACGCCCCAAATTTTTTTTTTAAACTCCAATTTCAATTCTTTCAATTTCTATATCACTTTAAACATAAACTAAGATTGTTTTATCTCAAATAAAATTTTGGCAGAGTTTCCCCCGAAATTTCTGCTCCGAAACACAAAAAGCTTACGGAATTCTACTCTAAATTTTGTAACTCACATCACAGGCAATAATATCATGGGCTCCCCAGGCCAAAATGAGTAGAATCACACAGGCAATATAAATATCATGCTCTGGGGGCCAAACTCATAATAGAATATCAATTATCAATTAAAAACCATAAATTCCTTTGAAAACGTAATAAAGATTTTAGAAAATAACCTATAAAACATACCACAGGGTCCGGTACTCCACAACGAGATAGGTACGGGTCAAAAACATAATATACAGTCCCATACCATACTCATCATCATCATCTACATGTTTATACATCTAAATTACAATTTAAAACCATAATTTCACTATTCATCATACTGACTTAAACAAAGAAAATTTTAAAAGTAAAGGGCTCCACTCTACGAAATCTACACCTTATCTCTGCAATACTGAGGACCTGTAACAGTAGGGGATTTAGGGTAGTCCAGGGACTCCCTAACCCCCCAAACACTAAGGGGTTAGCCATTTCTGGTGTGAGTATAATTCACTAATCTAGTAAATAAATTAAACTATATAAGGAAAATAAATTAAACTTAAAATTTCAAGATAAGAAGATTAGCCTGAAATCTGAACATAAAAACATCATAAACACGACTTTATATCAAAGTACTCTTCAAATCCGCACTCATTTATATATCCATAATTTAACACACATCACCACCTATGTATTTCATATATAATCATATAATGCCACTACCACTTCTCTTCATACTTATTTAGCCACGCACTTCATTTACCATTCGTTTGCATCTACAAACTCACAACTCATATTCTTTCATACTCATTTTCATTCATAAACATTTTCTTTCTCATTCTCATATCACATAACATCGCATTCATTCATTTCTTATAATACATATCATCACGTCTCGCAATGCATCACTTTTACTCTCATCATACCTTACAACTATCTTCTTTTCATTCTCAATACATCATCATGCTCATCATCACTTCCACTCTCAGCGAACCCATCATTGTTATAACTTACTTTCATTTTCTCTTATAACACATATTTCAATTTACTTCACTTTTTTATTTCCAACCCGCAATACCGACATCATATCAACAACTCACCCATTCATCCTGAAAGTTGTGCCAAGGCTGGTAGTTCCCACCATTTTCACGGAAATAGTGGGCTAGTAGTTCCTCGACACAATTCCTAAGCGTATCACACCTATGTTATATTTCGTATTTAATTAAATATTCATTCAATACTCGTTGCACTCCAATTTTTATTTACAGCTAATGTACAACTTACTTTACCTTATACTCACATATCCCCACACAACTTTCTTTTCTTTTCATACTTACCTCATAATAGAACCTTAACTATTATAACAATACTCCACCGATCTACCTTGAAGTTGTGCCTAGGCAGGTAGTTCCCACTATTTCCTCCGAAATAGCAGGCGGGTAGTTCCTGGTCACAATTCCAAGGCATATCAACTTGTTTCAAGTCATATTTTATGTTATTAACTCATTCACATCTTATAATATAACTTCTTGTACTTGGTAATTACACCTCATAATACAACTCCCTTTACTTTACGCATCTCTCCTCTATTCATGTTTCTTTCATTTTGCCAATAAAGCTTTATAAGTATCGCCATATAAATTCAACAACATAAACGTGTATAACTCCATCGATTACACATAAACATACTCATCATTAATATCATACCTGCGAATACACAACTCCATCCAAATACGATAATTATATTACTCCAACTCTATGGTTATATAACTATATTTATACCTCAGCTTTTATAAACATAACTTTAACCATATAGGTATTGTCAATATATTGATATATCACTCTCCTGTAACACATTCATATCTCCCTTAATATAAATAGTCTCCGTAAGATAGCATATCATCAATATCTTTACATATACATATATTCTTTCGATACACATATACACCTTTATATTTTTTTCTCCTTTTCAGTGCCCACACAACTGACCTCCTCGTACAACACAGGGATCTCTGTGTCTCCCCCCATACATTTCAATCCCGCTAACCCACCATATCACCCAGATCCAGGTGTCCTAAGCATCTATCATTTGTGGGCTGGATTGAAAGTACGGTTGCGCGCATGTCCAACCAAGACTAAAGCCAAAAGGCTAGTCAAAAATAAAATATAACATGCGGATCGATGCTCACACAGAGTCTTACACGTCCGAGGCTACGTCTTCCTCCTGGCCCTATACCAGCGAAGAAAACTCTTGATCTCCAAATATAATTTGGGGTAATATATAACTCCTGATCCCCAAATATAAAATTTGGAGCAATATAAATATATATAACTCCTGTTCTCGAATGTATCCCGGGCCTGTGGGGTCTAGCCCAAACCTGTGGGAGATTGTGCGGTACTGCAATATTAAATTATCTCCCTTAAATCTCCGTATATACATATATATCTCCTTTGTATCTCCATATATAAATATACGTCTCCTCTATAAGATAACAAGAATGTATCTCCTTTATAATATATATTCCCCATATGTAAACATATCTCCTTTATAACATAACTCCATAATATAACTCCTTTATAATATCTCTGTACAACTCCTTTATAATATAACTCCTTTATAATATAACATGAATGCATATAACTTCATTAAATCCATAAGCATATACAAGCCATTAATCTCACCGATATCGTATAAAATTCTCATTTACCACCCACACGTCACACGCACACCATATCCATTTCGCATCACATTATCATATCATATTTTACATATCATATATATCTACACACACCATACTTCCCATCTTATTACATTAGTCATGAGATCACACATCATAAATACACATACATTCACATACATATATTTGTATCAGAATCGAATCTCAAATCTGATCATTACAACTCCATAGCATATAGATATCTATCTACAAGCATCAACACACTCCCATACATATATACTAATTTCTTACACCTCATAATTTACTCTGTATCATACTTATGAATTTTTCTATATTCAATATACTTTACACGTCACACACAGCAAACCATATTTTAAAATTGTCATAGCACATTATGCACATGAAATAAAAAGATTATACTCACTTGAGATCCCGTGACGACTCGAAACACCCCGTCACGCATCCGAAATCGCTAACATCACCTATTACCAAATTTCAAAGCAATTAAGGCTCAAAACATCCAAACCAGCACAGAAAAATAATAACACTAATCCTGATATCACACAGGCGTTTTATTGAACGTCTGGGATGCACATGTGCGATGCACGTAATAGTCAAATTCCTACGGGGTTTTTATTTTCAAACAATTACTAAAATTACTCCCAAATTATTCTAATGGCTTAACAAGAATTTCTACTATCATACCTTATATATAAAATTCCTTTTTAGAAACCCAAAATCCTAATTTATTTGCAACTTACAAATTCTCCAATAACTTGCTAATTTCTCACCTCTACTATTCCTAACATCTCCTAATCTCCCTACCATAATATTTCTATTCGATAGAAATTAACCACACTTAATTTCATACAAATAAAGTAGAATAGGATATACCTTTCCGTGGTTGTTTCTACAAATTGACTGCACAACGAGCTAGAGCACCCTTCAATCAGTCATCCCCTCAATTTAATTCAAAAACCATGGAGAAATGGAGGAGATATAGGCAGGAAAAGGTCAGCCGAAATGGTTTCGGTGGGTTCTTTTGCGGTCGGAAAAAACCGGAAGAAGGAGGAGGATGAGGGGAAGGGGGGGTTTGGAAATAATAGAATTATATACATATTTAATAAAGAATATTTACATATAAGCCCCCAATCTCCCAAAATATTTCAAATAAACCCCAACTCTATCCTTTAATAATACGAACAGTACAAAATACACTAAATTTATCGCATAATAATTCTCCAAAATTATAAAATAAAAATAAACAATATCTCTTCACATAAAATTTCAACTCGTAGCTCCAATATATCAATAACTCCAATCTAATGCAAATATCGACACCAATATCAACATTTAAAATAAAAATACACCAAAAATAATTTTCACCACTCCAAATATATAAAAACAAGTATTTTCGGTATTTTACAAATTCAAGGTGTTACAGTGCCGGGCGATTCGACGGAAGATCCAACTCGCTCGGCTGGCCTCGAACTTGCCTGTATTAGCCCTGCGGCTCCGATGTAGGAGCCCTAGGCCAAACATGAACGATGTGACAGAGCCCCCCCCCCCCCCCCCCCCCCCCCGTAAAGATGTATTTTTCTTTGTAGTTGAAATAATAATGAGAATAAGATTTTATCGCCTTGATTGGTTCTTTTGCTGTGCGTTTACTCCCGATCTTCGAGGATAGGTCATCAGCGTCCTATCCGAAGGATGGGTTTGAGCCGAAGGATGATGACGAGTTTGAGGGATCCTGAACATCTGGTAATGGAGGACGTTTCATCTTCCAATGTCATTAATGCGCATCTCCATATAGCTATATAACCCTCACCCCCCATCACTTCATTCCTCACTTCACCATGAGCTCTCATATCTAGTAGCTCTCCTGCCACCCACTGATAATTAGGGGTAACGGTGATGAATGTTATTTTATCCCTAGTTGCCAGCGAGTGAAAGGTGGGTTGACTTCGGAGTGTGGGGCTCGGGGTGTTTGCCGAAGGCGAGTGCCCTAAATGAATCTTTGGTCCGACAATCCTGTGACCAGTGGCTCTCCTGCCACCCTCGAACAGTTAGGGGTAGTGCCGACGAAGGCTGCTCTACCCCTGGCTGTCGGTGGGTGAGAGGCAAGTCGACTCGTGGTCCGGGACTCTGTGGTTCTCGCCGTGGGCGAGGGCCGTAAATCTAAATGAAAACTTTGGGTAAGCGGTGAACCGAAGTCCAAGCCGATGGTTCGGACTTGAGGAATTGGAGAAACCCTCATAGGTGAGGACTTCGTTGGCCGAAGTCCAAGCCGATGGCCTATGTCTTGAGAGTTTGAAAAAACCCTCATAGGTGGTCGAAGTCCATGCCGAGCGGCGAGGACACTGTTGGCCGCAGTCCGAGCTGATTTCCTAGGACTTGAGGGTTTGAAATAAACCCTCATAGGTGGTCTAAGTCCATGCCGAGCGGAGAGGACGTTGTTGGATGAAGTCCAAGCTGATGTCCTAGGACTTGAGGGTTTGAAGAAACCCTCACTGGTCGAAGTTCATGCCGAGCGACGAGGACACTGTTGGCCGAAGTCCGAGCCGATGGCCTGGGTCTTGAGGGTTTGAAGAAACCCTCATAGGTGGTCGAAGGCCATGCCGAGCGGTGAGGATGTTGTTGGCCGAAGTCCGAGCCGATGGCCTGGGACTTGAGGGTTTAAAGAAACCCTCATAGGTGTTAAAAGTCCATATCGAACGGAGAGGACATTGTTTGCCTAAGTCCGAGCCAATGGCCTAGGACTTGTGGGTTTGAAGAAACCCTCATAAGTGTTCAAAGTCCAAGCCGAGCGGCGAGGACGTGAGGGATCAAAGGATCCCGAATAGGTGTTCGAAGTCCAAGCTGAGTGGCAAAGACGTGAGGGATTGAAGAATCCTTCGTAGGTGTTCGAAGTCCATGCTGAGCGGTGAGGACATGGGGAATTGAAGAATCTCTTGAGCGTGTTCGAAGCCCATGCCGAGCGGTAAGGACGTGAGGGATTGAAGAATCCCCCATGGGTGTTTTAAGTCCAAGCCGAGCGGCAAGGACGTGTGAGATTGAAGAATCCCTCGTAGGTGTTCGAAGTCCAAGCCGAGTGGCGAGAACGTCAGGGATTGAAGAATCCATCGTAGGTGTTCGAAGTCCATGCCGAGTGGCGATGACGTGAGGAATTGAAGAATCCTTCGTAGATATTCGAAGTCCAAGCCGAGCAGCGAGGAGATAAGGGATTGAAGAATCCATCATAGGTTGTCGAAGTCCATGCCAAGTCGCGAGGACCCGAGCGACTAAGAAGTTGACATTTTCGATTTGTTAAACAAAAATCTTTTGCCTTTATATCACGTCTGTTTGTTTACAAGAAAATTGGCACGTAGCGCCTCTTACAATGGTGGACTTTCCCTCACTTTCCCTCCCGAAACTTGATGAGGTGCTCCGTGTTCCACGGCCTCTTAACCATCCTGTCCCCCAGGTCCTCGAGGTGGTACGTTTCGGGACATATCACTTGGGAGACCTTATACGGGCCTTCCCAATTGGGGGTAAGCATACCTCTGGTTGTGGGCTGGGAGATTGCTAGCTTTCGGAGTATGAGGTCCCCCTCATTCATATCGGTCAGGCAAAATTTTTTGTTGTAAAGCCTCTCAACTCGTTGTTGACATATGGCCCGTCGAATGGTGGATCTGTCCCGTACCTCGTCAGTGAGTTCCAGGTTCATCCTGAGATCGCTTGAGTTTGATTCCTCGTTGAAGCCCATGTATCTCGGCGATGGAGGCCGACTTCCAGAGAGATGACCGCCTCGATCCCGTATGCCAGATTGAATGGGGACTCGCTAGTCGAAATTCTCTAGGTAGTCCAGTGTGACCAGAGGACACTTGATAACTTTTTGATCCATAAACCCTTGGGGGATTGGTCTAGCTGCTTTTTTAGACCGTCAAGAATTTTCCTGTTGGTGTTTTCTGCTTGGCCGTTCGATTGGAGGTGGGAGATTAACGAGAAGCACTTCAGAATGCCGAGATCTTCACAAACCTTCCAAAAAAATTTGCTGGCGAACTGGGTTCGGTTATTGGTGACTAGCACACGCGGGATCCCGAACCAACAGATGATGTGTTTCTAGAAGAATTTTTGGGCTTGATGCTTTGTGATCGTGGCCAGGGGTTTCACCTCGACTCACTTTGTAAAGTAGTCAACAGCCATGATAAGGAATCACCTTTGGCCGGTAGCCTCTGGAAAAGGGTCGACCAGGTCCATCCCCCACATGGAGAATGGGGTAGGGCTGGCAAGCAACCTCAGCTCGGCTTGGGGCGAGCGTCTAATGGGAAAGAATCGTTGGCAAGGCCGCATCCTCTTACGAGGTCCTAGCATCTTGCAGCATAGTAGACCCGTAGTAGCCGTGGTTGAGTGCTTTTCGGGCCAGCGACCTGCTGTCCATGTGGCATCCCCCAATCCCTTCGTGTAGCTCTTCCAGGTCATACTTAGCCTCGTCTTATGTCAGACAGCGAAGATAGGGTCTCCAGTCAGACTTAGTGTAGGAGCGCTTGAAGAGTACGTCCCCAATCAAGGTGAACCTTACTGACCGGATCCTTGTTGTTCGTGTTGCGGCACAGTCCTGTGGTAGCTCACCATTGGTCAGGAATTTTTGTATGGGACCCATCCATGTCTTGGCGGGATCACTGGAAGGGAGGCAGAGGACTTCAGGTTCTTCGATGCTTGGTTCTCTGAGAGACGATGACGCAAGCTTAGACAAGGAGTTGGCGTGACAGTTTTGTTCTCTTGGGATCCGCCGAACCTCCACCTGCTCGAAGAGCTGCAGGAGCTGCTTCGCGCGTGCTAAGTACTGTGTCATCCTAAGGTCACAGGCTTCATACTCCCGGTGATCTGATTGACCACAAGCTGGGAGTCACTGAAGACCCGTATTTGCCTTGCCCCTACCCGGTAGGCCAGTGTAAGTCCAGCAATCAGAGCTTCATATTTTGCATCGTTGTTTGCAGCCGGGAAGTTAAGCCAGAGAGAATACTGAAGGACGATGTCGTCGGGCCCCGAAGGATGATGCCAGCTCCGCTCCCTTCCTCGCATAACGAGTCGTCGACATAAACCTCCCACATTGGTTCCGCTTCTTGGATTTCAGAAGTCTCGGGAATGGTGCACTCTGTGATGAAATTGGCGAAAGTCTATCCTTTAATAGTTGTCCTTGGTTGGTAGTTGATGTCGTACTGACTCAGCTCGATCGACCACTTGATTAAGCAGCATGAGTTCTCCAGCTTGTGGAGACTACCTTGAGGGGCTGGTCCGTGAGGACTGGATTGAGTGGGCTTGAAAGTTCGGGCAGAGCTTCCGTTCGGCCATGACCAGAGAGTAAGCGACCTTTTCCATCTTGGTGTAACAGGTTTCGGCTGCGATTAGGACTTTGCTGATGTATTAGAGAGACTTCTGAACCCCATTCTCCTCTCTGACCAATATGGCGCTGAGCGCGTGTTCTGAGGTCGATAGGTAGAGAAAGAGAAATTCGCCCGACTCAGGCTTGCTTAGGAGAGGAGGGTTGGCGAGGTAAGTTTTCAGTTGGTCGAACGCAAGCTACTGAGAGTTTCCCCATTCGAAACCTTTCGCCCCTCGTAGGGCCTTGAAAAAGGGGAGCGACTTCTCCCCAGACTTGGAGAGGAAGCGGCCGATGGCCGCTAGTGGCCCCATAAGCCGCTGAACTTCCTTTACATTTCTTGGAGGGGCCATGTCGATTATGGCCTGAATCTTTTTGTGGTTCGCCTCTATGCCACGCTGGCTTACAAAGAATCCGAGAAACTTTCCGAGGAGACGCCGAAGATGCATTTAGCAGGGTTGAGCCTCATGTTGTAGAATCGAAGGACACCAAAAGCTTCCTTGAGGTTGGCCACATAGTCCTGCCATCGACGGCTCTTGACAAGCATGTCATCATCGTATACTTCATGTTTCGACCGATCTGCTATTTGAAGACCTGAATAATGAGCTTTTGGTATGTGGCACTGGCGTTCTTTAGCCCGAAGGGCATGACCTAGTAACAATAGAGACCTTGGTCGGTTACGAAGGCTGTCTTGGCGATGTCTGGAGGGAACATTCTTATCTGGTTGCAGCCGGAAAAGACATCCATGAAGGTTAGTAGTTCGTGACCCGACGTCGCGTCGATCAGAGCGTCGATGTTTGGGAGGAGGACGGATCTTTGGGGCATGCCTATTAAGGTCCGTGAACTCTATACAGATCTTCCACTTCCCGCTTGCCTTCTTGACCATTACGACGTTAGTCAGCTACTTGGGATAGTTGACCTCTTGCACGGACCGGGCGGACAGCAGTTTGTCTACCTCTTCCTTCACTATCTGTTGCCTCTCGGGAGCGAACTTACGTCGCTTTTGCTGGATCGGCTTGGAGCCTAGGTGGACACTCAGTTTTTGCATGATGAGGTCTTCAAAAATCCCCTGCATGTCTGATGGCGTCCAGGTGAAGAGGTCGACATTTCGGCGAATACACTTGATGATGGTCGGCCTTAGGTCGGGAGACAGAGATCGGCTAACGCGGAACCATTTAGATTTATCTTCTGTATTGAAAGAGACATCTTCCAGCTCGTCCACGGGCTCCGACTCGTGCTGGTTCCTTTTGGACAGAAGTTCCACTGCATCAAGGGGGAATACCGCACCCCCTACTATGGTCATATAGCACGAACGTGCAGACTCCTGGTTTCCCCGGAAGACACCAACTACGTGGTCAGTGGGGAATTTCAGCTTCAGGTGGTAGGCGGAGGAGGCTGCCTGAAAAGAGCAGAGGTCGAATCAGCCGAGAATGGCATTATATGCGACCTTGATATTGACCACCATAAAGTCCATCGATTCGGTTCACATAATCGGGGTCATCTCGATGGTCACATCAAGTGTGACGATCCCCTCAATTTGGACGGGGACGCCGGAGAACCCGAGAAGGGTATACCCTGCTGGCTTTAACTTTTCGCGGGGGAGCTTAAGGTTTTCAAAAGCCGCCAAAAAGAGAATGTTGACCGAGCTTTCGTTGTCCACGAGAATTCGGCGAACTTCATGGTTTGTCATCCGAGGCTGATGACGAGGGTGTCACAATGCGGGAGTCGGACGTCCTCCAGGTCTTCTCCTGAGAAGGAGATCGCCTTCTGCTGAACCCTGGGAGGCGGTTGGTCGTGGACCGAATTAACTTCCCGTAAGAAAGCCTTACAGGATGTGTTGGATTCCCCTCCTATAGGCCCGCCATGGGCACAGTGTAGGATGGTTGGCCCCCTGGTTTCTTCGGGCTCAGATTCCTGCTCGGGTTGTCTACTGACCGTTCGAGGAAGAGGCGAAGGCCTCGGATTCCCCAGGTCCCTCCGATCTCTTGGGTTGGTCCAAGTAAACTCCCTTAGGTACACTCTCTGGATGAGGGCTTCGATCTCGTCTTTAAGGGTGCGGCAGTTGTCCGTCTCGTGCCCGTGATCTCGGTGAAAACGACAGTAGAACCTTTGGTCCCTTTTTTGTTGTTGCTCGGTCAGGGAGGGTGTCGGACGATCCCTTTGTCCTCGATATCCAAGAGGATGGCTGACACATTCTGGGTCAGTGACGTGTATCTTTCAAAACAGGGGACCGGAGGCGGCCACTTTTGACCAGACGCGTCCTGCGGAGCCTTCTAGGCAGGCTCGGCATCGTCCACTTTTCGCATTTCCTTAGCAGTAGCTTCTTTAATGCCTTCAAGGTGCAGAGCTTCCTCGGCCCGGATGTACTTCTCGACCCTATTGAGGAGGTTGGAAAAGTCGAGGGGCAATTTCTTGGCTAGTGAGGTCTTTAACTGGCCGTGGTGAACATTGTGCCAGAAAGCCGCGGAAGCGACTCCCGCATCAAGAGAGGAAACCTCCCTTGCCTCGGTAGTGAACCTTCGCACGAACTCTCGGAGGGACTCTCCCTACTTCTGCTTGAGGTCCAGGAGGGATGCGCTCGTCTTCTCGACCTTCCGGCTGGTCATGAAGTGAGATAAGAAGTCCCCCTTTAGTTGGTTGAACGAGAAAACCGAGCCAGGGGCAATTTTTGAAAACCATTCCTGTGCTTGACCGCAAAGAGTGGCGGGGAACACGCAGCAGAGGAGGGGATCCGAGGCTCTGTAAATCATCATGAGGGTTTTAAACCCTTCCATGTGATCAGCGGGATCACCCTTCCTGTTGTATGTCTCAAATGGTGGTGGTCTGAAATTTCTCAGAATTTTGGCCTCTAGAATTGATTCGGAGAAAAGGGGTCGGTTCGGTCGGTACCCTTGCCCAGGTTGTGGTCCGCCCTCACCGATACGTGTGGGGCGGTTTTCCATCTCCTGGAGGCACCGAAGGAAGGCCTCGTCTTGTCTCTATGGGCGAGTCGAACCGTGAGATTCGCTGCCCTGGGCTTCTGGCCGAGGACCAGTGTTATTGTGCACCTCAGTCCTGGGGCCACTCCGGATGGCTTGGAGGACCTCGTTCTTAAAGTTTTGGAACTCGGCCCTCGTGACCGGGGCCTGCACATCCTAGCCACGCGAAGGCGGGTGCTCCCGGGGTGAGTGGCTGTGCGCTTGTTCGTGTTCTTGGGTCGGCTGCATGCTACGGTTCGGAGCCGAGTTGGAAGCGGCCCCTTCCTTTGACCGGTTGAGCTACCGATGCTGAATGACATGCCGTAAATCGTGGGTGACCAAGCATGAAGTGCTCAGTTCAGGTCATGCTGCACCATTGGCTTTTGGACGGTTAGAGCCCTGGGTGTTCACATGGCTGTGAGAGGGAATAGGGTCTGGACGACGTCCAGCGGTGAAGGCTCTTCTGGCTTTGGGAACCATGGAAGAGCTCGGCTCCGAGGGAGATCCGAGCTTAGGGTCGAGTCAGTCGCCTGATTTCCCACAGCTGGCGCCGACCTGATGCTGCTTGTTTTTTGTATGGGGGCAAATGCTACTTGTTTTTTGTGTAGGGGCAATAAGTGTAAGTTCTTGTAATTTGTGAAGTGGAAGGGACTGATCTTGTCTCGGCTTGGGTCTGTTCCTTGAGGTCAGCTCGGAGGAGAGGATGGTAGCTAGGTCAGGAGACTGGAAGCTCGGTCGGCCGGAGTACCTGCAAAAGGCCTAGAAACACCGGGAGAAGTTCCGGCGACAAACTCTGTGACGATCTAGTCAGTTATTGGAATAGTAACAGTAGCTAGGGTTCAGGTGGAGAAAAGTTTATTCCCTTTTAAAGTGAATAGGGGGGCTGGTATTTATAGGCAGGGATAAACGGGTCTGAGACCCTAATGGGTCAGGTCGGACCCGTCTGCCTGTGGGTCTGAGTTGGTAGAAGCCCGTTGGACTTGTTGACTTGATGATCTGGGATAAGTGAAATCTGAGGAGATCTGACGGCCCTGATTGGAACACGTCATCTATACCACATCAGTAGTCATTCAACCATCTCATCTCAATTAATCATTTTTAAGTGAGAGTTATATTAACCATTCATTTACTCGGTTGTTGTTAGTTACCATAATACCCTCAAAGTTCAAATTTATTTACAACATAATTATTTACAAAAGTATCACTCATATAAAATAAAAGTTTGTGCCACTATAGAAAATTTATAAAGAGTATATATGAATAAAGGAAGGTCTCAGGTTCAAGGTTAGATTACGTCCTATCATTTACTTTATAAAATAAATTTAAATTAATTAGAATGAATAATGTACATGCAGGTTACTAATTTTTTGGTTTTATGTATTATTACAGCAGTATCACTAAGAGCATCTGTAGTCGTTGGCCATTTTACCAAAATTTCCAAATTTTGGCAAAAAAAGGTGCTGTAGTCGTTGGCCAAATACCCAAAATTTGGGTTTCGGAGCTACAGTAGTCGCCTATATTTGGCAGACGAAATGGCAATTGCCAAAATATAGCAAACGAAAGATGATTTCTCGTCGAAGAGATCTATTTTCACGCATACTCATCGGACGAGGAATTATTCCCCGTCCCTTTAATTTTTTTATTTTTTTATAAAAAAAACGTTCGGACAGAAAAAGATTTCCCGTCCGTTCCATTTAAAAAAAAACAAAACCATCTCAAACAAAGCTTCATCTACCGTCCTAGGATCAGGTAAGTTTTTTGATTTTTTTTTTGTGGGTATAAATGTCACTATCACAGAGGCTTTAATTAATTTTTTTTAGGTTTTTTTTTTAAACGTCGGACGGAAAATAATTTACCATTCGTCCTATTTGGATTTCGAAAAAGCCAAATTTTGGCTAACAACGACTGCAGACCAAAGCTACTTTTGCTATTTGCTATTTGCCAAATACCCAAAATTTGGCTTTAACGACTACAGATGCTCTAAAGGTCTATTGATGCATGATCTCTACTGAATTTTGATTTTTGATGAAACAAATTCGTACTTAAACTTACTAAACTATTGTTAGTTACCATAATACCCTCAAAGTTTAAATTTATTTACGATATAATTATTTACAAAAGTGTTACTCATAAAATAAAAGTTTGTGCCACTATGGATAATTTGTAAAGAGTATGTGATGAGTAGAGGGAGGTCTGAAGTTCCAGTCCAGATTACGTCATATTATTTACTATATATTTTTAAAAAAATTAAAACGTTCATCACACGTGTAATTACTAGTAATTCTAATATTATAATGGGAGAGTTGGGGTTGTCATTTGTAGTCATTCAACCATCTCATTTCAACTATTCATTTTTAAGTGAGAGTTATATTTACCATTCATTTACTCCATTGTTGTTAGTTACCATAATAGCCTCAAAGTTTAAATTTATTTACAACATAATTATTTACAAAAGTATCATTCATATAAAATAATAGTTTGTGCTAGTATGTATCTCTAATCTCTAATATTATAATGGGAGAAAGCCTTAGTGTCATTTGTAAATCTACCAGCGCATGCATTTCACGTGCATAGGTAATATGAAAGAGGTCTCAAGGTTTGAGTCCTAGATTTTTTACTTTAATTTTTTTTTATATAATATATTAAATGTGCATCACACATGTAAATTTTTATCTATCTATAGTATAAGTAAGAGTTGGAGTTGTAAATCTACCTACTTACGTGCAACACATATGCAACTTCAGCTCTCCCATTATAGTCTTCACATTTACTTTTAAAAATATATAATCATATTTATTAAGACATACATTGCACGTGTAAATTAGAGTTCTTACTTTAAATTTTTTTAATTAATGTGTGCATCGTACGTGTGTATTACTAGTAATTTATGAGGAGTATGCATGAGTAAAGAAAAATCTCAGGTTCACCGGCTAGATTACGTCCTATCATTTACTTTGTAAAATAAATTTAAAAATTGATTAGAATGTACATTGTACCTGCAGGTTAGAGCATCCACAATGGTGTTTCTCATTTTGTACAGTAATAGCAAATAGAGAAGAAGGCTGCAGTGGTTGTTTGCTATATTCTGCGCTTTTTAAAAAAAAATTGCGTGGGACGGTATAACATATACCGTCTCGCAATTTTCTTTAAAAAATTGCGTGGGACGGTATATGTTATACCGTCTCTCTCGTTTGAAAAAAAAATTAAAAAACTTAATTATTGATTAACTATTAAAATATATTAATTAAATAAAATAAATAATATAATAATACCTAAACCTAATTAATTAACTAACTAACTCTAATTAATTAACTAAACCTACCCACTACCTAACTAATACCCCAATTCAAGGACGGGATAACATATCTCGTCCGAGAATTTATATATATATATATATATATTTTTTCCGTTCAGAAGAATCTTGGCCGTTCATTTTAATATAAAAAAAAATGAAATATCCTGGGACGGGATATGTTCTCCCGCCCGATGTCAGACGGGATAACATATCCCGTCCGATGAGTTTTTTTTTTAAAAAAAAATTAATTAATTTAATTAGTGAAGGACGGTATATGTTATATTGTCTGACGGATTAAAATATATTAAAATCGGAGGGACGGTATATGTTATACCGTCCTTTATAATTTGAGAATGGCTATTTTGTTTTTCATATATGAAAAACAGATATAGCGAGTTTGCTAAAAAGTGAAAAAATAGAAAATCACTGCAGACCACCGTTTCTTATAAAATGGCAAATTGCCAATTATAAGAAATCGCTGTGGATTTATGTACTATTACAGCAGTAGCACTAAAGGTCTGTTGATGCATGATCTCTGCCGAATTTTGATTTTTGATGAAAAAATTTCGTACTTGAACTTTTTGTTCTTTTATTTTTAAAGAGTCTTCTTAATCTGTATGAAATATTAGGCAGAATAATATTCAAATTGTCAAAGTTATTATTCATTTATTTTTGATTCACCTAACTAACAAACAACCATTATATCTGAATTGAATTCAAATATAACTGGACCTAGATCACACACACATGTTAACTCCGTACTCGTTCACTCTAATCCAAAAATTAATTAAATACTAAACGACGCAATTTGAATTGAAGGCTGCGGTAGAAACAACCCTCGGACAAGCTAACTAATAAACTGCACTACTTACGTGGGACAATCGGAAGCGTACACGTGTTTCTATAATGCGGTCATTCTGTTTCACGGGAATAGAGTAGGGGTGTAGAGACAGTTTAGGGTAGCGGACAAAAAAGCCGTAAAAGTGTTTTGAAATTGGAGCAGGGGTTGTTGCTCGAACTCCGAGGTACGGAAACAAAGCTCGAATCTCATTTCAAAAACTCCACTTTTTTTCTCTCCATCCACTCTCCGTAATTTACCAAAATAACCTTGTTTTACACATTGATACACCTCCCCCCTACCAACCAAAATATTTTATTTTCTTCTAAAAATTATCTTTTCTTTATTATAATTTGCAAAATTATTTTCAATCTATGTCTTCTTCAGCAATTAATCATTGTGATTCTAATAGAAAGAAACAACTTTTATGTGGCTGATTTATTTATTGAGGTAGATTAATTTCAGAATATACCCATGTCCGAAATGATATTAAAGGTTTTCAAAAACTATAATGAATTTTACATAATTTTATTTTGTATAATTAAAGTTTTACTATATCCTGTGTGTTATGAAGTTACAATAATTAATAAAATCTTCCTGTCATATATTGGATATCTTATTAGTTAATTGAAAATTTTATATCAAAGTAAAACACTCACTCACAAAAAGTTTTAATTGTTCACATGATTATGTCCACTAGTAACGTATATTCAGGACATACGATCCAATTATCCATTACTCAAAAGCCTTTGCTGAACCTCCATACTCCCTATAAATATAAACTCTTGGGGCAAAATTTACAAGATGCATCCTCATTTTTTTTCTTTTTTTTATTTAAATAAGGTATGTATCTACACACATCCTATACTTTATCCTGAATATATATATTAATTGAGTTTTATTTTTTATTTTTTATTTTTTTTAGGTGTAAGCGGAATTTGAACTTTTATCGGTGGGCTGCGTGCCTGCGTCGACAACACTTCCAAATTTGACAGGGAAAGCAGGACACCGCACACGGTGTGTATCTAACTAATGTCATGTCCCTTTCAGTAATTTCCACTTAAAATCACTGTTCCCTTCATCTTGGGTTAAACAAAATGAAAAAGGTTAAAAAATCAAAACCACCGCATTTTGATTTTTCGACTTTTGACTTTTGACTTGAATCCTTCATCAGACTCCTTGCTGTTGTTGTTCTTCTTCTTCTTCTTCTTCCTCCTCCTACCCTCTCCTCTCCTCTCCTCTCCTCCTCTGCAACTCGTTGTTGCGCCGCAATCACAATGTACCACGTCATCATCATCTTCTTCATCTTCATTCTCCCATTCACAACCACCCCAGTCTCCACCGACATCCTGACCCTCCTAGCCTTCAAATCAGCCATCTCCTCGGACCCCACCTCCGCCCTCTCCTCATGGTCCCCCTCCTCCCCCTCCTCCTGCTCCTTCTCCGGTATCACCTGCTCACCCTCCTCCAAACTCCCCATATCCCTCTCCCTCCCCAACCTCTCCCTCTCCGGCTACCTCCCCTCCGAGCTCTCCCTCTTATCCTCCCTCCAATCCATCGACCTCTCCCACAACCTCCTCTCCGGCCACCTCCCCCCCTCCCTCTCCAATCTCACCCTCCTCACCCACCTCGACCTCTCCAACAATCTCCTCAATGGCCCCCTCCCCCCTCACATTGCCACGCTTCCCAATTTGCATGGGGTTTTGAATTTGTCTTTTAACCGATTTGAGGGAGACATCCCGCCCGAGTTCGGGGAGCTGCCCGTGGCTGTCAGTCTCGACTTGAGTGGAAATTTGTTAACCGGGGAGATTCCGCAGGTGGGCTCGCTCGTCAGCCAGGGGCCCACCGCTTTTTCCGGGAACCCTGGTTTGTGCGGCTTCCCGCTTAGAAATTCTTGTGCTGCTGAGGCGCAGCCGGATTTGGTTGATGAGCCGGGGAGAGAGCCGCCGGCGGTTCAGGCTCAGCCGGTTCGCCAGAAGAAGGTGGGCCCGGCTGTGACTGTGATGGTTCTGGGTGGGGTGTTCTTGGCGGCGTTGGTTTCGGTGGTTTTACTGCAGTGGCAGTTTCGTAAAAAGAGGGGGAGGGGGGAGGGCAGTTTGGAGAAGGGGAAGGGGAAGGAGGGCGAGGTTACAGTTTACGAAGAAAGAAGACTGGAAGGAAGAACTGGTATATATGTTCTTGCATGCCTGTGATAGTTTGATTACATTATCAAAATAGTACTAGAACTAGAAAGTCGCAATTGTCTTTTTTTTTCCCTTTTTTAATAAAAAAAAATCTTTAAATGCTGATTGTGGATTTTGATGGTTTAGGTGAGATTTATGTGACGGTGGACGAGGGGTTTGAGCTGGAACTAGAGGAGCTGCTGCGGGCGTCGGCGTATGTGGTGGGAAAGAGCAAGAGTGGGATTGTGTATAAGGTGGTGGTGGGGAGAGGGTCGGCGGTGGCAGTGAGGAGGTTGAGTGAGGGGGAGGAGGGGGAAGGGGAAGGGGATGAGTGGAAGAAGAGGAGGGCGTTTGAGACTGAGGCGATGGCGATTGGGAGGGCGAATCATCCTAATGTGGTGAGATTGAGGGCATATTATTATGCGCCGGATGAGAAGTTGCTGATTTATGATTATATTCCGAATGGGACATTGCATTCTGTGATTCATGGTAATCAACCTTACTTCTTTATTTCTCGATGTTGTGAGATGTTGTTGAGTTTTTTTTGAGTTATAGTTAACTACTACAACTACAAACTTAGGTTCTATGGGCTTGCAAACCTTAATTTCTGGTGGTTTCAATAAGTTTTAACCATTCACTTTGCAAGCATGAAATTGAGTAATTTTAGACATTTCGGAAAAGTCTATCATGCGGTTCACAAGATGCACAAAAGACTGATTGGAATTTTATTTAGAAAATTGTTCATACTAGATTTTACAATGTAGATCACATAGTGTTCAGTCAAATACCAACATTGTAGATTTTCATTTTGGATGATGAATTCTCAAATTTTGAAACAAAAAAAAAAAAAAAGGGAGTAGTACTTTTGAAAGTAATCAAAATTAGCCCAGCTCAACTCTATTAGAGCATCTCCAATTCCTTTATTTTGAAGGCCTTCGAAAGAAATATTCTTGGAATATTCTTTTTTGAAGGCTGATCAGCTCCAACCATGCTCCTTCAAAATTGGCTTCTTCAAATTTTATTCAATTTTTTTAATTAAACTAAAATAAACTATACATTAATTTAATTGTAATACTAATAAAATGTAAAACTACTTTAATATCCGAATAAGTATTTTTAATTATAAGATTATTGGATTAATTTTATTTTAAGTGATTATTAATGACTTATAAATTTCTAAATAAAATGAGTAATTTATTTAGTTATCACTTCGCAATATATATGTTAATTTAATACAAAATAACTAAATAATCTTGACTATAAATATTGTAACAATTATTTTTTTTCAAACGATAAAAAAATATTCAAAATTGGTCTCATTTTAAAGGTATCGTCGAGACCTTTCCAATAGTACCAAAATAATAAAATTTGGATTAATATTTTATAAGATACATTCATGAAATATATAGCTACACATTTTAATTAGAGGATATGGAAGGAATTCTTAAAAAGTTATTAAGGTAAAAAAGGGTAAAATGGGAATTTAAAATTGTGAATAGTATTTTGAAGGAGCTCCCCAAAGCCTTCAAATATGAATGTGATGGCTGCCCTCCTTCATTTTGAAGCCAGTTTTGAAGCACGGTTGGAGCCTCCCCGGGCCTTCATTTTGACATTGGAGATGCTCTTAGTATGTTTGAATAGTTATCATTAGACCTCTATATTGTAGTTCATATGAACAACTGCTATACCTAACCAATTAATATGTCTGGTTGGGAGTTTGGTCCATCAGAAAGCACCAGGACCATGTCCTGCTCAAATTCTGGCTCACCCAAGTTGATCATCAGAATACCCACATATTAATGCAGCAGTAAAAACACATTCCTGAAATGGATTTATTGCACCGAATAGATTATTCGGAGGAAGCAAAGTCAAATTGATTTAGGTTATACAATTGAATTCAGCACCCAATAAATTGAATGAATCTGGAATTTATTGTTTTAAATATATCAAATGAGCTACTGAAGCAGAATAATCTGGTTAGCCCATTAAATGCGTATCTGACATTGATCTATATGGGTTGAGTAATGCTACATCCACTACCAATTTCACTACATTTATCTTCATATGGGTTTTATCTGGGCCTTCATTGCTCTAACGAGTTAACTACCGGATTCAAACACATTCTGGTTGGGTTCACATTTGGGGATGCCTGTGACAAGCCAACTTGCAAACTGATAATTCTAACTTAAGCTATATATCACTTGAGTAGCATTAGCATCCCTCTCAGGCTGCATAGCTTGTTATAATTTCAGTAGTGAATATTGTCGAAGGCTTGACCAATGAGCGATTTATTTCAGCGTAAATGGTACATCTCCATCATTTTTTTTTAAGACTGGAAACAGATCATCAGCTCTTTATGTTTTCTTGTTAACAATTATGGTCACCTACTGGTTATGTGTGCTCTAGACATTTTGCTCTTGACAGGTTTTCCTGATCTCTGACTGGGCCCTCTCTCCTAGGACCAAGAGCCTCGAGGATTTTACTAGGCGGACCTTATTTGCGATAGTCAGTCCACAACCATATTATTTACTTTGGTTAACTTGAACTTAAATACACAATATCCGATAACATAGATGTCACTACAGAAGTGACTATGGGAAACACCAAATTTTTTTATGTGTATTGGTTTCTAATTGTTACCCGTGCAGTTCTTTTGATCTTTTTAGTTAATCTCATTATGGCAGAAAGCATATATGCAGACTGCACTCTCATTCTGGATATTCTTATGGCTTGTGCCACATCTAAGCCCTAATTTGAATTATTGCAGGTGGACCACTCAATCCATCAGCTCAACCACTCCAATGGGCAACAAGGCTTGCTATACTCCAAGGTGCAGCAAGGGGACTAGCGTACCTCCATGAATGCACTCCAAGAAAATACATCCATGGCAACATAAAGACTTCAAAAATCCTCCTTGACGACAACCTCCACCCTTACATCTCCGGCTTCGGGCTCACCCGTCTCCTCCCTGGCACCCAGAAGTTCACCCACTCCCTTTCCAAAAAGCTGGGTGCCACAACCAGCACGCAATATGCCTCGGGTCTCTCCACCGAGTACCTGGCCCCTGAAGCACGGGTCCCAGGCACCTCGGTCTCTCAAAAGTGTGACGTTTATGCTTTCGGTGTGGTCTTATTGGAGGTGTTGACTGGGAAAGTTCCTAGTAGCAAATTGGAGAATGGGCAGGAAGAGTTGGAGGGGTTTGTTAGACGGGCATTTAAGGAAGAAAGGCCTCTTTCCGAACTGGTCGATCCCACATTGCTGCATGAGGTGCATGCGAAGAAGCAGGTGCTCGCAGTGTTCCACATCGCACTTGGGTGCACAGAATTTGATACGGAGCTTAGGCCGAGAATGAGGGCTGTCTTGGAGAGCCTGGATCGGGTTGGTTCGAGTAACTGATCACTAGTGCCAGGTTCTCATGTTTTGGATTCAAGACTCAACTGGGACTCCTCTCTAGTCTCTACTGTGACTCCTCTCTAGTGTTCATATAGATTGGATTAACTCTAGTACGTTTAAGTTGCTCCCTAAAGAGTTAGCAATCTGAGGGGATTCCCATTTGAGTTGTGCATGGTATTTTGATTGTAGTTGTTAGTGTTGATCTTTGTAGGTGTAAATTTTGGATTTTTTGTGCTTGTATGCTCATGCATTTTGCCAATCTACTTGATTGCAAGTTATTAATGAAAGCAGTGTAGCTTGATTTTCTGAAGAAGGCTGAAAGAATGTGTTGAAATTATCACCTGTGTTTCTATCTGCCTGCAAGCATGCATGCATGCGTGTCCTTTTCTCTTTTTTGTTTGAGGGAAGCATGTACCGAAAGCATATGCTGGTCTCCATCATTTTGCTTGTATGCCTCTACCTGTATTCTTCTGTCTGAGAACCTGATATGAGAAATATCTCCTCCCAAGGCTCCTCGAAATCAAATTAATGTTGAGAAAATTGAAGTAGCAGACAAACTGCAGATGGTAAGATACATAATATCCGGAGAAGTCACGTTAGGTAAGTTAACTGGAGCTACAAGTGGTTATCTAAAAAAATTAATTATCCTACTTCAAACTCGATTTTTTCTCCCGAAATAGGCCACTTTTTTAAACTAATTTTTAAAATAGATTACTTTCAAAACTAATTCCGAAGATAGACCTCTCACAGTACTAAATTGCAGTCTCTTCGAAATGAGCCCGTTCTCAACTGTGGCCTCTTCAAAAATGAGTTTTTTGGAGGTCATAGTTCCCAACACCGGCCTTAGTTCATTTCATATTTGGCATAAAGTGACTTCGAGACTTAGACAAATTTTTTCAAGTAAAATTGTGTTAAATAAATGTTACATTTCCCAATTGCGGCCTAAAAATAACAGAGTGCAGTTTGGAACTGCTTCTGTTATAAAATTTTTCTTCTTTCTTTCTTAAAAAATTTTTATAACTGTAGCCGCAGTTCACAATTGCGGCTTCTGTTATAATTAAGCCGCAGTTGGGAACTGCAACCTCTATTGAACACATTTTTACTTGAAAAATTAGTTTAGGTCTCAAAGTCACTTTAGGCCAAATATAAAATGAATTAAGGCAGCAGTTAGAAACTTTGGCTTTGAAAAAATATATTTTTTGTAGATGCCGTAGTTTCTAACTGTGGCCTCACAATAGAACAGACTGCAGTTTCCAACTGCAAGTGATCTATCTTCGAAATTAGTTCCGAAAGTGATTTTAGAAATTAGTTTTAAAAAGTGGCCTAATTTGAGGGCAAATCCTTCAAACTCTAAGCGGTACATGTGGAGTGGACCGAGTGGTAGCAGGTTAGCTAATTTAATTATCCTACGTCCAAGGAGGACACTGTTTGGAGTTGAGACATGTCCAGACATATTCATTTTTCTGGAGCAGTCTCTAAGCCTAAAAAATATCAAACTTATATTTACTTTTATACGACTGTGTCTTTTCACTGTGTCTTTCCCCTTAGATCCGGCCAATCCCTCTCCCCACTCCTCCATCCTCCTTCATTAAATCTCCTCAGCTCCGCCTAAGCTCCAAACCCTTCTTCTTTTTCCCCACGACTCGTCGTTTTCCCTTTTTCCCTCTTTCCCCCCTCCCCCGCCTCATTTTCCCCATCTCCGGCGACCGGCGTGGAGTCCCCCCCCCCCCTTCCCGTCAGGTGTTCTCTTTCGGTCTTGGGTGCGTTGCTCCCTTGTAGGTCCAGCTGCAGCTCAGCCGTGTTTTGATATTTCAACTTTTCCGCTAGCGCCTGGAGGTCTTCGAAGGTTTTTCCTCTGTTAGTTTTCGCCTCCCATTCCGGTGATCCCGACCCAGGTTTGTTTCAGAGGCTTCCCCGCACTATAAGTTTCTTCCTTGACTGTTCTTGAGTCCTTATTATTGTGCAGTGTATATTTTGAGAGGTGCATATATTTTGTGGTGTCGCTGGTGGTTATCTAAGTATTCCGGTGTGGTTCTCACCGGTGTGATTGTCCTTAAAGTTGTTCGACTGTATCCTCGTATACATTTTCAAAGCTTCCACTCCGCTCTTCTCCAATTACTTTTTCTCTCCTTATTCTGGATCGTCTCTTAGATCCGTAATCTGGGATTTTCTATCCGAGTTCTGGCTCGGAGGACCACTACTGATCTTATCCCATCTGGTTTCTCTCGCAAGCGCGTTTCCCAGGAAATACCTCTCCTCTTCTTCTCTTCAACAGCGATTACTGGCTTAATCTTCCTCACTGTTGAGAGTTCTAGCTAACTTTCTCCTTGTGACTTAGTTGACTCTGTTCGCCAGTCAAAGTCCATTGTTGACTAGCTGTGGGCTCTTTCTCCGCAATCCTTGATTAGCGGCCCATGGATCTTTCATGGGTCGAGGTGGTTAAAAAATCTAAAAAAGGGAATAAAAGTGTGGTCTGTTCATTTGGGAGGCCGAGTGCGCCTTGGCCCATCAGGCCCAGGGATGAGAAGCTTCTGAGAGCTTCCCATCAGCAATTATCCCGCCCATTCTCTCCTCTATCATCTTCTACAACAATTCCCTCTTCATCTGGTTGCTCCCGCTCCCCCATTATCTGCTTTCAATGTTTTCGACCTAGTCACATTAAAAAATTCTGTCTTTCCACCATGAAATGCCTCTTCTGTTTCAAGGCGGGACATTCTCGCCCCAGATGTTTCGCCTTATAGAAGTTGCTTGGGATTACCCTTGGAGTCCCGATCGCTGAGCCAGTGTTGGCAGCGCTTGATTTCCCTGCTCTCCAACGAAAGTTGGCCAATGCTGTTGTCAACAAAGCTAAGAAACTTAAACCGATCTCCAACTCGCCTCTCCTCCCTACTCCTCCACTTATCAATCGTCTCCCAGAGCCTGGCACTTTGCCTTCTCCCGATCCAATGCCTCTTCTGGTGCCCCCCTCCAATCCGACCTTATCGTACGTTTTCATCCCTAGCTCGGAACTTTCGGATCAGTTGAAATTCTGCGAAACCTATGGAGCGATTTCCTTTAACGGAGGTACCGTCCCCATCTTCACTCTCAACTCTTTCTTGAGCAGTTCTTGCAATGTGAAGGATTGGGACTGGGTACGTGGGTCGTGCTCTAATGGAGACGTCGTCATCAACTGCCCTTCTCCCAAAATGCTTCTTGATTTGATTGAGAACTCGTCGTTAGCTATTGGTTCGATCACTCTTCCAATTCGGAAATGGGTTCAAGTGGTGCCTCCGACCTTCAATCCCCACTCCTCTCCCACTAAAGTTACGTTACTGGGACTTCCCCCATTCTGCGATACTTTACGCACCGTGGGTATCATGGCTAATTGCATTGGTGATATCATTAGTATCTCTTCCTCGGCTAAACTTGCTTCGGGGTGTATGCAAGTGGAAGCATCGTTTAACATTTCTGAGCACCATGATCGCATCGAAGCCTTTGTGCTTAAAGATGGCAAAGTCTCTTTCCCTGTCACCGTTCAGTATCATGATTCAGTGAGTGCTGGTGCCTCGGCGCCAGTGCTTCCCCCTGCTCCTCCGAAGGTGATATCCAAGCCTACTACCTCATCTGCTCCTTTCCATCCCGGTTCTTCTACATCTTCGAAATCACTATGGAAGGGGGCTAACAAGTTCTCGACAAAGAAAAAACTCCCCACTCCGAATAAGTCTCTACCTCTTATAGGCAGCTCGAAGATCTCCCCTTCCAAACCTCCCAACTTGGTGTGGATCAACCCTGATCTCCCCTCTATTCAGGCGGGTAAAAAGTCTACCTCTACCTCCGCTCCTCCGAAAGCTCTTTCTCCTTCTCCCACCGGTGCTTCGCAGATAAGCAAGAGCATGTCGACTCCTGACACCAGTGCTCCAATTGCTGTCTCTGCGACTCCGACTCAACCTACCTCTTCTTCTCCGTGGACTCGGTGGGAGATCAATCCACACTTTGAATCTGATTGGCAAAAATTCCAAAGACAAGCTCATTACTCATTGATCACTGCCAAAGATCCTAAGTTAGCTCCTATTAAGGTCATAAGATCTCCTTCGTCGAAAGAGAGCGACTGGAGCGATCATGATGACCTGTTAGATGAAGAGGAGACAGATCGGAAGCGGGACATGACTTCATTTAAGGTAAATTATCCTGTTTTTAATTCTAATCTTCATAGCTCTTTTTGTATTTTGGCTGCTCTACGGGTATTTCTTTACTGTGATTTTTATTGCCGGATCTATCACCCTATTCGGAATTCTATTATGTGCTGTCTGATGTCGGGAGAGAACGTCTTTGTATCTCCCGACCTTTACCTGTCTTTGAAAGCGGTCCTGGATCTAGCTTTACCAAAGTTTCCTTCTATAGGAACTGATCAGGTTGCTGTGGCGGAGTCGTCCATTGAACATCCGTCACTAACTATTCTACCTGCTGAAGTTATGCTCAATGATAAAGGCCCCAACATTGATGCAGTCACTTCTTCCCCTAATTCGTTAGATGGGATTCTCGTGAAACCAGGGGATTTCGCCTTCCCGGACCACATACCAACTCCCCGTCTTTTTAGATCTAGCGCGCGTCTATTGGCTAAAGCCACTGCGTGCGCTACTTTCTCCCTTGAGAACAGGGAATCGGCCTCGCAAAAAATGAAGAACGTCGAATGGATGGAGCTGACTGCTCCCCGTTCAGGAACCACGCTGTTAGGCTCAATTTTCCAACTTCAATTTGATTTATTATCTGATCAATACCTGATTAGATCATCGATGGATTTAGGTTTTGTGACCTAATCCTCCATCGCGTCTGTGGCTCTCACCATCAGGGAGAAAGAGCATTTCAGAGTTCGGGAGCACAATTGTTTTGATGATTAGTCTGGCTTGGAACATCAGGGGTTTTAATTGCCCTGTCAAACAAAGGGCGATTTATCAACTCATCTCTACATCTCACTGTGATCTCATCTCCATTCAAGAAACTAAACTAGCATCCCCCTCTCCTTCTATTCTTAGATCTATTGGAGGATCCTTCATCTCCAAATGGATTTCACTGGACGCCATAGGATCTAGGGGAGGTATACTACTAGGTTTCAAAGAGGCGGTTTTCTCACTTATAGCGGTTAAGCGTCTCAATTTCTTCTTAATCGTTCAACTTTATTGGGTGCCTCTTGATGCCCAGTTAACGGTGATTTCTGTGTACGGTCCATCCTCCTTTGAGGGCCGTCAATCGTATTGGAACGAATTTCAAGATCTCCTACCATATTCTAACGATCTCTGTATTATCTGTGGCGACTTTAACATTACCAGATTCGCTTCCGAAAGGTCGAATGCCTCCCATCTTGATTACCTTTCCGCAAAGTTTAATGACTGTATTCGATCGTTGCAGCTTTCTGACATTCCGCTCTCGGGAAGATCATTCACTTGGTCAAACCTCCGTCATCACCCTGCTATGGCCAAACTTGATCGATTCTTGGTTTCCCATAAATGGATAAACCAATTTCACAACACATTCGCCAAGGCTCTATCCAATCCCTCTTCTGACCACGTCCCCATTGCTCTGTACTCTAATTTCCCCTTCCCGCATCATCACAAATTCAGGTTCGAAAAATTTTGGCTACAAGACCAAATTTTTGTTAATCTGATCATTCAATGCTTGTCAGCTGTTTCCGGATCCTCAGGGCTAGGTTCCATTCTCCTCAAACTTCACGCCATTAAATTCGGCTGTAAAATTTGGCGCAGCGAAAGACAGTCCAATACTAACTTCCTCAAAAACTATTACCTTTCCTCCATTGAAACTATTGATAAGATGGAGGAACAGGGTTCTATTTCTGAAGCGCTGTTTGAAGAATGGCGATCCTGCAAACGGGAATATTCCGACATTTTGCTTCAAGACCATCTGAAATGGGCTCAAAGAGCCAAATTTCGACGGCTCAAAGAGGGAGGCTACAATACTGCTTTCTTCCACAACTTTGCATCTTACAGACAAAGAAGCAACCGTATTTCCTCTATCGTAGACAACGGCATCGAATTCTCTACTGACAATGAAATTCATCATGCGTTCCTCTCTTTCTATAAAAATCTCATCGGCTCCCCTAAACGTAGAGCCATCACTCTCGATTGGAACCAATTGTACGGGCCGCAAGGTTTCGACCTATCGTCCCTTGAGGCACTGTTTTCCATGGATGAAATCAAATCGGCTGTTTTTTCTTTAAAAAGTGACGCCGCGCCGGGACCGGACAGTTTCCCGGCTTTCTTTTTCCAAAAATTCTGGAATTGGTTAAAAGATGATCTTTTCCGTATGTTCTCAGAGCTTCATCTAGGCTCTTTCTCTTTCGACCGTATCAACTATGCTCACATTGTTCTCATCCCTAAAATTATGGGAGCGAATTCAGTGGCTAATTTTAGACCGATTAGTCTCATCAACACCACCTTCAAGATCATTATGAAGGTTCTATCAGCTAGACTCAGCGATGTTATCTCCCCTCTCATCGATCCGGCCCAATCGGGTTTCATCAAGGATCGCTTCATCCTTGATAGCGTCGCATCAGCCCAAGAGGTGATTTCTCTTTGTCACAAGACTAATTCAGAAGGTATTATTCTTAAATTAGACTTTCAAAAAGCATACGACAACGTCAGTTGGGATTTTCTCTTTGATATTCTTTATCATAGGGGCTTTGGCCTCAAATGGATGGCTTGGATTAAATCAAGTCTTTTTGCCGGAACATCTTCGATTCCTATTAATGGTTCGGAAGGCAACAAATTTAAAATTAAATGTGGTCTTAGGCAAGGAGATTCTCTTTCGTCTCTACTTTTCTCGTTGGTAGCAGATGTATTCAGTAAACTCCTTCGCAACGCCTGGGAAGCCCAGGTCATTGAAGGTCTGGGGAACTCCCGTAATTTCCATGGAGTACTGAATCTGCAGTACGCCGACGGCACAATTATTTTTGCCAAACCAAATGTTCAATCTCTTAGAAATCTTAAACTCCTGCTCTATTGTTTCGAATTAGCCTCAGGGTTATCGATCAATTTTCAAAAGTCGTCAGTTCTCTGGTTCGGGGGATCGCCTAATAGGCAGGACGAAATTTCAAATTTCTTTAACTGTCCTACAGCTTCTTTTCCAATTACGTATCTGGGTATTCCACTCAGATGGGGTAAATTGCATAAATCAGATTGGTTCCCTATGATCGATAAGGTCGAATCCAAGTTATCAGTCTGGTCAGGAAAACTTCTCTCTCGAGGAGGTAGATTGATACTCCTTAATTCTGTCCTATCCTCGATCCCACTTTACATGATGTCCTTCTATTTCTTACCCTCTTGGGTTATCAAGAGGATCGATAAGATCAGAAGTAATTTCTTCTGGTCTGGATCTCCTATTCACAAGCCCGGCTCACACCTATGTAGTTGGAAACTCATTTGTTCTTCTAAAGAAGCAGGAGGTTTAGGGGTATTGAATCTTAGGCATCAGAATATGGCGCTGTTGGATAAATGGATTTGGAGGCTTCTCAAAGTCGAGGATTTACCCTGGATCATCAGTATCAAAGACAGATAATTTTCGGTTGATAAATGGTGGAGTTTTCCACCTAACATCCATCGTAACGCCTCTCATTTCTGGAGGGGGTGTGGAAAGCGGCGGCAGCTTTCCGTTGTGGCGTAGCCCATGCATGTTCCGCTGGATCCATGGCCAGATTTTGGACCGATCTCTGGATTGGTAACACTACTTTGGCCACCGCTTTCCCGAATATCTTCTGTCTCGCTTCCGACCCCTTTGCTTCAGTGGTCGAGTTGTACACCATCTCCAACCAACAAAGGTAGTGGCTGATTAACCTATCGACCAATATTCCTCCCCATTTAGTCACTGACTTTGAAAATCTTCATTCCTCTCTCAACAATTTTGTTTGGAGGGAGAAAGAAGAGTTGTACTGGTGTTGGAATACGTCAGGAACATTCTCGGTTCAATCATTCTATCGTTTCCTTAATTTTAGAGGCATTTTATCTCCTTTCTATGACCTTGTGTGGAAATCCTGCGCCCCTCTTAAGGTGAAAATACTTTCCTGGTTAGCGCTCAACAATAAGCTCCTGACCGTTGAAATTCTCAACAAGAGAAACTTAGCATTAGGTCAATTAAGTCCTCTGTGCTCATCACAAGCAGAAAATGCGGACCATTTATTCGTGAATTGCGACTTTACCAGAGCTCTTTGGAAAATCTCCTCGCTTGCTTGGGAAGTGACAGTTATTCCGTCCAGTCTATCCGATTGCTGGACTAAGCTTCCGTCGAATAGCAAATATCACAGAGCGTGGTATTTGTCTTTTCAGATTATCATCTGGATTACGTGGATGGAAAGAAACAAAAGAATCTTCCATCAAAAGGCTTCATCCGCCCGTTCTATTTACGACGAATTCTTATATCTTTTTGACTTTTGGTCATCCTCTCTAACCCGTGAAACCAAGAATACTCTTCTGTTTCACAGACTGGTAAACGCATCATATTGTCTTCAAAGACTCAATGCCATCTAATGCCCGCTGTTATTAAGTGTTTTGGTGTCGCATTTTTATCTGTTTTTTCCTAAATTCTACGTGTTTCAGCGCTGCTGTTTCCTCTCTCATCTATTTTTGTTCTATGTTTTTGCAAATATTGGTAGGCATGACTCCCATTCAACTGTTTTTGCATGCAGGGATGAATGAGAAATCCTATGCTCAGTTGGTTATTTTGACTGGTTTCTTTTGGAAAGGTTTTGTTAGGAGGAGGTGCGGCCTCTTCTATCCCTTCCGTTCTGAGGCTCGTGTAATTTTGCTGGAAGTTTACTTTTGTTGATCTTCTTCGCACCTGCTTCCTATTGTTGATCTTCTGGAAGTTTACTAAGTTAATATGAGTACGGTTGTAATTTTGGGAGCTTCATGACTTCTCTCATATTTGTAATTAACCTGTTAGTTCTCTACTTCCTTCTTAATCTGCATGTTCTAAGATTTATCTGGTTGACTCGCTGTTGTTTTTGTTATTGCCATTGGTGTGGCACCTTAGTAGTGAGGGTTTTGTGGGCAAGGGCTTCTTGGTTCAGGTCGATTCACCGACTCAATTGCTATGATGGTCAGTGAATGCTTGATTCATTACTCAGCTATTGTTTTTCACTGCTTTTGATATGGCTAATTAGCATATCATCTCCTTCCAGGCAGGTATGTAGAGGCTCTTTTGTGTTCATTTGATTGTTGCGACTGTGTACTGATGATGTAGATGTTTTTCTTTAAACTGGTGAGGAGGGGGGACTGTCTTCTTCCTCCATCCCATAATACTTCCTTTCGTTGCTCCTCTCGGAGCTAATTTTGCTTTTATGGGTGTTGCTGTTATCTGGGAAGCTTCATGGATGCTAGCTTCTCTATTCTATCCTTACATAATTATACAATCTGGGGTTTCTTATTTTATTATGGTGGATTGTGTGTTTTGTTTTGAGTTGCCCATAGTGCGGCACCTATGGGATCTGTGGCTGAGGTTCATGTCCTCTTCACTGATTTTGATTCTCTTCTTTTAAGTGCTGATTTTGTCGAGGGATGATAGTCCATTGGGACGACTGGCTTGTTCGATAGACCTTACTCGCTGTCGCTCCTTTGAGATGTCTCAATGGATGTATCGAAGGGCCTTTGATTGCGAGGTGTATCCGCCTAGGCTTCCTCTCCTCGCCGTTTTATTTTCTTCAAGAGGTCATCGGAGGGGGCTCATCTTCTGCAGGATCGCCGGCAGGAAGGCCTTTTCCTCGTCATTTTCTGTTCTCTATTATATCGTTGTAGCTCGTAGTTTTGTTGGCGCCTCAGCCTTTATCTGGATTATTTTTGTTTACTTATCTTAGTTTTACATCTTGTAAAGCCCCTGATTATTTACTTGTATTTTAACGTTTCTTATTGATTAATATATTTTTGATGGCTGGAGCCGTTTAGCTCTATCCGATATATCAAAAATATATATTTACTTTTATACGATGACACTATTTGCTAGCTAAGTTAGAAGAGCCAGAGTAGTTCTTTTTAAAGTTTGGCAGCCTAATTTTATTTTATTTTATTTTATTTTATTTTATTGTTAATTAAGGAAAAGGTGAAATCTGGTCACTATGTTTTATTAATAAGAAATTAACGATACAAACCCAGAGAACTGGGTCAGACAGAAAATAAAACATACATGAAGCAATATGACCCGTACACACAACAAATCCCTCCAACAACCCTGGAGGGTGGGCCGACACATAAGCTCGGTCCATCAAAATTGTATGTACGTCAGTTTAGCTTCGTACAATGCCTCCACGGCACATGCACACCCACCTAACTAGTCTGGCAGGATTTTATCACCCGTCGATCCCTACCTTCTCCTCGCTGGGGGGACCCCATCTTTGGGCCCAAGCCCCGCAGGCCGATTTACGGCACAAGCACAGCAACCGCACCCTACAACCATCTCCACCATTCATCTTACAAACACGCCAACAGCTCCCATAGCCGCTACCAAAGAGATAGCCGTGAAGAGGATACCTTCACATCTCTCACAATTATGCTTTCTCCGGCGATTTCTCACCAAATAACTATCTCGCTCACCCCACCAAAAAGACCACGCTCCAGGAGAGGGCCGTGGAGAGGATACATTTACCTCTCTCACGCTCTTGCTCTCTCAGGCGATTTCTCACTACACAGACTTATCCCGACTCTTACTCCCAAACCGAGGGAAGAGCCGACATTGTTACGAGATAATGGCCTAAGCTGGAGGAAGCTCATTAGCCAGATAGTAGGTGCTGTCAAGACCGCACCGGCGATGTCATTGGACACCTTAGTAGTTGAAACTAGTGAGCGCACATCATGGAGGGACCCCATCTTCGGGCCCAAGCCCCACAATCGTGCAAACTTCACACACCCACTCTCTTACAGCAAATCTTCCCCACCGCAGGTGTACCTGGATCTCCCCACCGTGGGAGCTCTCCAACTTTTAAGTCAGGAAGCAATGTGAGGCGCACGCAGGGGGGGCACCTTGCCATTGCCCAGATCCGAGGCGATCGCGACCAAAGGCGCAGGAGGATGCTCTGGCACGACGAAGACGTCGCTCCGCAACCTAAGGAGGCGCGACCAACATCCACGATTGGCGCGATGGCAAACTCTGCAGTCGAAGTGCGGCATCGCACCGGTGGATGACTCTGTGATCTGGGGAGGCGAGGCAAAGGCGCGAAGGTTATCTTCGTCTTTGTCACTGGGAAGTAATGGAGGACGAGGTCCACGATCCTGGCATGATGGCGGCGAAGCTTTGGCAGAGGAGGTCGTCAACAGGCGTCGCACATCATGGAGGGACCCCATCTCGGGCCCAAGCCCCACAATCGTGCAATACAACACATTCTGCACCTCTCACACCAAAACCAACACCAACACCGTGCCCACAGCTTCAGGATCTGAAAAGTTACCTCTTTGCTCTGAAAGGCAATTGCCGTCGCGGGGGGGGGGGGGGGGACCCGTCGCCCAGTAGAGCGGCGCAGCGGGAACACAACTGGAACAACAGCAAGATCTCTTCTTCCTCCGATGCTCGAGCAGCTTAGTCCCGAAGGAGGAGATCCTCCGATGACTCCTCAATCTCGATCAGGGGGGAGATCGAAGGGGAGGCAACGAAGGTCGGGGGGAGGAGAAACGACGGTGGAGGGAATCAGATTTCGATCCAGATCTCGTCGTCGTAAGAGGGTCGCAATGGTGGGAAAGGAAGTCGCGGCGTTAGTGGAGGAGAGGCAAGGGAGGGACGAGGGGGGGGGGGGGGGGGCGAAGAGGGCTAGCCGCCGCCGTCCCAAAGTTTCACCAATCAAGGTGAATTTAAGTTTTTGCAGTTGATGCGGGGAGCATAAGCAGATCGGTTGGCCTAATGTTCTCTAACGCATGCTCAGTCAACATTTCCAATTAAGGCTTTATATATTGAAAATGTTCCAGAGAGTATTTTGAAGACGATTCAATCATGTTAACAAGGTGTTGCGGCTAATTTTCGATGGAAGCAAATAGATATTGTGAGTTCTTTTTATGAAAAATAATAACATACATAATCTTTGCTCAGGTGTTGACCGCTGTAAACTATTCTTGACTCTTAAATATGACTGCCAGAGACTGTTGTGATCGCTCTGATTGACCTGAAAAACAACCTTAAACACCGGGGTTGGTCTCGGCGAAAGAACCTCCAACGCCCAAGTCGAAAAACTCAAAATATATGAAGAATTTTGTGAGTGAAAATTGTTGTAACGCCCCGGATCCCCGTTACAGGATATCCGTGACATCACCAAAATCTTTTCCTTCAAATGCATCTCAACACAGTAAATAACATGGAAATTTAAAAACTTTTATTGCCAAATAGAATCATTGCATCAATAATTACAACTCTTATCTTGTTCTTGAACAAGGAATACAAATTACATAAACTTATTACAACTTATTACAAAAATATTCAAACTCTTCTTGCGAAGCTATCAACTGTCTTCCAGATCGGCAATCGATTGGTCACTGCCGAAATCCCGCTGAGTGGTCTATCTGTCTCCCTAGGACTTGCCCTTCGGCTTGAGCCTTCTGCTGCACGACCCTGATATTTCTACACCCGCTTGAATGATAGGCATGTACACTGCCGTCTCACTTGGATGCCTTGCTGGCCTGGCTCTCCTGCCTTCACAACCCGATATCTGATACCTAATTAAGTGGGTATGACAGTAATTCTACTAACGCAATGCTGATAAGAAAACAGCGATCTCCAACTAGCACACCCATAATTCATCTTGAATGGAAAAGAAACGTATATCCTGATTTCCCAGTGTTCGTATATGCCATAACTTGAAGTCTAATACAAAACACAGAGTACAGAACAGATGCCTTAATCTAAAGTCAGCGAGACTGTGATAAACATGCATTCCATACTACATGTGCCCCAGATCAAGCCGTTTCTCCAGTTTCAGGGATTCGAACCCTCGCCATGCAATGCATTCTATTATTGTACACTTCCCGTTCCTGATGGTAGAGCGTGACTGAGGAGGTTGCAGATTAATTGGTCCCATATATTCTGCAATCACTTAGTGGTATCTCAGTTTGCCACTAGTGCCCGGCGCCCGGACCCCATTTAAAAGTCGTGACGAACCTACAAATACACTACAACATATCCATTATGCAGAAGATCTATTATGATCCATTCGTGTCCACCACATAGAATATGACGGCCTCGAAGGTCTAAAACCCCATATCCGCTAGGAAATTGACATCCCGTTCTTACCACGGTACTTCAAGAATCAACAGTACAAGATACGCACCGCTGCACGTATTCCTAATGACAGGAAGAGACAATCACATGGTCATCACCACCTAGTGCCAATTCTCAGAACAAATCGGATTATATGGAATCACCCCTAATACCAATTCGGTCTTCAAGCGAAACAAAAATAAGGAAACCTAATCAATGTAGTTTACTGAAAACATGTGGTTGCCTAAAATCATACATGGTGTTGAACAACCAATGTCGAGCCTGACTGGTCTGTCAAAATAATAATCATTACAGGAATCACATCCACTGATTCCCAATACCTTTACAGGTCAGCGACCAAATAATCCCAGCCCGTAACCCTCAGCGAGTAGTTCAACAGCACCCCAAGGATGCAATATAATTCAATGAAGGTAAGCACACACATAATCACAAATTCCTGACCATTTGACAGACTCAGGCATCGAGACACCAATCACAACCTGACCTGAGCTATAACCCAACTTACTCATATCCACCATGAGTACTAAGCACAGGAACTTATCTAAGTTCCAGATGAAAATGTAAAAACATCTTTTGAAACTCAATAGCTCATGATCACCACACTGCGGTGTGCAGAGAGTTCCTCATCAATTGTCTGATAGAATAGTTCAAGAAATAGCCGTAGCTGTAACTCAAGCTACACTCATCGGAATCCAACACAATCAAACTTTCTAGAAGGATAGGGAGATCCACTGTAATTCCCTAGTGGACGACTCCCTCAATTCTTTAAAGAACTCAAGTTCCCGAGCTAACTTAAGCTCGAAGTCAAACTAAACAACAGGTTGCTAACTTGCAATGACCATAACTTCTAGCATACAAGTCAGAAATGCTTAACACTACCCATTTTCGAAAGCTAAGACCCTAGTCTACAACTTTCCAGTTAACCATTTTCTCAAATTCAATCATCTGGACACCATATAAACCTTATATAATTCCAGTTGTACGTTCCTTCATGCACTTGCTGTACCTTTCCGATATCATAAAAGTTTGCCCAATCATCGGAATTACTCGATTCCGGGTTCTATGAAAAGATGGGAGTATCTACTTAAACTTCCTAGTTGAACACATTCTCAAAATCAATCATTAAAGTCCTCGAAAACACCAAATTCCATCAGGTGCGCAAACAGGGGAAAGTTGAATCTTCAATAAACAGGGCTTCGACTAGACTGGATCTGCCCTAATCTTTGAAAAATCATAACTCTCAACCTACAAACTGGAATTATAAAATTCCAGTTGGTTTAGAAAGCTATGAATCCCTACTACGATTCTCTAGTTGGTCAATTTTCCAAATTCTTAACAAGTAATTCCAGAAATTCCCATCTTCGCAGACTAGTCGATTTGTACTCAGCTGAACCCAGTCCACTTTGAAATTCAATAATAAATCAACCTTAAGTCCAATGCTCATGAAAATTGATATTCTTAATCCACACATATACTATTCCATTGTGTCCAAAATTAGTACTCAGATTCATCTCACAAAATGAGTTATGACTCCTTAAACCTAGCATAAATTTCCGCTTCCTCATTCCATAGGGTATTTACTATCCCTTACTAAATAATTTTGAAACCTCATCAAATGACCTCTAAAAATTCTAAAATTTGAGAATCACCAACTATAGACTAATACCACAAGCTACTCCAAAAATTTCATAGCAATCTCATAAACACACAGGGAGTTATGGTCAGGTGAACTTCATTCAAAAAAAACAGTCACCTCTGTTCTGTTAACCAGACCAGTCGCATTCTACAATTTCTTTAAGGTATCAAACGACCTCGAAAAATTATAAAATTTAAAACTATAGTTTTAGACACATACAAGAGTGTCCACAAAAATTTTCAGCTCAAAATACTCAGTCTACACTGAGTTACAAAATTGGAAAACACACAGCAAAATACACACAACAGCAGCTCTTCTGGCTGCTCTTTGTCCGAATTTGAACCCAATGTTTGGGACACTAAACTGCTTCCAAATATTATGAAAAAATTCATGGATGATCTACATACATAGGTGAACAAACCCCCAAAATTTGAGCCCCAATTCCGAACCATTTGAGAGCAATAAATTCTCAAACTACACTTCACAAGCATATTTCCTTAACAAAGGCACATGAAATTTGTTGTTCTTACTTTATCTTAGCATACCACTATCATACAAGATAATCAAAATTCTCCAACTACTACCACATGCTAAAAATTCACATACTCACAAAAGACTAATTTTTTTGAGTTAAGAGAATCACCCACTTCTTCAAGTTGCAAGAACTTCTACAAGCTTGTTTGCTTGCTTCCTTGCTCCTCCTTCTTGGTATTCAAATGAAACCCTCTCTTCTTCTTCTCTAATTCAACTTCTACCACTATTAAAATTTCACCTCTCTTTCCTTTTTTTTTTGAACAAGATGAGATAGTAAAGATGAGAAATAGATAGAGTGGGAGATTTATAGGAGATGGAGTGCTAGGGTTTTCTTTTTCTCTCTTTTTTTTGGCCGGAAATGATGAAGGGTGGAGGATGGGGTAGGGGGTTGATGGAGATGTGTGGGTGAGATGAGTGCCAACACACACAAGTTCAAGCTTCTTGGAAATTTCTTAGAAATTTCTTGGAAGCTTCCCATTCTTCAAAGTCAAACACATATGGTGATTTATCTCCACCATTGGATCTTCATCAAGATCCAACCCATGATCAATGATGCTAGGGTTCCTAACCCTAGGTTAGGTCAAGTAACCCTAGGTAAAAAATAGTAACCCTTGTGCACAAACACAATCCATATCCAATTCACGCAATAGCTCAATTTAAAAAAACCAATATATATAATTTAAAATCTATAAAAATAAATGTTTTATAGAAATTATAATTTTCTCTCGAAAACTGTCTGGTCAAAACCATCGGGACAAATCCACAGTTTAATCGAGAAGATACTCTGAGTTTACCTCATCGGGTTCAGAACAGCTCATATGTCTGACATCTCTTAATTAAAACTGATAGTTATTAGAAAAATATGTAATCGTGCACAATACTCAGACGTGCACGGATTACTATGCAAAAATAGCTATATGCTAATTTACGGGGTATTACAATTGTGATTACCTGGTTTCTGAATATGTGTAATTATAGTCGCTAGGGGGCCAATTTCAAGACATTGGATTTATCTATACTTCTTTGTATTTTGATAAGGTTTGTTACCCTCTCATATGTAAAGAGATCGAGTCAGAACTCTTTATTTGATGAAAAGATAAAGGTTTTAGACGCTCTCTTTTGCATGAAGAGATAGAAGTAGTTATCCTCTAGAGATAGAGAGTTTAAACTAGCTTGTGTGGATGAACTTGGACTCTTTCAAGTTAAAATGCTTTGGGAGGCCTTTATTGCAGGCCGGGTAGAGTCAATGGGCATAAAAGTAATGTGTGGCACTCATTTGGGAGCAAGATCCCTCGCCCGCAAAATCTTGAATTATGGATACTTCTGGACCACACTCCTTAGCGACGCGGAACAACACGTTCACCAATGTGTCCCCTATCAAAAGTTCTCAACAATCCGCCGCTTACCACAAGCCCAGTACTCCTCCTTATCCAGTCCAACCCGTTTTGCAATGTGGGGAATGGACTTGCGGGCCTTTCCCTCTAGCGCCGGACCAACTGAAGTTTCTTGTCGTTGCAATCGACTACTTCTCTAAATGGATCAAAGCCGAGCCTCAAGCGACGATCATACAGAACAGAGTCCAATGTTTCTTTTGGAAGAACGTTGTCTGCCGATTCGGTGTACCTTGAATCTTGGTAACAGACAATGGGACCCAATTTACGAGAGCAGCCTTTCGCAATTTTTATACAGACCTTGGTATCCAACAACGATTCTCCTCGATATCCCACCCACAATCCAGCGGTCAAGTAGAGAACGCCAATCGGTAAATTCTCTCCGGCCTGAAAAAGAGACTTGACAAGTCTGCTAAGGGGTCATGGGTCGAGCAGCTCCCCAATGTGCTCTGGAGCTATCACACTACTAAGAGGACCCCCACTGGAGAATCTCCCTTCAGCCTCACTTACAGCTCCGAAGCCGTCATCCTGCTTAAGGTAGGCCTGCCTTCGCCCCGCTTGGCTGCCTTCAATGAAGAACAAAACTTGAACCAGCTTCGGGGCAACTTGGACCTCATCGACGAGATACGGGAAAGATCTCCATCCGTCAGGATATCTATCAATGTAGGTTGATCAGTCCTACAACAAGTGAGTTTGCCCTACTAATCTCAAAGAAGGAGTTTTGGTGCTCAGAAAGCTATCAATTTCTTTTCCAAGCAAGAAAGGCAAGCTGGCGCCTAATTGGGAAGGATCATATTGGGTCTCCAAAGTTGTCCGGCCTGGCACTTATCAACTTGAAGACTCGGGGGACAAGAGAGTGTCGTGGACATGGAATGCGGAACACTTGTTGAAGTACCAAGAGGGTGTTCGAACACCGCTCTAAGCAGCTTCGACTCCTAGAGCGTTCTTAAAGCATTTATAAATTTTCTTCCTATTCAGTTAATTTTTTGAATTGTAATAATGGCTTGCAAATCAGAAGCAACCACTTATTCATCTTTAATAAAAAGAAATTTACTTCCTGGAGATTTTCTTTTCTAAATGTTCTAGTTGTCTTACCTTGAAGTGTACAAAAATCTCTCTTAAACAACAAAGTTCGGAGTCCAACACTTGGTTCGATGCCACTTTAGCTACTTGCGAACGAGCAAGTACAAAGTGGCTCACCATTCGAAATTGCTCCCACAACTGTTAAAATTCTCTTAACGACAAGTTCGGAGTCCAATACTTGGTTCGATGCCGCTTTAGCTACTTGCGAACGAGCAAGTACAAAGTAGCTCACCATTCAAAATTGCTCCAACAACTGTTGAAACTCTCTTAACGACAAGTTCGGAGTCCAACACTTGGTTTGATGCCTCTTTAGCTACTTGCGAACGAGTAAGTACAAAGTAGCTCACCATTCAAAACTGCTCCCACAACTGTTGAAACTCTCTTCACGACAAGTTCGGAGTCCAACACTTGGTTCGATGCCGCTTTAGTTACTTGCGAACGAGCAAGTACAAAGTAGCTCACCATTCGAAATTGCTCCCACAACTGTTAAAACTCTCTTAACGACAAGTTCTTAGTCCAACACTTGGTTTGATGCTACTTTAGCTACTTGCAAACAAACGAGTACGAAGTAGCTCGCCATTCGAAATTGCTCCCACGACTATTGAAACTATCTTAACGACAAGTTCGGAGTCCAACACTTGGTTCAATGCTACTTTAGCTACTTGCAAACAAGTGAGTACAAAGTAGCTCACCATTCGAAATTGCTCCCACAACTGTTGAAACTATCTTAACGACAAGTTCGGAGTCTAACACTTGGTTCGATGCTACTTTAGCTACTCGCAAACAAACAAGTACGAAGTAGCTCACCATTCAAAAGTACTCCCACAATAGTTGAAATTCTCTTGCAAAATTTATCAAAAGACTTAACATGATCAAAAAATGCGATATATTATTCCATCAAAATTGGTATACAAGTCTTATTCAAGACCAAAAACTCATACAAGACAAACTACAAAATTACAAATTTGCACCCTAGCTCTTCCGAAAGAGGGGGACGCTTCGATTAAGCGATACGTGGGGGCGGCGAGCGCCGTGTGGTTCTCTTCTTGTCTCTACAGAACTCTCTAGGCCAGCGAGCCGAGTCGAGCCATCGGCACCCAAGGGCCTGACTGTCGCTCCGACAGACGCCCCGCTCGATGAGCCCGCCACGCCGCTTTGCGCATCCCCAGGATTTCGTGGGGCAGGTGACGAACGGAGTGCTAACTCATGAAACGATCTTCCCTGTGTATACTTTCCCCGTGGGTAAGAGGTGCTCCTCACGTTGCTCCCTTCGAAGAGTCGCTTCAAGTGAAGAATCTCCGCCTTTAATTCAACAAGTCGCCCCTTGAGAGAGTCGTCGGTGATTCTGAGCTTCAAGCGTGGTACCCCGCTCGTACTCATCCCCTGAGATAGCTCTAAGATGGTTGGTCCTTCGCAGATGAGCCGCTTCAAAACTCTTCTCGAGCACCACATTCTTCAGCTCGTCTCTCTCCGACCTCACTTTGGACAACGAGTGTAACACCCCGAATTCCAATTGCAACTGAATTCGAGATTCCACAGGATCTTTACACTTCTTTCGTACAATTTTACAAGGAATTTAAAACTTTTATTTCAACAATAATTACATCAGAGTCTTTTACATCAATACGCAGCGGAATTAATAAAATACAACAATAATGAATGTACAATCATTACAACTTTAACATTTAAGTAATCAACAGCATCAATTCTCTTTATATCTTTATGTAACTCCAAACCCTGCTGTAACGCCCCGCCCCAATACTCAGACAATTTTAATATTTTTAGAAGACAAATTAGATACTATGTAGTACAACAGCCCACCACAGGCTGCCTCTCAAAAGGTGGTTAACCAATTAGGTGACTCTTGATCATTGGCTAATTATATTTATACTCAAATTATCATATCAAACTTCCCATGTGGGACTAAATTTCTCAAATCCTTCTCAAATCCGTCTCAAATATGCAGTACCAGTCGACTGTTCGCTGCCAAACTGGGGTATTACATACACCCCCCTTTAGAAATCAGCGTCCTCGCTGAGTACAGGGCACACATCTAGTGTAGGACCGCCCTTTCTAGCCGATGTAGTATAGTCCTCTATCCCGGAGATCAGTCACTCTCAACACCGCAGATCGGATACTCGGCTATCAATCACTACCTGTGACTCTCAACACCGCAGAATATACCCGACCCCGGAGATCAATGACTCTCAGCACCGCAGATCATACTGACCTCTACTACACCCGGTGTCGAAAGTCAGCTCTGATACCATTTGTAACGCCCTGCCCCAATACTCAGACAATTTTAATATTTTTAGAAGACAAATTAGATACTATGTAGTACAACTGCCCACCACAGGCTGCCTCTCAAAATGTGGTTAACCAATTAGGTGACTCTTGATCATTGGCTAATTATATTTATACTCAAATTATCATATCAAACTTCCCATGTGGGACTAAATTTCCCAAATCCTTCTCAAATCCGTCTCAAATATGCAGTACCAGTCGACTGTACGATCGACCAGTCGACTGTTCGCTGCCAAACTGGGGTATTACACCTGCATATAAAACTGTGGGCGCATCAGTTGCTTACAACTGACGAAATATTATACACGGCCATCCTCTCTATGCCGAAAATAGTATAACAATTCTTAAATACTTTAGTAAACACAAACTTGATCACAAACAAAGCTAGAAAGGGACTATCCTGTTGATGTCGTGTTGTGATTGTGCACTTAGTCCTTAATGCAGTTATTATGTTATATGACACTAATGCACACTTGTTCGGATTCTATGCATCCCATACTACATAGGTCCGAGGGCAAGCCTCTTAATCGTTCTTCTTTTTATAGGGTTCAATCCCTCACCATGACTTAATCTACTACTGTAACTACAGTAAGTATCTTAGATGTTCTATGAGTTACGAGCTCATGTCCAGACAGCCTGGAGGGGAATCCCACGTCATGTCACGACGCATCGTGAAGACAGCCTGTGGTCAATTCAGCCTCCGTCATGGGACATGACACCACCCGCAGTCACCAAACACCCCACAAGCGTCGCCACCGAGACGGTACTCTGGAGCAGTATCCATGTCATGTCACGACGCATCATGAAGACAGCCTGTGAATATTCTCACGCCGCCAATCCAATGGCCCTCATACTCAGTGTTTTTCTCTTACTTTCATCACATCTTCACTATGTATCTCTCTGTAATTACGGTAAGTATCCTAGATGTTTTGTGATCTACGAGCTCATGTCCAGACAGCCTGGAGGGGAATCCCACATCATGTCATGACGCATCGTGAAGACAGCCTGTGGTCAATTCAGCCTCCGTCATGGAACATGACACCACCTGCAGTCACCAAACACCCCACAAGCATCGCCACCGAGACGATAATTCTGGAGCAGTGCTCACGTCATGTCACGACGCATCGTGAAGACAGCCTGTGAAACACTCTCACACCGCCAATTCGATGGCCCTCATACTCATGTTTTTCTCTTACTTTCATCACATCCTTACAATGTTTGTTTTAAAAGAAAATCATCACAACTTAGAGCTAGCTTATCCTACCGAACTTAAATCAAAATCAATAGAGACAGTCAGCCTACCTGGCTACTTCTCAAGAGACGCTCAACCCTCAACGGTTAGCTCTCAAAATCATAAATAATACTACCGGCCACTAGGGTCTCGCCTAGCCTCTAGATTCCAACAACTATCTCTTTCTAGAGATCAACAATATTTCATAATCAATCTCAAATAACATTTTCATTTCTTTTGTTCACAACTCTTTCTCAAAAACATTTCTTTTATAATCTCATAACATGAGAACAATTCAATTCGATATCTTTGTCAATTTCATCTTTCATATCCTTGTGTGTATTTCAAAATAAACTCAGTCAAGTATTAGTAATCATAAAATCTCGTATTTAATCTTGTTCAGATTCCACTTGTCAGGAATAAAATCCAAACTCAAAAAGCCAGTTCGGTTCTATCGACTGCTGACAAGAATCAGTCGACTGTCCTATGAAACTTTGAAACTTCAATAACAACACAGTCGGTTCAGTCGACTGTTGCCAAGGATTCAGTCGACTGTTCCGCGAAACTTTGATAACACAAACATCAAAATTCAATGCAGTAGCAGTCGACTGTCCTGCTGATAAAAATCCAATTTCAATACTTGACAGTCGATTGCCGACTCTGGCTCGGTCGACTGTCGACTGCATTAGTTGCAGTTTAAGGTGCATCCTGAATATATTTTACAACTTTTCCAAATGATTTGTACTTTTATAAAAATAGATCATTTCCAGAATGTAATCCTTTGAAAGCAATAACGTACCTATTCTCAAATTCTCATGTTTCTCAGTTTCGCAATAAAATAAATTTTTTCTTTAAAAATACATAAAAACACATGTAATCAATTTCCCCACAATTGTTGTCTTTCACCAAAACTTCTCTTATAAAATTTTATACTCATGAAACAAATATTAGTGAGATTAGATCCACCCTTCTTTACCACATTAGCAACAAACATTTCTTTTCTATACATTTACATTATTTTAATCAATGTCTCAACATGCATCAATTTCATGCAATCACTTTGATTCTAGCATTCTAGACTAACAATCATAACAATTTAGAGAAATAGAATAAGCAATTTGCATCTACCATACCAATCAAAATTTAGCAATTCAACTCTACATAGATTTGCATGCAATCTCATAATACCAACTCAATTTCAACAAATAAAGTATGTATCATCTATCATGCAAATTTCTATTCTTAAATTAGAAAGCATTTAAGAAACACCCACCTAAAGTTGAAGAAATTGTACTCAAATGAACTCCTAGAATTAGGAGCTCCTAAGGAAAACTCTCATTTGCAACCTCCTCGAAATCCGTGCACCAAAGCAAGCCTCCAAGCTCCACATTTCGACAATCATCCATCAGGTTTCCAAAAGCACCGCAAGCACTTCATTCTCATTTAGGTACACATACTATACATATATATATGCACCTATGAATGATGTATGTATAGTTGGATAGGTGGAGGAGTAGGTTGTAGCACATGGGCTAGGTTGATGGGATTTGATGGTTGCTTTCGGATTGGAACCAGGGAAAGAAAGAAGGAGAGAATGAGAGAGTGAGAGAGACTTAGGTGGTATTTTATACGTTAATTAGTAGGTAGTTTGAGTAACCACCTCTCACATGAACACCACTAACCCCATTTTCTAAAATTTTCAACTTGCTTTCCCTCCTACTTTCAAAATCAAAAATTTAGTTTTCCCACTTCTTATAAAATAGCCCACCCCCCATAAATGTGTGCACATCGAACGTGTGCACGTGTACGTGCTTTGTGTACAAAATAATTTATTTATTTAATCCCTTTAAACAATTTATTTATATATGTAACAAACATATAAATTTAACTTAAAAAATTATACTTTTCATGCACAATTAAAATAGACACACATTTTATGAAATTCACTTTGAAAGAAGAATACGTTTAACACGTGCACCAAAACACGTGCATCGCCCGTAAAATCTAAAAATACAAAAATGACTTTATCGAACGAAAAATATATTTATAATTAATCGGAATGCAACATAAGAATATATTTAATATACATATTCAATAATGTACTCAAATGTACAGAAAACATGTGTATTGCACGTAGAAAATTATTTTAATTAAAATAGACAAAAAATTGAATTCTATTTACAAATGAATTTAAACATGTTTATAAAAATAAATAATTGGAATCCATTGAAAACTTTGCATGTAACGTTGGAATATCCGAAATCGACACGTGCATCGATAATATGTAAAAAGCACGTAAAAACTCAAAGATTGAAATTTAGCATTTTAGTTGTCTCAAATAGAATTTTAAGAATACGGAATTGCATAAATAATAGGAATTCAAAATACATATCAAAATGCGTTATGGATATAATCAATAACAGTACAAAATGCACGTGCGTAACACCCGAGGGCAAAATTGTCATTTAATTTTTGTAGGGTGCTACAACGAGTTTCTCAGCTTGTCCCGCTCTGCCCTTACTCTAGACAACGAGATTTTCAGCTCGTCCTTCTTAGTCCTCACCACGTGTAGAGAGTGTCAAAGGAACTTTAGCTTAGACGCCTTACCAGCAGCCATTGAGGGGCCGACCTCTCCTCCCTCGGGGGGTACTTCTTGAAGACTCTCCTCAAGATGCCTCACCTCAATATTTTGACGAGCCAGAGCCAATCTCACTTGGTAGAGCTCCAATACCGCCTTGGAGAGTTTTTCTCGAGATTCCGCGAGTCCCAACCTAGTGACTCCGAGTTGTGTGCGAAGACGCAACACCTCGTCAATCTGGGAAAGGCAACCAAAAAGAAAGCGTAAATTACTGAGATTAAGAAGCCACACGATGGTGCTACGGCTAAACAAAGCTACTACGGGGCGATCTGAAAGTAAAACATTCCCACAACTGTTTCGAAACTTCACAACACTTGTCAAAAAATTAACTGAATAGGAAGCAAATTTATAAATGCTTCAAGAACGCTCTCAGAGTCGAAGCTGTTTGGAGCGGTGTTCAAACACCTTCTTGGTACTTCAACAAGTGTTCTGCATTCCATGTCTTCGGCACTCTCTTGCCCCTCGGGTCATCAAGTTGATAAGTGCCAGAACGGACAACTCTGGAGACCCTATATGGTCCTTCCCAATTGGGCGCCAGCTTGCCTTTCTTGCTTGGAAAATAAATTGATAGCTTTCTGAGCACCAAATCTCCTTCTTTAAGATTAGTAGGGCAAACTCTCTTGTTGTATGACTGCTCAATCCTACGTCGATAGATCTCCTGACGGATGGAGGATCTTTCCCGCATCTCGTCGATGAGGTCCAAGTTGCCCCGAAGCTGGTTCGAGTTTCGTTCTTCATTGAAGGCAACCAAGCGGGGCGAAGGCAGGACTACCTCCAGCAGGATGACGGCTTCAGAGCCGTAAGTGAGGTTGAAGGGAGATTCTCCAGTGGGGGTCCTCTTAGTAGTGTGATAGCTACAGAGCACATTGGGGAGCTGCTCGACCCATGAACCCTTAGCAGACTTGTCAAGTCTCTTTTTCAGGCCGAAGAGAATTTACTGATTGACATTCTCTGCTTGACCGCTGGATTGTGTGTGGGATATCGAGGAGAATCGTTGATGGATACCAAGGTCTGTACAAAAATTACGAAAGGTTGCTCTCGTAAATTAGGTCCCATTGTCTGTTACCAAGATTCAAGGTACACCGAATCGGCAGACAACGTTCTTCCAAAAGAAACACCGGACTCTGTTCTCTATGATCGTCGCTAGAGGCTCGTCTTTGATCCATTTAGAGAAGTAGTCGATTGCAACGACAAGGAACTTTAGTTGGCCCGGCGCTGGAGGGAAAGGCCCGAGCAAGTCCATTCCCCACATTGCAAATGGGGTTGGATTGGATAAGGAGGAGAGCTGGGCTTGTGGTAAGCGACGGATTGTTGAGAACTTTTGGCAGGGGACGCATTGGCGAATGTGCTATTTGGCGTCGCTAAGGAGTGTGGGCAAGAAGTATCCATAATTCAAGATTTTACGGGCGGGGGACCTTGCTCCCAAATGAGCGCCACACATCTCTTCATGGACCTCCTTTAGAGCATACTGGGCTTCCTCGGGGGAGAGGCATCTCAAGTAGGATATGCCGTCCACTTGAGTGTAAGAGCGTTTGTACATAACCCCTCCGATGAGCGTGTACCGCTCGGCTCTGATTCTGATTTTTTGAGCTTCTTTGGGGTCTGTAGGGAGGACTCCATTTTTGAGAAATTCGAGCAAGGTCCTCATCCAATTCTCCCCAAGTTCTAGGGGCAGCGTCTCCATCGGTTCGGGATCTTCTTCCTCGATGCTAGGTCTCAAGAGAACTTCTATTAAGACGGTTTATTCGAGCCCCTGGAGGGAAGAAGCGGCTAGCTTTGGGAGGGCATCTGCTTGTGCATTCTCTTCTCGGGGGATTCGTTGGAGCTGTGCATCTTCGGAAGAGGCCAGCACTCCATTGACCTTGGCCAAATATTTGGCCATACGGCCATCTCTTGCCTCGTACTCCCCCGATACTTGGTTCACTACCAGATGTGAGTCGCTGAATATTTTAACTCGCCGGGCCCCGACCTTGCTTGCCATACACAAACCAGCTATGATAGCCTTATATTCAGCCTCGTTGTTTGATGCCCGAAAATTTATGCGGAGTGAGTACTGAAGAATGAAGTCGTCGGAGCCAGTTAAGATGACCCTAGCCCCACTCTCGTCAGCGCATGAGGACCCATCAACATACACGATCCAGATCGGGGGTTCCTCTATTGCCATGCTGGGGTCAGGGATAGTGCTTTCTACTATGAACTCTGCCAGGGCTTGTGCTTTGATAGCGGCTCGGGGTTGGTAGTTGATATCATGTTGACTCAACTCTATAGACCACTTCATGAGAGAGTCGTCGGTGATTCTGAGCTTCAAGTGTGGTACCCCGCTCGTCCCTCTGAGATGGCTTTAAGATGGTCCTTCGCAGATGAGCCGCTTCAAAACTCTTCTCGAGAACCACATTCTTCAGCTCGTCTCTCTTCGACCTCACTTTGAACAACAAGTTCCTCAGCTCATCCCTCTCCGCCCTTACTCTGGACAATGAGATCTTCAGCTCGTCCCTTTCAGTCCTCGTCACGTGTAGAGAGTGTCGAAGGAACTTGTCACGCCTCGCTTCTCAAAAAGGAATACGAAATACGGATACGTGGCCAAGTCCAGTGAATGGCTTTCACCATTCATAGGCTGTAAGGATCTTTACAACATACACAGGAAATAACCAACCACGCATGCATGAATAAATTAATATAACCAACAGAATTTACTTGAAACAAAATAAATAATTCTCAAATAAACCAGATCTAGAACAAGTTATAAATTCTGGGTTAAACTACCCAATACAAAAATAATCTAAGTAACAATTACATTCATTCAAAAATAGCAGGAAATAAATATAGCGAGAACTCCAGCCGACTAGAAAGTTTGGTCACCTACTCCTTCGGGCAGTTGGTCACCAAAGTCTGCAATTTAACAAATTGCATAAAGAGGAAAAAGAAACAAAATGGCTGTCAATGCAAGTTACGGGCCTCTTGCAGTGCATACAACAAGTACAGGAAAAGATAAACAATTATAGGGTAACAGCGGAAGCAAGTACAGAATAAGTATGGAATGGATGTAATAACCAAAAAAAAAATGACTAACATAAATCAGAAACGGATTCAAGTACTATGATGAGGTAACAGAGTGCAGGTAACACATGACAGGTGTCAAGTAGCATGCAAGCAGGTGTACGGGTAACAGGTGTTAGGTAGCATGTACAGGTAAATAGGAATGTGCAAGTGATCATGTTATTACAGGTCTTGTACTTAATCCTAACTATGTAGCACTTCATGCGTCCCAAATTTTACCACATGGTTGCTACATTCAAACAATTTACGTTTAGATTTCGTAGTGGACTGTATAGGGCTATGTACTCAGGTATTAGGTAAACAGGTACCGGTATAGGTAGGACCTACGGGTCCTTTTCTGAGTACACCTTCCTATAGGGAAGTGCATAGCCAGGTAATCAGGTAAACAGAATCATGTATCATGTAATCATGAAACGCGTAATAGGTGGGAACACGGCCCCCTTCCAAGTACACATTTTTATATTTTCCACTACTAGATCTTTCCCTTAACCCCAGCTTGATTATGTGTCATTATTATTAAAGCAGACATATAAGTGCACAAACAGGGTGAGAAAAGCATGGAAAGGAATAAGGAACAACTCAGGTTGGGTAGAAGACATACACAGGTGAAAGACAACTCATAATAGACTAGGATAACGAAATTTTCAATTCTGGACAGCAAGACAGTACTGCACCAAAACCAAGATTCCTGTTGCCACAAGAATGTAAATCTGGATCCATCAAAAAATCTAGAAAATAGATTCTCGGCCGAATTCAGCACATATATATAAGTCATATAATAAATACAGAAATAGGGCTCAAAATAGCATTATATACAAAAATCACGTTCAACCAGAAATCACAGAGTTATATTCATAAGCATGAAAATGACATAAAAGCTTACTGATTAAATCTAAGAAAAATCTGAAGTATTCCCTAGAATGTCTAGTATCAGTAAATAAAGTTTCATAATATTCCAACTCAGATAATATAGTCGAATAAAATAAGAAAACAGAAAAATACTGCAAGTTTGTAAATCTGAAACTTTAGACACAGCAGTACCAAAACAGCGATAGATTATAAAGTATAACTCGAAATCCAAATCCGTCAAAATGGTAGTAAAATAGATACAACAAGCTACATTTTATATTTACAAATTTTTTACCAACGGCAACTAGAATCAGGAACATGGTTATTTACTTAACAACGCACAGTTCTGAAAATATAATAGTTTGTTCACAATATAGAATAGTTTGTAAATATCATCAAATAAATCTACAAAAATTTGGGGTTAATCCCTGTCAAGTCTAGTCAAAACCAGCAAAATATTAGATCCAAATATTATCTTTAACATCAGTTTAAAAATAAATAACTATACATAATTCACCTAAAACAGAATCTGGAATTTCCAGCACATCTGTATCAAAACAGCAATAACTCATACCTCACAAATTGAAACTGAAGTCTATCGAAAATTCTGGAAAATAGACAATGAGATCTACAATTTATATTCACAAATTAATTTCATTTACTGACCTTGATAGGATCTAAAATACTGAAACAAAACAAGGTAGCAGCAAAATAAAAATCTTCTTATGCATTAAATCAAATAATTCATATGCAACAAATCCAAATTAAAACAAAATACAGCGCATGGTATAATAGATGTCCAAAACAATATGGTATGAGTGTTTAACAAGTGTACTACTAGATACTACAACCAACACATCAAGCATGCAACGAGTGTACAACATATCATGGAATCACAAAACAACATACATACATGCATCCAGAATTTAGTCCGATCTAAATTATTTCATGTCGTGTGTGTAACAAAGGACGACTACGGGATGGATCAACAAGTAGAGGCAAGATCTAATTAGGGTTTTCATGAGAATGAATCTAGAAACAAAAGCCACACTACATGCAGTATTTAGTACTTGTATATACAACAAAAGAATACAAGTTACTTACCTTATAATTGACGACGGATCCGACGAGAAAAAATGAATAACGATAATAGATTCCCGGGCACGAACACAATGCAATGGATCACGAACAAATCATGAACAAACCACGAACACAATGCATGTATCGCTCACGTGCACTCAAACCCAAAACTCGATAGATCAAACCGCAAGCACCCAAAGACACTACAGCAGCCAGGGGAGGAGGTGTGCACTGCGAGGAGGGGACGACGGCGGTGTGAGCGACATCGGCCAGGGGAAGGCCGAGGGGCGCGGCGCTGGCTGGCATTGCTGCTGGCTGGCGCTCGGGAGAAGGCAGGGAAGGAGGTAGGGGGCTCTGTTGGGTGCTGGAGGGGGATCAGGATGTAGGTCGGGGGGTGCACACAGGGTAGAAGGGAGAGGGAGATCGGGAGTTGCAGGAGGTAGGAGAAGGGTATGCGGCTAGGGCTTTAATAAAAGTAATTAGGTTTTTATTAAATAGTGGGTTATATAGGATGGATATTAGGGTTTAGGGGTAAAACGGGTTAGGGTATTGAGTCTCAACCCAAAAAGAACTAGAATAGGGTTTTAGGGTATTAATAGTTATTGAGTATTTGGGTATGAATAGGATCCAATAAGCGATAGGAAACAACAATAATAGGCCATGAACGAATAAAAAAAAAATAAAATCAACAAATCATCCGAAGATAAAATAATAGGCAGACAAAATTCTAATCAAGAAGATCAAATCACAGGCGACAAAACAAATAGATGAATTTATATAGAGAATGAAGATCGAATATACAGTTCAGAAGGAACAGAAGAATACAATATGAATAAACACTCAGAAAAAAGATAAATACATCCAAAACACAAGAAAAGAGAAAACAGGGATTATAGAACTTTAGCCCGGATGCCTTGCTAGCAGCCATTGAGGGGCCGACCTCTCCTCCCTCGGGGGGTACTTCTTGAAGTCTCTCCTCAAGACGCCTCACCTCAATATTTCGACAAGCCATAGCCAATCTCACTTGGCAGAGCTCCAACCTCGCCTTGGAGAGTTTTTCTCGAGAATCCGCGAGTCCCAATGTAGTGACTCCGAGTTGCGTGCAAAGACGCAGTGCCTCGTCAATCTGGGAAAGGCGAACAAAAAGATAAATTACTAAGATTGAGAAGCCACACGATGGTGCTATGGCTAAACTAAGCTACTACTGGGTGATCCGAAAGAAAAACAAGCCCACAACTGTTTCGAAACTTCATAACACTTGTAAAAAAAAAGAATTCATTCAACTTCAGCAAAAAAGTACAATAAGCGATGGTCAGTCCGCTATAGGGCATTTAAACAATTGCATACGAGGAGAAAAAAGAGCGACTAAAAAGCATGACGAAGATGGGAAGGAATCAGGGACCACCATGATAGGCGTCTCCAAAGGTACTGTGACCCCGCGACCGTCCTCCTCGGTTGTGTCCGCGGTGGTTGCGTGAGGGTCCTCCGCGATGTCCTCCCTCTCGTCCTCTTCTTCTTCCTCCTCTTCTTCAGTGATCCCCTTGGTCATCGGAGCAGTCTCGCCTTCGAGGAGATCATATAGGCAGTACCCTGACCCGTCGAAATCGGGGACGGGCGCCTCCACGTGATTCAGCGCCTGAGCATAGGACTTCTCCATGTTCGTGCGCATTTGCAGCTTCGCTTCAGCCCTAATCGCCTCTGCAGTTGCTTCAACTGCGGCCTCCCTCTCCCTCACTGCGTCCTCAATGGCCTTCGCAGCCATCTCCTTCTCTTTGTCGGCTCTCTCTGCCTCTCTGTTCGCCCTCTCTTTCTCAAAAGAGATCTATTCGCTCGCCTTAGCCAAGGCGGCCTCGAGGAGCTGGATTTGAGCCGCCGGAGACTCGGACAACCGTTTCTCCGCCTCAAACATTTTCACAGCTTTGGCGCGCTCCGACCTATCTCTATCGCTTGCCGCCTTAAGCTCATTCTCTTGTTCGACAAACTGCTCCATCATATGACTGAACTGGCAGGTGATCTACATGGACAAAGACGAGAGTTATTAAGTAAGAAAATCAACCAAGAAGGGACAAGGGGGGAGCAAGAGTAGACTCACCAACATGATTGCCTTAGCGATCTCGAGGGCATCATCGCCGACCGTCCCTGCTTTTAGCGCAGCGCGATCCTTCGGGGTTGGCAAATGCCAAACTGCCTGCATACAGCTGACGGCATCCTCGAGGAAACCGTCGTGCCTCATCACAAGCCAGTCGGGGACAAAAAGCTTCTTATGCTCCTTGGTTAGGATTGTCTCTGCTACGGCTATTAGAGGGGGGGCTTCGAGCGCCAATACCTACTCGATCGAAGTCCCTTCGGCGGTCAGAGCAGAGGGGTAGGCGGGGCAGATGTCTCTGATTCCAAGTTAACCACCGGTGCCGCCAACACCGGGGCCTCATAACCTTGGCAGACGGCGGCCCTGAGGTCGTCCTCTTCCTTTTCCTACCATTGGGGGCCTTATTGGCTACCCCCGTTCGACCAGACAGCATTGCCCTGAAATCCATACCCGGGGTCTCTGCAAAAAGAAAAGACGAGAAGATGGGCATGTGAAGAAGTTAAACTAAAACTAAAAACGGAGAAAAAATGCGAAGCATACTAGGGTCGATCGGATTGAGATCCCCCACCGAGAAGGACCTCCTCGGTTAACTCCTTCCAACCCAAGGGTTCACGAGCAAGGAGTTTGCCTACTATCTCATCCTCCTCCAGAGTCAGCGCCGGCTCGGCCTTTGGGCACTTCGGCACCTCCTCCCTCCACCTCGAGGGAATATTCCACGGCTCGGCACCTCGGATTAGGAAATACTTCTCCTTCCAAAACTTGATAGAGTCAGGATTGTCTATCAGCTTCACATGCCGACACAGCGATAAGTAGTACCGGTACTCCCTCCTACTCTTCTGATGGATGCGGTAGATCCTTCAGAGGATGGTGAGTTGAGGCGCGGCCCCTATCGCTTGACACTGAAGGACGAACCCGTTGACATGCCACCACATATTCGACATATACTGGACCGGGCTCAAGCCGTACCATTGCAGCACCTCGACCAAGAACGGGGGAATAGGCATGCGGAGATCGGCAAAGAATAACGGGAAGACGCACGTGTCGGGGGAAGTCGACGTACAAGCTCGGACACCCGCACCCAGAAGAAGGAAAGTGAATTCCTTTGGAATCTTGAAACTCTCTCGGATTCGAACCAGGTCCTTCTCTGTTAACATAGAGGGGATGTCGTCAACTTCGGAGTGCTCCCTCGGCCTGCTCTCCTCATACAAGGACGACCTCTCGTACACCACCTTGGCTAGAAGGTCTGCGGAGTATTCTCGAACCCCGCTAAGGTTCGACAAAGGACCCAGGAGCCTACCCAATGCCCCGGCTCGCCTCTCTTTCTCCACAATCGTTACCGATGTTACCGACCCTACTACCCCCTTCCCTTTGTCCAAGGTCGGAGCCACTACTAGCGACTGATCCTCTTCGTGGTCCGAAGTGGAGGTCTCACTCCCCGAAGAAACCCTAGATATCTCGCAAAATATATAAAAGAGAATATATAATTACCTTGATATGACAGCTACGGTCGGAATACTTCGCTGGAAAAAAAATTGCTTGGCCACGACCGCTAGTTGAGCCACCCAAGAGTGAAAACAACTTCTCAAAGAGTGAAAGTGAAGAATAAGAAAATGGGGTGGGGGTGAAGACTTATAGTAATTGAGGGGTGCTGCTTGGGCTTCTGAGGCATTTGGGCCCCCAAGAACGGGGAAAAGCCTAAGAAGCACTGAGTACCAAGCAACAGAAGGCGTAAAGGCGGAATTTCAAACGATGCCACAAACTTGCTGACCAGGCAATCATCTCAATATTCGTGTTAGATCAAGATCCAATGACCCTGATCTTGCCACGTCCCTCGGAGCCAAATCCGAGCAAACGTGTCACCGAACGTGAAATTGAGGAAAACTTCGTCTCAATATTCGTGCCAGATTAAGATCCAACTGCTCTGATCTTACCACGTCCCTCAGAACCAAATCCAAACAAATGTGTCACCGAATGTAAAATTAGGGAAAACTTCGTATCAATATTTGCACCCGATCAAGATCCAACGGCTCAGATTGAGCCACGTCCCTCGGAGTCAAATCCGAGCAAACGTGGCTCCAAGCATGGAAATGGCAAAAACGTCGCCTAAAAAAGGTGCTCGATCAAGATCCAACGGCTCAAATTGAGCCACACCCCTCGGAATCAAATCCGAGCAAACGTCGCTCCGAGCGTGAAAATGGCAAAAACATTCCCTCAAAAATTGCGCTCGATCAAGATCCAACGACTCAGATTGAGCCACATCCCTCGGAGTCAAATCCGAGCAAACGTGGCTCCAAGCGTGAAAATGGTGCAAATGGTCCCTCAAAAGCGCGCTCGATCAAGATCCAACAGCTCAGATTGAGCCACGCCCCTCGGAGTCTAATCTGAACAAACGTGGCTCCGAACGTGAAATAAGAAAAAACGTTGCCTCAAAAAATGCGCTCGATCCAGATCCAACGGCTCAGATTGAGCCACGTCCCTTGGAGTCAAATCCGAGCAAACATGGCTCCGAGCGTGAAATTGGAAAAAACGTTGCCTAAAAAAATGCACTCGATCTAGATCCAACGGCTCAGATTGAGCCACGTCCCTCGAAGTCAAATCCGAGCAAATGTGGCTCCGAGCATGAAGAAGGGCGAAACACCCCCCTCTCGATGTGCGCCCACAATCGTAGTGTCCAGATGCGGCCACGTCGACGAAGCTCTGATCAGCCCTCAGATCATTCAGAAAATCGTGACAGAGACTTGATCAATGCTCCAAATCGCTCCACCTTGATATTTATCCAATTTTTTTTATTTGTTAATTCGAATTAATAATTAAAAATTCAAGAAAATCTATATAATAAAACACAAAGAAAGCTATCAAGTGTCTCTCCTTCAATCTCCCAAAAATCAAAGGCCCAGATCTAACCTCACAAAACACATTCCCCCCCCCCTTCCCCCCCCCCCAAACTCAATTTCAAATCCCCCACCAAAACAGCTCCTTTATTTATTTAATTATTTTTCTCTCTCTCACTCTCTTTTCTATTCAAAAAATTAAGAAAATAAAAATATTTTTTTTTAAAAAAAAGAAAATTTTTAAAAGTTTAATAATAATTCAAAAAAATCACAAACTTATAAAATTTTTTAAAAAAATTATAAAATAAATAAAAATAAATAATTTTTTAAAAAATATTTAAAAACTTTAAAATTTATTTTTAAAAAAAAATAAAATTTTAAATTTTAAATTTTTTTTAAAATTTAAAATTTTGAAAATTTTAAATTTTAAAATTTCGAAAATTTTAAATTTTAAAATTTCGAAAATTTTAAATTTTAAAATTTCGAAAATTTAAAATTTTGAAAATTTGAATTTTTTTGAAATTTAAACCAAATCCAATGTCGAACCCCAATTAAGAGGTCGTCGCCGATATCTGATCCGCTGCTGATTTCGTATCAGTGACTCCCTTCCACCAAATCGAGCGTGAATATCAAGCAATTTCGTATCGGTGACTCCCCTCCACCGAATCGAGAGCCTCTATATGCGATGCGACGACTCTAATTTCATTTCAGTAACCGAATTCTCATTCTAATTTTTTATTTTTATTTTTTTGTGCAGGGGGTTACTCAGTTTTTTGCTAACTCGAATTTTTTGTGTGGATAAGATTTAAGTTCAAAGAGGTATGATTGTTTTATTTTTGGGTTTAAAATTTTTTAATTTGGTGATTTATTTGATGAGTTTTTTTATTGGTTTTGATTTGGTGGCCTCAATTTGGGCTTCCAAACCATAGCAGAACAGGTAAGTTAACTAGCAACCTAAAATAACTTGGCAAATATGCAACATTAATTTTGTTACTACAAGAGAAAATACTATCGTGAAGTATTCCCTTCACTAGTTATTAGAAATCATGGATAACATAACATATAAGAACTTTTAGTGTATGTTTGGATATATAGGATTAGGATGACTGGAGTTTACCAGTGATGGGTGCAAACTCTCTACTCAAGAAAGACAGCTAAAGTAAATTTATTATTTATCTATTTTGATTTTTTGTTTTATAAAGGTGCAATGGGGAGACAAGGTGGATTTAAAAGAAATGATTAGCTTAGATTAGAGTTTTGAAAAATTCATGTATTTCATTTTGGTTGAAATAATAATAAGAGCTATTTCAATTGCAAACTGAGTCTCAGACAAACAAATGTTTAGATTATTAGTATTGTAGATACCTTCACACATGCACTTGTGTTACCATTGTATTTAGGTAGTGTTCTTTTTCTCCTCTTATAAGAGATTTACCTCTTATAAGAGGTGGTCCCCCTCTTACAAGAGTTTTTTTAGTGTTCTTTTTTAACTCTTATAAGATATTTTTCTCAAAATATCTTATAAGCCTAAAAGACTTCTAGTAGCCTCTTTCAAATTCTTATAAGACTTCTATCACTTAAAAAGTCTATATTATCCCAAAGTCTATATTATAATTGTTACTAATTAAACTAGTTTATATATTAGTCTATAGTAGCCCGGAATATGCTATCCTAGAAAAAGTGTAATCATATACGTAGTTGACTATAATATGCTATCCTAGAAAAAGTGTGGGAATTCATTCTTCACAATCTCGAACAATTATGTTAGGGATGCTGTCGAAATACTGATTTATTTAAAGATATATATATTTACGTCCAGTAAGTACATTACTTGAGTTGTGGCTAGTTGATTTGTCCTGTTATGATGCCACCATGTCCAAATCCTACAGCCGGTCAAGGGTTTTTTTTTTTTAATTTTTTTTTAATTTTTTATTTATTTACAGCTAAGGGAGAATTTATATTAGCCCATTGACCTTAAATTTTTTTAATCCAACTTCTTTGAAACAAATTATTATAATTTATATTTATACATACTACTTTTCATACTAATTAAAAGTTTATAGTAGCCCGGAATTATAATTGATGATTTACACTGATTTGTGAATTTAACTTGCCATTAAACTAGTTTATATATTAGTAATTTGAACTTATCTTTTCTTGTCCTTCATCTCACTATTTTTATACTTTGGGGTAATATAGACTTTGGGGTAATATAGGCTCTTGTAAGAGGTGAAAAAAGAACAGAAATCTCTTATAAGAGGTTCTTATAAGAGGTTATTTTTATATAAAAAGAACACCCCAAAAAGAGGCTCTTACAAGAGGCTCTTACTGTAAATCTCTTATAAGCGGTAACCTCTTATAAGAGGAAAAAAAAGAACAGTACCTTAGACATGCTCATAGCGGTTATGGAATTAGAGTAAGCTCTATAAAACCAATATGATAATGTCTTGCATAACTATTACAAGTATTTAAAAGTGATGCTGAAGTTAAAAAAAACTCTATGCAATGTTTCTAACAAACTATATGCATTCCAGGTAGGTTCAAGCTAATGATCAAGAAGGCGATGGTTGAGCTTAAAGGTAGATATACTGTTTTCTCATATAATATGTTTACTACTTCAATTAATTTGCTAGACCTCCAAAACTATTTTATATAATCAAACCAGATGCACCGTTCCGAAGACGTGCCGTAGGCACGTGTCAACGAGCAAACCTAGTTAATTAATAATTCTAAAAAATAAGTATGAATTCGGAAAAAATATTTCGGAACTCCAGGATAAATAATTATTAATTATAATGATTAATTAATACTCTTTGAAAATAGATTATTACTTTGCAAAAATTGAATAGAAAATTTGAAAAATAAGTAAAAAATTAGAAAAATTCCAGAAAATCCAGAGAATAATTTTGGGCACTTAAGAAGCTCAGAATGGTACCATTACACCTCGAACAAGATCCGAACTCCCTCAAAAACTCCGATAAAATCCCGTACGCCAGTTAGAACAATAAAGCTACTCCTCAAAGGCTATTAAACTCGGTCTTCGGGAGTCGGGGGCTCGTGATATGGCTAAAAATATGATTAAATCGGAACCGTCCAAATTGGTCACGAATCTTAAAGCTCTCGGGGGTAAAACGGTAATTTTACCTACAAATGGGTCTGAAATGGAAACTGGGTCTTTCTTCAAAGCCCAATAACCCGAAAACGGATCTGTCCTATTGGGTATGGGTAACGACCCACTACAAACCAATTGAGATATTTAAAGAGTAATTCAAATTCGTGATTATCTCTAAAAGGCAGTTTAAATAGTCTCTCTTATCATGAAACGAGTTTAAACTCTATATCTTATCCAAAAATACCAGGACATAGAGATAACTGATTATCTCTAAATTGTCTCTTAAGGCGACCATAAATACCCCTTTCCCCCGCCGTAACAAGGTAATCAATCTTTTTCCACATAAAGCTCTTTCATAATCTTCCTGATTACTGACAAGAGCGTCGGATGGTTTGTCGTCGGGATCCATCCTAGTGTATCGAACTTTTTGCAGGTTCATGGCAGCGACGAGAAACCAGTCAAACGCCGGTGAAAGTCAACAAGTTTGCTTATTTGTTTCCTTGAAGAATCCAAAAATGCATTTGTTTGCACCCACACCAAAATTGGCAGCAACCGGACTCGAAGATGTACAAGTTTTATTCAGAAGTCGGTTAAGTAATTGTCCATCTTTATGGTCAAAGTAGGCTCACAATGTCTCTGCCTTTGTAGAATTGAGAAGATGAGCTTTTCCCCGGGGGAGATACAAAGAGGAGCTTTTCCATGGATAATCTATGAAGAGGAGATTCACCTTCGGGAAGCTATAAAGAGTAGCTTTGCCTCTAGAGAGCTAGCAGTTTCTCACGGAGGAGCTACAAAGAAGAGTTTTGCTCCCGGGAAGCTACGAAGAGGAGGTACAAAAAGGTGTTTTGCCATCGGGAAGCTGAAAGCGAGAGCTACAAATAGAAGCTTTGTCACGGAGGTTCTACAAAGAGGAGCTTCACCCCAAGGGAGTTACGAAGAGGAGCTTTGACATTGGGGAGTAACGAACAATAGCTTTGCCACCGGGAAGCTGAAAGTGGATCTTCACCACTGAGTAGGTACATAAAGGAGTTGTGCCATAGAGAAGCTATAAAGAGGAGCTTCGGCTATGGGGAGCAACGAAAAGGAGCTTCACCCCCGAAGAGCTACGAAGAGGAGCTTCGCCCACGTTGAGCTTCACCCCCGTGGAGATACAAAGAGGTTCTTTGTCCCCAAAGAGATCCGAAGAGGAGCTTCGCTCCCGAGGGGTTAAGCACGTGCACTGGAAAGTTGACAAGGATTTCCCAAGTGTTTTTGTCTCGACTCTTGCCTTCTTTGCGTTGTCACCTACCTGAGTTGAGCCTGGGATTTTGAGGGAGCAACTCTAAGGAATGGTTTTGATTTCGAGCTTGTGGCTTGGAATTAGCGAGCTTTGAGAGCAGCTCTAGGGAAGATCTAGACTTTGAACTCGCACAAGGCTATAGGGAAGAGTCGTTTGGAAGGTATGAGTTTATGGGGCAGCTATAGAGATGAGTTTGGACTCCGAGCTTGTTGGTTGGAGTTGGAAACTTTAACAAGTTTCATGAATAGTTCGAATGGTCACTTTGAGCCCCGAACTCGCAAGTTTGCAAATTGTGGGGGCGATTTCGAGCCATGATTGTGAACTCTAGACATATTTTTAAGAAAGTTTTTAATGAGTTGCAAGAGCAATTTCGAATGACGAGCCTTGCTTTGATCTTGATTGCTTGCAAGCTGTGAAAGCAGCATCGAGCCAAGCGTTGGACTCCAAAATTGGGAGTAGGGTTTTAACTAGTTGCAAGAGAAATTCTGAATGGTTAACCCTGCTCCGCACTTGCTTGCTTGCAGATGACTAAAGCGGCGTCGAATAATTTATTGGACTCCAAACTTGTTAGTAGATTTTTAACCAGTTGCAGGAGCAATTCCAAATGGTGAGCCCTGCTCTGCACTTGATTGCTTGCAAAAGACTAAAGTGGCGTTGAACCAAGTGTTGGACACTGAACTTTTTTATTTGAAAATTTCAACGACTTGCAGGAGCAATTCTGAATGGTTAGCCATGCTCAGCATTTGCTTGCTTGCAAGCAACTAAAGCAGCATTGAACAAAGTATTGGACTCCGAACTTGCTTTTTATAGGATTAGTGAGTGGTTAGGGCAACCTGAATGAAGTTGGGTAGTGAACTCATTGTCTTGGGTTGATGAGTTTTTGGTGTAGCTCGGGATAGGAGCTGTGCACTGAACTCATTGCTTGTACTTCCTTGAGGGCATAGCCGACCTCTTTAGGGGAGAGGCATCGAATATACGCCCAAACATCTACCAATGTGTGATCATTTTGAATAGCTCTCCTTCCACAATAAAAGGTATTGTGAGTTCTTTTCGGTGGGAGCAAATAAATATTGTGAGTTCTTTTTATGGAAAACAATAGAAGACCGAACATTTGCTTTTCACGGGTGTTGACCACCGTTAGGGCTGTAAATCGGACCGGATGGAACTGGACAACCATATGTTCAAGCTCGGACCGAAATTATACTCGGACAAGCTTATGTCCGGCTCGGTCTAGGTCTGTAATATCCCGGACGGATATTATATTTATATAATTATTATTTTTAAAGTTAAAATATTTTTATAGAAATTACTTGGTTTTACTAATAAAATGTTATCTGAGTATATATAATAGTAAGTATATATATGTATTGTATCAGTTTTGTGCACTTGTACAAAATCTTGAAAAAAACATTTTTGAGAAAATATCTGGAAAATCCTGGGCAGATATTAAAAAATATTATTTTATTATTATTTTATTTTTATTTTCAGAAATGAAATATTTTTGGTGGACATCACCCGGTTTTGTTAATAAACATTATCTATGTATATGTACTAGTCGGTAGATGACTGTTTTGTATCAAATTGATACTGGAATTTTTCGAGTTGGTAATAAAATTATTTTTATTATTAATTATGTATTAAAATATTTTTGGTAGAGATTATTCGTTTTAACTAATAAAAATTATCTGTATATTCAAATATATGTACGTATTTGTACTGTATCGATTTCGTACGCTTGTACGAAATCATGTAGTATGTGATTTTGGAAAAATACCTTTTATTTTGATCAATCATGATCAAAATGAAGGGTTGGAGATGATTTTGGGTGTTGATTGTAATTTAAAATTACAAATTGAACTCAAATTGTTTTGGCCACAAAGAATGAGAACAAGTGGCTCATTTTCCACCACAAAACACCTTCACTCTCACTTTCTCCTACTTAAGGCCGGCCAATCTAGGGTTAAGAAAACCCTTCTCATTTTGTGTGTTTCCATCACCATCTCATCCTAATCTCATCTCATCTCTTCTTCTACTTCTACTCCTTACTTGTTTTCATTTAGAAAAGAAAGAAAAGAAAAGAAAAGAGAGATCAAATCAAAAGAGGGGTTAGGTTTTCATGGGTTCATTTGTGAGGTGTTCTTGAAGAGGATCAAGAACAAGGAGCAAGGAGGAGAAGGATAGCTAGCAAGTTCTTCCAATCGATTGGGTGAGGGATTCTCAAATTCTATGCTTTGTTTTATTTGTTTTATTGTTGTATGTTGTTAGCAAATTGGACTAGAATAAAAAGCATGCAAGATTGAAGAAGTAGAACTCAAATAGAGCACTAAAGAATCAATTTTTAACTAGTATATAGTTAGAATTAATTATCTATACAAAAGGTGAAATTTTGACCCCGAATTAATTTTAGTGATTCTTATATGTGTTATTAGCATGCCCTAATTTTTATAGATTTTTTTTGAGTTATTTGGATGGGTGAAACGAACTTTTTCCCTAAAACAGCGAGAGTTTCGCAAAAAACAGCAAACCTGCTGTTTTGGGGTAACGTCGACATGTGTTCAAGGGGCCGTATCTTGGTGTTCCTTGCGGAATCTAAAAAAGTAATTAACTAGAGAGTTATAGTATATGTTCCCACCTTTCTAAATTGTATGATTTCGTTAAATTTCGATAAGCGGAGCAAAAGTTACAGGCTTTCGAAGTTTCAGTCTTTTTGTCAAATCTGCTGCTTTTGTTAGTTTTTGCATGTGTTCGACGGACGGTGGATAGAATTCCATAAGGAATCTGAAAAAGTAATCAACTAGAGAGTTGTAGTATATGTTCCCACCTTTCTAAATTGTATGATTTGGTTAAATTCCGATAAGCGGAGCAAAAGTTACAAGCTTTCAAAGTTTCAGTCTTTTGTCAAATCTACTGCTTTTGTTAGTTTTTGCATGTGTTCGACGGTCGGTGGATAGAATTCCATAAGGAATCTGAAAAAGTAATCAACTAGAGAGTTGTAGTATATATTCCCACCTCTCTAAATTGTATGATTTGGTTAAATTCCAATAAGCGGAGCAAAAGTTACAAGCTTTCAAAGTTTCAGTCTTTTTGTTAAATTTGCTGCTTTTGTTAGTTTTTGCATGTGTTCGACGGACGGTGGATAGAATTTCATAAGGAATCTGAAAAAGTAATCAACTAGAGAGTTGTAGTATATGCTCCCACCTTTCTAAATTGTATGATTTGGTTAGATTCCGACAAGTAGAGCAAAAGTTACAAGCTATAGAAGTTTCAGCTTTTCGTTGAAATTTTGTAGTTTGGTTAACTGTTTGCGTATATTCAAGGGTCAGGAATCTGAAATTCCTTACGGAATCTAAGAAAGTGGTCAACTAGGAAGTTGTACTAGATGTTCCCATCTTTCCAAATTGTCCAGCTTCGTTAGATTCCGATAAGTAGAGCGAAAGTTACAATCCTTAGAAGTTTCAGCTTTGTTGTGAAATTCTGTTGTTTTGCTTATTTTTATGTGTGTTCAGTGGACGGTGGATTGAATTTCATAAGGAATTTGGAAAAATGTTCAACTAGAGAGTTGTAGTAGATGTTCCCACCTTTCTAAATTGTATGATTTGGTTAGATTCCGATAAGTACAGCAAAAGTTACAAGCTGTAGAAGTTTCAGTTTTTTGTTGAAAATCCGCAGTTTGGTTAAACTATTTGCGTGTGTTCGATGGACCGGATTTTAGATTCCTTACAGAATCTGAAAAAGTATTCAACTAGAGAGTTGTAAGAGATGTTATCACCTTTCTAAAAAGTCTAATTTTGTCGAATTCCGATAAGCATAGCACCCGTTGCTTCTAGGCTGTCAGAAGGCTTTTTATGTCGCTTTCGGATTTTTCTTTGGTAGTATGTCTATTTTAGACTGTTAGTAGATTCTTCTGTTGCTTCTAATTATAGAAGATCGAGTTTTGCTAGTGAGCACGTTTTGTTGCTTCTAGGTTGTTAGAATACATGTATGGTTATTTCTATATGTTGTTTTGCTCATACGCAACTCGCCTGGCTCGTATGTAGTTGTTGGTCTCATACGTAGCTTATTTGGCTCGTATGTATGTTGTTGTCTCAAACACAGCTCGCCTGGCTCGTATGTAGTTGTTGGTTTCATACGTAGCTTGTTTAACTCGTATGTATTTTTGTTTACTCGTATGTAGCTTATTAGCTAGTACGCAGTTTGTTGAGCTCGTTTAGGGTGATATCATTGCCCTAGGGGGCATCGACCATCAAGACGTGTGTTTACCTTACTCCTAAGGGACTGTGGACGGGTCACTCCTCGTATACCTTCAGATCTTAACCGGTGCAGGTTGATCGTGGACCGGAGTGTAGACGAAATCCAAGATCAGGGTAGTAGCATGCGAATATGTTCGTATTGTCGGAGTCTTGGATCGATAGGCCATGAACCGGATCCTTAGGGATTCTGGTAAGTCTAGGTTGAGCTCCTAGTAGAGTTATCTTGCGAAGTCTAACTTAAAACCTAGCATGGTGTGTTAGTACTGTTGTCATCCCTAGGATTGTTCAGGGTTAGTGACATCGTTAGAGTAGTAACTTATGGCTATTATTACTTAATCTTTACTTATTATCATTTTCGCCGAAGGAAAAGAGTTGGAGTTAAGGGTGATACCTTATGATCCGATCTGTCCTACATGCCAGCACTAGGTGGTGTTATTGGGTTGTACCCTTCTTGTCAAAGAGATACGGTATGTGCCTTCTCACGGGTTGGGAGCACGTGATCCGTATCTCGTCTGCTAATTTCTGAAGTGCCATGATAAGGGCTGGCGGAGCTAGGGGATGGACCCCCCGGAACTCCGTCATGTTCTATGCCGAGGAAGCGAACAGGCCATAGACTACGATCTATGAGTTAGGGGGTCGCAGGGGATGCTTCGAGCTAACCTGTATTGCAGGAACTCCGAGGGTTCGTCTGGTTTTTGAGTGAGGTCCGGTACGCCGGGTAGTAATGGAAAACGGGGACACCATGAGCTGACTGCGAATGGTGGGATTAGACCGTTTTAGGGCAACCTCATCAGTCACGTTGTATCTTTAAAAACAAGCTGAGTACAAGAGTAGAATTCATGGTGCGAGTTCAAATCCCTATATACGAAGAAACGGCTCAAGATGGGGCGTATGTAGTATGGGATGCATACTGTTCCAGAAACTTGCTTGTATTAGAATAAGAGCATCCTCGCATTAGTTAATCTTGCATTAGAGTCTAAGTCATAGCATACACCGACACATCAATTATATATATACACGTTTCTCTTTTCATCAATTTGTTTGCTTAAAGTTGAGAATCGCTGCTAGTCATCAGCCTTAAAGTGTCAGTATATGTACTGACGTCCCCACTTCTATAGGTACTGGATTGCAAAATTACAGGTACTGGATTGCAGAAGTACAGGTACAGGATTCAGGAGGACTCAAGGCAAGAGAAGCAAGGAGTCGATTTTATTTAAGTTTTCCGCTGTAATATATGTTGATTACTATTGTTTTTTTGTAACAATTGTTATAATTTATTTATTTGTTGGAAAGCATCCAAGTGAAGTACCAAGTGTTGTTCTTTATTCATTGTACTCTGATGTAAATTGTTGAAAGTTGTAACACTTGGGATTGTAAAGGTATTATTGTAACACTGTTGTAATGTATTGCAATTTGGTAACATTCAGACTTGTAATATATTTATGTTGAATAAAAAGTTTTAAATTTTCCTGTTTTTTGTGTATTTTGGCTAATTGAAGGAAAGATTGTGGCTTATGTCACGGTTTCTCAGTGTATGGAAATCGGGGCGTTATAAGGTCGGACAAAATTTTTATAGTACCGAATTTCGGTAAATCATCGGACCACAATAATACTAGGACGGACTTATGTCCGGCTCGAGCTTGGTAAAACATCAGGCTTAATAATTTGTTCAAGTTCGGTTCGTATAATAGTTCGGACGGTCCACTGTCGGGCCATTTCTCGAGCCGGACTCGGACGGACTACAAACCGTCCTGTTCATTTTACACCCCTAACCGGCGTAAACTGTTCTTGATTCTGAAATTTGACTACAGGGACATTTTGATCACTCTAATTGACATAAAAATAGCATGAAACACCGGGGTTGGCCCCAACAACAGACCCTCTGACGCCAAAGTTAGAAAACTCAGAATATACAAAGAGTTTTGTGAGCGAAAATTGTGATTACCTGGTTTCTAAAGAGGTCATGAGGTAATTATAGTCGATATGGGGCCAATTTCAATGTATTGAATTTATCTGTACTTCCCGATATTTTGATAAGGTTTACTATCCTCTCATTCATATGTAAAAAAATCGAGTCAAGACTCTTCTCTTGATAAAGATACAGAGTTTGTAGACCCTTTTTTATGCATGGAGAGATAGAAGTAGTTACCTCTGGTGATAGAGAGTTCAAACTTGCTTCTTTAGATGAACATCGACTCCTTCAAGTTAGACTGTCTTGGCAGTACCTTATTGTAGGCCGGATCGAGTTGATGGGCCTGAAAGTGGCCCAACTTCCTCTTACGAGCTTGTATCTACTTAAATTTACCGTTTTACCCCTAAGAGCTTTAGGATTTGTGTCCAATTTGAACGGTCATGATTTGGTTCTATTTTTACCCATATTATAAGGAATTCAAAAGTAATTTAAAAGATGGGTTTTCTGTCTAAATTAGCAGTGCTTAAATAACTGTATTTATCTTAATTTTTAAGGTGAGATACAACAACAACAAAATCTTTTTCCCAACTCGTTGGGGTCGGCTACATGAATCATGGTTTTCCATTCTGCTTGGTTTAGCGCAATATTTTCTGTAAGGTCACAAGCTATCATATCTTTTTTCACCGTTTCCACTCAAGTTAGTTTAGGTCTTCCTCTACCCCTAACTCTACACTCAATACTTATCAAATTACTCTTTCTAATGGGGCACTAGGCCTACGTGTAACATATTCAAACCACCCGAGGCGATTCTCTCTTAACTTATCTTGGATTGGAACTACCGTTAGCATGTCCTATATATGCTCGTTTCTAATTCTATCATTCCTTGTTTTACCATATATCCATTTTAGCATCCTCATCTCCGCTACACTCAATTTTTTGATATGTTGTTTCTTTATTGCCCAACACTCTGCTCCATACATCATTGCTGGTCTAACAGTCGTCATATAAAATTTTTCCTTCAACTTCAAAGGAATACGTTTGCATACAAAACACCACTGACAGTTCTTCACTTAAGCCACCCCTACTTGGATCCTATGTATAACATCTTTACAAATCTCCCAATCTCTTTGTATAATCGAGCCTAAATATCAGAAACGGTTTCTCTTAGGTATCCCTTGGCCATCAAGCTTCACTACTTCCTCAGTTGTGTTCCGAATATCACTAAAATTACACTCCATATACTCTGTTTTAGTTATGCTTATCCTAAAGCTTCTACCTTCCAAAGTTTCTCTCCACAATTCTAATTTAGCATTGATTTCTGCTTTAGTCTCGTCCACTAAGACGATGTCGTCGACAATAATTTTTAAGGTACGATAATTTAGTTATATTAACTGAAAAAAGAGATAGCTTCAGTTACTATAACTTAACTCCATTACCGGCCACGTCTAAAGATTGCATACCTCTAAATCCACTTAAAAACTAGATATACACACATAGCATTGGTATAAAATACCCGAAACCCGGACCCGGAATTGGACCGAAACCGACCTGACCCGTTGTACTTTGGAAAAAAAACCCAAAAAATCAACATAAAAATAAATATTCTAGCCTCATTCCTCCCCTCATTCCTCCTCAATTCTAAATCTTCCTTTTCCAAACTCAAAACTCATGTCTTTTTCTTTTCTCCTCTATTCTAAATCCTCAACTCACCGCCTCCGCTCGCCACTCACACTCCCGCTCCTACCTGAACGGGTAGGAATATTTTAATAGGACCCTGATCCGGAACCGGATCCGGTCCTCACGGTCCGCGTCCGGGTCTGGGTCCATTTTTTGGACCCGTAGGGAACCGAATCCGGATCCGGATAGTGAAGAACCCGACCCGACCCGACCCGATACCAATGCTATACACACACACATTTCCAGACAAGACCTTAGCCGGTTTGGATCTCAATTGCATCCCATCAATCCTAATCGGATCCATGAATGGATAATCCGAACCAACTGTGTAACCCGCAAATTATATAATTAGCCGCGATTGTTAAACTCTCCCTCAATTTCTTCATCGTCATCCCCTCTCATCCCTAAAATCCCCCCCCCCCCCCCCCCCCCCCCCCCCCCCCCCCCCCCCCTCTTCGTGGAAGAGCTCTTGATCTGCTAATTTCTCCCGAAAAGGTAATATTTTTATTTAAAATCCTCCTTTTTTCTTCTGATTTATTTGCAATTTAGGCTTTCTTATAGGATCCCCCATAATCCGACCCTACACGATCCAGTCATTTAAGAACTAGGGTTTCGCCCAATTCGCGATTTAGGGTTTCTGATTAATTTCATGAGCTGTTGAGATTTCCACTTCCGAATTTGATTAGTTTGTTGGAATTTGAGGGTTTCTTTGCTATTGGATTAAATTGTTGGAATTTGAGGGTTTCTTTGCTAATCGGATTAGTGGTGGCAATGTGAAACCCTAATTTTGGTTAGTTATGTTTGATGATTTGTAAATTTATGCAAGTTGGGGATTACTTAAGAAATGATTTTGGGGGAACCCTAAATTTGTCAACTGAGTTTTGTAGATAAATTGTTAATTGATTGGAGAGATCTGTTGTTGTATAAAGAAGTAATCTTTATTGAATTTCTTGTGGTTTGGTTAAATTAACTTATAATGTCATATGCATATTTTTACATCATATATGTTGAATTTATGCAATTTGGAATTAATTAATTGATAGAAAGGATTGTGTGAACACTGATTTCACTAGTTCGGATTTATATTGTTAGACTTATGCATCAAATTTATGGATAAATTGTTGAAAATATATTTTTGTTGATCGGAAAGAGGTGTCTTCGGATAAAGACGATCTCTATTACTCCCTATATCCTCAAATGTATGTCATTTTAGGTTTCTTCACACTATTTAAAAAACTCCCTAAATTATCATTAGTAGAATTGACATTCATATTAAAATAGCTATTAAACGAGGTACTCATAGTAAACTTCCACAAATGCCCTCCTCAACAAGTTGTTTAGGTGAAAAAAGAGTAGTTACTAATCTGATAAAAGAAATCATTAATGAACTCTTGAAAAGTTTAAACATTCCCTTGCAAACCTAAAGCGGCAAATAATTTGGGGGAAAAAGGGTCTAGAATGACATACATTTTGGGTTGGAGGGAGTAAATAATAAGGTCATATGCATGTTTTTAAATCATATATGTTGTTGAGTGTTTGGTATATAGTTCTCTTCTGATCAAAGCTTAAAGAATGCAGTCGACCCAGAGCCTTTAATTTTCATCGCGAACTCTACTATGGAGAAAAAGGCAAACCCTGGCCTTTTTGTTAATGATGGGTCGTTTATGGAAAGGTTTAAACAACTTCAACAAGAGAAGCAAGAGAAGATCGCGTCTGTAAATCCCAATTCCAATGCTTCAAGTGGTTCTTCAACCCTTGTGAAGCCTGCTCTCATTTCTAACAAGAGGCCTTTGGAGATAACGGCGAATGATGGGAAGAAGCCTAGTCCTGCATCAAATGGGAAGTTGGCTTTTAGTTTGAAGCAGAAGTCGAAGGTTGTGACACCTGTTGTAAAACTTGGTGAGGATGATGAAGAAGAGAGAGGGGATTTGGGAGGGGGGAGGGGCGAGGACTCGGCAAAGAGACAGAAGTTCGGTGCATTGGGTGTTTCTCAGCTTTCAGCACAGCAGGATGATGGTGGTAAATTTTATTTCCTTGCACATTATAAATACAGGGGTGGGTGTGGAATTGGAGTTTGTTTCATTTATCTACTTCAATTTGATTCAGTTGTCTTTGTATGTTATTGGGATTACTTTATTTGTACATAAATATTTATTATTTGCCCAATTCCCCTTCTAGATTACACATGAACACTTTGGTTTGTTCATAGGATCTGCCCACAAATGAGAGCTCTCTGACCTTATTGACCTTATTGTGAGATTGTTGGGCTCACAATCTTGTGAGACCAAGACTCACAATAAGGTGGGATACCTCTCTATGGTAGGGGGGGCTATGAATTATCTTATCTGTTCATCTGGTTGTACATTCTTGAAGTAGACGATGTGAGATCAAGTCATTTAGAAGTGTGACTTTCATCATTTTAAGTAATACATTACATATATATATATATATATATATATATATATATATATCTTATCAGTAAGATATTAAATTTGGTCTTGAGATGAAATTTAAAGGATGAATCTTAACCATGTAGTAAATTGCAATTAGAATTAGATACGTGTTACTATTCTTAGAGTTTGTGGAAGCGTAATCAGTAATTAAGGCATTGTTGAAAGTTCTGCAGCTAATATCTTTTTAACCATCATCCATGGTGGAAGATATTGATGAAAGATTTGGAAAATGTGGCACACCTACAATTTGCATTCCCTTGTTCATGCTCCTGGTATTAATAAGTTCTTTAAGTGACATGCAGCACCTCCTCTCCCAAGTGATCCTACAGTCAGGACAGTAGCAGACAGGTTAGCAATGTTTGTTGCAAAAAATGGGAGGCAGCTTGAGCATATTACACGTCAGAAGAATCCTGGAGACACTCCTTTCAAGTACGGATGCATTACCATTACTGTTTATGCAACTCTTTTGTTTTTATACTCGTGGCTTGACAGTTACTAGTATCTAATATCTATCTCAAGTTTGCACTCAAATAGCATATTAGTAATCCCTCTCTTCCATAATGTGTATGAAGTTCAGTCATATTTTGTAGGATGCGTTTCTTTGTGCTTTTCTCAAAACTGTGAGTTATTGTGAGAGCTTCTGCTGCTAGGAGTATTTAGTTTGTACATCTTTCAAAAAATGAAAGAAAACATAAAGAAAGAAAGAAACTCTTAGATTTTAAGTAGATTTGTTACCATTAGTTGCAAATTCTTGCCTAACATGATGTGTTAAAGTGTCGTGTTTCTTAACCATTGAGCCATAGAAGCAATCCTCGCTGTATTATGTGGTTGACTTGCATTAACTGGTCATGTACTGCTAACTAATCTGTAATATTCTATTTTTATTGTTTTGGGATTGGTGTGGGAAAATCTATAGATCTTAGATCGGTGAGGCAAGATATATAGATTTTGGATCTTAGCTTCATGTGTGACTTAGAGCTACAGAATTTCCCTAAAGCAAATATTTCTTTCCCCTTGAGGCTCCGATGATCCTTTTTGGGTTATGTAAAACCCCTTTCTTGTCCACAGTTTTGCTAATTGTTCCACTCTTAATTAAGAGAGAATTGATATTATGTTTAGAGCTTGTGTTTTGTTGTTAAATCATTGATGGATCTACTACATTGCTTATCAAATTTGATGAGGGAAAGGTTTATAGATGATGAGGATTGTAACAACTAAAGGCTCATTTAACTTTGGCCCGCATAGTCCAGATGGGATAGTTGGTAAATTATTCATTGCACTTTATGACCTAAAGGGGATAATCTGTGGAGTATAGGGTCTAATCTAATTTAACCTTTTATCCATGTAATTGATTTTTCATTGTGAGACTATTATTCGAGCCACATCCTCAACAATCTCCACCTTGGTTCGAATCTGGGAGAGCAACCATATAACCAGAATTTTTAAGGACTTCAGAGATTCATGGTCTCCATCTTATACTATATTTCACGTGCTTCCCCCATTATTATTTTTTGACTTGAGTCTGCCTCCATCACTGTGACTCAGCACCCATGCCTCCTGCCAACACCTCATTGACTCGGCAAGTTACATTACCTCCCACCACTTGTTGATTCGACATCCATGCATCTCGTCGACTCCTCATTGCCTCGGCAAGGCAATGTCGATCCACCAACCTCATGACTTGATAAAGCCTCTGCCACCAATTGACTTGACACAATAACTTTTGCACAAGACTCAATAATATCTCGACATCAGCCCAATATCTTCACCATGGGCTCTAATATCATTTGTAACAACTAAATGCCCATTAACTTTGGCCCACATAGTTCAGATGGATAGTTGGTAAATTATTCACTTTCCTATATGACCCAAAATGAAAAGGGTTAATGGGTCTTTAGTTGTTATAAATTGTATCTTTGTAGTTCTCAAAACACACAAAGATCTAATGCACCAATAACAAGATTCTAGACAAACACAAGAACAAATCGATATGCAGAGGTAATCAATACTTCTTACTCAAAAAGTATAAAGATAAAAAAATTTCTCACTAGATTTTTTGCTCCAAAGTCTCTCAAAACAAATAGATTTCTCCCTAATCCTCACTTTTTCTTTGACGGCCACACAATGTTGGAATAACCTTAGAATCGTACATCATACTACATATATAGGATTACAATGAAAAAGATCTCAGCAGTTGATCCAATTCTCGAAAGTGCGCCTATTGCGGTCGATTGCTTTGAGTCTCGCCTAGTCAGAGAGCATGGCTAATGGTTGCGGTCGACTGCCCTCCTTAACAGTCGACTGCTTCATCTTGGTCAAGAGCATCCTGGCAGTTACAGTCTACTAGATTATAAATGCAGTTGACTACATCCTGCTCCTCTTGCTGATGTTGCTGCCTTTTCTGCTGTTGTTGTGCTTGTGTATTTGGATCCACAAATCCTGACAAATTTTCACTTGGATCAAAACGTTTTCAAAAAAATGCATCCATCTCAAATTACCTCTGCTAGCCTCTCACTCCTTGTGAAAGACCGAGTACCTTTCACTCACGTGCAGAGCACCTCACACCCCACCACCACGTGGAGTGCACAAACACCCATCATAGACTCATGAAGGACATACCCCATCATATTTCGCATAGAGCACGAATAATGGAGAAACACTCTGCTTTTCATTGTGTCAGATTTTGTGTAACTAGACTCCCCAATTAGCAGAATGCCAGAATCTTTGCCAACACCGGGCATGGTATAAAATTTCTCAAGGCCAAGGCACCCTATGTATTCGAAGCCTCCATAGACACCTTTACAATATCCACAAACTGCAAAACATCACTCAAAGTCTCACTTTGACCAACTCGGCCATACTCATCAATATCATCCCGCATATCGATATCATTGCTCTCAACATCACAAGAGACTCGAAGTTTTCACCATATCACAAAGAACTCTCGTAGCAGCAAATCCTTGTTCTCCTCTAGGATCCATCTTATCATGGTCATCAACTTCCACTAAATATGTAATTTCTGCACCCACCTCATAACTCTTAGATTTGGCTGTACTCCATACAACCTACGTCTTGGTTATGGCCGATAGTCAAGTACAGGTGAAACACCTCGTATCTAAGTAAGTACATCGGTCCCTCATGCTTTCCACTTGCTACAATCTTTGAACCTGTAGTTTACACCACTTTCCACTACCTAACATCATCGGCCAACCCTCTTTGTCGAGCCTTCCTGTTGAGATAAGATTTTCTCTCAAGTTTGTGACATGCCTTGTTTCCGGCAAGACAATTTACTTACTATCATCGGCTTTCACGCGAACCATTCCGGTTTTAATCATAGAGCACCGTTGGCCGTTACCCACAATTACATCTCCTAAAGAACTCTCTTTGTAGTCCACAAACACCTCCCTTCGAAGTGCAATAAAAAGCACCTGAATCTATGCATCAATCTCACGTGTCCAACTCCACCATTGCTGATAAACATAACTCTTCAAGCTTTGTTTCATCGGCCACCACATTGGCTTGCTTTGATTGCTCTTGTTTTTTTTCATAAGGGCCTTACAACTACCGCATTTTATGGCCCCACTTATGGCAATAGCCGCAATACCAACTCTCAGGTCCACCATCACCGTCGTTGTCTTCAGACCCACTATCTAGACCCACTATTTGACACATTTTTTAAAATTATTTTTCTTTTGATTATTCTTAGATTTCCCATGTCTCTCAATTCGGAGTGCAAATTTGTTAGAAGATGATAGAAACTCTCTTCCTTCTCACCTCCTCGTTCATGCTGTAGCTCACAACATTCTTCAGAGTAGCCGAATCTGTCATAGTGCATGTAATAATATGTTCCACCACACTACAACAGTCGGGTAGATTAGATAAGAATAACAATGCATGTGCTCTCTCTGAAAACTTCAACCTTGACGATTCCAATTGATTGTATATCATACAGAAATTGTTGACTTGCTACCGAACCCCTTTCTCCCAACTTCATTTTAACCAATTTCTTCAAATGAAGAATTTGATTCAACGTCGACGGTTTCTCATACATATCCGTGAGAATCTTCATTGTCTCCTTCGTGGTCTTTTACCTTCGAGATGTGAATTGCCACTTTCCTACTCAATGTTAATCAAATCGCTCCAAAAGCCTTTTGATCCAAACGATTCCATGCTGCCAAGATCTTCGCATCCTTGTCAGCTCTTTCCGACTTCTCATCAAACAATGGTCCATCTAGATCTTTTTCACGGAGATACCCCATCATCCGGATCATCCACATCGCAAAATCTAGTTTCATCGAATTTTTTGACTTGACTTGTTATCGGCCATTACGAAAACCTATGTTCTCATACCACTTTGTAGTGCCCAAAACGTCCACAAAGACCTGATGCATCAATAACAATATTTCAGACAAACGTGAGATCTCACAAACACAAGAACAAAATGATGTGCAGACTGTGCTGAGGTAATCAATTCTTCTTACTCAAAAAATATAATGATACAAACTTTTCTCATAAGATTTTCTACCCCAAAATATCTCAAAACAAAATAGAGAACTCTCTGTAATCTCTCACTTAATCTTTGGCGGCCACACAGTGTTGGAATAACCCTAGATTCGTACATCATACAATGTATATAGGATTGCAGTGAAATAGATAGCAATCGTTGATCCAATTCCCGAAACTGTGCCTGTTGCGGTCAACTGCAAGAATGGGCAGTCGACTACTTTGAGTCTCACCAGGTTAGAGAGCATGGCCGATGGTTGTTGTCGATTGCACCCTCCTTGGCAGTTTACTGCTTCATCCTGGTTGAGAGCATCCTTGCAGTTGCAGTTAATGCAGTCAATTGCATCTTGCTCCTCTTGCTGCTGCTACCGTTTCTGCTGCTGCTGTGCTTGCTTATTTGGATCCACATATCTTAACAAGGATATGGGCCCACCGTATATTTTTTGGATTTGAACTTGATTTTTTATTTAGATATGTTTCAGATATGATTTTTGATTAGATCTTTTTCCATTTAGGTTTTTGTTCGATACAAGCTGTGCAGACTACAAATACTATATGTATCGGCTTTTTGAAGAAGAAATGGCTCTTGCGCAGACCCAGGGTTGTCAGGCAACAAATACCAGTGAGTAGAGAACCTATATATATTCCTTTGTGATTTTTTTGTTGGGCATTGTAGATAACTGGAGTTTTACTATATGGGTTTACAAATAGTCACAAGAGAATTTTATTTTTCAAAGGCTAACTTAAGTTGATCTTGCAGATGCTATGAGCAACACAACTTCCAGATCATCCGGCAATTCTCAAAGGAGTCGTAACCAACAACACTCTAATTACCAGACTCCTGCTTCAGCTTTGTATGATTCCAGTGAAGATACAAGGTCTTACACTAATGGTATTCTTCATTTTCTTTCTTTTTAAGTGGAAGATTACTTTTACGACATGATTTTGAGAATCTAGTGCTCTTTCATATAAATATTATATTTCTACGCTGCCACTCTTTTACAGAGTTCAGTTTTATTTATCTGTTAACAATGGTAAACAGTTATTTTATTTTGTCAAGACTACATATGTAACCATGTTTTGTAGAAATGCAATACTACTCATGGCATGTGTAGTGTTCTTTAGAGAAGCTGTATCACAAAAGATTTAAGATTCAATGGACATTGCCCTTATCCATGACTGGATTATCATGAAAGTGATAAAATTGATTGCACTTCAGTACTATTTTGCATGAGATGAGCATGTATAGAATTGCAACCAAATAAAGTGAAAGCTCTTTTCTTATTCAGACTTGGGATCATACAGGTTAGCTAACATAAAGCAAGTAGTTAAGAAAAGGCTATTCCAGCGAAGCACTTGAGTTTAGCATATTTGATAGCAGAATCTAAATATATGTAAGCTAATTTCGTAGGGCAACATTTTTCATGGTCGTAAATGATCTTTTTTCCCCCTTTTTGAGCATGCTTATAAATGGAGAAAAATTGAAGGACAAAACTAAAACTAAATGCCCAAGATGGGGTAAAGCAATTCAGTTCCAGCAATATATTAAATAAGACAGATGGCAAATTTCATACTTAGAATGGAAGGGGAAGTTATCTTTTAATTTGAAAGTAGGGAGGAAGAGAGGAGTTAGTAGGAGCAGCTTTGTGGGGTAGAGGATGGCGATAATCAGAGGTGTTGTACTGCTCCGGAGTTAAGAGGGGAGTCAGTCAGTATCGCGGTAGAATTGCTGACCATCCACTGTGCACTCAGTGGACAGGAATGGTTGTTTGGATCCAAATTTATGAGAATGTGATAGGCGTGGGCTTAATTTTGTTCATAAAAATCATTTTCTTTTGTGAATGTAAATGTTTTATGCCTTTCTAATACTGGTGGGCTACAGGAGCTACTTCTGTGTGATCAATCAAGCATGCATAATCGGAACATTGCAAAACTGATGTTTGTCAGGCCTAAAAAAATCATATGTAGAAGAGAAAAAAAATTAATGCATGAAGCAAATTAAAATTTAAGATAGTTCAGTGAAGTTCTAACCTATTAGGGAAATTGATACTGATAGTATGAAGGAATCACTGAATATTGGCACGTATTGCATTTTTTACTGTTGGAAATGAAATAAAATTTTGACTTTATACCTTGAAAACTCTTTACTTGCAGGTGAATCCAGTGGGCCTTCTTCTGCTGATCCTATTGCCATGATGGAATACTACATGAAAAAAGCTGCACAGGAAGAAAGAAAGAGGCCACCCAAACACTCAAAAGATGAAATGCCGCCGCCTGCTTCTCTTCAAGGTCTATATTTGCGGTCATTGTTCCTTATATGATGAATTAAACAAAAATGAACCTGTTACCTTCTTTATATGTAATTATTCTAAATCTGAATTAATGAGATAGTCTAGTACTCTGCATAGTTCTAATAAGAGAATGTTTAAGAACACTAACGTTTATCTTTATGGCATTTCAAACATTTTCTTTGTTTGAACTTGTAGATCCTGGAAAGAAGGGCCACCACATGGGTGATTACATTCCACCTGATGAGCTCCAAAAGTTTTTAGCTACTTGCAACGATGCAGCTGCACAAAATGCTGCTCGAGAAGCTGCGAAGAGGGCCAGAATTCAGGCTGACAATATTGGGCACAAGCTTTTATCCAAAATGGGATGGAAAGAAGGTAATTGCTCCAATGGTGTCCTTGGTCTAATCAAATTTCTGAGAATTTTATGCCGGTTTAGTTATGGTTCCAGCCTTCCAGGGTCAAACTTGATTGCTTTTTTGCCTTTATCATAGTTAAGTACATACTATCACTTTGACTTTGTTGACAAATAAAATGAATGAAGTATAAAATACAAATGGAGCAATGATATTTTGCTTTCCCGCCCTTATTTGCTTTATCTCTATCCTTTATATAGATGACCTGCTTCCCTATAAAGGTGTAAAGTTTCTTTAGCTTACTTACAAGTGACCTGGTGAAGATCTGCCCAATTAACAAACGCTTCAAGGCTTTTCATAGATCTGCTTGATAAGAAAAGCATTTTTCACTTGTATAACGATGAATTTTTGTTCATGGTAACTGTCTGTTATAAGGGTGTGTTTGGTTTGGATGCAAGTTCATGTTGAAGTTGAAATTGTAAGTTGAGATATAAATTTCCCTCCAACCTTTTTGATTTAATTACCAAAGCCACCTCTGCTTTTTAGAGGGAAATGGTGGCTGTAGTACACGTGGAATGTGAAAAGGAAAGGGAATTAGAGGTTATGTTGGGAACTGAATCAAAATGTTTGGAGGGGCATTCAAATTTGCACTTGCATCCAAACCAGAAAGCTCATAAAACTGTGAGGCTAGTATGTTATTGATACATTGGATTTGCTACCATAAACCTAACAATTAGTTAATCATATATCCTGTAAAACCTCATGGTTAATTGCAGGAGAGGGGCTTGGAAGCACAAAGAGTGGGCGTGCAGATCCAGTGATGGCAGGAGATGTGAAAAAGGACCATCTTGGTGTCGGTGCTCACCAGCCCGGGGAGGTTACTCCAGATGATGACATTTATGAGCAATATAAGAAGCGGATGATGCTTGGGTATCGCCATAGACCAAATCCTCTGGTACGTTTACTTCTTAATTTTTTTTGGTGGTACTCTTTCATTTATTTTTTCTCAATTTAGGTTCGGCTTATTGTTATGTGTAATGAATGCCATGATCGCTCCCATGATACTATTGCACTATCTAATATAATACTAGTAATTTACACGTGCAATGCACGTCTTAATATATATATATATATATATATATATATATATATATATATATATATATATATATATATATATATATATATATTTTAAAGTAAAATTCCAATGTAGTCTGAGACCTCTTTTATATTAGTTATGCACGGGCAATGCACGTAAGTTGGTAGATTTACAAACGACAACTCCCAACTTAATAGTTATTGATAGATATGACATAATTTCATTGCACCACCCAATATTTTGGAAACTTGGGTCATCAAGAATATTTTCTTTTAGATGGAGTACTCGTAGTGCTGCTAGTGCATAGTTGTTACCCTACTGCTATAGTAAATTGAGTTAATGTGGGCTGATTTGCGTTATCTGATTCTTTATCACTGCAGGGCAATCCTAGAAAATCGTACTACTAGTATGCATTTATGGCTTTTCAAAGCAAGATGCTCTTTTGATTAAATACATCCATCCAGTCTTGATGCCACACTGTTCCATTTCATGATATTTGGGCGTTACGGAACTCAGTTCCCCAGAACTATAAAACGGATGCCCGGAAGCGCAACACTGTAGCTGGCTTCAACAGATAGAATCGTTAAGTTTCTTTGTGCATCTTTTTTTGATGATACTGGGTGCTTTTAGTTTGTTACGTGATCTCTTTTCAGCAAATACTGCTCCCTCCTAAATTTTTGAATTTGGTACTATTGTTCATGTTATTTGTTTCAAAACTTCTTTTTTGAACAGGAACATGCCTCCATGTTATGAGCCCAGACTTATTTGTTCCATTGCAAACGTACTTTTAAGTTGCAAATCACCCAAGTCATTGTTGGGAACAACGGCTTATGTTATATTAACACTGAAGCTGTTGTTGGACAATGGCTTAGGTTTATAACCTAAGTTGTTGTTCCCAACAATTTCAGTGCTCTGCATACCTGTTTGTACAGGATCTGTTTGCAATGGAGCATTTCTCATATATAATATATTGGTCTTTGTGCTAATGTTCTTAGGAATAATTCAAGTTCGGTCCCATATGTTAGTGTGTTCAGACTTCAGAGTTGGAAATTAATTTCTTGCTCTTCTGTGTGTGATCTTAAAGATGATGGAATGATCAATGGTGGGATGTAGATTATAGTGTCGTTTTTACCGGAGATATTACTCATAAGGGACTTCATATACATGATATATTCTCCTTTCGCAACACAATTGGTTTTACAACACAATTGGAATAGTGCTTAATGGTTCCAGCCATCATGCGAACTTCATCTCGAACATATCTTCTCTTCAAAATTTCTAAATGGCTTCATCTAAATGTTTGATCTGAGGAGAATGACGAGCACAAAACCTACAAACTATGAATTGACGATAGATGAATATAACCTATATGTATAAATGAGAACTTTATTTCTCTTTTGGACCCAACCACAAACAGCATACAAAGAATCATGTTCCTTTAAAAAGTAGACTAGAGAAACTAGCTCAAACATTTTTACTTTTTACTTTACTGCCATGAACCTGCTTTATTACTCATGTCCATCATGAACTTGTTTTGCTATTTTCCTTTACGACTATGAAGTAGTGATGTAAAGTAAAAAATCAAAACATATTTGTGGTAGTAAATTCAAAAGAAAAAGCAGTTCATGAGAGCATCCACTATCGTCTGCTATGTACTTAAAAAATAAAAAATATGAGAAATTTCATGCCACTATCGTCTGCTATAAACCTAGTTTATAGCAGAGCCGTGAACAGTACTCGGCCATATATAGCAGAGTAAAATAACATTTGAAAAATATAGAAGACGGTAAATGATTATACGTCTATTAAAAATTTCAAATTGTTTAGAATAAAAAATTCTAATAAACGAAAGAAGGTCTTCCGGCTATAGAATTTGACCGGTTAAAATTTTATAGACGGAAGAAGATCTTCCGTCTCACAAATTGGTTTATTTAAAATTAAAAAAAAACTCCCAAATGGAAGAAGTTTCTCCGTCTTTGTCAAATTTTTTTTTAAAAAAAAATGAAAGAGACGGATGAACATCTTCTGTCCCTTTCATTTATTTATTTATTTTTACTTTTCTTCCTTTTCCTAAAAGACAAAAATAAATAAATAAATAAATAAAATAGTAATGCCCAAACGGAAGTTCTTCTTCAGGCTGAGGTTTTTTATTTAAAAATAAAATAAAATAAAAACCCAGGCGGAAGAAGATCTTCCGGTCGGGATTTTTTTTAAAACAAAAAATAATAAATATCTCAGACGGAGGATTTTCTTCCGTCTATATATATATATATATATATATATATATATGCAAATTATAGCTCTCACGATAGTGACGGAAACGATTCATTTCTAAAAGCAAATTTGCATATAGCTAAAATATAGCATGATAGACATGCACAATAAAGAAAGCTCATAACCTTGCGACGAAGAGCATGCTTTTTGCATACCTTGCGACGAAGAGTAGTCGTGATCCTGGTAAAGAGTTGGATGCTTCGGTTGTGGTGTATCATCCACCTACTACCCCCACTCCCTCCTTTGTTGCTCATAATGCTCTTTTTGCGACTTGTCAATTTCCTAAATTGGCGTCCCTATTTAGAGTTCGCTCGGGATTAACGAAACTCGTTTCCCTTCAGCGGACAGGCCGTTCTCTGTTTAGCCCCCATTTTAGTGCTGAGAGGCCTTCGAGGCATTTGTTTCGGAATAAGAAACCTCATGTATGTCCTCCCTCGAGGGCTTGCCATTCTTGGTTCCGTTGTTCGATTGGGCTAGTGCGCCATTCGACTCGTGAAGTTCCCATCTTTCTTCGTCATTCTTTTCGAAATAATTTCAGACCTTTTTATTCGCCAGCTTCATCCAGTCTCCTTCCTCCCTCTAAGTGCCTTAACGATATCATCTCTGCTGGGCCCGCCCTTTGCAGATCCCCGCTTCCATTGGTGGAAGTCGATCCTCCCCCTGCTAAGAGGATTAGCAGGAAGAAACTTTATTCTAACTTGCCTACTCGCGTGAGTGCGCGCTTATTAGCTAAAAAAGCTTCGTTAGAGTTGGCACTCCATCATGAGCGCATCTGAGTTTTGGCTCTTCTCCTTCGCCTCGGTGTTGGCTTTCCGGTGTTTTCATTGCAGATGTGACCCTGGTTTCTTGTTCGCTGGCGGTTTCATTGGAGCCTCAGAGTGCTAGCCTTTGTGGGTGGTGCTCCTCTATTTTGGAGTGGTAGGACGTCTTCCGCCTCTTTGCGTCGTTCTCCTTGGGATTTTATCGAGCGCGACGGATTGGCTTTTGTCTCCTTCTCCTTGCTTGCTTTTCAGGGCCGTGGCTCAGCCCTCGGAAATCGGCGTGGTGTTTCGTCCTGTGACTCCTCGTTTCTGCTTTGCTGATGTCGTGTCTGTTATTGTATTTCTTTTATTATTAGCTCGTTGTATATCTTCGTATTCCTGTTTTACTTCTTGTAAAACCCTTGACTATTGTATTGTTTATTATCTGTGTTATTGATTAATATATTTTTGATGGCTGGAGCCTTATGGCTCTATCCGATTCATCAAAAAAAAAAAAGCTCATAACCATTATACTGTATTTACCTTAAAAAGAGTGCCATAAATATAATTTGTCTTCCTCGGTAAATTTCTTAAAGTACAAAAGTAAAATTCTTCTGCCATGTTTTGCTAATATGATGAAACAAAATAAATTATACCAAAACAGGTTCTTAGGAGGAAAATCGAAACACCAAAAATTACAGTAACAATAAACTACACAATAATAGTTTGAACATGTTTTGCACTCAACAAAGTGAGATTTTCTCTTTTGTTGTTTTTGGTTTGGATAAAAATTCCAAAATCACTATCCATACTTAAAAAGGAAAAAGTTAAAATAATAAAAAAGTAATTGTGCGGATCTCATGGACAGCAAGAAGTGAAGTGGCTTTCTCCTCTGCCTCCAAAAGCACCAGAAACACACCACAAAACACATAACAAATTTACTCTGGATTTTTCACTCACATAAAATCCCCAAACTACCCTCCAAAATCTAAACAAAGATCTCAAGCAGTGGCACTCTCGTAGTTTAGACAACCCCACGAGGGTACGGAAGACCAAATCTTCCTTTTCGGCGGTGGCCCCCTTGCAAGAGACGGGGACCATGAGTGGGGGAATGCATCACGGGCAGCGGTAAAACGGTAATTGTTGGAATTTTGGAGTGTAGCGTAGGCGAGGCGTCTAATGCGGCGTTATCGTTGCAAAACGATATTGATTCCCCGTTAACCCTCACGTGCTCGCCGTCAGCCGACGTCGTGGAGTCACGTGGGAGAAGGCTGGGGGGAATGAATGGTTGAAATTAAAGGCCCAGAAAAGGCCGTCAGAAACGGATGCACCAAAACCGTTGGTTCGTTATTAAAAGAGGCTGCTCTTTTAGTCTTATTTACTTAAATACCCTCGGCAAACAACAATTTCCATAAAAAAGTTAAATTAGTATGTGTGAATTTATCTTGCTTTTTTAACGTTTTTTTTAAAGAAAAATGTGAAATATGGCCACTCTGTTTCATTAATAAGAAATTAACCAAATAAATCTGAAAAAAATATGAAGCGACATGACCAGTACATATAATCAGATCTCACTCTAAACATCTTTAGAGGGTGGGCCAACAAACGGCTAGGTCGAAACCGGCAGCTTGTCCCCGACCTACTCCAATACTGTACAGGATCCTATTTTGGGCTCAGTCACAAAGCGAGGACCAACTAATTGTATGTCTGTCAAGTAAGCTTCGTGCACCCACCTCCACGGCACGCGCACACCTACCTAAAGCGAATCACGCGGGATTTGGAAATTCGTCGCTCCCATCCTTCATCCTCACCAAAGCAATTTCACACTTGGCCCAATCGAAGTCACAACCAAAAGGAGTGCCGTGTAGAGCGTACTCACCTCTGACACGCTTTAGCTCTCACACGCGATTTCTCACCAAACAAAACTCTCGCTCACCGTGACCACAGACACAGTCAAAGAGAAAGTCGTGAAGAAGATACCTTCATCTCTCACACACTTTTACTCTCTCTAGTGATTTCTCACAAATACTAACAGACACCTGTACAGAGTAATGAGAAGCAACATCTTCACTCTCTCACTCTTTCTCACTCTCTCATGCAAAATCCGAAACAAATCACAACTAACTAAAGCATCACATTCTCCTTTTGCCCCTGACGTTGTATATTGCAGGTTCACTGATGAGGGCGTAGTGGCGGCGCTGTTGCGAATCCTGTGGCAGTTGGTTAACAGATGTCGAATTTAGGGTGCGACTTCCACACTACCAACCAGAAACAGATACATCTTCAACTCTACAATTTCTCAGCACACATCATGGGGGGATCCCGTCTGCGAGCCCAAGCCCTACCATGTGCTGTAACGAGTGAGCGCACCTCATGGGGGGACCCCGTCTTCGGGCCCTAGTCCCACAACTGTGTTGCACATCATACTTCACACCGAGTCCACCGAACCCAGGCATCTCCACTCCTCCCTCACCAATGCAAACAACATCCAAATGAATCAAACCGCTGCCGTTACTAACTCCGGCACAACCATCACATGTACTCTCTCTTCTTCACATACTCAACCAGTATCTCAATATCTAAATCGCAGCTGCAGATCACCGCGGTTGGCGTTGAGTGCGAGGACATGGTGGCGGTAGCAATGGCGCCGCAACCAGCGCCGAAGAAGAGGATAGCAATGACGCACAACGGGGGATGGGCGAACTCCTCTTTCACTCGAGCAGGTTTGTGCCTGGAGGCCGTCGACCTTACGACGTCCCCGTCATTCGAGCAGACCTGGTCTGCGCCTGGAGGCTGTCGACCGCGACCTCAGACTCGAGATGGAGGTGGTCGATCGGTGGAGAGGGAGGAGCTCGGAAGGGGGGGTCGATCGAGCGGAGAGGGAGGAGATCGGAGGAGAGGGAGGAGATCTGTGGAGCACTGAATGGCGGCGTATGGCGGAGGAACCGGATCTGGGCCCGTTCATGACGGCAAGGTCGTCAGATCGTCGGTGGAGGGAGGGGCTGATCGGGACTGGAGGAGCGCGAGGACGCGGCTGGATCTAAGCCATCGGTAGAGCGACGGGAGTGGGTAGTTGCGATGGGAAGGGGATGAACGAGAAGGAAGGATGCCGGCGAACCTTGCGACGGGGCGTCAGCGACGAGTCCAAGCCGCCCCCCCCCCCCCCCCCCCCCCAAACTCAAATCTAGAGTTAGCTTTTTGTGTTTTTTTTGGAAGTTAGTTTCTCTCTCTAGACTTTCTAGAGAGAGAAACTCTTGTGGTATCTTGACGAACTACTGCTTTTTTAACGTTAGTACCATAAATTGCTTTAGTGCGAGTGTCTTATGTGCTGAGCTTGTTTAGCTTTTTTTTTTTTTAAAACTTTTACTAGCATCAATGTATTATGCTTTTGCTACTTTCGTATGGTAGTAAAGTAAAAGCAGATAGAATTACATCAGGTAATTTAGTACATGTTATAAGTAATTGGCCGGTTTCTTTTGCTAGACATAATGTAGTCTGTTTACAAAAGTAATGGAGGATATTAAACTTCATATGCTTTATTATCTAAAGTAAGGTCATGAAATCTTCCAAGTTGTCACAACCCACACAGCAGAAAGGTGTCAGGGTTACTGGACCAATACCTGTAAGCTACACTTGATCTAATATTGACGATTTGAGTTTTCTTTGTACAATCTTTTTAGAGCATCCACAGTCGTTTGCTATTTTGTTATTTTTTGACAATTCATCAACAGTAGAAAGAGAAAAATAGCATTCGAAATAGCAAAATGTATATTATAGCAGACGAAACATCGTCTGAATTATTTAATTATATTTTAAATTGATCGGACGAAACATCACGTTTCGTCTGAATTATTTTTTTTAAAAAAACACAATAAAATAACTGGTTAAATGAATTTAAGAGTGGGAATGAACATGATGTGGGACGAAACATGATAATCCATTTTTTTATTAAAAAAACTAATTTTGTAAAATTTTAAATTGTTTTTGCAATTGTTAAATTGTGTTTGCAAATTGTTAAATTGTTTTTGCAACTATTTTTTACAAACTATTTTTAAAAATTGTTTTTGCATTTTTTTTGCAAAAAAAACTTCCTTAAAATCTGGACGAAACATCCTTAAAATCATGTTTCGTCCGGTTATTTTGAATTTTTTTTTCTTCTTTGGGACGAAACATAATCCGTATTTTTTTTTATTTTCTAAGTTTCAGCCAGTATAAATTATTTTTTTATTAACAGTTCTTTTTTAACAAACTTATGCATTTTTTTACCATTGGACGACTGCAGCGTTTCTTCGAAATGCATTGACAAAATATGCATTTTGCCATTTTTTTTCATTGAACGACTGTGGATGCTCTTACTGGACAATTTAATGAATACAGTCTCAGCTGATGTTGTTTCTTATTTTTGTGTGGGAGCAATTAGATGATGTGGATTCTTTAGAGGAATAATCAAGAATCTGACATTTTGATCTTCAGCGGTATTGACTGCCTTCGACTTGATGATCTGACTCGTTTGCGCCATAGGATTCGATATGTGTTGTGGCGATCGCCTTTGCTTGACCTGCAAAATGCCTGAAACACCAGGGTTGATCCCGACGATAGGCCATCCGACACTCAAGTCAGTAATCATGAATATTACGGAAGAGATTTTTGGAAAAAATACTGATTACCTGTTTCTGGTGGAGGTAGGGGATATTTATAGTCGCCTTTGGAAACAGTTTAGAGATAATCATTTATCTCTAATCCCTGGTGTTTTTGGATAAGAAATTGAGTTTGAATTTCTTCATTATAAGAGATTCGGTCTAAACCGTCTCTTAGCGATAATCATGAATTTAAATAACTCTTTAAATTATTTGAGTTTATGTATAATGGGCTGCCAACATAACCCCGTAATGCATATCCATTTTAGGTTGTTGAGCATTGGAAAAAGACCCAGTTCCCGTTTACAGAACCCGTTTATAACGAAAATTACCGTTTTACCCCTGAGAGCTTTAAGATTCGTACTCGGTTTGAACAATCCTGATTTAGTTTTATTTTTAGCCATATCACAAGCCCCCAACTCCCAAAGACTGAATTTCACAGCCTTTGAGGAGTAGTCTACCCGTTTTTAATGGCCAGCAGAATTTATCGGAGTTCTTGGGGACGCTTGAATCTCGCCTGGGGCATAATAGTACTTTGTTGAGTTTATTAACGTACTCAGAATTATTTTGAAGTCTTTCTATAATTTTTTCGATTTTCTCAAAATTTTCAAAATTTTAATTATTTTTCGAATTTTTATTCAATTTTTGAATTTAAATATTTAATTTTCAAAAATTTTAATTATTTTTTTAATGATTTTAATATTTTTTAATTTTTTTAAAAATAATTAATTTAATTTAATAATTAAATATGGAAATTAATTAAATACTGAGGATGTGGCACATCTGGAGCATAGATCGTGACTGGCTCGAAAATCACTAAGATCGAATGGTCAGAGCGTTGATAGTGACACATGTCCGTTGACCATTGATCGTTGACTGTTTTGCGTAATTTTGCGATCGGAGACACGTTTGCTCGGAGCTTGCCACCGAACGTTGAAGGTGGTTCGACTGGGCAATATGTGTCCCGTTGACCATTGACCGTTGACTAAATAATTTTACATGATTTTACGATCGATGCCACGTTTGCTCAAACATTGAAGGTGGTTCGGCTGGAAGACATGTGTCCCGTTGACTGTTGACCATTGACCGGTCAGCGATTTTGGGTGATTTCTTGACCGGGAACACGTTTGCTCGGAGCCTGCCACCGAACATTGAAGGTGGTTCGGCTGAGCGACACGTGTCCCATTGACCATTGACCATTGACCGGTCAACGATTTTGCGTAATTTTGCGATCGGGGACACATTTGCTCGGAGCCTGCCACAGAACGTTGAAGGTGGTTCGGCTGGGAGACACGTGTCCCGTTGATCGTTGACCGGTCAACGATTTTGTGTGATTTCACGATCGGGGACACGTTTGCTCGGAGCCTACCATTGAACGTTGAAGGTGGTTCGGTTGGCGATATGTGTCCCGTTGACCATTGTTCGGTCAACGATTTTGCGTAATTTCATGGTCGGTGATACATTTGCTCGAAGCCTGCCACCGAATGTTGAAGGTAATTTAGCTAGGCGATACGTGTCCCGTTGACTATTGAACGGTCAACAATTTTGCGTGATTTCGCGATCGGGAACACGTTTGCTCGGAGTCTACCACCGAGCATTGAAGGTGGTTCGGCTGGGCGACACGTATCCCGTTGACCGTTGACCGGTCAACAACTTTACGTGATTTCACGATCGGGGATATGATTGCTTGGAGCCAACCACTGAACATTGAAGGTGGTTTGGTTAGGCGACACGTGTCCTATTGACCGTTGACCATTAATCGGCCAACGATTTTACGTGATTTCACGATCAGAGACACGTTTGCTAAGAGTCTGCCACCAAACATTGAAGGTGGTTCAGTTGGGTGACACGTGTCCCGATGACCGTTGATCTGTCAACAATTTCATGGCGTCGTTTGATTTTCCCGCTCGTTTGAATTTTTTATCGTTTAGTCTTCGTGGCGGTTGGACTTCTTGGTATTTTGGGCTTTCCCAATGGTTTTGGGGCCCAAAAGCTTTTAGAAGTCCAACCGACTCTCCCCATCTCTATAAGACTTCAACTCCCTCTCCTCCTCCCTCATTCTCTCATTTCTCCCTTCAAAAATAGTTTTTTCCTCTTGGAATGTCTTACTAGCGGTCGCGGCCAGGCGTTGCTTTTTCCAGCGAACTTTTTTGGCCGTAGCTGTCACATCAAGGTAAAAGATATAAATATTTTTAATTATATATATTATTTTGTCAAAGATGTCTATGGATCTTTGGAAAATGAGACTTCCCCTTCGATTCATGGCGGAGATTGGCAACTCATTCTCCCCCCCAGGGTAGATAAAGGGAAGAGGGTGGTGGAGTCGGTTATCGTCGAGACAGTAGTAGAGAGGACAAGAGAAGTGGGGGAGTTTGGCAGACTTCGTAGCCCCTTGTCGAGCCTTGGCAGAGTTCGAGGCTACTCTGCTGATCTATTGTCGAAGGTGGAGTATGGGATGTCACCTTTGTACGTGGAGAACAAGCCATGTGAGCACTCTGAGGTTGATGATATATCCTTGATGCTTTCAGAGGAAGACTTGGGCCGTGTTCGAGAATGTTTCATGATTCCGAGGGAGTTCGACATTTTCATGCCGGGTCCGGGTGTTAGGGCTTGTTCGCCGACCTCCCTTGACACTTGCTTTTTTCCGTTCGAAGTCTTTCTTGTAGGCCTCCGTCTCCCCCTTACACCATTTATGGTCGAAGTTCTTAGGTGGTATTCCCTGAGTCCAATTCAGTACATGTCGAACATGTTGAGACATGTCAATGGCTTTGTATTGCAGTGTCAAGCTGTGGGGATTGAGCCTCAACTGACCGTTCTTAGGAGGTTCTATAAGATTCATCAAAAGAACAAGTCGGTGTACAGATACTATCTTTCTCCTCGTAAGGGTGTGAAGCTTATTGATAACCCTGACTCCATCAAGTTCTGGAGGGAGAAATACTTCCTCGTTTGGAGTCGCAAGCCGTGGGTGATTCCCACGAGGTGGAGAGAGGAGGTGCCAATGAGGGCAAATGACGAACCATTTTTGAGTCCAGAGGAGGAAGAGATTGTTAGAAAACTCCTAAGTCGGCCTCCTCTGAGTTTGAAAGATGTAACAGAGGAGTTTCTCTTCGGGGGGAGGGGGGGGGTCTCAGCCCGATCGACCCTAGTATGCCTCTTTGATTTTCTTTTGTTTTCTTGCTTTCGTAGATACTTCTTCTCCCTTTTATTGTCTTATCTCTTTGTGTCTTGTTTTGCAGGGGCCATTGGCATTGACAACAAGATGATGATCGCTAAGTGCGAAAGGTTGAATGGCAAGGCCCCCGAGGATAAGAAGAGGAAGAGAATGGCTGCCAAGCCTTCGCCATCCAAAGTCGTGAGAGGTCCAGTGCTCGCATCCCCCGTAATGGATGGAGTCTCCGCCTTCCGCTTCGCCTGTCCCATCCACCGGGGAATTTACCATGGGTGCGGCTCTTGAGGCTCCATGCCTTACTGTGGTGGCAGAGATGATCCTTACCGAGGAGCACAAGAAGTTCTTAGTCCCCGGCTGGCGAGTAATGAGGCATGATGGATTTCTTGGGGACTTGGTGTTAGGCTTCAAGAGTAATATCAGATTAAATACACAACAGAAAATTTAAAAAAAAAGTATCGAAACCTAGCCATGGATCCATGCGAAAACCATAAATCGTGTTTAGAAGTTATACCTTAAAGATGGATCTGTTGTCTCCATAGTATGCCAATCATAGCACTACAATATTGCGGTGCCTCTACGTTATCTACACGAACGGATCAAACCAAGCTTTGCCTCACGCCGCAATGCTAGCTGTGGAAAGGGGATGTTCCCACGATCTCTCTCTCACACACAATTTCTGTGACAACTAGGATTTTTCTCAACTATATTTTTTCCACAAATACATATTATATATATATATAGATGCAGAAAATTATCCTAAGAGAGTAATGAGGCTGTTGGACTCACAATCTGACTTAGGTCAGATTCGTGTGTGTGCCTTTGAACATTAATTGGCCAATTTAATCTAATTAATTACCCAACCATGTCAGGAGTCCAAGTCTTACTAGGATTCCTAATTAAATTCATCTCATGAATTTGAATCCAATTTCGATCCATTCTAAGTATATGACCTTGTAGGTTCCCATTACGTTAACAGTAATACTAAAATCATATTCTAGTATTACAAACAGTGAGCAGTATCATGCAATATGCCACTGCAACTCAAGTAACAGGAATGCCAGTGATTTGACATAATTTATCCGTGACCAATGTTACCATGAGTCTAGTCCTTTTGTCCAGATATCGAATTGACCATAAGGCATAGAGCGTGTCACCCTTGTATAGTTCAATCTTTGGTTTCTTGATGTCCGAGTAGACTTATTAAAACAAATGAGCTCAATATCTTATATTGAGTCGTTTGAGCACGACCATGCATTTTGCAGTCTCACTCAATCAAGGGGCCTGTAGATATCTCTCATGTTATGTAAGAGGGACAAATCCTTATTTAAGTCACAACCCTCTGCATGATTTGTAGTATATCCAATAGTCGACTTTATAATCACCTTATTACAGGTAATGTTTGACGACATTAAAATATATAACTTCTCATATAGGGAACCGTAATGACTTGAAGTGAAAGGACTACGTACACCATGGTCATTGTGAGAACCTCTTATGACACTCACGTAAGGATCCATGCAACGTTCTTATGGTGGGTCAGTTTAGTACATTATTACTCTAATATGTATCCATGTGAAGACTTGATATCTCATATCCATGACCCATGAGATATGGTCATCAGTCTACACACATACTAGTCTCTAAGTATTATTGTTGTCCTAATTCACAATAATATTTTATTAGGGACAATTAAGAATAGTGTTCTGATTATAACCAATAGGATCTCACAATCAAGTAATGTACTTGATATCTCATGGCATTGAACCTACTATTCTAAGGATTTTATTATATTCATTTAATCACAATAAACAAATTAATAAATGAAATGCCTCATATATGAAATAAATATCATGATACAATGTAAGCTAGTAATGTCAATATACAACTGATCTTTAGGACATACACCAACACTCGACTACATGTATGCAGGCTGTCCAACACCTTGCGACCTCGAAGGATAGAGCAGTGATGGATGCGGGGTTGGTGGGCGATGATGCCTTGGATATAGCCAGGGCTAACATCGCGGTAAGCTCTTGCTTTTTTATTTCAGTACTTAACTTTCTTCGAATTAGTAGGGTCAATTTTCCCCTTGGTAACTTTGAGTATTTTTCTTTTGTAGATTACTTATTACTTCAGTTATCTGTTGAAGCGAGTGGCAGAGCAGGAGAAGGAGCTGAAGGCAGCGAGTGATAGGGACCGAGCGGAGCGGGGGAAGAGCATTAAGGCATTAGAGGAGGTGATGCACATTTCAAAGACCCAGGGGACACAGATCGGGTTGCTAGAGTCGACCTTGGAGAAGGCGAAGGACACGACAGACCGAGAGAGGGTTCTTACAGTCGAGGAGAGGGAGAGGGCTGCCAATGAGAAAGAGGATGCAGTGAAGGAGGTGAAGGCCAAAGCTGTGGGGTTCCTAGACTCGAACATGGAGCATGCGTATACTAGGGCCCTTAAGCACGTCAGAGCACGCATTTCTGGGTTCGATCGCTTGGGGTTATCTCTTTATGACCCTATTGAAGATGACTCGAAAAAGGAGGAGGAGGATGAGCAGATCATCGTAGCGGATCCACCATGGTAGTTGCTTTAGAGGCAGTTGAGAGGAGCGGTCGTGAGTCTACTCTTCTCGTGGATCGGTCGACCGAGGTGGACCATTAAGTCCTCTTATAGCTAGTTGTCTTTTTTCTTTGTTTTTGTTGTTTTTGCTTTTGTATGGATTCCTAATAGCGGACTGGTCACCGTTTGTTGTATCTTTACTTTAGGAATGAAATTCCTTTTGGTTGTTCACATCTTGTGTGGCATTGGAGTTCCTTGAGTTTTTGTATGTCTTGTAGCTTTAGTGATTTTCCTTATAATGATTTACCCCACTTTTCTTTAGTCGGCAGGTCCCTGCGCACCACACACATGCCCATCATGACAGCGGGGTGGCCCACCTTCGTACCAAGCTCTGTATTACCGAATTGGAACTTGTTCAGTCTCGGGAGAGGCTTTCAAAAACTAAAGTGGAACTCAGCCACATGAGAAGAATGTTATCCCTAAGGGATATAGAAGCAAGATGTATCGATGAGGTTTCATGAGAAGTTCCCCCTGTCGGTGTAGAAGATCATCCTTTGGGGGAAACGACTACTAGAGGCTCCTCCAGGGTCAGACTCCATCGTCACTCTATACTCGCGACCGCGCCTACCACTGAAAGAGATGAGCTGAAGAACATAGTGCTCGAGAGGAGCTTAGAAGTGGCCCATCTAAGGAGAACAATCCTCGAGTTTTCTGCGGGGAGGGTGCCTCGTCTGAAATTTAAAGCGAGGGATGATTCTCTCAGAGGAAGGATAATTGAACTTGAAATGGAAACTCATCGATTAAGTCGACTTCTTGAGGGTAGCAACATTAGGAGCACTCCTTGTTCACGTGAAGAGCATGCCCAAGGAAGATCGTTTCATGAGCTGGCCTTACGTTTTCCTGAAGTTCTGCGAAACCCAGGGGACGGTCAGAGCGGAGTCGCCGGTTCATCTAGCAGGGCGTCAGTTAAAGGGACAACAAGAAAAGTGGGTCTCGAAGGTACGACCTGACTCACAGGTCTAGAGATCTCCTCAGAGGGCTCAAGAGAGAGAAATAGCGCTCGGGTGTCAGCTGGAAGCCGCAGACCACGTGTATCCCTTAAGAGGAACATCCCTCTTCCTAGAAGAAGTTAGGATGGCATTGAGTGAGATTTTTATGACCAGTAAAGGCTTGTTTTCCAGTAAAACTTGTAACCAAGTTTCTTTTAGTAACGTGATTTTCATAAGTGTTTTGAGAAAATATGGTTGTGAGCTGTGATTTTGTTTTTGTGTGTGTTTGTCTGAGGGGCAAGTGTCCAAGGCAGCTTTATGAACCCCGAGTGGACTCCGCTCTAGTCCGGGTTGTTTTAGGAGTACTTGAGCGGCGAACCAAACCCCGCTTTCTTATTTGGGGCAAGTAGCTAAGGTGGTTCTGTGAACCGCAAGAGCACTTCGAATATTAGTGACGACAAGTTTTGGGAGCACTCGAGTGGCAAACCGAATCCGATACACTTCTCGGGGGCATGTGACTAAGGCAGTTCTGTGAATCATGAATGGACTCTGCACCGGTCTGGGTTGTTGTGGGAGTACTCGAGCGGCGAACCGAAATCTGCCTTCTTGCTCAGGGGCAAGTAGCTAAGGTGGTCCTGTGAACCGTGAATGGACTCTGAACAATAGTGACAACGAGTTTTGGGAGCACTCAAGTGGCGAACCGAACCTTGTACACCTACTCGGGGGCATGTGACTAAGGCAGTTCTGGAACCACGAATGGACTTCGCACCTGTCTGGGATTGGGCACTCGTACGCGAGATATACCCCACACGCTTGCTCGGAGGCAAGTGTGCCCGTGCGATCAATGGATTGTAAATGGATCCCGCACTTGTCCGTTGGAGTGCTTGGCTAAGGGATGGTGTTGCTCGAGGGCGTAGCATATGTCTAGTTGATTGCTTTCCTTAGGTTGAACTATTCATGGAACTTTTGAACTGTACAAGAAAATTTTGCAAAAGGAAAGACTAATTTTATTTAAAAATTCGAACTAAGCGGCTGCTTTAATGCAAGCCTTTAGTACATGTTGTGATTGTTACAATCATCGATCTTTATTACATATTTGATATCAACTACTAAGAGAGGGCGTTAAGCGCTCTCTTTGTACTTCATTAGGTGCTCGACGTTCCAAGTTCTGGATATCTTCTTCCCCCCAAGTCTTCAAGTCAGTAAGCCTCTGGGCGGACTACTTGTAAGACTTTGTATGGTCCTTCCCAGTTAGGGGCGAGTTTCTCTTTCTTTCGGGGGTTTGAAATCTCGAGCTTTCGGAGGAACAGGTCTCTTTCCTGAATGTTGGCTGGGTGAACTCTCTTATTGTAGAATCTTTCAACCCTATGTTGGTAGATATTTCTTTGAAGGGTAGATTTTTCTCGGACTTCCTCGAGGAGGTCGAGGTTGGCTCGAATGTCATTCGAGTTCCACTCTTCATCGATTGAAAGGAGGCAAGGAGAGGGTATTCCTACTTCAAGAGGAATGAGAAAGTCAAGTTTAACGGGGATTCTCCAGTGGGGATTCTCTTCATGGTCCTATAGGACCAAAGCACACTTGAGAGTTCTTCAATCCATTGTCCCTTTGGGGCTTCATTAAGCCTTCTCTTGAGGTCATCCAAGATTTGCCGATTGGCGTTGTAACACCCCGTAATTTCTAAAAAGATATAATAGTATATATATATATATATATATATATATATATATATATATATATATATATATATATATATATATATATATATATATATATATATATATATGGGTTTTGCTCCATTGAAAATGGGTTCATTTTCAATGGGTTGGAAAACACCAATCCTGGCCATCCGATCGATCTTGATCTTGATCAGCAGATCAGATCAAGATCCGCTTAAGTCTCCCACTAATGCTTGGGAAAGCGAAGGGGTAATTTCGTCACTTCATGCCAAAAAACGTTTGGGACTTAGCGTTTTTTTGGCGTGGAGTTTTTTTTGTCAAAAAATTAACTTAGGACGTTGTTTCCAACAACAGCCTAGGTTGTTTGAATTTTATTTTTTGAAAAAAATATACTTAGGCCGTTGTCTGGAACAACGGCCTAGGTTGTTTTAAAAATTTTTTTTTTTCAACTTAGACCGTTGTTGGGAATAACGGCTTAACTATGTACAAGTGTTTTTCCAAACACTTGTACATAATCAGATCTTCATCTCCCTCACAACTCTCTCTCGCTAGTGGAGCTCGATAAACCCAATTCTCCAAATCGTAGCTGTCTCTCTATCGAACTGAAAACCCTACCTCTCTCTTGATCGTTGCTTTTCACCGAATCTCTTCCTATTCTCAGTCTCTAGCTCTCTTCCTTTGAAGATCTCAATTACAAAAAAACTCTAACCCATACGAAATCTATCCAACCCTAAAACCCTAATCCCCCTAAATAAGCCAAACCCTACCATCCTTCCTTTCTCTACAGCAGCAACTTTGCGGCCTCCCGAACACCCTCATTGTTAAAGGTACTAATTTGTTCCCACTTGAGTAGTTGTAAGTAGGCTAATTGATTGGAAATTTATCTCCAATGTTTGAGTGTACAATTGCTATATTATGTGTATGTATTTATAGAGTAGGTAATTCTAGTGTAATTGGGGAAGTAGATGTAGTATTAGTTGTTATTGGTTGTTGTTCGATGTTAGTAATAGCGCACAAAGCAAAAAAAAATTATGCAACTTTGCGAGTACGTCGGACACGCCATACACAACCCAATGCAATTCATAGAAGTGTGTTTGGATTCACGGTTTGAAGTGTACGTCTGTGTATCGCTTTCAATTCATTCCCGTGAGTGAAAGCGATACATCGGCGTATTTTGCAATCCGTGATTCGAAACTGACCTCTACAAATTTGGTTGGCCCATGTGTTTTGCCGCCATCCCACTCCCAAAGTTTATGACTTTTTTGATCTCGTTTGTGCGGATTTGTACCGCATATCAAACAACAACCTCAGTTCAAGAATAAGGGGAATGCGAGCGAGACACGGCCTTATCTTGCAAACCGTGGATCAGAACTTACTTGTAGAAGTTCCGTTACCTTGTGCGCGACAAGCCGAACCCAATAGAAGAGTTTTGTATATATATCACGTCGTTTTCGACTTGTTGTCACTTATTTTGTTTCGTATGTATATATATCGCAATCGTTTGTTAACAAGTTGTTTTATATATAATGTGTTATTAATGACCAATAATACATTTTTAGCCCAGATGAACAATGATATAGAAAGTTCTGCTGCCGGCGATAATTTTGTGCGGGTAGAACCAATCACTGATTCCATGTCGTTAGTCAAAGACCATCTAAAACCAAAGTTAGGTATGACATTTTCCACTTTAGTTGAGGCCGAGAATTTTTATTCTTCATATGCCCGTTGTGGGGATTTTGCAATGCGTAAGGGTGGGAATAAATTAAAGGGGGAATGGAAGTAGATAAGTCATATCTTTGTAATAAAGCTGGGTCGTCGCCGAGTCAACATAGTGATGGTAGACGGGGAACAACCTGTAGAACGGGTTGCAAGGCTTGCGTTCGTGTAAAATTGAATGAAGCAATTAATACGTGGGTGGTGTATTCATTTCACGAAGAAAACAATCACGAATTCACCTCACCCGGTAGAAGGCACCTTTTGCTCCGGAACAGGTCCGTATCACATATGGACAAAAGGATAATAGATCAAATGAACCAAGCTAATATCCAAACATGTCGACAAATGCTCTTCTTCGAAAGTGCTAGTGGTGGTCACGATCAAGTAGGATTCACAGAAAAAGATGTTAGAAATTTACTTAGAGATTCGCAAGAAGTATTGAAAGGACACGATTCTACAATGCTAATTAATTTTTTCGAATCTAAGAAACAGACGGATCCTTCATTTTTTTATGACATTCAAGTCGATCCCGAAGGACGGTTGTCACATTGTATGTGGGTAGATGGTATTTGTAGGAAGAATTATGAAGAATTTGGCGATATAGTTTGCTTTGATGCCACGAACAATACGAACCGTTACGGAATGCTATCTGTTCCCTTTGTTGGAGTGAATCAACATTGGCAATCGACTTTCTTAGGAGGTGGGTTCATTCCAAATGAGACGGCCTCTTCGTTTGAATGGTTCTTTGAAAAGTGGTTAGGAATTATGAATCGTGCTCCATCCGGTATTGTCACCGATCAAGACCGTGGGATCGCCGCCGCTGTTAAGAAAGTTTTCCCCCAGACTCGGCATCTTTTTTGTATTTGTCTCATTCTGGATAAGTTACCACAGGAGGTTCGTCTTTGAACCGATGTCGACAAGTTTAGAGAGTCCCTGAAGAATGTAATCTACAATTCTGAATATGTACATGAATTTGTAGAAAAGTGGAATATTTTGATTTTGCAATACGGATTAGAGAGTAACGATATATTTGATATCCGTGAAAATTGGGCACCCATCTACGCTAAAGATTCTTTTTTGGGCCGGCATGTTGAGTAGCCAACGGGTTGAGTCCGCACATTCTGCCCTGAAGCATCATACAGAAAAAAATATTCCCTGCATGAATTTGCCGTCATCTTCGACCGTTTTTTGGGAAGGCAAAGACACGATGAATTGAAAGAAAATCATCGTAACCGTGAGAAGAGACCGAAGTTGAAGAGCGAATGGGCTTTGGAGGCACAAAAGGCAAAAACATATACTTTGAAAATATTTTACAAATTTCAAGATGAAGTCACAAAAAACTTCATGTACAATGTGATATTTGTTATCGATCTTGAGACACCGGATAGTTCAACCTTCCATGTGATACTCTGTAGAGAATCAGAACCGGCTCGTCTTCTTCAATTATGAAAAATCAATGGAATTATTACATGTGCATGTCACTTGTTCGAATTCGTTGTCATTCCTTGCAAGCATATTTTAGCTGCACTTCGTTTCTGACATCACACTTCCCTCCCGGATGTATATATTAAAAGAAGATGGACCAGAGATGTGATGAGAAGAAGTTGTACATCTGTTCCATCCGAACCCAATACCGAGAATTTTGCTTCTCGATATTGTGAGTTGAGCTACCATGCAAAACAGATTGTCGATCTCGGTTGTTCCTCCAATGAGGGTTACAAATACACATTGGAGAATTTGCAGAAGATCATTGACGGGGTTTCTCGGCTACAAGCCGGATTAGGTGAACAACCGGAACAAGCCTCACAACCACATGAAAGTGTCGAACCCGGAGGTAGTTCACAACCGCATGGTAGTGCACAACCTCATGATCAAGGGAGTGGACACATACCTACACGCATTAGTGACCCATAGCAGTGCATGATAAAGGAAGGCCTCACGCCAAAAGATTGAGGCCGATTAGAGTGCAACTCCGCATAAAAAAATCGAGAAGGTGCCGAAGATGCGGCATTGTGCAAATGAATCATAATTCAAAAAATTGTCCAACTTTATTTAAGGGGTAAGACACGTACTTTATTTGTTTGTCCCTCGTTTAAATTTATTATACTTTATTTGTGGTAAATGAGTTTCTTACTAACTAAATCTAATCTTTCAATGAAGGCATGAAATAATTCCTTCCGATGAAGACAGTTCTGAGTCGAGATATGACGATCCACTGTGAATTGTAATTTATAAAATGTAATGTTTCGTTATATTTTTAACTCTTTGTGCAACTTGGTTAATTACCTTTGATTGGTAACTGTAAATGTTCTTGAAATTTAAGTGTCATTTGTTTGTGTCGTTTGTTAATATTTGTTGTACATAAATGTTGGTTTGTAACTCAATTGTATCAGCTGTTGGTGTACTTGCAGATGTAAATATTTTTTTTTATTTTAAACCGAGACAACGGCCTCAGTGATTTTTTAAAATTTTGTTTGGCCGTTGGATACAACGACCATTTTTTAGTAATTGCCTTAGGTTGTAGTCTCCAACAACGGCCTAGGTTATATTCAAAAAGTTGTGATTTTGGGTGTGCTCTCTGACTTGGAGTAGACAAAAGGAGCAACAAGTCAGAGAGCAACACCATTTTTTAGTAATTGCCTTAGGCCGTTGTCTCCAACAACGACCTAGGTTATATTCAAAAAGTTGTGATTTTGGGAGTGCTCTCTGACTTGGAGTAGACAAAAGGAGCAACAAGTCAGAGAGCAACACCATTTTTAGTAATTGCCTTAGGCCGTTGTCTCCAACAACGGCCTAGGTTATATTCAAAAAGTTGTGATTTTGGGAGTGCTCTCTGACTTGGAGTAGACAAAAGGAGCAACAAGTCAGAGTGCAACACCATTTTTTAGTAATTGCCTTAGGCCATTGTCTCCAACAACGGCCTAGGTTATATTCAAAAAGTTGTGACTTCAGGAGTGCTCTCTGACTTGGAGTAGACAAAAGGAGCAACAAGTTAGGGAGCACCACCATTTTTTAGTAATTGCCTTAGGCCTAGGTTATATTCAAAAAGTTGTGATTTTGGGAGTGCTCTCTGACTTTGAGTAGACAAAAGGAACAACAAGTCAGAGAGCAACACAATTTTTTAGTAATTGCCTTAGGCCGTTGTCTCCAACAACGGCCTAGGTTATATTCAAAAAGTTTTGATTTTGGGAGTGCTCTCTGACTTGGAGTAGACAAAAGGAGCAATAAGTCAGAGAGCATCACCATTTCTCTGACTTGGAGTAGACAAAAGGAGCAACAACTCAGAGAGCACCACCATTTTTTAGTAAATACCTTAGGTCGTTGTCTCCAACAACGGCCTAGGCTGTAGCTTAATACTTGAAATAAAGAAAAAAGTCATGGAGAACCCCTTTATATGAATACCTTAAGCCGTTGTCTCTAATAACGGCCTAGGTATGAAATTTTGTGGGGTTTTTTACAAATTTTCTCTTTAGTCTTTACGCACAGTCTCTGTGGAAATTTATACCAAAGACAGATGATCTACAGTTGTATATCGTTTAGCTATATTTTTTTATTTGCCCATTACTTCAACCTTTCAAACCAATATATAATCACGGTGGTTAAATATGTACAAAAAATAATATAAAATAATTCATAAACATCCATTTTGGAAATAAAAAAAACTCTAACATTTATGGTAAGGTTAGGATTAGGGTTAGGGTTAGGTTAGGGTTAGGGGTTATTTGTTAGATGGGTTCTCTGTTAGCGAACTCTGTTATTACGTGAAGCAATAGGGATATCATTATTATCACAACTGCTCGAAGAACTGCACACAATTACTTCTCGACGAGATTCCACATCCAAAATTTCCACAGAAGCAATAGTTGCAGGAAGTATTTTAGAGTAATCTTTGAACTTTTTTGGGATACTCTTCAAATTCAAAAGAACCAGACTGCGTCTCCTTATGAGTCTTGGGAAATCACGTACCCGATGGGTTTTGCAACAACCCCTTCTTTCTCGTGTCAAATATAGAAGACTTAATCTCTTCTCTTATTGGCTTATACATGTGGGGATGTACATGTGGGTTTCTACATGTTCTTTTTTCCATATTGGTCATAAAGTTGTACATGTGGTTTATCCCAACATGTGATCTACATGTGGGAATCTACATGTTGGTTTTCCCAATATATGATCTACATTTGGAGATCAACATTTGGGGATCTACATGTGGTTTTCTGTTATGGTTTCCCAATACATGATGGTCCCTATTTAGACCGTTTTTTTCGAAAATAATCTCATCCAGTTCTTGATGGCCAAGTAATTGGTTCTGATTGCTCTCCGCTCTAAAGCGAACCGAATCTATTTTTTTTTTTTTTTTGGTTTCTTCTTGTCCATCATTATTATTGAATATTTTTGATATTCGGAGATGGGTTATCCAATTTTGGAATTGTGTTTCCGGAAGAGTGCATTACATGGATTTCGCACCTCTTCGTATTTCGGCGTGAAAAAGTCAGATATAGAAGAATTGATCTCTTACCTTATTGGTTTATACATGTGGGAAAAACTACATGTGGGTTTGTACATGTGATTTTTTCCATATTGGTCTTGATGTACATGTGGGAATCTACATGCGGTTTTTCCGATATATAGGCTACATGTGGGAATCTACATGTGGTTATGTACTTTAGGTTTTTTCCATATTGAACTTGTTTAACTACATGTGATGCTCAATTTGAAGTGTCTGCAATAATAGTAGGTTGGTGTTATCCTAAATAGAATGAATACTCCATTCCTCGACATAGACTTAACATGTGGTTTTTTCCATAGGTCTACATGTGGGGATCTACATGTGGTTTTTTCCATAATGAACTTATTCTACTACATGTGATCAGATCCAGTTCTTGATGGCCAAGTAATTGGATCTGATGATGTGGCGCTCTAAAGCGAACTTAGGCTTTTCCAATAGGGATATCATCATCATCACAACGTCTCCAAGAACTGCACACAATTACTTCACGACGAGATTCCACATCCGTATTGGTCTTGTTGTACATGCATGTGGGGATGTACATATGGTTTTTTTCAATACATAGACTACATGTGGGGATGTACATATGATTTTTTCCATATATAGGCTACATGTGGGGAAACAGCATAAGGGCCGAGGATATAAAAGAAGAACCAGATGATTCAAGCTACCTAAGGATGGTTCAAGCTAACTTAGGACCTAGTCTTGCGTTGTGCTAACATCACGCAGCCATCCCATTAATTCTCCTTCTTCATCTCTATCCTGACCTTATCTCCCATTCTACAACTTTCCCTTCAGTCTCTATTAACAGAGAATCTGCACATTCCCTTCAGTCTCTATTAACAGAGAATCTGCACCACTCTGTTCATAATCTCTCTCATGAACGGCTTGTACATTTGAGGTTCTCTAAAAAATGTGTCTGCTATTTCATTGTACATGTGGATTTTTCCAAGTATGGTCTACATGTGGGGAGCTTCATGTAGTTTTTCTCATACATGTGGGGATTTGCACTTGGTTTTTTCCATAATGAACTTGTTCTACTACATGTGATCAGATCCATTTCTTGATGGCCAAGTAATTGGATCTGATGACTCTGCGCTCTAAAGCGAAATGAAACTAAAGTAATCTTTGAACTTTTTTAGATTTTCAAGAAGTTCACACATCTTCTTCCCAATCTTGTGGAATTCTTTCCAGTTGCATGTCGGGAGAATATCTTCAGGAACGTTTTCATTGTAAACAATGTACGAGGATTTTGAAGATTATACATTATTATTCAAGCCAGACATAGAAGAATTAATCTCTTATCTTATTGGGTTATACATGTAGGAATCTACATGTGGTTTTTCTGATATACTGGCTACATGTGAGAATCTACATGTGTTTTTCCACAAATATAGGCTACATGTGGGGTAGGCTATATGTGGCTATGTACTTTAGATTTTTTCCATATTGAACTTGTTCTACTACGAAGAGAAAAAGAGTGGAGACCTTAACCCTACATTAACCCTAACCCTACTCTTCTAACCCTACAATAACCCTAACCCTAACCTACATATCATATTTTATTGATTTTTATGAAACAAAATACCAATTAATTTGTGTTAATTTTTTTATTCGTTTGATGGTATCGATTTTATATTGGTTAGTTAGGTGGCTATGAATGGAAATAAATAAAAAATATAAACAAAAAACATACATATGAATGTCTATTTTGTAGAGTTCAGAAGACAATGTACGTAAAGAGTGGAGAGACACATGTGACTATACTGTTTTTCTTCTAATTTTCAGTAATTCTGAATGCTCTGAGTGGTACTAACTGAAAAGAGTTTAATGCTCCATTCATAACACAAACAAGTGGTTATATATTGGTCATAAACAGGATTGATAGAACTTAAATATCTATAAACTTTTTACTGGAAACTTATTACCTATCAACTCCCAACTACAAATATTAACGTAATTAATGATAAACCAAAACAAGACCTTACCGCAAATGTCTTCCTTGCAATAACCTTAACCCTACAATAACCATAACCAAACCCCTAACCCCCGCTAACCCTAACCCTACCCTTAACCCCCATTAACACTAACCCTAACCCTAACCCTAACGAATGATATAGTTTTTGTTATATTTTCTGGGGTGTTCTGTAGATATTAAAACATCGTGATTATCTAGTGGTTAGTTAGGTATAGTCAAATTAAAAAATAAAAAAAATATAAATGTTATCCAAGCCAAGTTATTATCTATCTTTTGTATAAAGTTCCACAGAGATTGTTTGTAAAGAGTGAAGAGAAAATTAAAAAAAGTAAACAACGTGTAACATTTGCCCTACTTCCTAGGCCGTTGTTGGAGACAATGGTCTAGGGTATAAATATTATATTGGGGTGCTCTCTGACTTGTTGCTATTTTTAACTCTAACAAGTCAGAGAGCAAGACAAATTGTCTATTTTTTTGGTCTACTACCTAGGCCGTTGTTGGAAACAACGGCCTAGGGTATACACAGTATAGGGGAGCTGCTATCTGACTTGTTGCTATTTTTAACTCCAACAAGTCAGAGAGCAAGACAAATTGTCTATTTTTTTTGTCTACTACCTAGGCCGTTGTTGGAAACAACGGCCTGGGATATACACAATATAGGGGAGCTGCTCTCTGACTTGTTGCTGTTTTTAACTCTAACAAGTCAGAGAGCAAGACAAATTGTCTATTTTTTTGGTCTACTACCTAGACCGTTGTTGGAAACAACGACCTAGGGTATACACAGTATAGGGGAGCTGCTCTCTGACTTGTTGCTATTTTTAACTCCAACAAGTCTGAGAGCAAGACAAATTGTCTATTTTTTTGGTCTACTACCCAGACTGTTGTTGGAAACAGCGGCCTAGGGTATACACAATATAGGGGAGCTTCTCTCTGACTTGTTGCTATTTTTAACTCCAACAAGTCAGAGAGCAAGACAAATTGTCTATTTTTTTTGTCTACTACCTAGGCCGTTGTTGGAAACAACGGCCTAGGGTATACATAATATAGGGGAGCTGCTCTCTGACTTGTTGCTATTTTTAACTCCAGCAAGTCAGAGAGCAAGACAAATTGTCTATTTTTTTGGTCTACTACCTAGGCCGTTGTTGGAAACAATGGCCTAGGGTATACACAATATAGGAGAGCTGCTCTCTGACTTGTTGCTATTTTTAACTCCAACAAGTCAGAGAGCAAGACAAATTCTCTATTTTTTTGGTCTACTACCTAGGCCGTTGTTGGAAACAACGGCCTAGGGAATACACAATATAGGGGAGCTGCTCTCTGACTTGTTGCTATTTTTAACTCCAACAAGTCAGAGAGCAAGATAAATTGTCTATTTTTTTGGTCTACTACCTAGGCCGTTGTTGGAAACAACGGCCTAGGGTATACACAATATAGGGGAGCTGCACTCTGACTTGTTGCTATTTTTAACTCCAACAAGTCAGAGAGTAAGACAAATTGTCTATTTTTTTGGTCTACTACCTAGGCCGTTGTTGGAAACAACGGCCTAGGGTATACACAATATAGGGGAGCTGCTCTCTGACTTGTTGCTATTTTTAACTCCAACAAGTCAGAGAGCAAGACAAATTATCTATTTTTTTGGTCTACTACCTAGGCCGTTGTTGGAAACAACGGCCTAGGGTATACACAATATAGGGGAGCTGCTCTCTGACTTGTTGCTATTTTTAACTCCAACAAGTCAGAGAGCAAGACAAATTGTACAACCTTAGTCCTACTACCTCCTAGGTTAAAAGAAAAAAAAATTTAATCTACATGTGTACACAGCAGCTGAAGCTGCTACACTTGAAAATTTTACCAAATTCCAAACACTTTGCCATCATCTACACTCTCCGAATAAATTCATATCTACAGTCGCCAAAATCACCAACCATAATTGACTATTAGCAATTAATAACAACAACACCAACTGCACTTAAACTTACGAACCACAATTTTCACTAGTTAAGTTACAACAGGGATAAAACCAAAAAAAAAAAAAAAAAAAAAAAAAATACAACAAACAAAATGTATTGGCTAAGAACCGGCCGTGTATGGCTATGGTGATCGCCTCTTCCGAGCAGGATTTCGACGCCAGAACGTGGTTGGCAACTCGGGGATTTCTTCTTCTCTTCCCTCCTCTTATTGTACGTGTCCAACAACCCTATCCTCTCTTCTTCCTGCTCTTGTTCGTGAGATGGATGTGAAGTCGAAGCTTGTTGTTCTCTCAGCTCACGTTCCCGTTTGTGCCCTATCAATGCAGCTGGCCTACCCCTCATGCTTTTACGTTGGCCCCTCGGTAAACTTAAAGCTCGATCCAAACGTTCGGCCTCTCCCAAAACATCCAAATTGGTACGGCATGAAGCAAGCATCCTCTAAGCGAACCTCTTCATAGCCGTGCCCGCATAACTTTTTATTACCTCCGCGCATTCTTTTGCCACGTCCATCGTATTATCAATCTAAATAAAAAAACTCCAACAAAAATAATCAAACAAATTCGGTAAATTAAACAATTCATGATCTTTAAATATAACGAACATTAAAAGAAATATGAAGATTGTAGTTACCACTGTACGTATAGCTGTGGCATTCGGTTGGAACATGGGTTGTGAACTAGAATAGGCGGGAGGTGGTTCAATCTCCCTCTCCTCAATTTCTCGTTGAACACCAGCAGGTAGTTCTGTATCGAGAGAGATGTACAGACGTGTAATTGATCTATACCATTGCATGTACTTTCCTTGCAGCTTGCCATCGTACTCTTCTACATCGGTAATTACAAGTCGAAACCGTTGCTCGTTCCATTCTGCAACGTGAACACAATGGAAATCTGCCCAATCATGAGTAGGCATGCGATCGGTACCCCTCACGGCGTGTAACTCATGATCGTATAGGTTTTTGCAGCTTGGGGGACTATCCTGTTGAAGACCGAACTGACGAAGGACTCTCTCCGATCGTGGAAGCTCCACTATACCGAAGTTAATGAGTGGAGCCATCGTCAGCCACAACTGCAACCCGGTGGTGCACATCGGCGGTAGTCTTCCCACCCGCTCGGGTGTATACGACACCCAAATCACGAACTCTTCTCGTAGTTGGTCGAGCTCGTCTTTGTAGTACATTATTACACCCTTGGGGTTGTCTTTGTAACTCCGACTACTAGCCCAATATACCCCTAAGGGTGCTAACATAGCAGGATTTTCTGGTTGGGCCATCCAACCGTCTGCCGGTCTTCTAATGCGGAGACGACCCAAGTGCAGTCACTCCCATGACCAAATCTATAACAAAACCATTGGTCCGGCCATCTCCGTCACATGACACAATGCCCTGTATAGCGTTGCCAACACTCAGCTTCTCCAACTGTACCGACTAGCTAAGCCTAGGTCAGCGAGCAATCGTAAGTACATGAGGTGCACAGCATCGCCGGATGAGTTAGGCAAGAGAACCCCTCCGATCACCTTTAGAATGTAAGCTCTGGTGTAGGACTGTACATAGTCGTCGGGCGATACATTGGTCCACGTCCCATCAAAACGTCCCTTCAACCAAGATAGTCGGATTGATTGTCCTTGGAAAATGTCATCATCTTCCGCGGCCGCCTTATCAAACTCTATACCGAGCAGTTCATTGCACAACTCTATTTTATCAAAGTTTATATTGCCCATCATGGCCAAGCCATCTATTGGAAGACCGGATATAATCGTTATATCCTGTAAAGACACCGTCATCTTTCCGACCGGTAGATGGAACATGTGCGACTCTGGCCTCCAGCACTCCACGAGTACCGAGAGAAGTGCTCGGTCGAGTTTAACCTGACTCATCATACTGATTCCATAGAAACCGACTGCTACTAGGTACTCGACAATACGTGGATGCACCTTTATGGTCTCGTGGGTGCGGAAATTACACTTCTGCATTGTCCCACCCCCACACTGCTGCGGATCTGTGGCGATCTTGCAGGGTCAGTTCGCCGGGATATATTGGTCCTAGACCACGACGTCCTGTCATCGAAGAGGATGCACCAACCTACACGAACTAAAAAAATAATTATTATTAGTCTAAAATCAATATCACTAAATACAAAATTAGGGACAATACAAATTAATAGTTCTCACATCTCTGTGGAATGTTTTCCCCATGCTTCCTGGGATATCCTTTTCCTTCTGATTCCCCTCGTTCTAGCCATTTCTCTGTAACAAAGTTCGCATATATGAAACTAATTGCTCGCCGAAAATTAGCAAACACAAACCAACGAGATGCAAAAATTTCAAAAGTTCGCTTATACGCGTCAAAACAACACAAACGAGATGCAAAAATTCCTACATTTCGCCGTCAACTAGGACACACCAAACACAAGCCAACGCAACTTGTAGAAGTGAGTTCCGACCCACGGTTTGAAATATACGGCCGTGTATCACTTTCACTCTTTAAAAAAGAGCGGGAAGCGATACATTGACGTATCTCACAAACTGTGGGTCGGAACTCGCAAATACAAGTTCCGTTGCATTGTGAATGGTTAGCCCAATCTACGTGCACCGTTTCGTATTTTTTGGACTTCGTTTAAGCATTTTTGTATTGAAACCGTACTAAAAAAGTTTCGAAGTAGATTGAAGTTTTTTCATATACGCGTCAAAACAATATAAACGAGATGCAAAAATTCCAAAATTTGGCCATTGGGTCGGGCTCCCCGCACACAAGCCAACACAACTTGTACATGGGAGTTCCGACCCACAGTTTGAAAGATATGGCCGTGTATCGTTTTCACTATTAAAAACTTAGCAGAAAGCGATACATTGACGTATCTCGCAAACCGCGGGTCGGAACTCGCATGTACAGGTTGGTATGACTTGTGAGTGGCGAGGCCAACCTACTCGCATAGTTTCATTTTATTTGGACTTCGTTTAAGCAATTTTCTATTCATAACGTATTCCACAAATTCCGAGGTGAATTAAAGGTTTTTTATATACGCGTCAAAACAACAAAAATGAGAAGGACAATTTCCTAAATTTGGGCATCAACTCTGGCACACCAAACACAAGCCAGCGGAACTTGCAGAGGTGAGTTCTGACTCTCGGTTTGAAAGATACGGCCGTGTATCACTTTATATTCGTTGTATTGAATAAAACTGATAAACGGACGTATCTCACAAATTGTGAGATGGAAATCGCCTCTACAAGTTCCGTTACCTTCTATGCGGCGAGTCCGACCTACTCGTACAAATTGAATTTTTGGATCTCGTTTATTTGCTTCTCCTATATTCCACCACTACAACTAACACTATATCTACGAAAATGTCAACAAAATATATACAACATACATGATCAGAGCTAATTATATACTTTCTAGATTATAGACTAGACTACTATGCATAATACAAAAAAATCCAACTCCAAAATTGGAAAACAATTCAATAAATTAACATAGTTCATTATAGTAAATTGGGATTAAGTCAATACCTGGTCGAAAGAGAGATAGAGAGTTGGCGAAGATGTTAGAAACCGCTTCACGCTGTTGTAGAGAAAGGAAGGGAATTTGTGCTGGGGTTCAGATGATTTGGGAGTTTCGATGTTAAATTAGGGTTTGCTGTATTCGGGAGATGGAGAGAGAGATAGAGAGCTTTCCACAAGATGGGGAGTTCGAGAAGGCAAAGAAATCGATGTCAAGGAGTTGGGAGAGTGAACTAGGGTTTGGGGATGGGTTTCGGGAGCTCAAGAGAAAGAGAGAGAGTGTAATACCCCGTATTTCTGAAAATAATATATATATATAATAAATGAATTTGGGGGTGGTCCTATAGAATTATTCTATAGGATGGTTGTATAAAATCTGGTATTTGAAATAAAAGAAGCCCACGGTTGTATACTGTTGGTATTAGTTGGTTTGAGATTTGAATATGGATGCTGATGTCATCCAAGAGAAAATGGATTGGTAATTTGATTTGGTATTGTATACTGTGGATATTGGAGATTGTTAAGATATAGTTCGGTATTGATCTGGTATGCTCCGGTTTGGGATTTGTACGGGATTGATTCGGGAATTTGAGAAGGATATTGAGAATATAGTCCCATATTGGATGTGTAAAAAAATAATTTGAGTATAAATATAATTGCCTATGATCAAGAGTCACCTAATTGGTTAATCACCTTTTGAGAGGCAGCCTGTGGTGGGCGGTTGTACTACATAGTATCTAATTTGTATTCTAAAAATATTAAAAATTGTCTGAGTATTGGGGCGGGGCGTTACAAATGGTATCAGAGCCGACTTTCGACACCGGGTGTAGAAGAGGGCCTCAGTATGATCTGCGGTATTGAGAGTCATTGATCTCCGGGGTCGGGTATATTCTGCGGTATTGAGATTCAGTGATTGATAGCCGGGTATCCGATCTGCGGTGTTGAGAGTGATTGATAGCCAGGATCGAGGACGACGCTACATCGGCTAGAAAGGCGGATCCTACACTAGATGTGTGTCATGTACTCAATGAGGACGCTGATTTCTAAGGTGGGGTGTATGTAATACCCCGTAGTTCTGAAAATAATATATATGTAATAAATGAATTTGGGGGTGGTCCTATAGAATTATTCTATAGGATGGTTGTATAAAATCCGGTATTTTAAATAAAAGAAGCCCACGGTTGTATACTGTTGGTATTAGTTGGTTTGAGATTTGAATATGGATGCTGATGTCATCCAAGAGAAGATGGATTGGTAATTTGATTTGGTATTGTATACTGTGGATATTGGAGATTGTTAAGATATAGTTCGGTATTGATCTGGTATGCTCCGATTTGGGATTTGTACGGGAATGATTCGGGAATTTGAGAAGGATATTGAGAATATAGTCCCATATTGGATGTGTACAAAAATAATTTGAGTATAAATATAATTGCCTATGATCAAGAGTCACCTAATTGGTTAACCACCTTTTGAGAGGCAACCTATGGTGGGCAGTTGTACTACATAGTATCTAATTTGTATTCTAAAAATATTAAAAATTGTCTGAGTATTGGGGCGGGGCGTTACAGAGAGAGTGTGTGACGAAGACAAAGTGAGGTAGATTTGGATATGTACAAGTGTTTGGAAAATTACTTGTATACCTAGGCCGTTGTTTCCAACAGCGGCCAAGGTATGTTTTTTTTAAAAACAACCTAGGCCATTGTTGGAAACACGGCCTAAGTGAATTTTTTGACAAAAAAAAAACTCCATGCCAAAAAAACGCTAAATCCCAAACGTTTTTTGGCGTGAAGTGACAAAATTACCCCTCCACTTTTTGGAGCGTTAGTGGGAGACTTAAGCGGATCTTGATCTGATCCGCTGATCAAGATCAAGATCGATCGAACGGCTGAGAGCTGCGTTTTCCAACCCATTAAAAACGAACCAGTTTTAATGGAGCAAAACCCTATATATATATATATATATATATATATATATATATATATATATATATATATATATTAAAGGGGTAATGGCAAACTTGTAATAAAAATTTGGATATGAGAGGAGGGACCACGGACTGAGAATACAACATCGGCTACTATTGTTGTTGTGGGATGACATCATCTGATGAGGTCAGTGGATAAACAGTAGGGATCCCATCGGTCTAAGGCGCTGTGCAGCGCCTGTCTCTGTGAGTGTGATGTGGACAGGGGCCCACTAAGCTGTTGGCAGCTGTACACTGGAGAATAAGGAGAGAGGTAGAGTTAAATAATCCCATATCGAGAGTTTAAATAAAATTAATTAAATATAAATAACATAGCCTATGATCAAGAGTCACCAATATGGTTAACCACCTTTTGAGAGGCAGCCTGTGGTGGGCAGTTGTACTATATTATGAATGATTTGTCTGATAAATTATATAAATTGTCTGAGCTTGGGGTAGGGGCGTTACAGGTGTTCTCAGCTAGACCATTGGTTTGAGGGTGTGATATTGAAGAGAATCGTTGCTCAATACTTAGATTGGTGCAAAATTTGCGAAACCCTTTACCAGCGATTGAGTTCCTTTATCGGTGACCAGGATGCGAGTGATCTCGAATATGCAAACTACGTTCCTCCAAAAGAACTGTTGGAATCTACGCTCAGTGATTGTTGCGAGTGGTTCCGCTTCTATCCACTTTGTAAAGTAGTCAATAGCGACCACCAGGAAGTTCCAATGTCCAGTTGTAGGAGGAAAAGGTCCGAGGTGATCCATTCCCCACATTGCAAAGGAAATGAGGCTTGAAAAGGAGCTGAGGTTGGCTTGGGGGATCCGCTTGATGGAGGAATTCTTTTGACAAGAGATGCACTACGAACATAAGCTTGAGCATCACTGAGAAAAGTGAGCCAGTATTAACCATGATTAAGTACCTTCTACGCAAGGGATCGTGCACCAAGATGGTTGCCGCCTATCCCTTCATGAACTTCCTTCCAGACATAATCGGCCTCTTCCGGAGAAAGGCACCGAAGGTAAGGTCGACCATCGATCTGGGTGTAGGAGTGCTTATAGAGGACCACTTCCTTAAGGACATATCTTTCGGCTCTCACTCGATCCTTTTTGATTATTTGGTATCCACAGGAGGATCCCTTTGTCGAGAAAATTGACTAGGGGTTTCATCCAACAATCTTCGGGCATTTGAGGGGCTATAGGCATGAGCTCCAATGCTTCTTCTTCAATGCTTGGTCTGATTAGAACTTCAATCAGCACAATGCGGTCGATCCCGTCAAATGACGAGGAGAAGAGCTTGGAGATGGCGTCGGCTTGCCCGTTTTCATTTCGTGAAATGCGAGTGACTTCGACCTCTTTGAAGGTGGTCTTGATCATCTTTACACATGCTAAATACTTGGCCATACGGTCATCCCTCGCCTCGTATTCTCCTTGAATCTGGTTTACCACTAATTGATAGTCACTGAATACTCTGACTCTTTGCGCCCTCGCTCTCTTTGCTAGGAGGAGATTAGCAATCAGGGCTTCATACTCGGCCTCATTGTTAGAGGCTGGAAAGTTGAGGCGTAGCAAGTATTACAGAATGAACTCATTGGGACCAATCAAGATATCCCCAGCTCCGCTCCCTTCGGGGTAAGAGGACCCATAGACATACACTACCTGTAGTGGGGGGTTGTCTCCTTCCTGGGGAGGACTGGGGATTGTACTTTTGACAATGAATTCGGCTAAAGATTGGGCCTTAATTGCGGTTTTGGGGCGGTAGGTAATATCATGTTGGCTTAACTCAATTGACCACTTCATGAGTCTACCTGAATTTTCAGGTTTGTGGAGGATCTGCTTGAGCGGCTGATCGGTGAGGACCCATATGGAATGCGCTTGAAAGTAGGGTCTGAGCTTTCGGGCAGCTGTCACTAGGGCACAAGCCATCTTCTCCATCTTCGAGTACCGGAGTTTAGCGACATGGAGTACCTTGCTTATATAGTAGATCGGTTTCTCCACCCGATCTTCCTCTTTCAACAACACAGCACTAAGGGTTTGTTCTGAGGCAGCCAGGTAGAGGTAGAGGGTTTCCCCAAGTGTGGGCTTGCTTAAGATGTGAGGATGGGTGAGGTGTTCTTTAAGGCTTTCGAAGGCAGCTTGCTGCCTAAAATTCTTAGAGCTTTAAAAAAAGGGAGACACTTCTCCCCTGACTTGGATAGGAAGCATCTAATAGCGGCGATGTGGCTTGTAAGTTTCTGGACTTCTTTTATCATGGTTGGAAGAGTCATGTCAAGGATGGCTTTGATCTTCTCAGGATTGGCCCAATTTCTGGCCTTGCACCTACCATCCAACGGACCATGGACTAAACGACAATTCCTCCCCGACTCACCATGAATCCGAAGAACTTTCTCGAGGTAACCCCAAAGGCACACTTCGAGGGGTTCAACCTCATGAATCCCAAAAACATTGAACGCTTCTTGGAGGTCGGCGACATTGTCTTCTTTCCTAAGGCTCTTTACGAGCATATCATCCATGTACACTTTCATGTTTCGACCGATCTGCTTTCTAAAGACTTGGTTTGTAACGCCCCGACTTTCATACACAGGAAAATCGTAGCACACCCAGAAATCTTTTTCTTTAATTGAGTATAGAAACATAATATAATATCAAAAAATGTGGAAATATTAATATAAATCCAAACCTCTTGGATTCATAAGATGATGGGCATAGGATGTCACAACTCTATGCTTAAACTCCAGGTACTCTTACTTGCACAACACAATCTGTGGGTTCGTCAGCGTGGGAGGCTAACGGTAAGAATCACAACAGCTATAACTAACTCCAAAAATAACATACAACATACATGACATAATAGAAAATAAAACTAGAATCAATGAATGTAAACAAGAAATAGTCAAATATACGATCTCATATAAGTGTGTGTATAAACAATTTATTAAAACATTAAACATATATTTATCAAAAAAAAAAAACATGCACAATTGAAATATGCCCTTTTTATGCACGCTTGTTTGGAACGATATGCCGCTCATACAACATATTTTCCGAATGCAAGCTATTAGCATTTCCTCTCATTACAGGGTTCAATCCCTCGTTATGCAATACATACTCATGTATTCTACACTGTTTTTGACATTTATCTAGTGACTAGTAAGGTTGCAGTTGGTCGGTCAAATTCCATTACTGCAGTTGGTAGTGGTCATGTCGGAACCCTGTGGTATTTCTCCACTCTTGAGCATCCATAATGATGCACAGCCCCGGTGGTCCTTCGCCACTCCCAGCCTTACATATTCCACCCCGTCCGAACCCCAGCGGTCTTTCTCTGCTTCCGAACCTCACTAAAAGTTATCACGAGTATAAGACGCCCCAGCAGGCGTTACCTGCTCCGCCTCATTCCTATTCGATAGCATAGAACATCAACAGATACTTATGGGTCCATCCCCTAAGTTCCGACTTGATTCTTAATACTAGATCCTAGAAATTAACAGTCGAGACAACGCCGCACGTGTCCCCTTGACAGGTGAATACAACTTCCAATAATTATATAAATTCCAGTACTTGTTAGAAAATTGATTTCTTAGTCTCATATAAAACCTCAAGGAGTCTATTACAACATTGTAGTTAAGAACCTCTAGTTTCAACCCAATTAAATCTGTCTAAAACCATTTATACGACAATAAGTTCAAAATCCAGAAATCGCAGCTCTTGCTACCTTTAAAAATCAAAGAAAATCACACACTTCTTGGAAATTGGATTTCTTAGAAAGTAAGTATGATATTCGACCAGAAGTTATGAAATAAATTCTATTTCATTTCTGAACCAGTAATGTATTCAGATTTTATTAAAATACCAAACGACATCCAAAAATCATGAAACTGCGAGGAGATGTTGTACACACACACATGATACACATACAAAAGTTCCAGTCTCACAATCAACGTATTTAAATAGAAATGATTTTTTTGGAAATCAGACCAAATTCCGGACAGAATTATAAAAGTGTTTCTAAGATAATTATGTCATAATCCCAACAATTAATTAACCACAATCAACACCCATAATCAAACAACATTCATACACAATCTAAGCACGATTACTCAATTTATTATCTAACATGCATATATCCTATAATATAAACAGAGTTGGTTAAAGTTGTTACCATTTTTTATCGTTTCTGGTTTTGATCGATTCTACGATCAATTTGAAGACGACAGCAACACGAATAACGACAATGGATCTACGGGCCGCAACTGTTCGTCGAAATCGGGAAGCGAACGAAGTGAAATTTGTATTAATACATACATACATACATACATACATACATACATACATACATACATACATACACACACACACACACACACACACACACACACACACACACACATATAAAACAATATAATATATATACATGTATATAAAGAGAGAGATAGAGAGCTTGAGAGAGAGAAAGAGCTAGAGAGAGAGAGATGATTTAGAGAGAGAGAGAGAGAGAGAGAGAGAGTAAAGATAAAGTGAAAGAGACAGAAAAAGAGCTAGAGAGAGAAAATGAAAGAGAGAGAGAGAGACTGAGAGATAGAGTGAGAGAGAGACAGAGGGAGAGATACCGTGAGACAGATACAGTGAGGAGCTCGATGATGCTTTGACTGCGATGACTGGCGGCAGCAGGTCGGCTTGGTGGTGGCCACATGTGGTTGCAGCAGAGTCGGGGGTCGAGGCTCAGAGGCAGAGTGCTGTGGAGTTGCGAGGTGGGCTAGAGTGGCAAGGATGGTAGAAGTGGCTGTAGACGTTGTTGGCATGGAGACAGTGGAGTCACGAGCTGAGAGTGAGGGAGAGCAAGAAGGTGGAGGTTAGCGGTAGCGACGGAGGTAGTAAGGAGCTTGGGGAGAGCTCAGGAGGTGTGCTCGGGTTGTCGAAGTGGAGAAACGTAGTAATGGCGGACGCTTGAGTTTCGGTGGTGTTGAGCGAGGTGGAGATGAGCACGGCGGGGCTTGAGGTGGCAGAGCAGGTTGAGGTGGCGGCGAGGTCGAGGTGGAGCTCGGGGTGGCAGTGGCTGGAGTTTGAGCAGTGGCGGGAGTTGATGGCGACACTGGCGAGGAGTGGGATTCGAAGTGACGGTGATGGTGTTGGAGCTTCGGGGTGACGGCAATGGTGCTCGATGACGTGGGTGAGCTGCGGTGGAGCTCGAGGTGAGGCTCGAGGAGGAGCTCGGAGTGCTGGCGATCGATGACAAGGGTGAGCCGCGGTGGAGCTCGTTGTGTCACTCCTCGCTTCCCAAAAGAGAATACAGATTACGGATACGTGACTAAGCCCAGTGAATGATTTTCATCGTCTATAAGCTGTCAGGATCTTTACAATATTTCACAACAATAATCCGAGTCGGAAGCAAAAGAAGTCAACCAAGCATGCATATATGAATCAAAATACCAACAGGATTACTTGAAACAAAATATATTAATCTTAAATAAACCAGATCTAAAAAAGTCAATAATCCTGGGTCACATTACCCAAATACAAATAATTCAAGTAATTAAGTACAATTGTTCAAGGTAAGCAACAAGAAAAGAAATTGATATAGCAAAATCTCCAACAACTAGAATCTTATATCACCTACACCATTTGGCAGCTGATATCCAAATCAGCAATTTAGCAAAATTGCAGGAAGAGGAAAAAGAAAACAAACTCCCGTTAATGCAAGTTACGGGCCACTTGTAGTGCACTCACAAGTACATGGAAAAAAGGATAACTAATAACATGGTATATGCATGATAACAAAATAAAACAACTTGTATGGCAGGATGAACAAGTGCAAGTGGTATGTATCAAGTGTCAAGTGAATAAGTATCATGTAAATAAGTAACAAGTATCAAGTGTCAAATATCGAGTATCATGTATCATGTACAAGGAATCAAGTAGCAAGTATCAAGTATCATGTTGTTTCAAGTCTTATATTATATCTATCTAGGTAGCACTTCATGCGTCCATCCTTTTACCACATGGTTGCTACATATAATCAAGTTACGTTTAAGCCTAGTGGTGGGTTTCTATAGATTCGTGTATTCAGACATCAAGTCAAGTAACAAGTAACAAGCACGAATCACGTAATCGTGAACCCGTGGCAGCAAGTAGTATCAAGCATGAATCATGTAGTCATGAAACATGGCAACAAGTAGTATCAAGTATGAATCATGTAGTCATGAACATGGCAACAAGTAGTATAACAAGCATGAATCATGTAATCATGAAATATGGCGGCATATAGTATAACAAGCATGAATCATGTAATCATGAAATATGGCGACATATAATAATAAGCATGAATCATGTAATCATGAAATATGGTGGCATATAGTATAACAAGCATGAATCATATAATCATGAAACATGGCGGCATATAATAACAAGAATGAATCATGTAGTTATGAAACATGGCGGTAAGTAATGGGAAACACGGGCCCCCTTCTGAGTACATATACCTATATTGTCCACTACTAAGGTCTTACCCTTAACCCCGGCTTGATTATTTGTTATTATTATCAAACAGGCATGTATGTGTACAAAACAAGGCAAGAATAACATGGTATTTTTAAGTAACAAGTTCAGGTTGAAAGATAACATGCACGGGTGAAAGACAACACACAAAGGATTGGGACAACGAAAATTCTAGTTTAGGACAGAAAGACAGTACTGCACCAAATCTAGAATTCCCGTTGCCCCACATATGCAAACTGGATCCGTCCGAGAATTTGAAAAATAGACTTCCGGCCGAATCCAGCAAATATATATAAGTCATATGGTATTTCAAAAAAACAAGTCTCAAAACAAGTTTGAATCCAGAAAACATGTTCAGCCAAAAATCAGAATTTTGTATTCATCAACAAGAAAACAGTATAAAAACTTACTTATTAAATCCACGAAAAATCTGGGGTATTCCCTAGTATGTTTAGTAACAGAAAATAGAGTATCATAATTTTTCAACATAGATAGAATAGTCAAGTAAAATAATAAAACAGCATGACACGACAGTTTTGTAAATCTAGAATCATAAACACTGCAGTACTAAAACAGCAATATCTCACAAAATATAAATCGAAATCCCGATCCTTCAAAAGGGTGATAAAATAGATAAAGTAGGATACAATTCATATTCACAAAGTTTGTATAGAAAGCAAATAAAATTAGGTCAAAATTATGTATCTTTACTGAACAGCAAGAAAATTCTGTAAGTAAAGTAGTTGGTTGCAAGCACAAAATGGTTTATAAAAGTGATCAATTAAATCCACAAAAATTTGGAGTTAATCCCCATCAAGTCTAGTTGTAACCAGCAAAATATTGGATCAAAATATTGCCTTTAGCATCAGTAGAAAAATAGATTATTATACAGAATTTATATAAAACTGGATCCAAAATTTTAAACACATCTATAGTAAAATAGTCATAACTCGCTTCTCATAAATCGAAACTGAGATCTGTTAGAAAATATGGAAAGTAGACAGAATTCTCTATAATTCATATTCACAAATAATTTTTATATACTGACCTTAATATGGTCTAAATTACTGAACAAAAATGGGGAATCGACAAAACAGAAGATATCCTTCCTACACAAAATTAACTAGTTCATACGGAACTCATCCAAAACACAACCAAACATGAAATATGGTGTACTAGATGTCCACGCAACATGGTACAGTGTATTTCACAAGTCTACAACAAGTATACTAGAATAACACAACCGAGCACACGATATAACGTAAACAATATGCATGTATACAACAAGAAGTGGTCATCCCAAAGTTATTTCATATCGGGGGTGTCATGTGGCAACAACGGGCGGGTCAACACAATAGAGACAAGTTACAACAGGGGTTTGCACACAAGAATTTTCTCTAGAACACAACTATACTACAGGCGGTATTTAGTACTTGTATTACCCAAAGAAAAGAATACTAGTTACATGGCTTAAAGACGACGATGGGAACGGTGAAAGGCGAGAATAACGGGAACGGATTTCTGGGCAACGAACTCAACGAACACACGAGCTCTTAACGAACCAACGAGAACACGCACCACAAACGCACTCGCACACAAGAGAGCATGAGGAAGCAAGAGAGGGAATGGCGACGCCGACGTGCTGTCGCTTCTGGCGGTAGCGAGGGGGAAGCACGGCGAGGGGACGACCGAGAGGGGTAGCCACTACTTCGGGATGAGGCAGCGCAGGAGAGTCGATGCGTTGGGGTCACAGGCTGGCGACTGACTGTGGGTGCATCGTCGGGAGGAGATGCCACAGGGATGCAGGGGGGTTAACTGGTGGTGCTGCAAGGATAGGCGATGCTGCTACTGGCGTCGGAGCGGGGAGGTAGTGGGACTGGCTGTGGCTGTTGTCGCCCGAGGAGTCGCGACAGGGAGAGATGGGGAGGAGCACAGGGGGGTCGGAGGAGAGGTTGAAGATGATAAAGGGCAGCTAGGTTTTTGGTAGTAGGCGACTGACGGGGTAGACGAAAAGGTAGGATATAGGTGGGTTTATATATATAAGGTAGAGATAGGGTTTAGGTGGTTTCAAGTGGTTAGGTGTTAACGGGTATAGTTAAATAGGGTTAGGGTTGTAGGATTTTTGGGTATTGGGTACGGGTAGGTTTTAGGTGCAGATGGTTTTTAATAGAAATTAGAATATAATTCAAAATGAGTGAAAATAAAAGAACATGAGAAATAAAGAATGGGGACCAAAGATACAAGCTCGATCAACAGAGATGAAATGATCGGAGACAAAAGAATCCAGAACTCAAATAAAGGACGAAAAATCAAGTAGACAAAATATATTGAAAAAGAGATCCAATATACGGTCCAAAAGAAGTACAAGCTGGATCAAATACATGGAAAAAGAAAATACACTCAAAATGCAGAAAATGGAAAACAGGGGTTACACGAGGTGAGGCTCGAGGAGGAACTCGGAGTGCTGGCGATCGACGGCAAGGAGCTCGGGGTGCTTCGGAGTTGGCATTAGGTTCACAGAGGTGGCGAGAGTGGGTGACGAGCTTTGGAGGTGGCAATTAAATAAAGGACGACAAATCAAGTAGATAAAATATATTGAAAAAGAGATCCAATATACGGTCCAAAAGAAGTACAAGCTAGATCAAATACATGGAAAAAGAAAATACACTCAAAATGCAGAAAATGGAAAACAAGGGTTACACGAGGTGAGGCTCGAGGAGGAACTCAGAGTGCTGGCGTGGAGGGGGGGCGACAGCGGGGTGAGGTGAAGCGGAGATAAGGAGAAGATGGAGGAGTGTGGCGGTGAAGATGGTGATGGGTTTTGGTTTTGGTGGGGAAACGAAGAAGAAGGGGGAGTTGGGAACTCTGTATATATATATATATATATATATATGAAGCGGAGATAAGGAGAAGATGGAGGAGTGTGGCAGTGAAGATGGTGATGGGTTTTGGTTTTGGTGGGGAAACGAAGAAGAAGGGGGAGTTGGGAACTCTGTATATATATATATATATATATATATATATATATATATATATATATATAAAATAAAACACAAAGAAAGCTATCAAGTGGCTCTCATTCAATAGGATTGAAATCAATGGTCCAGATCTAACATCACAAAACATATTTTTCCGTCCAAAAGTTCCTCCCAAAACTCAAATTCAAATCCCCTAAAATAACTCATTTATTCATTTATTCATTTATTTATTTATTTCACTCTCTTTTTTTTTTCTCTCTCTCTCTCATTGTCTCTTTATTTACTCATAAATTTATATTTTCAGATTTCAGATTTGTAAATTTTCAGATTTTTTATGGATTTTTTTTTATTACTTATGTTACATTGAAAAAAACAAATATCTCATCAACAGTTAAATTTTATCATTTTACACACTCAAAGTTCTAAGAAGTTGGATTTTACACCCCTGTTTATAATTATTTTTCAACATATTCTAATGGAAACATTGACTTTTATTTACAACTAATTATTGTTTTATTATTCAAACTTGAGCTACATAATTGTTATTTTACTATTTACAAGGCTTTCATATGCTGTATCGTTCTGAAGACGTGCCATAGGCACGCCTACGAGCAAATCTAGTATATATATATGTTATATATATAATATATAAAAGGCGGAGAGAGAGTGACTGAGATAGAGAGAGGGAGAGAGAGAGAGACTGAGTGATAGAATAGGCAGGAGTGAGTTGTATGCATGAGTGTAAGAGTATATATATAGGAGGTGAGGGAGTGCGGCATGCGCAATCAATGATTTAGCCATAGGGTATAGAGTCATATAGTGAGGGAGAAAAGAGATGGATAAAAACAACTAGGGATGATGGCAGGAGGAGGTGGAAGAGTAAAGTAGTGAACTTTTAGGGGTATAGGAGGAGGTGGGTTATTAATGTTGTAAAATGTAGTTGGGGATTGTTGGATTTGGATTAAAGGATTCAATTAGGATTAGGAGTTAAGATTAATGATTTAATTAGAGTTAAAACTTAAATTTAAACTCTAAAAAAATCGGAAATTTTAGAATGGTTCCAAAAATACTTGGGTTAGGTTCAAATAAGAGATCAAAAATGAATTCCAAAGATCGGAAAGATATTTATAAAATAGAAATACAAAATATGAAAAATATAATATTATGGATATTATCCATAACGGTATAAAATACACGTGTATAACACATGCTGGGGCAAAATTGTCATAGTTCAATTTTACGGGGTGTTACATGGTTCACCAAGCATTGATATGTGGCCCCAACATTCTTCAACCCAAAAGGCATAACTCGGTAGCAATAGAGCCACTGATTGGTGATGAAGGATGTCTTTGGGATGTCTGGTGGGAACATTCGGATTTGATTATATCCCGAAAAAGTGTCTATAAAGCTTAATAACTCATGGCCTGAGGTGACATCTATCAAGACGTCTATACTCGGGAGAGGGAAGGAAACTTTTGGATATGCTTTGTTGAGGTCGGTAAAGTCTATGCAGATTCTCCAATTGCCATTGACCTTCTTGACCATTGCAACGTTTGCTAGCCACTCAGGGTAGTTACCTTCCTCGATGAATCGAGCTACTAGGAGCTTCTCAACCTCTTCTTTGATGGCATGTTGCCTTTCTAGTCTGAATTTACGGTGCTTCTGCTAGACAGGCTTGGCTTCCGGATCCACACTTAAGAGGTGCATAATCACATCTTCGGCAATACCCGGCATGTCCTCGGCAGTCCAAGCGAATAGGTCCTATTTCTCCCTAATGCAGATGATAAGTTGCTCCTTCACTCGGTAGGGGAGTGCTTTGCTCATCTGAAAATACTTAGCTTTATCCTCTTTGGAGAATGGGATTTCTTTCAGTTCATCCACGGGTTCGGAGCTAGCTTGTTCCATATCAAGGGGGAGTTCGAAGGCATCGAGGGGAAGGACCGAGCCCCCCATGGTAGTTGTGTAGCACGCCCGAGCGGCTTCCTGACTCCTTTTGGCTTCCCTCACTCCTACAGCTGTAGGGAATTTCATACGCTGATGCGACTGCTTGGAGGGCAGCTAACCCTGGGCGGCTGAAAATAGCATTCTAGGCGAACTTCATATTGACCACCATGAAGTCTAACGCTGTGCGCAAGGCAGTTCAGTGCAAGTGGCTCGCAGATGAAACCATCCTCCTCCAATCCCTCCGCTCGTCGCTTACCTAAAACAGTAGCCCCAGAAGCCCACTTGACTAAGTAGAAAATCGAGAAAGAAGTGTTGTCTACCTTAGCCCTATGGCACAACCGACTTCTAGCTCTCTACTTATAGCTTTCTGTATAAAAAGTACAAAGGCAGAGACGAGAGACAGTCGGAGCTTTCCCTAAAGTAACGTCGAGGGTTACAATTCCCTCGATCATTACGGGGGCTCCAGAGAATTCGTGGAGGGTGTATCTGGTGGGCTTGAGGTGATCCTGCTTAAGTTTGAGGCCCTCAAACACATTCAAAAAGAGGATGTTGATTGAACTGCCATTATCAAGTAGGACACGGCGCACTTCATGGTTCATCATACACATACTGATCACGAGTTCATCGCAGTAAGGAGTTCAGATGTCTTCCAAGTCCCGATATAAGATGGTGATGCTAAATCCTAAACTTTTTGGAGGATGGATGTTGTGTACAGAATTTATCTCTTGAACGAAGGCTTTGATAGATGAGCTGGATGCTCCCCCCGATAGGCCCTTCATGGATTGCATGAAATGTCTCCATCCGCCCCGATCCCTGGGACTCAGTTGGCCTATCTGCCTGTTTGTTGGGTCCCCTAAGAGGAGGAGGTTCAGTGTCGATTTCCTGGGAAAATTTGGTGAGGTACCCTCGTCGGTGCAACACCTCTACTTCGTCTTTAAGGGATCGACACTCATACGTAAGGCGACCATGATCCTTGTGGAAGACACACCACTTTGTTTTATCCCGTATTTTGTTTGGGGCATTCATCTTGGGGGAGGTCGAAGGATCCCTTCCTTGTCAACCTCCATAAGAATGGCAGATATACTTGCATTTAGTGCGGTGTACCTTTTAAAATGAGGCATGGGAGGCGGGTGACACTGACCCGAGGCATCCTTCTGGAATTTTGGGGGTTCATCTTCGTTAGTTCCTTTCTGTTTGTTTCCGGATGAAAGCATCTTCTGCTCTTAGGGGCGGATCGCCTCTTCAACTCGGATATACTTCTCAACTCTCTGAAGGAGGTCAGAGAAGTCCCGATGAGGTCTTTTGATGAGGGAAGATTTAAGGTCATCTCACTTGACATTATATCTGAACGCGGCCATTGCCACCGCAGAGTCGAGTAAGGAGATAGATCTGGACTCGGCTGTGAAGCATTGGACATAGCTCTTGAGGGACTCCCCTCCCATTCACCTGAGGTCTAACAGGGAGGCACCAGTATTCTCCAACTTGTGGCTAGTGGCGAAGTGCATGGGGAAGAGCTCATCAAGTTGGTCGAAGGAAAATATAGAGCCCAGAGAAAGGTGAGAGAACCATTCTCGTGCGGAGCCTTTTAAGGTTGCCGGGAAGGTTTTGCACAAGAGGGAGTCAGATGCTTGGTAGATTATCATGAAAGTTTTAAAACTCTCGATGTGGTCTACCAGATCGATCTCTCCGTTGTACGGCTCAAATATCGGGACCTTGAAGTTGGTAGGGATGGGAGCTTCAACAATCTTTTTGGAGAATGAAGGCCTGATGGGACGGTATTTTCCTTCCCTATTCAGCGACGCCAGGCGATCTTCCATCTTTCAGAGACGCCGGAGGATGGCGTCCTCATGCTGATCAGATCTGGTGGATCCGCAGGACTCTTCACATCGCGGAGGGAAATAAGGTGAGGACTAGGTTGTCGGGTCTGAGGTGGACTATGCTAAGGGCCTAGGGGATCTTATCCTTGAACTCTCGAAACTTGGCTCTACTGACTGGCACTTCTTCATTCCTTCCCGTCCTAGGGGCTATCCTGCTAGTTGGAGTTGGATGCCTCGTCTCTCGGGAAGGAGTTCTTCTGTGGTCCCTAGGGGAACGACAACCCCTTCGCCCCCTAGGAGAAGGGGACCTTGGTCTATGTGGAGTGAGACTTCTTTCTCTTCTCCTGGGAGAGGGGGCTCCCCTGGATCATGGTCTCCTAAGAGAAGGTCTTCTCCTGCTCTCCCTCTGCTCCGGATGGGAGGCTTTCTCGCGAGCTCTCCTCTTGTTAGACGGGTCCGAAGGTCCGACTCCTGCTAGCGATCGACGATGACTTGACGAAGGTCAGTAATAATTGAGGGAATGGGGAAGGAGTAGAGGTGTACACTGATCCTCTGTTTTTGAAGAAGGACCTTACGGATGGTTCGGGGCGACCCCGACGAGAGGCCCCCGGCGCAGCCTCTCCAAGTAGAAGTAGAGCTAGCTGAAGGAGGGGCCCCTCCTGCTGCGGTTGAAAGGCATGAGGGAGGTCCTCTAGAGAAGGATGAGGGTTGGCTCGTCGACCGCCATCTTCCCTTTCCCGTTGGGAGGCATGCTAGAAACATATTTTTACTGGTGAAGGTTTGTCAAACTTTTCTTGCCATTTCCCATAGACGGTGCCAATTTGTTGCTTCTTATTTTTGTGTGGGAACCAGATGATGTGAATTCTTTAGAGGAACAATCAAGAATTTGACATTTTGACCTTCAGCGGTATTAACTGCCTTTGACTTGATGACCAGACTCGTTTGCACCATATGATCTGATTCGTGTGGTGACGAACACCTCCGCTTGATCTGCAAAATGCCTGAAACACCGGGGTTAATCCCGACAACAGGACCTACGAAGCTCAAGTCAGTAATCAAGAAGATTATGGAAGAGTTTTTTTTTTTGGAGAAAATAATGATCACCTGTTTCTGGTGGAGGTAGGGGGTATTTATAATCTCCTTTGAAAACAATTTATAGATAATCATTTACCTCTAATCTCTGGTGTTTTTTGATAAGAAATTGAGTTTAAATTCTTTCATTATAAGAGATTCGGTTCAAACCACCACTTAGGGATAATCATGAATTTAAATAGCTCTTTAAATGATCCGAGTTTATTTATAATGGGTTGCCATCATAATCGAGTAAAGCAGATCCGTTTTGGGTTATTGGGCCTTGGAAAAAAAATCCAGTTCCCATTTACAAGCCCGTTTATAACGGTAATTACTGTTTTACCTATGAGAGCTTTAAGATTCGTACCCGATTTGAACGGTCCTGATTTAGTTCTATTTTTAGCCATATCAGTTGTTAACTTTGATTACTAGATGGTTGGCATTCAATTCTACTAAAGAAAAGGTGTTGCCCACCTATTTTACTCTTCCATACATTATTGGTCCTGAAATTTAAATTTTACTGAAGTCGATCTCTTCTATGTATTTGAAACCAATAAATATTCTAAAGTGCTTATTTTGTTCATTCTTTTCTTTATTATATATCTCTACTATTGTAATGGGAGAGTTGGGGTTTGTAATCAAACAAACTTTAACTTTGTAACTAAACAAATACGTGTAATACACGTCCAAATTAAATTAAACAAATACAAGTATTTGTAGACAAACAAATCCGTATATTGCCAATGCATATCTAATATAAATAAGGTATTAGATTCAGCCGTAGATTCAAGGCTAGGCTACGTTTTTACCTTTTTTTTTTTTTGATAACAAGGATAGAGTCTTAGACTCCAGCCTAATATTATTAATAATAATAAAAGTTATACACAGGAAAACAATTTTACACAGAGAGTAAAACTGAATACAAAATAACCGGCGCGAACTCCACAACAACACTTCAAAATAGAACGATCAGCAGTGGAGTGCATTGCCAACCAGACACGACGCCACAACCACAATCGACGACCGGATAAGCGCTGAGCTAGGCCAAAAGGAGACGCTACAGGCTGGGGATGAAAAGGAGACAGCAGTAGATGACTAGGCCTCCCTACAAGCATCCTCTCAAGCTTTCCAATACCGAGCAAGGGCGTGGCTACCGCTTCCACAAACCTCTACACAATTAGCACATATAAAGCCACGTGCTGAAAACAACCACCGCATCCAAGAAACAGAGCAAGCTAAGCACCGAAAGAAACAAATAGCCAATGGTAACGGGGTGCCCAACTTCAGGAAGGAACTACACAACCAAACAAATGCTCCCGCCACTACCATACAGCAGCGGGATATGCCAAACTCAGAAACTGATAACGTAAATTATCGAAAGCAGTCGGAATGACCCCAGCTGAGATTGGGGGAATCATAAAAGGCGCCGACAAGCAACACAGCCGACCACGGAAGGACAATAAGAACATAAAGAACGCCCCACAAAATTGGAGAAAAAATAAAGAGAACATAGCCAAAGTTTAACCTGGCTAAAACAAATAATGATAAAGGAAGTAATATGCTTCGCAACAAACACAAAAATTGCCAAAATACGATCAAAACCAACCTCTCACAACCAGAAAACACAAAACCACACAGTAGCAGTGGTAATCCTGCATCCTAGATCAAATGCACTAGACGACCAAATAGATAATGGGCACAGAGAAGCTCTTAACTAGCAAATACATTAACTGAAAGGAACATAATAAAAGCTGGAATACAAAAGTGTAGATCAAAAGAGATCCACAATAGACAGCCGCAGTCCCAGTAGAGCTGCCAAAAAACCAGAATGACTAGAACACAAAAATGCTGCTGCAACAAAGCTAATCCTAAAGCTTCGACAGGCTATCCCAGAACATAGAGAAAAGAGATGCAGATACCAGTGGACTCAGCTCTGCAAGAAGCAAAAACAACTAGAATAATAACCGAGGAACAAATGCTCAATGAAGTGTAGCGTTAGATGAACGAAAAAAATGCACCGCCTCATCGAGGCGATAAAGATACAGAGCTTCAACTTTATCTTGTGATAAAGTGGACGGCCAATGCTTAACATTGAAAACAAACTCATCAATAATAGTCGCAATATGTCTAGAATTTTGTGAAAAAACTCTATTGTTCTTTTCAGTCCAGATAACCCAAATGATAGCCATGACTGAAAGCACCCAAGAATTAAGAAATTCTTTTTTAACTGAATTAGTCTTCCAGGAAGAGAAGAAGGTATTAGGGAATGCCGGAACCTGCCACACAACTACACAAATAAGACAAAGAGGGCGAATAAAGGTGCAATGAAGGAAAAGGTGTTCAGCATCTTCATGGCATTTGAGACATAAGGAGCAAAGTTGTCCCATGGCAATTTGCCTTTTGTTAAGAACTTTTACAGTCAGGAGTTTTTTGTTAAAAGCGAGCCAAGAGAGAATTTTGGACTTCAACGGAGCACAACTACTCTAGATGCTTTTAGCGATCGAAGAGTTGACACCTCCATAATTAAGAAAATTATAGAAAGATTTTGCAGAAAAAGAGCCTGAACTGGTCCATCTCCATAAAAGATCTTCTTTGGGATGCCAGTTGTAATTGTTAAGGTGAGATAAAATGATAGTGAAATCAGGCAGTAAAGAGGGAGGAAGATCATTACTGAAAGGAATATTCCACACCCTAAGGTTATCATGATTAGATAGGTATTCTGCCACAGTGGCCGATGGGTTAGACGCCAACCGGTATAGGGCCAGAAAGGATGACGCAAGCGTGAGATCACTGATCCAAAGGTCGTTCCAGAACTTGGTCATTGACCCATCCGCACAAACGTGACTAATACCACATTGGAAAGGAGCGACAGCTGTAATTCCCTGAATTTTTATTAAATAAAAAATTGTTGATTTTACGTGTTGTGCACGTACAAATTTTTGTATATATGTTTTCTTATAAAATTATCTCTACTACTATAATGGGAGAACCCCTTAGTCCTTAACCCAACCCGTGCAACGCACGTGTTGGGTTATGGGCTGACTTTGGTAAATATTTTCGAAAGTGGACCAGTTTGGTAAATATTTTCGAAGGTGGATCAGTTTGGAAATTATTTTCTTTTTGCCCTTTTCATTATCCCCTCAATTTTTTCCACGTGCACGTGTGCACGTGTATGATACTAGTCTTTTATAATATGAACAAACAATTGTTTTCTCTCTTTCTCTTTATTTTCTAGAAGCCTATTTTAAAAGTCTAAGCTTGTTTTTCTAATTTAAGCACAACCTAATTAATTAAATATTTTATTTTGACCCATGAGTCTAAAAGCCCACTATTTTGAAGCCCACAAATTAATTACCCTTTTAATTGTAACACTTGTAGTGTAGACACAATTAGTAGAAAATAAATAAATTAATAATATTGTACAACTTATTAATGGGGGACACTAGTTGGGGCATGTGCATGCACTAGTGTGTGCATTGCACACCCTAGGGGGTGGCCGGATTATGGCTAGAGAAGAAAGGGGGAGTGGAGTTGAGTTGAGGGGTGGTTATGACATCATGGAAGTTACTACAACTTTCCATTTCATCTTGATCCTTGATCTCTAACTCCTTGATTAAATTCTAACCATCTATTCTCATCCTAAAAGTGTATAAATACCCCTAGCTTTCTTCTCATTAGTACATTAAACAATTTATTGAGAGAAGAAAAGCTAAGTGAGCAAAAGATTGAAGAATATTAGTGAGTAAAAGATTAGAGTGTGCATTGTGTGTGAGTGTTCCTTCAAGTAGAGGCCGGCCATCATCAAAGGAGCAAAGGAGAGGCTTGGGTTCCAATCAAGCACAAGAAGGAGACGTTTTGGCAACACAATCTATGAGGAGAATGCCACTTTCTTGCATTCTAGGAGATTGTAGGAGCTTTCATTTCATTTTCTCCAATAGGTGGGTGTTTCTCATGCTTCTAAATCTAGATAGTATGCTAGGAATGATTTGATAAAGTTACTAAGGAACAACTAAGTGAAATTGGACTTATGTTTGCTTAATTAGAGATGAAATGGTAATTTAAAGAATGAATGATAAAATGATTCTTAGTTGATAAATTGTGAACTAAAGTGCTAGAATCTTTCATGTTGTCATGCTATGTGTTTGTGAATTATGCTTTATGGAGAAATTTATGTTTATGAGACAAATTGTAATTAAATGCATCATGAAAATGTTGAATTCTTAAATTAGAGTAACACTATTGTAGAAAAGATGGAAATTTGTGTTCTAAAATATTGTAGATTGTTAATAAGTGAGAGAATAAAGAAATAAAGTATTTTCGTAGAAATCTAGATTGTAAATCGTGTACAAATGTGATTTATTCTCAATGTCAAAATTATGGACATAGAACATAAAATAAGATCAAAAATGGATGTTTTATAAGCAAATAATGATTATAAAAATACTGGTTTACTGTAATTTCATATAGATTAAAATCTGGAAAGTTTTGATTCAAAAAGAGAAGAAAAAGAACTAAAAAAGTTTTGGGAATTTTGAAAACTATAAATGAACAGAGAATGGGATCAAAACCAATCTGATATTCTTTGGAACAATCTGGCCCCTTAGACCAAGTGGTCGCAGTTGCTTTGGGCGCTACTGTAGCGTGCGGGTGACTCTAGTGGTCTCGGCTTCGAAACCTAGGCTCTGCCGTTTATTTCCATTTTTGAATAAAACCCAAAACCCAAAACCAAAAACACATACATATTAAATCCATTCACTTACCGCATGTGCACCTTGCTCAGTTGGCTTTCAGTGGCTGTCGGTTAGTCTCAGATCGCAGGTTCGAAACCTGGCTTCGGCAGGTTTGAATTATTTGATTTTTTGGAGTTTTTAAATGGAATTCTTGGCTTTTTAAAGATCCAAAAAAAATACTACAATTATCCTAAAAATATATAGATCCTTTGAAAAATATTTATGTACTATTTGACTAAAATAAAAGTGAGTTAGAAGTGAAATTTATATAGAATGCTATAAAAATTTACTCTTGGAGAATTATAAAAGTGATCTATTTTTATGAAAAAATTATGCTAAGTGATAAAGGAGAATTTTTGAATGAAATAAAATTTAAATGTGCTATCTATGGACTCTCATTGTTAAATTTAGCATTGTTTATGAATGAAAATACGACTTTATGACATTTTGAATTAAATAAATGAAATGAACATTAGTATGAGAATCAAATAAAATTAGTATTGATTAAAATAAGAATAAGAGAATTATATGGAAAGAATAAACTATTGAATATGACAAGTTGAATTTATTTGTTTATGTATGATATTGTCCATGAAATTAAAATTGAATGACTTGATGAATTATGAAAGAATATGAATATACAAATGCTATGAACATGAAATGAAAATTATTGTTAATCATGAAAAAGACTTTATGAGTATGAAAAACTCGATGTTGTGATTATGAGTTGAAATTAAGAACTAGGGTGTAGCTAAGCCTCATACCGGCAATGAAAGAAATGTTGAGATGATATTTGAAATAAAAAGACCAAGATTTGGGTCATGTGAAATGAATGAATAAGACCGGTATAGTGGGAGTGCTAACCCTAAGAGATTGATTTTGCTCATGATTCAATTAAATTAAGAACTAGATACATAGTGAAGATATGATGAAAGTAAGAGAAAAACGTAAGTATGAGGGCCATTGGATTGGCAGCATGAGCGTATTCACAGGATGTCCCATGATGCGTCATGAGCAGGACATGGATACTGCTCCAGAGTACCATCCCGGTGGCAACGCTCCTGGGGTGTTTGGTGATTGTGGGTGGTGTCATATCTATGGTAGGAGTTAAATTACCACAGGATGCCTGCATGATGAGTCATGTGTCAGTGTGCTGGGATTCTCTCCAGGGCGCCTATGTAACGCCCCAAATTCTAAATAAGACCGAATTCGAGATTTCACAGGATCTTTACTTCACTTCGTACAATTTTACAAGGAAATTAAAACTTTTCAATAATACATCAGAGTTCATTATATTTTGTTTACACAGCGGAAGAATACAAGAAATACAACAATGAAATAAAATACAACTTATGCAACTTTAACAATGTAAGTCATCAACTACATCATAACATCTTTACTTCTTCATAAAAGTCCATTACCTGCATATTAAGCTGTGGGCACATCAGTCACTTACAACTGAAGAAAATGTTATACTCGGCTATTCTCTCTATGCCGTACATATAATGTTCTCATTACTTTAACAAACCACAAAAATTGAATGAACAATAAAGTGTTAAATTGTGACTACGCTAAACATGTAAGTGTATGTCATGCCTTAATGCCTAATGCACACATTTATACTAGGATGACATTAATGTATACTTGTTCGAATTCTATGCATCCCATACTACATAGGTCCGAGGGCAAGCACCTACGTACTCCACAATTAAGGGTTCGATCCCTCGCCATGAAACTACCCAGTAATAAAATAAGGTTTAGATCATTCCATGAATATGGATCCCAGCCACGGAGATCCACCGCCGACTGTTATAACAGATCCCTCATCGTGCGAATCATCCTGCAAGTGCCTCTCTAGCCCCGGTATACGTATATACATTGGAGTATGATAAACTATCTGCCCGACTATGCAAAGTCCCAGATTTCAAAATAAAGGCCCATCTCCCACAGAGCAACCACAGTCACGGAGATCCACTGCCGACTGGGTCTATAGCCACGGAGATCCACTGCCGACTATATAGAAGCAATCCACTTACGTTTGCCCAGGTTCACTATATCTTCACTTATGTGCCTAATTATTTAGTTCAAGACATGAATAAATTTCCAAGCCTAGAATTAGTTTTACCTCCTACCGGACTTTATCAACAAATACGAGATAGCTCCATGGTCATATCTCAAAATATATCTCAACTCTTTTCAATTCAATAGTACCGGTACCCGAGGTCTCACTAACTCAAAATCATAACTTTTTTATGTACAAGAAAATCCATGGGTACACATACCCTTCAATAAACATGTCTAAAACTTAGATATTTTCATCTTCAATTTATTCACAAAATATCTTATCCACAAAGCAATCTTTTTCTTATTCTTGTCACTATTCATGATCTATTTATTCATTCTTAATCTTTATAAGCAAATCACTTCTTTCAAGAATACAACTTTATTACATGAAATTCTTATTCACAAATTCAAGCTCATAGGATGTCTCAATTCACTTCAAGATATTTTTTAAACAAAATAAAGTGCAATATCTTCAAGAGTAATCACTTCACAAAATAATATTTTACTTTTCTTCACAAAAACAAGTTCTATTCTCAAATTTCTATTTTTATACTTCAAAATAAAATTTCATAATTATCTCTTATAATTTTCCATTTCATTTTATAGGAATTATCGGATTTTTTCCAAATTTTTAATGGCATTAAAATACACCCTTTCATTAAAACAACCCAAAAAAATGTTTTGAAGTTATCATTTTTATTGGCATTAAAATACCCCCTTTCATTAAAACAACCCAAAAAAATGTTTTGAAGTTATCAAGTTTCGAACCAAGAACCCCACCGCAACAGTAACAACCTTAAGGCTCCCCAACTAACCAAGAAGTCAAATAGACTTCTCTGTCCTAATGACAGACCGAAATCCCTAAGTATCCACTTTTGGGTTCTAGTTTAATTGAACAAAATCAAATAAAAGTGGTGCTATCTAGTTTCGAACCCAGGGTCGTAGACCACTCCCGCGCTATAGTAACGTCTTTACAGTGCTCCGACTAGCCAGTAAGTCCAACCGTGACCAGTGATGTGAAGGCAGAGTGCTGGGATTTTGTTCATATAGTACTGGAATTAGTTTATTTTCACAAACTTGATTAATCAATCGATCGAATCTTTTTAGTAGACTGTAATTTATTCGTATATACTGAGTTTACTGTCTAACAGTGACTCATTGATTTATGATCCATATTTTAGAAAATAAAAACTAACTTTCAAATAGTTTCTTCGTACTAATAAACATGAGTTTCAATTTAATCAAATGTAACACATGTATATATTTTATAAACAATCAAAGGAGTTCAATAGTATCAAACTCACTTTTACAAAACTCATTTGCTTATCAAAAAAGGTATTCCCAACAATGGTTCATGCAATCAACTATTTCTTCATTTATGTATACTAGTTCATGGCAAAATAATCAATTTTTTTTTTCTCATTTATCAACTAATAAGTTGTAATTTAATCTACTATTATTCTCATCACATTCAAATAGCATAGATTGTTCTATCTTATCATAATCTAAATTTCTATACTACTCATTCATTATTATTAGCAAGCATATTCTACAACTAGAAAGTAAAGAAACCACCCACCTCTAATGAAGATTTTGAGAGTGAGAAAGATGGAACCAACTCCTAGCTCCTAGCAAGACTCCCCCAAGCACAAGAACACTCTACTCTCTTTCTTTTTTTTTCTCTTGTTTTGATTTACTTTTTGGTGTGTGTGAAATGAGAAGAGAATCAGTGCTATTTATAGGACAAGTTTAGGGATCAAAGTGTAAAATTATCCACCTAATAAAATACTCAATTTAATTTCTCATCCCTTCACTTTCTCAATTCCCAAAACCCCCAACCTTTACTACTCCACCTCTCTAATTTTCTAACTCCTAACCTTTCCAATCCTATAACCTCCCGAATTTTCACACACCCAAATTGACCATTAAGCTCTCTCTCTTGTTCTCTCATCCGAGAGTACACAGGTCCAAGTGGGCCCCAGCTATTGCAGCCACGTCACCCATTGGTGAGTCACCCAGAAAAACAACATCACCTATGTGCTGTTCCTTCACGTGTGGGGCCCTCCATTACATTTCATACTTCCACATATATTTACCAAACCAGTTATCTTACCAACTTTTGTTATATATATATATATATATATATATATATATATATATATATATATATATATACTGTTTATGTAAGTAAAAGTAGTTTACTTTAAAATCTAAATGTATCATGCACAAATAAATTAAATACACACACTCCAAAATTTATTGTGAAAAACGGATATGCTCAAATACGCGCACCGAAACACGTGCGTCGCACGTAAAACACCGAAATACAAAAAATTGATTTTATCAAATGGAAAAATATTAAAATATAATCGAAAACAACATAAGAAAATTTATTTACTAATTTCATAAATTTTACGACGTAATCACTACGTACGTATAAAACACGTGCATTACACGTACAAAAATTATTTTAATCAAAAATAGGGGAAAATAAATTTCCGTTTATAAAACAAATTCAAATGAATAAAATAAATAATTGAGACACAGAAATATCACACGTAGGAGTGGAAAAATATGAAATCGGTACGTGCATCGAAAACACGTAAAAAAGAACGTAAAATTACCGAGATTGAAATATTATATTTTAGTTGACTGAAATCAATATGGAAAATGCATAAACAGACGAAAATCCAAATACGTAGTGAAAACACATGACAAAATACACGTGCGTAACACATAAGGGCAAAATTGTCATTTTCAATTTTGCGGAGTGTTACAGCCTAGGCATGAGCTCGTAACTCATAGAACATCTAGGATAATTACCGTAGTTACAGTAGTAGATTAAGTCATGGCGAAGATTGAACCCTACAAGATGAAGAACGGTTAAGGGCTTGCCCTCGGACCTATGTAATATGGGCTGCATAGACTCTGAACAAGTGTGCATTAGTGTCATATAACATAAATAATTGCATTAAGGACTAAATGCACATTCACAACACGACATCAATAGGATAGTCCTCTTAACTTTGTTTTGTGATCAAGTTTGTGGTTTGTTAAGTATTGAGAATAGTTATACTGTTTCGGCATAGAGAGGATGATCGGGTATAATATTTCGTCAGTTGAATGAACTGACGTGCGCCCACAGTTTCTATGTAGGGTAAAGTACATGAAAAAGACTAAGGAGGAATTGATGCTTAAAGATTATTCAAGTGTTTTTGTATTTCATTCATGGTTGTAAAATTACTTATGCTGTATAAGTGTTAATGTAAATATAACTCTGATGTAAAGTAAGGTTTTAATTTCGTTGTAAAATTGTACGAAGTGAAGTGAAAAGATCCTGTGGAACTCGAATTCATTGTTATTTGAAATTCGGGGTGTTACAGCAGCTTTCCAGATTCCTTTCCAGAAAAGGGACGCCTTGTAAGAAAGGGAATGGTGAAAGTCCCAAACCCTCCACCAACTATAACATTTACTAGAAATCATGCGGGCCCATGGTAGGTGATCAGCTTTTAGCATTCTCCATATCCATTTACCTAAAAGAGCTAGATTTTGATTCCTGAGATCCAGGACCCCCAAACCACCGGCGGCCTTGGAAGTACAAACTATCTTCCAATTGCAAAGATGCGAATCGGCTTTATACAAATTAGCACCCGACCAGAAGAAATTCCTCCTGATCTGATCTATCCTCTTGATGACCCATGACGGGACATAGAAAAAGGGCATCATAAATAAAGGGACAGAAGATAGAACCGAATTAACAAGAATCAATCTTCCTCAATGAGAAAGATGCTTACTAGACCAAATGTTGAGTCTATATTCAATATTTTCATTCATCGGAATCCAATCAGATTTATGCAACTTGCCCCACCTCAATGGAATGCCCAGATATTTAACAGGAAATGATGCTAAGACACAGTTGAAGAAATTAGCAATCTCTAGTTGACGATTGTTAGACCCGCCGAGCCAAAGGACTGACGATTTATGAAAATTAATGCATAAACCAGAAGTGTTGTCAAAGATATAAAGAAGGAGTTTAAGGTTCCGTAAAGTACAGCCATTGGGCTTAGCAAAGATGATGGTATCATCGGCGTATTGAAGATTAAGGACTCCTCGGAAGCTGTGAGTCCCGCCAAGCCCTTCAATGACCTTGGTGTCCCACGCCTTCCAAAGCAGTTTACTGAACACATTTGCAACCAGAGTGAAAAGAAGTGAAGAAATAGGGTCCCCCTGACGGAGACCACACTTGCACTTGAATTTGTTGCCTTCTAAACCGTTAATGATAACAGACGATATGCCAGCATAGAGGCTGGACTTAATCCAGGCGATCCACCTCGGGCCGAAGCCTCTATGTATGAGGATATCGAAAAGGAATGCCCAACTGACTTTATCATAAGCTTTTTTGAAATCTAGTTTTAACAAGATTCCCTTAGTATTGGATGTGTGGCATTCGGAGATAATTTCTTGAGCAGAAGTCACACTGTCTAAAATGAATCGATCTTTTATAAAACCTGTTTGGGCAGGTTCGATGAGAGGAGTGATTACTAAGCTTAGGCGAGTAGAAAGAACTTTCATGACAATCTTAAAAGTGGTATTGAGGAGACTAATAGGTCAAAAATTAGTTACCATGTTAGCTCCCACGATTTTAGGGATGAGAACTATGTAAGCCTAATTGATTCGATCAAATGAGAAGGAACCTTGATGAAGTTCCGCAAACATCTCGAATAGGTCATCTTTAAGGGAAACCCAAAATCATTGGAAGAAAAAAATCGGAAAGCCATCAGGCCCCGGAGAGGAGTCACCCTTTAGTGAAAAAACAGCAGATTTAATCTCTTCCATGGAAAAGGGAGCTTCCAAACTAGATAGATCATGAGAGTCTCCCTCATATAGCTGAGCCCAGTCCAATTGAATGGATTGGGGTTTAGACTCTCCCAAAAGTTTTTTATAGAACGTAAGAAAGGTAGCATGGAATTGAGAATCAGAATTAAGCTCAATGCCATTATCAACAATGGTAGAGATATGATTGCAACGCTGACAGTGCGAGGCAAAATTATGGAAAAAAGAGGTATTACCATCCCCTTCCTTGAGCCAACAAACTTTAGCCCTCTGCGCCCATTTGATGTGTTCATTATGGAGAATGTTAGCGAATCCTCTCTTGCAAGAACTGCATTCGGAACAGAGGGTATCCAAAATAGAGCCGAGCTCTTCTAGCTTGTCAATTGAGTCAATGGATGTTAGGAAATATTCCTTCATAGAATTAGCATTAGAAAAATGCTCTTTACAACAAATCTTGCATCCATACTTGATGGCATGAAGCTTGAGCAAGATACGACCAAGACCGTGAGAGCCCGTAACAGATGAAAGGCAGTCGGAGATGAGATTCACAAACATCTGGTCCTGCAGCCAGTACTTTTCGAATCAAAATTTAAAAGGTTTAGAGAAGTTAAAGTTGGAATTAAGTGCAATAGGCACGTGATCAGAAGACGGATTAGACAATGCATAAGAGAAAGAGTTCTGGAAGCGGAAAATCCAATCCAACAAAACCAGGAATCTGTCGAGCTTCGCCATAGATGGCAAAAGGCACATATTAGACCAAGTGAAGGATCTGCCATTGAGAGGGAGTTCAGACAAATTAAGGAAACGAATGCAATCATTAAAGTGGGAGGAGTCTCCGCTACTAGAGGCATTTCCGGATTGTTCATGAGAGAATCTGGTGACGTTGAAATCACCACAGAAAAAGCGTAAACCGTTAATGTTGTTATGGAAGGATTCAAATTCGTTCCAGAACATGTTACGGCAATCTAATGAAGATGGCTCGTAAACCGAAACCACAGTGAGGTAATAACTGAATTCGGCCTAATGAAGGCAAACTAGTCGGAAGAAAGTTAAACGGTGCACAGAACTGAGGGAGAAATGGGAGTCTTTATATCCGAATAGGATCCCTCCCCGCGTACCAATAGCGTTAAGGGAAATCCAGTTTGAGATAAAGGATCCACCGATAGAACGTAAGATAGCGAGGGAAATAGAATCAAGTTTTGATTCCTGAATGGAGATCAAGTCACAATGGGAAGATGAAATTAGATGGAACACTGCTAGTTGTTTAGACACACACCGGAGACCCCGAATATTCCAAAAGATACTAATCATAAGAACAATTCTTCTCAATAGCTCTTGAAATTTCCCGGCTCCTAATGGAGTCAAAAACTGTCTTGTTGTCAGAATTAACAGAAAACCCCATATCCACTGCAAGACTAATCATGACTGAGTTAGATAACGAATCAAAGTGAACTTGGTAGATGGATCCCAGAGACGAATGAGCTGACGACACAGGAACGGGGGGAGGGATTTCCATATTACGAATTTGGGCGACTAGGGAAGCCTTCGACTCCGCAGATAAATGTGAGTCCTTTTTAGCGCGAATTCGAGCGCTAGAACGAACGATAGGACAAAAAGATTTAATCCTAGACGAAGGATGAAGCCTCTTAGGTGTATCAGCAACAGAGTTGATAGCCTCGTTGTTGGAAGAAATTAGAAGAGAAATCGACAACCTAAGAGAACCATCAGCACTGGCCGATAGAGGGGTTGGACCCTCTGGGTCAGTGGGCAATGGTGCCGAAGAAAAAGATGGAGGAATATAGTAAAGTAATGAGAGAACGCTATTACTGCTGCTACAAGAATTGGAAATGATGATATGCAAATTGGGGGAACGATCCCAAAGCTGAAAATATTAGAATACGAGGGGAAGAATGAAGGAGTAATACTATCAGGGATGTAAGAATAAGGACCTAAGCGAACTGAACAATAACCAGTACAGTTAAAATTAAACGAAGCATGAACAAAATAATAATAGGACTATCTAAGAAGAGTACCTTGAGTTGAGAGGGGGTATGAGAAAGGTCAGCTTCTTCTTCAGCGAGCAGATTATCTTGGTCCACCCAAGAATCAGATATCTGGGACTGAAAAGAAGAAGCTTTGAGAGAATCCAGTTTGGACTTGGTCACCACTGAAGGAGAACAGTGCACCACTTTTTTGAAGTTGTCCCAATCAGATGAGAAGTTTTGGTTGACTTCCCAAGCTGGCCATTTAGAGTCAAAGGCACTGGGAATAGGTAGAGAAGTTGCCTGCACCTCAACAGAGGACGGAGCTAATGGAGTCGGGGTCAAAGTTGGGTGTGCCTGAGGAGCCAGAGACTGCAATCCCACAGAACGTGTAACACCCCGCAAAATTGAAATTACAATTTTGCCCCTGGGTGTTACGCACATATATTTTGTAATGTATTTCACTACATATTTTGGATTCGTACTATTTATATATTTTTCGTATTGATTTCAGTCAACTAAAATATAATATTTCAATCCCTGGGATTTACGTGCTTTTTACGTGTTTTGATGCACGTGTTTCCACCACTACGTATAATATTTTCTATAGGTTTAACTTATTTATTTTTATGTATTTAAATCTATTTTATAAAATGAAAATTTATTTTCCCCTTGTTTTGATTAAAATGCATTTTTCGACTTTCTGCACATATAATGCACGTGCTTTCTACGTGTAGTGATTTCATCATGAAATATATATAAATTAGTAAATATAATTTTGGTTATATTGTTTTCGATTTTATTTAATAATTTTTCATCAATAAAATTAATTTTTCGCATTTTGATATTTTACGTGCGATGCACGTGTTTCCTACGCACGTAGTAATTACATCATAGAATGTACAAATTAATAAATAATTTTTTTCTTATATTGTATTTAACATTTTCTGTTGATAAAATCAATTTTCGTATTCCGATATTTTACGTGCGATGCACGTGTATCGGTGCGCGCGTTTGATCGTATCCGTTTTCAAGATAAATTTTTGGAGTGTTTGTTTTTATTTTATTTATGCATAATATATTTTTGATTTTTGGTAAACTATCATACAAATATGTATATATAGATAGTGTATATATGTAGGATGGTTGATTTGAAGAAATGGTGAATAAATGTACAAGGGAATTGAATTGGATTGAAGCATGGGGGTCCCACGGGTTCATGCACAGCACTAGTGTGCTGTTGTGGGAATAATGAGTGATGAGTTGGTTGTACTTTGGTAAGTTGGTGATATACTTGATTTGGTAAAAATGAGTATGGTAATGGTGAAGGTGGGCATGACCGGTTGTACATGTAGGGGAGAGGAAAAGTTGTAGTTATGGGAGTTTGGGTAATTGAAAAGGTGGGAGTTAAGGAATTAGAGAGGTGGTGAGATGAAAGGGTGGGAGTTTTAGGAGTTAGAAATGTGAAAGGTTAGAGAATTAATTTTAGTAATTTATTAGGTGTGTAATTTTGTAATTAGAACCCTAGCAAAATCCTATAAATAACACCCTCCATTCCTCATTCTTTTCACACCAAAAACAAAAGAAAATAAGAGAAAGAGAGAAAAGAAAAGAGAAGCAAGAAAGAAAGAAAAGAGAAGAATAAAAGAAAAGAGAGTAAGAGAAGTAGTGTTCTTATGCTTCGGAGTAATCTTGCTAGGAGGGGAGGCCATTGCTAGAAGGAGTAGAAGAATTAGGAGTCTTGGAGCTAGAAGTGGTGATCATTCTTTCAATTGTTCAAGCTTCAATAAGGTGGGTGTTCTCCTACTTTCTAATTTTTTTAAAATGTACATGCTAATAAAAGTGAATGCGTAGTTTTGATAAAATAGAATAACTATACTATGATTGTGGTGAGATTAATAGTGAATCATGCTATATTTGTGGGTGGTCTCTATATTTTCTAATATAAATATTTTTAATAATATGGGAAGAGAACTTACATGGGAATATGATTATTACAAGCTATGTAATAATCATATTTTGAAATTGGTACATTAGAAAGGACCTGATTTTATCAAAACTACTAATAATTAAAAAGGATATGTACAAATATATGAGTGATGATCTGGGACCTTATATGGCATAACCAATTCGAAATGGTGAAGATGGTATACTGATTATTAAAATTGGATGGTTAAATAGCCACCATAAAACATGTATTCGAATGGAGTTAAAACGTAAGTGGCCGTAAATAATTTAAGTCTTGCAGATAAATATGTAATCATATGGCATTCACCACTTATATATATGTACAATTATTTATACTTATCTACCTCATATGATTTCTAATGCCGGTTTTAATCATAAAACATGTATTCGAATTTATGGGAACATAACCAATTCTTTTCTTTCTCCTTATAAGTGAGATAATGCCATCTGGTATACTGATTTATGCGTGATCGAAATGGTAATGTCAAAATTTATAATATGCATGAAGAAGTGTTAAAGATTTTTCTTGTAGTCAAAAAATATGTGGTAAAGTTAATGTGGTACACATAGATTCATTTTAATCGGTTGTAAGAGATACAAATTGCTTTTTTTTTTATTAAATTATTTTTTATTAAAGAGAAGAAATGATTTGCAATATGTCAAAAATATAAGTTTGGAATATTTGTGAATCTCTGATTTTAAGTAAAAATCAGTATGAGTGAGATGATTACAATCAATTAAAAAGATTAGATCAATCGCATGTTTGGATTTTGTGAAAATAAACAAAATTTTGGGCCGTGTGAACAAAACACTAGTCTCTGTTTTCATAATAATAGTCACAAATAGACTTTCTGGCTAGCCAGTGCGCCATAGGGTCGCCACTGTGCTTGTCGGAGGTAAGGGTTCGAAACTTGTTAGTCTCAGTTTATTTGATTTTTGTTTAAAATAATTCTGAAACCCAAGATTAGCATTTGGGGCTTTCGGTGAATACTTAGAACACAAGTCCACAAAGGACTTAGTGGTTAGTGGGTTGAGTCTTGGACACTGGTTGTGTGTTCACGGGTTCGAAACTCAATAGCCGCAAGCCATTTTTTTTCTCGGTTTTTTATGATTTTTAAGGAGTTTTAATACAACTAAAAATTGGAGAAAATTATATCATTCTTATAAAAATGAAATGAGGTTCATTTTAGAATTTTCATGTATATTTTAAAAGATTAAAAGTGAAATTTAAATAAAAATGAATTGAGGACTTAAAATTAATTTATATAAAGGTATGAATATTGAAAGATGAATTATTGTTATGTAAATTGATTCGCTTAGAAAGATATTTTACTTTTACTTGATTCAAGAAATATTTTGCGATGGTTGAGACATATCATATGAGTTCAAATTGTTAATGCATTTTTGACACAAATAAATTATTAAAGGATGCGAGCTTTATATTTTTTTAGAAGAGTGATTTATTCATGTGAATTTGATTTCTTTGATGTGATTATACAGTCACTTGATTTAAGACATACTTGGTTTCGGTTGAGTTATGAATTTGTTATATGTGCTTAAGTTGTTAAAGAGATTGATAATGGATGAAAAATTTGTTCATGAAAGAGGTTTATTTTCTATGGAGAATTACGAATGAATGAAAGAATCATGAGTGATGCAAAAATGAGACATTGATTAGATTATGGATAAATCAGAGACATGAATATAATAAGTCTAGGACATGATTATTTAAGGGTATATGTACCCATGTTTCTTGTACATGAAAGTTTATGACTTAGAGTTAGTAAGACCTCAATACCGGCATTATTGAAAGAAAAGATTTGAGATGTGATTTGGAGATATGGCCATGGAGCTATCTCGTATTTGTTGATTAAGTCCGGTAGGAGGCAAAACTAATTCTTTGAATGGAAATTATTCATGTCTTGAACTTAAGAAATTTAGGCACATAAGTGAAGATGTAGTAAACTTAGGGAAACGTAAGTGGGGTGCTCTATATAGTCGGCGGCGGACTCCAAGACTATAGACCCAGTTGGTGGACTGAGGTTGCCCTGTGGGAGACGGATTATTATATTTTAATCCGGGACTATGAGGACGGGTCGGCGGTGGACTCCAAGATCTTGAGTAGTCGGACGGATGGATTTTGTGTTCACCGTCTCCAATGTATATATATATATACTGGGCTAGAAGGTCACATACTGGACGATTCGCACGATGTGGAATCTGTTATAACAGCCGGCGGTGGACTCCAAGGCTGGGATTCAAATTCGTGGAATAGTCTGAACTTTGTTTTGCTACCGGGTAGTTTTCATGGTGAGGGATCGAGCCCTGTATTGTGAAGAACGTAGGCGCTTGCCCTCGGACCTATATAGTATGGGATGCATAGAATCCGAACAAGTGTGCATTAGTGTCATCCTAGTATAGAAATGTGTGCATTAGGCATTAAGGCATGACATACACTTATGTTTAGAATAATCACTCTTGCCACTTTACTTGTTCATTCAATCTTTTTGTGATTCGTTAAAGTATGAGATCGTTATACTATTCCCGGCATAGAGAGGATAGCCGCGTATAACATTTCGTCAGTTGTAAGTAACTGACGAGCCCACAGATTAACATGCAGGTAAAGGACCATTCATGAAGCTATAAAGTGGATATGTTGTTGCTGTTTAGAAGTTAAAGATGTTGCAAATGATGTTAAAGTTATACAAGTTGTATTTCATTGTTGTAATCTTTTAGTCTTCCACTGTGTAAAAATCAAGTGTAAATGAACTCTGATGTATTGTGAATGAAAAGTTTTAAACTCCTTATAAAATTGTACGAAGTGGAGTAAAGATCCTGTGAAATCTCGAATTTATCCTTATTTGAAATTCGGGGTGTTACAGAACGAGACAAGGAGGGATTATTATACTTAACTGCTGAATCCGAATCTATATCCGGATTAATCTAAACTAGATTAGGAGCCTTAGAGGGCGAAATAGTAGTGCTGACATGAGAAGTTGCACTTCTGCGATGGAAGGGAAAATTCTTTCTCGCTAGGGCTTTGTTAGTGCCCCTAGATTTTAAATAGGGAACGGTAGGGTTAGAAGACGCACCCACAGCAAAGTGTTTGGGAGTAGGTACCACCGGGGAAGGAGCCTTAGCATCACCGATGAGAAATGGGGATGGTATGGAGGTTATAGGAGAAATGTCATGGTAATTAACGGAAACAGCGAACAAGGACTGACCAACTCGCAGAGAATAAGCCGTAACCCTGTCTTTCACAGGAGGGCAAAGGTATTCGGCTTTTACCTGGAAGCAACCTGAAGCCATCATCGATGTAGATGAAGAGCAAACCAGATCACCTACACATTTGGACATGTCGGCTACCAGGCGAGGAGAATCACAATAAGGGGGAAGCCCCAAAAGGGTAACTTTAACTGGAGAGGGAGAAAGGGATGGGGTCGAAGATGAATGATGAACCCATTTACGAATCGTAAGATTAATGGACCCGATGGTAAAAGATTTGATAGCCACCAATTCATCTAGAACTTTCGAGAATGGGCAATTAATAACAATCTCACCGTTGGAGCATGCATTGACCGCCCAAGTCCAATTAGTCACGTTGCAAGTATTGCAAAGAAAAGTGTCCAAGGAGTAATTGGAAATGGATCCCCCGTAGAAAGACACTGCCCCATAACAATCGAGAATATTCATTTTAGACATGATTTTAGGCGTAGGCACATAGACCAGAACCACCTGAGAATTTACTGTCGGAGAAGGAGGGAGGGACTAAGTCGGATGTTGGAGAGGAACATCCTCAGAGATGCAGAGCGATGCGGGGGGGGGGGGGGGGGGGGGGGGAGAGAAGAGGAGACTCCGCAGCCAATTTTAATCTCTTAGAATTACGAGATTGAACGTCAGCACACTTCGCTTGAAGGGAGGGAAAGTCCAAGGCAGCCAGCAATAGATCGGAAATAGGAACACCGATCGAAAGACCCAATAATTGTTGAAAGGAGAAACACCGGTTACGGGAATGACCCGATTTGAGGCAGAAAAGACATTTCATATTGTACGAATAGAATGCCTTGAAATGCCCCTTTTGCAAGCAGCGAAAGCACCTATTTTCGATCGAAGAAGGTGAAGAGGCAAAGTGAGGAGGTGAAGGGACAGGCTTGGTACTAGGGCGGCAAAATGAAGTGGCCGAATACCCTAGAAGGATCTACTGGCTAGGCTGAACACGAATGGATCCTTTTTTTTTTGTTATTTTTTTTAACCACTTCGACCCATGAAGTGTCCATGAGTCGGCCCAGGCCCAGAACACAAATTAGAAGAAAGTGAGGAGAATAGCAACAGTAGACAAACTCTTACTGTAGAGATCAAAAGCCGGATGTATGATATGCCCAAGAACCACACTCAACCAAGAGGAGCAAAGAAATAGAGTAAAGTATCTACTCCACCGGGGAGTAAGAAGAAAAAAGAATGCGAAAGTGGAGAGAGAGAAGTAAACAATCAAAGAGAGCTAGAGGTTAGTCCGATCCGGAAAATCAGATCAATTCAATGCTAAAGAACTCTCACAATAAGAAAAACACTTCAGTAGAACTTAATAAAAAGGAAAAAAAAGAGCCGCTAGCATCCAAAAGATAAACCCAAAAAACGGCAAATAAAATTGCTTACAGAGAATAAGGAGCAAGGAGTAGTACAGGGCGAGCTGACGACGATTGAAAGCTGTAACTGAACGCTTCGTAAGAGAAACACGGAGCAAATCTTCAGCGACCAGACCATGAACCTGCACTGGATGAATCACGGACCTGCCCCTAATGCCCACAGGTAGAACTGGGATTAGACGCTGAAAAGGATCTGGAGGTAGTCTCCAAGGAGCCAACAATACGCCCCCAAAAATCCCTCAGACCTAGCCCACAAATCTCCTAAGGAGCGGCTGGCAATGGATTCGGACTGGTCTCGAAGACACCAGTTGATGAGAAGGGAAAGGAAGGCAAGGGGTAAAGGCGAGGAGAGGAGAGGGGGAACAAATAAGATATGGGTGTGTAGAGGAGGGTGAGAAGGACCACTTTAATGAAGGGAGGATGTTGAGAGGGAGAAGGGAGAGCCTGGATCTGGAGGGTGAAGGAGGAGGAGAAAGGGCTGAGCTTGGAGATTTTTCGTCTTTTGATTGTTTCACAAATTGCGGTTTCTAATTGTAATAATAATCTATATAATAAAACACAAAGAATGTTATCAAGTCGCTCTCCTTCAATCCCCTCCAAAATCAAAGGTCCAGATCTAACCTCACAAAACACATTTTTTCTCTTAAAATTTCAAACCCCAAAACCAAAATTTTCCTTCCAAAACTAAAAAAACTCATTACTTTATTACTCTCTCTCTCTTCTCTCTTCACTTTTTCAATTTCTCTTTTTCTCTCTCCCTATCTCTCTCTCCCATTCTTTCTTTATTTACTTAGAAATTTATTAGATTTTAAGATTTCAGGTTTGTAAATTTGCAGAATTTTCATGTATTTTTATTGCACATGTTATATTGAAAATAACAAATATATCTCTTCAACTGTTAAATTTCATCATTTTCCACACTTAAAGTTCTAAGAAGTTAGATTTTACGCCTCCATTTATAATTATTTTTCAATATATACTAATGGAAACATGAACTTTTATTTACAACTAATTATTGTCATACTATTCAAACTTGAGTTACATAATTGTTGTTTTAGTGTTTTACAGGGCTTTTCGCGTTTTGTATCGCTCCGAAAACGTGCTGTAGGCACGTGACCACCGGAAAATCTAGTAATCTTATTAAATCAAAAGAATCAAAAAAGAAAAAAAAAAGGGAAAAATTACGGGGTTTGATAAGACATAAACATTGATTTAGAAATAATTCTAAAATTATTACCGTAATTAAAAAAAAGTTATTTAGAGCTTCCACAGTCGTTCGATGTAAAAAATGGCAAAATGCATATTTTGCCCATCCAATTCGATGAGCATCCACAGTCGTCGAATGGCAAAAAAAATGCATAAAGTCGTTAAAAAAGAAACAGACGAAACATGCAATTAAAAAAATTACGGGGCGAAACATGATGTTTCGTCCCAAAAAGGGGGGAAAAAGGAAGTTTTTTTTTTGCAAAAAAAATTTGCAAAAACAAATTTTAAAAATAGTTTGTAAATAATATTTGCAAAAACAATTTAAAAATTTCCAAAATAAATTTAAAATTCTGCAAAAACAATTAAAAATATTACAAAAAGTTCCAAAAAAATCATTGTAGCTGGACGAAGCATGGTGCTTCGTCTGGATTTTCCGGAAGTTTTTTTTGTAAAAAAAAAATTGCAAAAAGAATTTTTTTTAAAAATTGTAATTTTTTTTTGCAAAATCAATTTAGATAATTGCAAAAAAAATTTAAAATTTACAAAATTAATTTTTAAAATTAATTTTTTTTTTTAATTGGATTGGGACGAAGCATGATGTTTCGTCTCACATTGGGACGAAACATCATGTTCATTCCCACGCTTAAATTCGTTTAACGGTTATTTTATTTGGTTTTTTTTTTATACTTCGGACGAAACACCATGTTTCGTCCAATCAATTAAAATAATAATTAAATAATCCAGACGAAAAATGATGTTTCGTCTGCTATAATATGTATTTTGCTATATGGAATACTATTCGTCCCTTTCTACTGTAGCGATTTTGTCAAAAAATAGCAAAATAGCAGACGACTGTGTGAGCTACAGTAAAAAAAATGAAAATAATGGTAAATAAGCAAACGACTGTGGATGCTCTTAGGAGGATCAACTACGTTTTTTGGCCTAGACATAAATATAGTAAAAACGTGACGACTACGTTTCTACTTTTAATAAAAATATATTTATTATGACCGAAAATTACTAGTGTCGTGTAACAAAAACTCTTCTGAAATCGGTCTTCTACCCACATAAGGATAAATCATTTTTTTGCGATACGGCGCATGCCCTCGTAAAGTGCTCCTTTAACAAATTAAATTACCATCTAATTTACAAATGTATGGGGATGATGTGTGATGTGACTGCTCTATTTTGACATTTACGGTGCATACATTGCATGTGTCAATTCTTTGATCTATCTATTACATGATGCATGTATCTATACATTTCATTTAACTATCAAGTAGCCTTTCGTGTTAGTAAAAAAATGGTGAGTCTTTCTTGTTGTATATATTTGAGTATAGAAATCGTTTTGTTCTCGAATATATTCTTTTTAATACTTTCGGAATTTGCATCAGTCATACTCCCGTAACATAGATTCAAAATTTTACACAATAATTATTAAGATGAGAAGTTGACTTTTTTTTAAAAATTTGTGGTCAATATTGAATAGTTAGGTGGACTGGAAATTAGTTTGACTTTGGCAAATCAGTTGACAAAACCTCTAGCGGTATTTGACCAATAGGGTTATAGTGTTTGACAATGCAAAAGTCAACCCATAAACTATGAGGAGAGCTTAGTTAGATGATCGACTTGACAGTATACAAGTCGACCTTTGAAAACTACGAAGAGAAACCTAAAGTTTGGGAGGAAAGAATGGTTGAAATACTTACAAGCGCAAGTGGCTCAAAAGTTTGCAAGAAATAGACACATTTCAGTGAGTCTTAATAGTTAATAAAGCTTACTGGATCTTATCGCGACAAATATCCGTATGCAGTCTTAATTAAAGACGGAGAAAATATACGCATGCAATTTAATATAAAAGTAACTGATGCGGTTTGTTTCTGGGAGACGTGTGGATACACCAGGTGTGAGTTCTTACTCGATTTGTATTTGAAGGAGAAAGCTACTGGTCGGATGACCCTCGGCTGGTCGGACGACCCTCGGCTGGCCGGGCGGTACCTGCGACGGGCTTGGAGTGAGGTGGATGTCTGGGCTCGGATCCGAGGCCTTGTGTACCTGCAGACGGTCTAGAAACACCGGGGTTGGTTCCGGTGGCAGACCCTCCGACGATCTAGTCAGTTACTTAAGATAAGAGCAACAGTAACTAGGGTTTTAATGGCAAAAGTTTGATTACCTGTAAACAGGGGAAAGGGTCTGGTATTTATAGAGGAAGCCAATCGGGTCCAGATCCGTTTGGGGCTGGGCCAGACCCGGTTACCCGCATGGCTGAAGCAGTGGAAAAACCGGGCGGTATAGGGCTGATGTGGCAGGCGTCGGAGCGGTTTCCGGGCTAAAGTGGCAGAGCTCCGGGCGGTTTTCCGGCGCTGACGTGGCAGATCAGAAGGATCAGATGGTGCGCGCATCTCTGAGGGGATCTAGTGGTCCAGGATGGGCCATGCTATTTCTGACCCATATCACGAGCCCCACGCTCCTGTAGGGCTGGGTGATCCAGTTGTGTAGGAGTGACTTTTTGCCTCTGGGGGAAGAGCAGATGTCGGGGTGAGACGGTAGGATCCGTGCTTTCCTTTAAAAGAGGCCAGGGGTCAGGAGTAATGGATCCCTCATTTTGGAGTTTCGCGCAGGAGGAGGAGTAAAAGGGTAAGAGAGCCAGAAATGCCTGAGTCAAGTTTTTGGGGGACGGCGGACGAGTCCGAAGGTCGGCGGACAAGCCCAAAGGTCGGAGGACGAACCAAGGGTTCGGCAGACGGGACGAAGGGTCGGCAGGTGAGCCCATGGGTTGGAGGACGAACCAATGGTTCGGCAGGCGAACCCACGTCTCGGGTCGACGAGCCAGAAGGTCGGTTGACGACCATCTCGCTAGTTGGAAGAGCGAGGGGATGTCGAGGCCTTCTTTGGGGCTCGTTTACCTGGCGTTAGAGGTCGGCGGGGCGACCTCCTAGGGTCTGGGGACGATCCCCTCGCTAGTTGGAAGAGCAAGGGGAGCGTCTGGTATTCGGGATACCATCCGAGCCTCGAGTTCCGAGCCCCACTGAGAGGCGAAGGTGGTGGGCTCGCGCTTCTATCCGAACTCCGAGCCCCCTAGTGGCGGATGAGGTTGGTATGGCTCGATCTTCCATCCGAGCTCCGAGCCACTACCGAGAAAGATGAAGGTGGCGTGGCTCGAGCTTCGATCCGAGCGCCGAGCGTTCACTGAGAAGAGGGAAGTGGGCTGGCTCGAACTTCGATCCGAGCGTCGAGCCCCCTCGGAGAAAGGAGAAGTGGGCTGGCTCGAGCTTCGATCCGAGCGTCGAGCCCCCACTGACAAGGGAGAAGTGGGCTGGCTCGAGCTTCGATCCGAGCGTCGAGCCCCCTCTGAGAAAGGAGAAGTGGTCTGGCTCGAGCTTCGATCCGAGCGGCGAGTCCCTACTGAGGAGGGAGAAGCGGCTTGGCTCGCGCTTCGATCCGAGCGTCGAGCCCCCTCTGAGAAGGGAAAAGTGGGCTGGCTCGATCTTCGATCCGAGCGTCGAGCCCCCCACTGAGCGGCGAGTCCCTACTGAGGAGGGAGAAGTGGCTTGGCTTGCGCTTCGATCCGAGCGTCGAGCCCCCTCTGAGAAAGGAGAAGTGGGCTGGCTCGAATTTCGATCCGAGCGTCGAACCCCCACTGACAAGGAAGAAGTGGGCTGGCTCGAGCTTCGATCCGAGCGTCGAGCCCCCTTTGAGAAAGGAGAAGTGGCTGGCTCGAGCTTTGATCCGAGCAGCGAGTCCCTTCTGTAATGAAGAGAAGGGGAATTCGCGGTACGGCTGGCGGTTCCATCCGTGCGCCGACCGCAAGCTTATCTGGATCGCTTTTTGGAAGACATTGATGATGAGTTGAACAGAAGTAAGCCTGAGTTTCTATCCGAGGGTCGACCCCTCCGTAATGAAATGAAGGGGATCTGGCTCGAGTTTCGATCCGAGTTCCGAGCCCCAGCTGAGAAAGGGGAAAGTGGCCTGGCTCGAGTTTCGATCCGAGCTCCGAGCTCCACCTGAAAAAGGAGAAGGTGGCCTGGCTCGAGTTTCTATCTGAGCTCCGAGCTCCACATGAGAGAGGGGAAGGTGGCCTGGCTCGAGTTTCAATCCGAGCTCCGAGCTCCACCTGAGAAAGGAGAAGGTGGCCTGGCTCGAGTTTCTATTCGAGCTCTGAGCTCCACCGGAGAAAGGAGAAGGTGGCCTGGCTCGAGTTTCGATCCGAGCTCCGAGCTCCACCTGAGGAAGGAGAAGGTGGCCTGGCTCGAGCTTCTATCTGAGCTCCGAGCTCTACATGAGAAAGGAGAAGGTGGCCTGGCTCGAGTTTCGATCCGAGCTCCGAGCTCCACCTGAGAAAGGAGAAGGTGGCCTGGGTCGAGTTTCGATCCGAGCTCCGAGCTCCACATGAGAAAGGAGAAGGTGGCCTGGCTCGAGTTTCGATCCAAGCTCCAAGCTCCACATGAGAAAGGAGAAGGTGGCCTGGCTCGAGTTTCGATCCGAGCTCCGAGCTCCACCTGAGAAAGGAGAAGGTGGCCTGGGTCGAGTTTCGATCCGAGCTCCGAGCTCCACATGAGAAAGGAGAAGGTGGCCTGGCTCGAGTTTCGATCCGAGCTCCGAGCTCCACATGAGAAAGGAGAAGGTGGCCTGGCTCGAGTTTCGATCCGAGCTCCGAGCTCCACATGAGAAAGGAGAAGGTGACCTGGCTCGAGTTTCGATCCGAGCTCCGAGCTCCACATGAGAAAGGAGAAGGTGGCCTGGCTCGAGTTTCGATCCGAGCTCCGAGCCAATTTAACTTGGCGAAATCTTTTCTTCCTGGCAAAATAGGAAGGGGTAGTGTTGTAATTTCCCCCTTTTTGCTGACGTCATGGCGCAAGGATCAATGTTTGTTTAGATCTTGGTGGCCGTTAGATCTTGTCAGATAAGATCTAACGGCTAGATCCTTATTTGCAAAAATCGAGGAGTCGTTTTCTACTTTAAAAACCCCCACCCCCCTCATTTTCTCATTTTACCTCTTCATTACTTCCCTTCAATTTTCACCAGAGAGCAGGCATTTCAATCGCAGTCGGCGGATTTTTCGCAGAAAACGTAACTTTCCACGCATCAGGTTAGTAATCCTCTTTTTAGAAATGTCGCGTACTCAGTCTGGATTCGAGGCTAGTTCGTCTGGTCACTCGGAGATGGAGTCGGAATTGGAAACGTCCTCGTCCTTGGGTAAGTACCAGGTCAAAGAGGAGGTTTTCTCCGAACCCGGCTCCGAAGGTGATGATGATGTAGTCTTCGTGGTGCAACCGCTGAGGTCTAGGAGGCTAGGGAAGGAGCCGATGGAAGAGGGTGGTGCGGACGGGGATAGTGATGACGAGGAGGAGTCGGATCAGGACGCTGGTGATGAAGAGGAGGGGGATGATGACGAGGAGGATGGGGACGATGATGACGAGGGTGACGAAGGAGAGCATGTCGACGCGGAAGGCGGGGGAGGAGAGAACGTTAGTGTACGGGAGGCCGGTCAGAGTATGCCGGAGGGGATAGCCGGGGTCGGAGAAGATCTTCCTCCGTTGCCCCCGCTGTCGACGCCCTCCCCTGAGCATAAGCGCAGAACACGTCGGAAGAAGAGAGTTCTGACGATCCCCCAAAGTCCCTCTTCGCCTGACGAGAATGCGCCGAAGGAGGGCCTTGATGTACCACCGGTTACCTTTCAGAATCCCGTGTCTATACGCATGTATCCGAACGATGTCAATGATATTCAGCCGATCCCTTCCGTGCCTGGGGAGAACACAAGGACGAGGATCCGTGCGGACACCACCCCGAGTGTTTTGAGACCAGAGTACGTCAATATTATCAGGGCCGCTTACTACATTCCGAGAGAGTACGAGCTCCTACTACCGAGCCCTGGTATTCGTCCCACGACAGTGTTGGCTCCGGGGTATTGCATATTTCCAGAGGACGCCTTTATCTCGGGGCTGAGGTTGCCTCTGCACCCTTTCATAAAGACGGTCTTGAACTAGGCGGAGCTGTCCCCCATGCAGTACGGCCCCAACTCGTGGAAGCACCTCATCTGTTTCATCCTGAAGTGCCAAGAAAAGGGGGTGAAGCCGAGGCTTTCCTACTTCCGGGCCATCTTCAGTATTGGTTCGCTCGGAGATATTGAGGGTGTGTTCTTCTTCACGCCGAGGCCAAACAAGAGAGTGGTGCACGGCCACCCGGATTCTATTAAGCTTTGGAGGGATAAGTATTTTGTTGTGAAGACCGAAGGGGAATGGGATATTCCGACCCAGTGGAACTTCGTGAAGCCGAAGCGCAAGCCTCCGAAGAGGAACGAGTTATCGGCCCGGGAGTGGGGGAGGGTTGATGAGATAGTCAGGGGCGACAGCATCTCATGGCTCCGGGTGACCGAAGTTCACCTAGCGAGGGCCGGACTGAGTCCCGCCGACCCTAGTATGTCTCTTTCCTTATTTTTCATCTTTCTGCCTTCGTGTTAACGTTTAGCCTTTCTTTCTTATCTTGTTGTAGGGATGTCGACACAACAGGCGCAAGCCAAGAAGATTCTGCTCGCCGCGGCCGAGAAGACGAGACAGGAGAAGAAGAAGAAAGAAGAGCAGGATCGCCTCGCCGCCGAGAAAAGGAAGCTCTCCGCCCAGGTCCAGCAAGCCGGAGGGCCCTCCCAAGCGCCGCCCCCAGCCCCGGAGGGGCAATCTCCTTCGAAGAAGCAAAAGAAGCATCACCAGCACCAGTCCCATGCGTCGAGGTCGGCTCGGGACGCAGCGGGGGGCTCGGGGAAGACGGTCGAGGCCCCATCGCAGCAGCTTCCCCCCGTACGCCCGAGCACTGCGGAGCTGGTGGGAAGGATGGGGACGATGCCCTTTGCCCTCGATTGGTCGATCTTAAAGGGGGACTCCATTCTCGACGAACCCGTAGCGATGGAGTTCGTCTTGAAGGCCATTACCGAACGGGATGGAATGGCCTTGGCGGTGCAGACGGCCGACCAGACCTATATGCGATGGGCCCAAGCCAACCTCTCGGTAAGTCGGCCGAGGTCTTTCTGATTTTACTTGTTTTGTAATTATAACTAACTTTGATTCTTTGGTAACAGTCGATGCTCCACGGTCAGCACTTCCACAAGTGCCTGGAGAAGGAGATCCTGTTTGAGCGGAAGCAGGCGGAGAAGTTCCTTCGGGAGCTGAATAAGGCGACAGACGACTTGAAGGAGGCCCGGGACATGGTGGCCGTTCACGAGGCCCAGATAGACTCCTTGGACAAGATCCATAAGCAGGACCGAGAGGATCTGCTGAAGAAGTTCGTGGCCGAGGCGGCGGAGAAGGATAAGGCGAAGAAGGAAGTTGCGGACTTGGAGGCGGTCTTGGGGGAGACCCTGGTGGCGACGCAGGACGAGGCTTATGAGCAGGCCAAGTCCCACTTCAAGTATATTTATCCCGAGTGCAACGTCGACCACCTCAGCTTCGGGTGGAAACCGGACCTGTCTCCGACCCTTGGTGGTGATGGTGGCGAAGAGGGTCACGGCGAAGAAGAGGTGCAACTCGACCCTCAAGACTAGATATTTTTGTTTTTATTCTTTTTGATGTAAATGCCTTCGGCGGACTGGCCACCGCAAATTTTTGTATCGAAAATTTTGAAATGGAATGAAATATGAATTTTTGGGCCGACCCTCGAACACTTGCATTTTTGTGATACTTTATTTTTCTTTTGGTAGAAGCTTGCTCATCAACGAAAGTTGGCTCGGGACCGAGAGGCTGCCAAGAATTATTTTCTGAACAAGTCGAGAGAGCTCGGCCTAGAGGTGGCTCGGTTGAGAAAAATTGTAGCCGACCGGAACTGGTGGGTCATCGAGGCAGACTGGGCGGTCTCGGATACCTCTAGTGGGCGTTCGGCCTCCGAATCTTTTCTTCGCGAGGCCATCGTAGAGAAAGAGTTGGAGGTTCGCCGGCTGAAGCTCATACTGGGTGCTGGTCTTGTTGAGGAGGCGAGCAACTCCACCCCGGGACGGTTGCTGCCGCTCTCGCCGGTCGAGACCCAGCCGGATGATGCAGAGAGCTCGGTGGCGGGCGCGTCCTCCCTGGTCGGAATGGTCGAGCGTCATAGGAGCCCTGAATTCGAGTTCCCGGCCGAGTGTGAGTGAGTTGAGAGCCTTCTTTGTATTTGTACTTTCGTTCATTGAGTTGTAAGCAATGAGTAATGAATAAGATTATTTGTTCTCCGGAGCCTTGATTGCCTCGGATGCGGAGGGTAGTTGGTGCTGAATCTTCGAAGAGTCGCAACCGACGCGACTGCGTCAATAATTGCAACGTTTCGCATTCCTAGGAATATTTATGGCGACGTTTCGCCTTCCGCCGTTTCACATTCTCAGGCGTAATAAATGAGGCCTCAGGGGGCTATATAATCACCACTCCCCTTCAGTTTTTGATCAGTGAGTCATTCGACTCGGATGCCTGCCCATGGTGGGCATCCAAAAATATAATTTTTTCGAGCATCCCGGATCGGAGGCACACCGATCACCCTCGAACAATTCGGGGTACCGACCGTCAGGGCCATGGGACCCCGGGTTGTTCGTTGGTGAGCGGTGGGCCGACCGATCGTTTGGGGTGTTCGGAGAGGTCCGAAGCTCGGTGGCTCTTCTGCCGTCCTCGAACAATTCGGGGTTTTGGACTCATTAGGAGTCGTAAACCCCGAGCTGTTCGGGGGCGAGAGTAGGGTCAGCTGATCCGAAGCTTGGTGGCTCTTCTGCCGTCCTCGAACTGTTCGGGGTTTTGGACTCGTTAGGAGTCGTAAACCCCGAGCTATTCGGGGGCGAGAGAAGGGTCAGCAGAGAGAGAGCCGGTAGTCTTTGGCCCCCCTGCCATCCTTGAACAGTTTGGGGTTTGGGTTTTGCAAAAAGCCGTAAACCCCGAGCTGTTCGCGGGTGAGAGGGTGGCCAATAATCCGACTCAAGGCTCGGGGCGTCTGCGGAAGGCGGACTCCTCAAAACTAAATAAAAAATTTTTCCGACACTTGGTGAGGGAACGGTGGGTAGCGTCGAGCGTCGAGCGCCGAGTGTCAAGGTCGGGGTGCCCTCGAAGAGGGCACCCGCCTTGCTCGGGGTCGACGTCGGGCTCCTGCACATGTCCTCTTGGAGAGACGGTGCGGGCGTGGCTGGCGGATGTCGCCTCGATAATCGGTTGATGGCCTCGGAGGAGGCCAAAACCGAGCGAGGGACGGATGCCGAGCCCCATACCGGTGAGAAAGTCAATTGCAGGCATAGCGCAGTGTCGCCGCCGAGCGTCAAGGTCGCGGTGCCCTCGGAGATGGCACCCGCCTTGCTCGGGGTCGACACCGAGCTCCTGCACATGTTCTCTTGGAGAGACGGTGCGGGCGTGGCTGGCGGATGTCGCCTCGAGCATCGGTTGATGGCCTCTGAGGAGGCCAAACCGAGCGAGGGACGGATGCCGAGCCCCCACACCGGTGAGAAAGTCAATTGTAGGCGTAGCGCAGCGTCACCGCCGAGCGTTAAGGTCGCGGTGCCCTCGGAGAGGGCACCCGCCTTGCTCGGGGTCGACGCCGAGCTCCTGCACATGTTCTCTTGGAGAGACGGTGCGGGCATGGCTAGAGGATGTCGCCTCGAGCATCGGTTGATGGCCTCTGAGGAGGCCAAACCGAGCGAGGGACGGATGCCGAGCCCCCACACCGGTGAGAAAGGCAAGTGCAGGCATACCGTAGCGCTGCCGCCGAGCGTTAAGGTCGCGGTGCCCTCGGAGAGGGCACCCGCCTTGCTCGGGGTCGATGCCGAGCTCCTGCACATGTTCTCTTGGAGAGACGGTGCGGGCGTGGCTGGCGGATGTCGCCTCGAGCATCGGTTGATGGCCTCTGAGGAGGCCAAACCGAGCGAGGGACGGATGCCGAGCCCCCACACTGGTGAGAAAGGCAAGTGCAGGCGTAGCGTAGCGCCGTCGCCGAGCATTAAGGTCGCGGTGCCCTCGGAGAGGGCACCCGCCTTGCTCGGGGTCGACGCCGAGCTCCTGCACATGTTCTCTTGGAAAGACGGTGCGAGCCGAGTCCTATGCTTGTAAGAGAAGCATGTTTGGGCACGCGATTTCATCCGAGCGCCGAGTCCTATGCTTGTGAGAGAAGCATGCTTGGGCTCGCGATTTCATCCGAGCGCCGAATCCTATGCCTGTGAGAGAAGCATGTTTGGGCTCGCGATTTCATCCGAGCGCCGAATCCTATGCCTGTGAGAGAAGCATGTTTGGGCTCGCGATTTTATCCGAGTGCCGAGTCTCATGCCTGTAAGAGAAGCATGTTTGGGCTCGCGATTTCATCCGAGTGCCGAGTCATATGCTTGTGAGAGAAGCATGTTTTGGCTCGCGATTTCATCCGAGCGCCGAGTCCTATGCTTGTGAGAGAAGCATGTTTGGGCTCGCGATTTCATCCGAGCGCCGAGTCCTATGCTTGTAAGAGAAGCATGTTTGGGCTCGGGATTTTATCCGAGCGCCGAGTCCTATGCTTGTAAGAGAAGCATGTTTGGGCTCGCGATTTTATCCGAATGCCGAGTCATTTATCTGTTTACAAGGTTTGGAATTATAAGCTTGCTTTAAGAAAGCTGACATGTTTACAATATATGCTTGTTACAAACAAGTCTAGGCACAACGTGCCGATTATGATCGTTACATTTTATACGGGCTACTCTCCTAAAAACTTAATCAGGTGTTCCGCATTCCAGGGCCTCTTGACGGGCTTGCCGTCGGTATCGGTCAGGCGATAAGTGCCCGGTCGTACGACCTCTGAAACCTTATAAGGGCCCTCCCAGTTTGGCGCCAGCTTTCACTTCTGGCTGGGGTTGGATATCGCCAGTTTTCGGAGGACAAGATCTCCGAGTGCAATGTTTGTTGGGCGCACCTTCTTATTGTAGAACCTCTCGATTCTTTGCTGGTAGATGTTCCTTCTGATGGCCGACTTCTCCCTGACCTCGTCAATGAGGTCCAGGTCTGCTCGTAGTTGCAGGGAGTTGCTTGCTTCGTCGAAAGCCATGATTCGGGGAGAGGGGATGCCTATTTCCAGGGGAATGACGGCATCAGCGCCGTAAGTTAAATTGAAAGGTGACTCCCTTGTCGGGATTCTTTTTGTTGTTCGGTGGGCCCAGAGAACGCTCGGCAGTTCGTTGACCCATAACCCCTTGGAGGAATTGTTGAGCCGCTTCTTGAGTCCGTCGAGGATCTGACCATTCGCGTTCTCTGCCTGCCCGTTGGACTGGGGATGGCATACTGAAGAGAAGCGCTACTGGATACCGAGGTCTTCGCAAAACTTGCGGAAATGCTTGCCGGCGAACTGGGTCCCGTTATCCGTGACGAGCACTTGGGGGATCCCGAACCGACAGACAATGTGCTTCCAGAAGAATTGTTGAGTTTGCTGCTCGGTGATCGTAACTAATGGCTCCGCCTCGATCCATTTTGTGAAGTAGTCAATTGCAACTATAAGAAACTTTCGTTGCCCCATCGCCTTTGGAAAGGGGCCTACCAGATCCATCCCCCACATTGCAAAGGGGGTCGGACTGGCCATGGACCGGAGGTTTGCTTGCGGGACTCTTTTGATGGGCGAGAATCTCTGATAGGGGCCGCACTTCTTGACAAGGGTCAAAGCGTCCTGCAACATGGTGGGCCAGTAGTACCCGTGGTTCAAAGCCTTTCGCGCAAGCGAGCGACTCCCCATGTGACACCCGCCAATCCCCTCGTGTAATTCCTTGAGAGCATACTTGGCTTCATCGGGAGTGAGGCAGCGGAGATGGGTCGGCCGTCTGAGGTAGTGTAGGACCTCTTGAAGAGTGTTGAGTCATTCATTGTGAACCTTTCCGCTCAGGCCCGGACCCTTCTCGCTTCGGCTCGGTCTTCTGGGAGCTCTCCCTTGACGAGAAATCGCCTAATTAGTGTGGTCCAGTCTTCGGGGGGAGCTCCATCTTCAATGCACAGGACCTCCGGGATGTCGATGCTGGGTTTTAGCATGACCTCGATCAGGACCGTGCGGTCGAGACCTTCGAAGGAAGAGGATGCCAGCTTTGACAAAGCGTCAGCCTGGACATTCTGTTCCCGGGGGATCCTCAAAACAGCCGACTCGTCGAAGGACGTTAGTAGGCGTTGAACTACAGCTCGGTAACGAACCATACGATCGTCACGGGCCTCGTACTCCCCGGTGATCTGGTTGACCACAAGCTGGGAGTCGCTGAAAGCCCTGATCTGCCTGGCACCGGCTTGATGAGCTAGAGTGAGCCCAGCGATCATTGCCTCGTATTCGGCCTCGTTGTTGGAGGCCGGGAAGTTAAGGCGGAGGCAGTATTGTAGAAGAAAACCGTCCGGGCCTCGCAGGATGATGCCCGCTCCGCTGCCTGCCTCGCAGGAGGAACCATCGACGTAAACTTCCCACGTCTGGTCGCTTTCCTTGCTTGTAGGGTGCTCGGAGATGGTGCACTCCGTAATGAACTCCGTGAGTGCCTGCCCCTTGATGGCTGTTCTGGGCTGATAGCCAATGTCATACTGGCTGAGCTCAATCGACCATTTCACGAGTCGACCCGAGCTTTCTGGTTTGTAGAGTACGGCCTTCAGGGGTTGGTCCGTCAGCACCTGGACAGAATGAGATTGAAAATATGGGCGGAGTTTTCGCGAGGCCATGACCAGGACGTACGCTACCTTCTCCATCCGAGAGTACCTAGTCTCGGCATCGAGCAGGACCTTGCTGACGTAGTATACAGGCTTCTGTGATCCCTCTTCCTCCCGAACGATAACGGCGCTGAGCACCTTCTCCGAGGCTGATAGGTAAAGCCAGAGTGGCTCCCCTGGTTCGGGCTTGCTGAGGAGGGGAGGGTTCGCGAGGTATTCCTTTAACTGGGTGAAGGCCTCTTGCTGTTGGACTCCCCATTCGAACCCGTCGGTGCCGCACAGGGCTTTGAAGAAGGGAAGAGACTTCTCTCCGGATTTGGAGAGGAAACGGCCGATGGCTGCCAGTCTCCCCGTCAGTCGTTGGACTTCTTTGATGTTCCTGAGAGGAGCCATGTATAGGATTGCTTGGATCTTTTCGGGGTTCGCTTCAATGCCCCTTTGGCTGATAATGAACCCAAGAAACTTTCCTGCGGAGACGCCGAAGGCGCATTTGTTTGGATTAAGTCTCATATTATGGGTCCGAAGAACCCCAAAGGCCTCCTCCAGATCGGCTACGTGATCCTCCCCCCGCCGGCTCTTGACGAGTGTGTCATCCACATATACTTCTATATTGCGCCCGATTTGCTCCTTGAAGACTCGGTTGACGAGCCTCTGATACGTGGCGCCGACATTCTTCAGCCCGAAGGGCATGATCCTGTAGCAGTAGAGCCCCTGGTCTGTGACGAAGGACGTCTTGGCGATGTCGGGAGGGAACATGCGGATCTGATTGTAGCCTGAAAACGCATCCATAAAGGACAGGAGCTCGTGACCCAATGTTGCATCGACAAGAGCATCGATTCTGGGGAGGGGGAATGGATCCTTCGGGCATGCTTTGTTGAGATCCGTGAAATCTATGCAGATCCTCCAGCTCCCGCTCGCCTTCTTGACCATGACGACGTTCGCCAGCCACTCGGGGTAGCTGACCTCTTGGATGAAGCGCGCGGCCAGGAGCTTGTCGACTTCTGCATTAACTGCTTGTTGTCGCTCTGGCACGAACTTACGTCGCTTTTGGACCACCGGTTTCGAGCCGGGGATCACGCTGAGTTTATGCATGATGAGCTCCTCGAAAATACGGGGCATGTCAGATGGCTTCCAGACGAACAGGTCGACATTGCGCCGAATGCAGGTGATGAGGTCGGATTTAAGGCGGGGTGCGAGGGAGCGACTTACTCGAAATTACTTTGACGGATCCCCTGTCTCGAAGGAGACATCCTCCAGCTCGTCGGCCGACTCTGGCTCTGGCTGGGTCCTTTGGGGCTGCATCTCCACGGCATCGAGGGGAAACACTTCGCTTCCTATTGCTGTCATATAACAAGAGCGAGCGGCTTCTTGGTTCCCCCGGACCACTCCTACCCCGGTACTGGTAGGGAACTTCATCTTCTGGTGGTAGGCCGAGGGGACAGCCTGGAGAGAGCAGAGACCTGGACGACCGAGTATGGCATTGTAGGCTGCCTTGACGTTGACAACCATGAAGTCCATGGACTCGGTTCTACGGTTCGGGGCTGTGCCAGCCGTGACATCTAGAGTGACGATTCCCTCGATCGTCACCGAAACTCCAGAAAATCCGTGCAGGGTGTATCCCGCTGGCTTGAGCTTGCTACGGGGCAGTTTTAGGTTCTCGAAAGCATCGAGGAACAGAATGTTGAACGAGCTCCCGTTGTCCACAAGGATCTGCCGAGCATCAAAATTTGCCATGCTGAGATTGATCACGAGGGCGTCGCAATGCGGGAGCCGCACCCCCTCCAGGTCGTCACCCGAGAAGGAGACGGGGAGTGGTTGAATTTGAGGGGGGAGAGGTCCTTGGACGGTGTTAACATCTCGGATGAACGCCTTGCGGGAAGTGTTGGACTCCCCTCCCATGGGTCCCCCGTGGACGCAGTGTAATATGGCTTGGCCATCAGGCTCGTCGAGCTCATGCTCTCGCTCGGGGAGCTGCAGGGGAGCTCGAGGCGGAGGTGGGGTTCTCTTGCTCCTCGAGTCCCTTTGTCCCCGAGCATCGTCCCGCTTGTATTCCCGGAGGTACCCTCACTGAATGAGGGCCTCGATTTCGTCCTTTAGGGCACGGCAGTGATCCGTGTCGTGCCCGTTGTCCCGGTGGAAGCGGCAGTAGAACCGTTGATCCCTTTTCTTGCTAGTGTTGTTGGACGGTCGAGGGGGATACTGAACGAGGTCCCTATCCTCGATGGCCAGGAGTATGGAGGACACATTTTGGGTGAGTGGGGTATACCTCTCGAAGCGAGGGACCGGCGGTAATTTCTTCATGGTGCCCACGTCCCTCGGAGCCTTTTTAGAAGGCTCGACTTCCTCGGCCTTCTGCTTTCCTTTTCCGGGTGCTTCTCTGGACTCATCTGGGTTTAGGGCTTCCTCCGCCCTAATGTATTTCTCAACCCTGTTAAGGAGGTCGGGAAAATCGATGGGAGGCTTCTTCGCCAAAGAGGCTTTCAGCTGCCCATGACGGACGTTGTTCCGAAATGCCACGGAGGCGACGCCCGGATCGAGAGAGGAGACCGACCTTGCCTCTGCTGTGAACCTCCGGACGAACGCCCTGAGTGATTCTCCCTCCTTCTGTCTGAGTCCCAATAATGAGGCACTTGTCTTCTCCACCTTCCGGCTGGTGACAAAGTGGGCGAGGAAATTGCCTTCCAGCTGGTCGAATGAGTAGATGGAACCGGGCGTCAGTTTGGAAAACCATTCGCGAGCCGGACCCCGGAGGGTAGCAGGAAAGGCTCGACATAGCAGGGGATCCGAAGCGCTGTGAATCATCATGAGGGTTTTGAAACCCTCCATGTGATCAGCAGGATCTCCCTTGCCGTCGTAGGTTTCGAACTGAGGGGGTCGGAAATTCCGAGGTATTTCTGCTTGGAGAATGAGGGCGGAGAAAGGGGGTCGGACAGGTCTGTATCCCTGAGCCGCCCCTTGGCCGCCGTCGCCTATGTGATCGAGACGATTTCCCATTTCTTGGAGGCGCCTTAGGAGTTCGCCGTCGTCCTCAATCGGGTTTGTTAAGGGGCGGGACACGCTTGCCTCGACGTCCGACCTGGTTCGGGAAGGTCGGGCTTCTTCTCTGGGGGCCCGTCGGAGAGCCCCAAGAATCTCTCTTCGGAAGTCCTGGAACTCCTGTTGAGTGACAGGAGCTCCCTCGGCTCGGACCGGTTGGACCGGAGTTTGCCTTCCGACTCGGCTGAGTGCTGGCCTCCGTTCTTCCGGCGGTGGTCTAGGATGGTTCGGGGCCGAGTTGGAAGCGGCCCTCCCCCCACTGTGGCTAGCCTGCCGGTCGGCGATTACCCTTCGTAGGTCGGGCTGGACTGTACGGGTGGCGCTACACTGGGATCCCTGGTAGGAAGCCCGGTGCTTTGATGTGCGCGGCCCGGCATTGATATTTGGTTGGGGTGTGTCCCGTCGGTTGACGGAGGACGCAGCCCCCTTGCCTTTGGAGGCCATGGGAGTTCGGCGGTCGAGGTGCCTTGGCGGTAGGACTCGGGTCGGCTTCCGAAGTAGCTGTTCCCACAGACGGCGCCAACCTGATGCAGTTGTTTCTGGGAGACGTGTGGATGCACCAGGTGTGAGTTCTTACTCGATTTGTATTTGAAGGAGAAAGCTACTGGTCGGACGACCCTCGGCTGGCCGGGCGGTACCTGCGACGGGCTTGGAGTGAGGTGGATGTCTGGGCTCGGATCAGAGGGCTCGGATCCGAAGCCTTGTGTACCTGCAGACGGTCTAGAAACACCGGGGTTGGTTCCGGTGGCAGACCCTCCGACGATCTAGTCAGTTACTTAAGATAAGAGCAACAGTAACTAGGGTTTTAATGGCAAAAGTTTGATTACCTGTAAACAGGGGGGAGGGTCTGGTATTTATAGAGGAAGCCAATCGGGTCCAGACCCGTTTGGGGCTGGGCCAGACACGGTTACCCGCATGGCTGAAGCGGTGGAAAAACCGGACGGTATAGGGCTGACGTGGCAGGCGCCGGAGCGGTTTCCGGGCTGACGTGGCAGAGCTCCGGGCGTTTTTCCGGTGCTGACGTGGCAGATCAGAAGGATCAGATGGTGCGCGCATCTCTGAGGGGATCTAGTGGTCCAGAATGGATCATGCTATTTCTGACCCATATCAGTAACATTAGTTTGCATTTGGATTTGGTTGTTTATCTAAACATCAAGGTAATATGACTCTATATACTTGATCGTGTAGAATTACTGTAAGTTATACATTGTACGTATTAATAATTTTTAATTTAAAAAAAGATTAATAAAAAGATAATGGATTTTAAAGAAGACGAGAGCAATGATAATGTAATTAGTCTTTCAGGAATTAGTATAATATTTTTTTATTTTATTTCAAGCAGAATTTGATCTTTCAATATTTTGTTGGTAAGGAAAGAAACTTAAACAGTGAACCACTGACACTTGCTCAAGTTTGTCATATTAGTAGGGTAAAATTGTAGTTACCATTTTTTGGGGATAAAGGGCTGCTTGCTATTTAGACTACAGCAACTCAGTGGTTAAAGTTGGAGTTATCTGTGTATACAAATAATTACTTTTACTTTGAAGTAAAAACAAGAAGTGAATTGGTTTGAGTAAAATAAGAGGTTACTTAATCCTTGTGCTTGAAAGTAGCTTTTTAAGTTGGATAGCTAGGTGCCATTAATTTATATGCTTAAACTTGTGTGGGGGATGTCTTCAAAATATCTGAGCTTTCACATCTAAATCTAAACCTAGACCAAAACCTAAACCTAAACGGCTAAACCTAAACCTAATAGTTAATGTGAGATGTATACATAAGTTCAATGTGACGTGTGGCCTACATTTGTTTCCTCTATTGGGGACCGCCACTGCAAAACTTTAACCCCAAGTTTGTAAATGGTACCCACAATTGAAAAGGTTTAACGTATAGTACAATAAAATATTCATCAATTTTTTAAATCCTATATTTATACTATATATTGAATTATACTCCTAGTTTTTGATACAATCAAAAACTAGGTATATACCAGGTATATACTTCATCTATTTTCCATGTTTAAAAAGTTTGTTTTGCTTCAGCAAAATTACTAGTCTCTCCTACTAGTAGAGTAGAGTATGAGTTTAAAGAAAGATTCATTAGCTAAATTTTCCTTCTTCTTCAGAATAAAATTTAGTCTTCAAAGTTTAACAATTTTATGCTTTTATTAAGTTAGGGCTTGAGTTGGGTTATTTTTGATAATATGAAGAATTACAATATAAAGTTGAGCATTCTAAAAATTTTCAGAATTTCTAAAAATCAGTTAAATACAGTATAGTGCAACTAAAGTAAACTGACTCAAATGTTGAAATTTAAAAAATTTCTAATATCTCTAATATTATAATGAAAGAGTTCTGGTTGTCATTTGTAGACAATATGTAATTTGTAGACAATCTGTAATTTGTAGACATTCATTGAACCATCTAAATTCAATTATTCATTTTTTAGTAGGAGTTATATTAATCATTCATTTAATCAACTGTTGTTAGTTACCATAACACCCTCAAAGTTTAAATTTATTTATGACATAATTATTTTACAAAAGTGTCACTCATATAAAATAAAAGTCTGTGTCACTAAGGATAATTTGTAAAGAGTATGTGATGAGTAAAGACATGTCTCCGGTTCGAGGCCAGATTACGTCTTATTATTTACTATAAAAAAAATAAAAAAAGTTAGAACGTGCATTACACGTACAGATTATTATTCTTGATAAAGAAAGCGGGACATTATCTATTGAAGTTGGGCAAAACACTAAAAATATTAAGAATTTTCAAACCCCCACCCACCGGAGAAGAAAAAAAAAAACCAACCCGTGAAAATCGGGGGTGCCTTGAAATTCAGAATTACTGAAAATTTAACCAAAAATAGTGGACTATCAATGAATTGGAATGTCACAAATTTAAGTGTAAGTGCGGCCTTCGACAGGGTGATCCTATTTCCTCCCTACTATTCTCTCTTGTGGCCGATGTCTTCAGTAAGTTGCTTTGTAACACTTGGGAGGGGGGGGTATCGATGGTCTTGGGGATTCCCATAGTTACCGTGGCGTGCTAAATCTCCAATATGCAGATGACACCATTATCTTTGCCAAACCCAATGGGTACACCCTAAGGAACCTCAAGTTACTTCTGTATTTATTCGAGAATGCCTTCGGTTTATCTATCAACTTTCAAAAATCATCTCTTCTTTGGCTTGGAGGGGCTCCCAACCGTCAAGTGGAAATTGCGCATTTCTTCAACTGTGTTCCTGCCTCCTTTTCTATCCAATATCTTGGTATTCCCTTGAGATGGGGAAAACTTCATAAATCGAATTGGAGGCCGATGATTGAAAAAGTGGAATCCAGACTTAGTGTTTGGTCAGGTAAGCATCTCTCGCGCGGAGGCAGGATTATTCTGGTCAACTCTATCCTTTCTTCTATTCCTCTTTATATGATGTCATTTTTTTACATTCCTTCTTGGGTTATCAAGAGAATTGACCAAATCAGAAAAAAACTTCTTCTGGTCTGGTGCTGACAATTATAATTCACTGGCTCTCACCTCTGCAACTGGAAGTTGATTTGTACTTCCAAAGCAGCAGGAGGCCTTGGGGGTGCTCGACCTTAGGCACCAAAATTTAGCTCTCCTGGGCAAATGGTTGTGGAGAATTCTTAAATATGACAATTTACCCTGGGCTCACCTTATCTCCTTGAAATGTTTCTCCCGTTGTAAGATTTGGGAATTTCCTAGCATCCTTTCTCGCAAGTCCTCTCCTTTTTTTGAAGGGGATCTGGAAAACGGTTGGTCCCTTCCAATATAGTATTTCTCATGTGTGCGTTGATGGTGCTAAGATCAAGTTTTGGGACGACCTTTGGCTAGGTACGATTAGGCTGGCGTCGGCCTTCCCATTGCTATACCAACTGGCGTCCAATCCCGCCACTACGGGTGGGCATCGGTCGGTATCCGACCTAATATGGACCATCCACCACCAATCCAAAGAATATCGGTTTTTTGGTTTTCTCATCCGCAACCAATCCGAGGCTTAATTGGATCGGTTTCCATCCAAGCCGCTTAAGCTTGGATTGGATTAAATTGGATGGTCGGTTTGGCATGCTACTTTTCACCTCCAACATCATTCACAATTTCGTTGAAATTTAAAAGATTAACTTCAATCACACTTAAGAAACAACCTGCTATTTGTTGTTTAGAAATAAATTTAAATGAAAATTCATAAAACCACAGGTTACTATTGAATTTTACACTAATTATTTGAGATGATGGCGTTTAAATGGGTGAGATACATTGCTTTTTCACCTGCATACTTCTGTAATCTTAGTTTATTCTCATAAAAGAAACATTAATAACCATAGCTAATTGAATTTCAGGCACAATAAAAAAAATTTAGAAAATAATTTATGCTTGACTTGATTAATATAACTACTAAATGTTACATCAACTTCATTATTCTAGTAAGCTGAGCCACACTGTAAATCAAGTATTTCTCAACAACATAACACACATAATTATAAAGAATCAAAACATAGGTAGAATAACTGCTCGGTTTGTATTAAAGAAATTAAAGAAGACGTTTGTATTTCCAAGAAAATGAGAAATGATTGTTCGTATATTAAATAAATTAAAAGAGAACTAGATTTTTTATGGACTAATGCATGGAGGTACGGTCGGTTCGGTTTCATTGGTTATTTGAAAGCTCCATCCAACAACCGATCCGGTCCAGTTAGTTACTGAAGATCAAGAACCGAACCAACCCAAACCACCAATTGGTTCGGTTAAAAACCGGTCGGTTCAGATTGGATTGGTTCGGATTGATCGGTTCGGATAATAGTTGTCCACCCCTACCCACCGCCACTGTGGCGGATTACATCACTATCATCAATGAGCAAAAGTTCTGTTCTATTCAATTTAGTTGCGTGCTTCCTTCTTCGCTTGAGTTTGAACTGCAAGAGCTTTTTGTCATCCCTAACCTTTATCCTTGGCATCCCTCAGATGATTTCAAATGGCGATGGACCAGTTCCGATAATTTCACGGTTAAATCGTTCTACAACTTTCTTAATTTCGGTGGTATCTATTCCCCGCTTACTAAGCCTTTATGGAGTAGTTGCGCGCCCTTAAAAGTCGAGATCCTTACCTGGCTTGCGCTCAACAACAAACTCCTAACTGTTGAGGTTCTTAATAATATGAATATGGCCTTAGGTCAATTGTGGGTGTTGTGCTCTTCAGCCCATGAAGACGCAAACCACCTCTTTCTCCATTGCAACTTTACTCGACCGTTGTGGAACATTAATATTCTAGCTTGGCAAGCCTCAGCTATCCCAAACGATCTTTCATCGTGTTGGATGCCTCTTGCCCTTAAGAAAGAGTTTCGTAAATCCTGGTTTCTTTCTTTGATGGCGATCATTTGGGTGATTTGGGCAGAACGGAACAAACGTAATTTTTGCAAACTCCTTCTCTTCGATCGATACCATTATCGATGAGTTTTTATTCTTCACCAATTTTTGGCCTTCCATTTTACCGCATGATAAAGTGGAAGAATTGCTTCTAGGTCGCCTTCATGAGGCGACAATTTTTTATCGTTCTACTAACATTAACCCCAACTAGTTTTCTTTATTTCTTATTTATTTCCCTTTCTCTTTTTCTTTGCAGCTATGAAGTGGTTGTAGCACTGTGCTCCGTACTCTCAGGAGGCTTTTTGGTTCGTTCTACTTTTGATCTCCCTGTTCGAGATGGTTGCTTGCCTCTCTTTTTATCGAGGTTTGATTTTTTGGCTCTTTTGGTTGTGCAGTTATATTGACTGTTGAATCATGTTGGTTAAGTGTTCTCTGTGCTGGCTGTGTATGGTTTGGTGGAGTATGACTTGTTTTTGGTTGTATCTTCTGGCCAATATTTTGCTTTTATTTCTGGCATTACCATTGGTTTCTGTTGCGACTTTATTTGGTCGTTGTGTTCTGATTCTGGTCCGATGGAGCTGTGTATTTTTGGTGATTGCCGGAGCATGTGCTGGCTTCGGATCTTGAGTGCTCTATTCTGATGTGCAGGTTTATTGTTGGCAGATCTCATCGGTGCTAGTAAGCCCCCGATGAGTTTCGATGTTGGCTTATCTTCTGTTGGTGCATTATTTGATTGCATTTCTTCTTTTCTTGGAGCACAGTTGCTCCTGATCTGTTTGTTTGTAGAGTTTAGCACTGTCTGTTCTTCTTCTTCTTGCTTTGCTCGCAGGAGCTTTTTCTCTGGGCTACTTTCGGCCGTGCCTTTGGTTTGTCGCTGGTTTTTTCTCGTCCTGCAGGGACATCCGTCTTGTTCTTTTGACAGGCTGCGATATTCAGGTGGCCTGTGCAAATTGTTGGCTAGCCTGGTTATTGCTCTGTGGTCTTGGTGCATTCTTTACGTTCTTGCTTTAGGTGGGGATGCTCCAGTGTGGTGTTTCTGTTGTGCCGCGATAGTGCTTCTTGGTCCCTCGGTGGTGAGCGTGTTGTCGCCCCAGCTTCCCTCCGTCCTTGATGCTGCATCTGTTGGTGTTTCCTTTTTTTTTCCCTTTTTTTGGGCTGCTTTGTTTGGCCTCCTTGGCAATTAACGCAATTGTTTTTTCTTTTTGGGCTGTTTTGTTGTTGGTTTATAATTTTACTCTCGGTAAAATTGTACTTATAAGTCCATTCATTTTCTTTTAATATAATTTTTAGGCTGAAATCTAACGATTCTATTCATGTTATAAAAAAAAATCTACTCAGCCAAAATATAAAGAATATTCACACTTTCTTGAAACCAAACACAAAAAACAATAAATTGTAACCTATCAAAATTTAGAAAAAAAACACAAATTCTGAATTTTTTTAAATCGTCTAGAAAAAAATAGACCGGCACACAATAAAATTGTATTTTTTATTAAAACACGAATGAAGTAGTAAAGCTCATTAAAATGTTTTCAAATTCGATTTACATAGAAGAAAAAAAAATTAATTCTCTTGAAATAAGAATGAACACAATTTAATTGGAAACAATTTTGCGAATTTTCAGCATTAGAAAGATGTTGGCTGGAGCACCCTAATGGGCAAATGGCTCCACACAAATTATTGAGTCGACCCAGAAAAGGAAACAAACATTAACCTCGGTCCTATCCCAAATATAGCTAAATTTTATCCTCCCAAAATAGGATAAACATCGTCCAAAAATAGAATAGAAGAAAAACCCATATTCCAAAAATTTACACCAACACCAACTGTACACCTAAAGTCTAGGTCCAAATCCATCCACGTCCCCCGAATGAAAATATGAATCTTAAATAATGTCCTAACTCAATGTAGGACGGAAGATAATTTATGTAAACCTATGTGGTTGTGTCTGTAGTATTTAGGTTTTTACATTCTGGAGTGTTCTGTTATCTAATATGCCATAAGTAACATTCTTAATGGATTCAAGGGCTAAAACTCTAATACAGTATAGATAGAACAATATATTATTATGATACATTTGATGTAGGGTGGCAAAGTGTTTTATTTCTAATGGTACGTGTATTAGGTTAATAAATTTACATAAGAAATAATGCATTCATAGTTTCCTACTAAAACATCCACTTTCAGAATTAAAAAGTTGATATAAAAGTTTTAAGATTTAAGCAAAATAAACTGAGTGCAAAATGAACTTATATCAAAATACCTGATAAGCTTCCAAGAATTTGCTTTTAAATTAATAGTGTTTCGAGATACACTTGCTTTTTCGCTCATTTATGTTTGAAAATTAGCACGAAAACTTCTTATTGAGCTAGGTTAATACTTCTTTCAAAAATATCATTTAATACTAAATAGCTATGTTTTTTTTTCCTTTTTTCTTTTTGAATACGGTCGTAGCCACACCACCCACACTTTTACCCTGTGGGTAAATTTTTGTGTAAGCAGGATTCGAAATCCCAACCTGCTGCTCACCAGCGAAGAGAGTTATTAGTGGACCACAATATGACATTTGCAAGTAGCCATGTATTGGAAAGCATACCTTGTGTTAAGGTATGCTTAAGTTTCTCAATTATGTTAGTATGTAAAATTTATTAGTTGATATGGCTAAAAATAGGGGATTAATCAAAACCATCCGAAGGGAGCACGAATCCTGAAGTTCAGGGGTAGAACGGTAATTTTACCAGCAAAACGGGTCTGAATCAGGTACTGGGTCTCCTTTCAACAGATCCAATAACCTGCGAACGGATCCACCTCAGCCGGGTGCGGGTTTCAACCCGCAACAAACCCGGTCCAGCAGGATAGAATTAGGGTTTCTGATTAATATTAATCAGCGGCCCTGATTCATATCTATCCTTTCACTGGGGATTAGGGATTACATTCCTTATCTGTATACACGGGAATTACATTCCTAATCTGTTCCCTAAGACGCCTATAAATACCCCCCACCCATCTCCATTAAGAGGTAATCAATCTTTCACCAGTTTTTGCTCTCTCTCATAGTCTTTCAGATTACTGACTTGAGCATCGGAGGGTGCGTCGCCGGGAACAACCCTGGTGTCTCGCACTTTTTGCAGGTCTACGGCGGGATCGACGATCGAAGACCGACGGAACAGGTATACAGGTTTTCTATTCAGTTTCCCTAAGAATCCACAAATTCATCTGTTTGCCCCCACACCAAATTTAGCGGCGACAGATTGGCGTCGTCTGTGGAAAACTAACGAATAGAGACCTCTCCTCTTCCTGGTCAACAGGTCTCCTCCAGCCATGCCCCCTAGGAAAGTCAGATCGAGGGGGTCCAACCGGGCACCCAACCCTGATCAGCAGCAAGACGTCCTTCCTGATCCCGCTCAGCAACAAGGGCAACTTCCCCCTACCGCGGAAGAGCCGCTCCAACAGAACCTTCCCCCTCCTGATCCAAAGGGTCCTAACCCTCAGAAACAGCCTCTTCACCAAGAGAACCTCTCCATCCACAACGCCTCCACTGACTCTATGGCCTCCCATCATCCCCGAGCCTCTGGTCGCCACAATGCAGCCCCCAAATGCCAGAAAGATGATGACCTCCGTCGTCACCTGGATGAAAAGCGGGCTCGAGAGGAAGCCTCCCGCCAGCACGAGCGATCTCCTCGTCGCCGAGAGTACAGGAGGTCCCCCATCCGAAGAGGGAGGAAAGAGTCCCCCGATCATTACCGAAGAAGGCACTCTCCCGCAGGTCGGCAACAGCCCAGGAACAATGAGGCACCAATCACTCGTGCCGAGTTCCAGCAGTTCCAAGCGACTGTCCTGCAGGCTCTCAACCTCCGTCAGAATCCTATTGAGCCGAAGCTCCCGTCCCCTCCTCCGGTCCGGAGCCCTCGCCGACGGTCCCCCTCTCCTCGTCCCGCTCCTACCAACTCCCGGCGTACTCCAAGTTCTCGTCGTTCCCGAAGTTACCATCGCCGCAGCCCTCGCTCTCCCTCGTTCGAAGGCGAGTCTCGAGGCTCAGCAGACTACCGTCAGAGGGATGACACCATGAACCGCCGTCTTCATGAAGTAGAAAGACGCCTGGGTCAGATAAACCGAGAAGAGGAGCTTAGGGGGAGGACCCTACGTCCTAGCCGACCCCCTTTCTCCCGAACCATAGTAGATGCACCTGTCCCGTTCGGTTTCAAACCTCCCCAATTTGAGACATATACCGGGGAGACCGATCCAGTTGATCACATCGAAAGCTTTAAGACTCTGATGCTCCTCCACAAAGCTTCCGATGCCCTCCTATGCAAAACCTTCCCTGCCACACTCAAAGGACCAGCTCGAGAATGGTACTCTCGCCTCGCCCCTTCCTCAATATTCTCCTTCGAGCAGTTCAAAACCCTCTTCGTTACACATTTCGTAAGCAGCCGTAGGGCTGAGAAGACCAGCATCTCCCTATCGCACCTCCACCAGAAGAAGGGGGAAAAATTGAGAGACTACGTGAAAAGGTTCACGGCCGAGGCCAGATCCATAGCATCCCTCGACCAGTCGGTCGCTACGGTAGCATTTCAATCCAATGTCCTCAATTCCAACCTCCGCTCCTCCCTCGCCAAGAAGCCACCACATGACTTTTCCGACCTTCTCCTTCGCACTGAAAAGTATATCCGGGCCGAAGAGGCCGAGCAACAACCCAACTGGGAGGGGTCCGCCTCCGGGTTTAAGAGGAAGGGGACGGAAGAAGAATGAGCCAAGAAGCTCCAGAAGGATAATGCCGGCCAGCGCCGACCTCCCCCTAGATTTGAGAAGTTCACTTCCCTCACTACTAACATCTCCGCCATCTTCATGGAAGTTGAAAAAGAAGGGGTCCTGCCTCCAGCTCCGAGGATGAATACCCCCGCTAAGAGAAGAGATAAAGAGAAATGGTGCCGCTATCACCGGGACCATGGGCATGACACCAACGACTGCCGTGCTCTAAGAAATGAGATCGAAGCCCTTATCCAGAGGGGGCAGCTTGCGAAATTCGTAAGAAAGGACCGGGCCGAGCTTCCTCCCCAGCCTCGGGGGGCTAACAAGCGTCCGGAACGGGAAGAGACGCCAGACTTTGAGGAAGAGCGAGTCCTCCACCTCATCCATAGGGGCCCAATGGGGGGCTCCTCGAACTCCTCTCGGAAAGCTTTTATCAGAGAAGTCAACTCGGTCCGAACCACCCCTCCTCCCAAAGGCCTCGGAGTCCCCGTCACCTTCTCCGACGAAGATCTCGAGGGTGTCCGCACCCCTCATTGTGACGCACACGTCATCAGTCTTCACATGGCCAATTTCAAAGTCGAGAGGATCTTAGTAGATAACGGTAGCTCCGTCAACATCCTCTTCCTTGACGCTTTTAAGGGCCTGAAGCTCTCCCGAGACAGACTCAAGCCCGCCGGCTACACGCTCCATGGGTTCACAGGAGTGCCGGTGACTATTGAAGGGGTGATTACCCTCGATGTCACAGCTGGCAAAACTTCTACTACGCGCACGGAGTCGATGGATTTCATGGTCGTAGATATCCCAGCAGCTTACAATGTCATCTTGAAGCCGTCCCAGCCGCCCTTGAAGCCGTCCCTTCTGCCTATCATCTCAAAATGAAATTCCCCACCCGGGCCGGAGTAGGGGAAGTAAGGGGCAATCAGGAGCAGGCCCGCAAGTGTTATATGACCTCTACCATCGGGCCCGTCCTCTCTTTAGAAACACTGGAAATTTCCCAAGATGCCGCTCGGCCGACTTCCGAGCCGGTGGACGAATTGGAGGAGGTGCTCTTCTCGGAGCAAGAGCCGACCCACAAGTTCTTCGTTAGCAAGACCCTCCCATCCGCCCTATACTCAGATATTGTAAAATGCATCCGAGCCAACCAAGACCTCTTCGCATGGTCAGCTGCAGACATGCCCGGTATCTCCAAAGAACTCCTGGTCCACCGCCTGAGTGTCGATCCGGGGTCCAAACCGGTTCAGCAGAAGAGGCGCAAGTTCGCCCCTGAGCGTCAGCTCGCTATCAAAGAGGAGGTAGACAAATTGTTAAAGGCCCGATTCATACAGGAGGTAAATTATCCTGAGTGGTTGTCCAACGTAGTAATGGTGAAGAAGTCCAACAGGACATGGAGAATTTGTATTGATTTCACCGACCTCAACAAGGCCTGCCCCAAAGATCCCTTCCCTCTGCCGAGCATCGACACTCTGATTGACGCAACCTCGGGACATGAGCTCCTCAGCTTCATGGACGCTTTCTCGGGTTACAATCAGATAAGAATGTTCCCCCCGGATATCTCGAAGACATCTTTTGTGACCGACCAAGGCCTTTATTGCTACAGAGTCATGCCGTTCGGCCTAAAGAATGCAGGGGCGACGTACCAATGCCTCGTCAACAAGGTTTTCCAGGCCCAGATCGGCCGGAACATGGAAGTGTACGTCGATGACATGCTTGTGAAAAGCATCCGAGGCGTTGATCATGTGGCTGACCTCCAAGAAGCATTTGATGTTTTGAGGAAGCACAATATGAGACTCAACCCGAACAAGTGCGCGTTCGGCGTCTCATCAGGGAAGTTCCTCGGCTTCATGGTTAGCCAACGAGGAATTGAGGCAAATCCGGAAAAGATCAAGGCCATATTGGACATGGCCCCTCCTAGAAATGTCAAGGAAGTTCAAAGGTTGACTGGTCGCCTAGCCGCCATAGGGCGCTTTCTATCGAAATCCGGGGAGAAGTGCCTCCCGTTCTTCAAAGCCCACAGGGGGGCTAAAGGATTTGAGTGGGGGCAGCAGCAACAAGACTCATTCGACCAGCTTAAAGCATACCTCATCAATCCACCTCTTCTCAGTAAACCAATACCTGGCGAGCCACTCTACCTTTACCTGGCAGCTTCCGAACAGACGCTTAGTGCGGTCTTAGTCAGAGAAGAAGAAAGGGCTCAGAAGCCCATTTACTACGTCAGCAAGGTGCTTCGGGACGCCGAGCTCCGGTACCCGAAAGTCGAGAAAATAGCCTATGCCCTGGTAATGGCCGCGAGAAAGCTTCGGCCCTACTTTCAGTCCCATTCAGTGGTCGTTCTTACCGACCAGCCGCTGAAACAGGTCCTTCACAAGCCAGAGACTTCCGGCCGCCTCATGAAGTGGTTGATCGAGCTGAGCCAACATGATATAACTTATCAGCCTCGGTCAGCGATCAAGGCTCAGGCACTGGCCGAATTCATAGTTGAAACAACTATCCCCGACTCTGAGCAAGCAATGAAGGGACCACCCGTCTGGTCGGTCTATGTCGACGGATCCTCTTGTAACGAGGGAAGCGGGGCATGGGTCATCCTGGCAGGCCCAGATGACTTTGTCCTCCAATATTCCCTCCGTATAAACTTCAAAGCCTCGAACAACGAGGCCGAATACGAGGCACTCATAGTCGGCCTTGGAATAGCCCAAAATGCAGGGGCACGACGCCTGCGGATCTTCAGCGACTCTCAGTTGGTCGTCAACCAGGTCCTCGGCGAATACGAAGCCTGTGATGTCAGGATGGTTAAGTACTTGGCTAAAGTGAAAAGCCTCATGGCACTCTTCGAGGAGGCCCTCATCCATAGAATCCCCAGAGAAGAAAATGCTCAGGCTGACGCCCTATCCAAATTAGCTTCCTCTTCCCTTCAAGGCCTCGAACAAACTGTTCTGATAGAAGTCCTCCTGAAGCCGAGCATAGAGGACGATGTGCTCGACTCCGTTGAAACACTGCCAGTCCTCCTCGAAGACAATTGGATGAAGCCCCTCGTCGAGTTTTTAAGAGACGGACTCCTCCCCCAGGATCCGAAGGAAGCCCGAAGGATAAGGACCCGAGCCGAGCGTTACATATTAACCGAAGGCATTCTATATAAGCGCTCCTTCACCCAGGTGGATGGTCGGCCCTACCTAAGGTGCCTCTCCCCCGGGCAAGCCGACTACGCCCTGCAAGAACTTCATGAGGGCATCGGCGGAGCCCACTCCGGCTCCAGAGCCCTAGCGCGCAAAGTGTTAAACTACGGGTATTACTGGCCCACTCTCCTACGGGACGCCGAACGACACGTTCGGCAATGCATCTCCTGCCAGAAGTATTCCGACATCCGACGCCTTCCGCAAGCACCACTTACCTCCCTATCAAGTCCGATCCCCTTCGCAATGTGGGGGATGGATTTACTAGGGCCATTTCCGCCAGCTCCCGGACAATTAAAGTTCCTTGTCGTGGCAGTCGACTATTTCTCGAAATGGATAGAGGCCGAGCCCCTGGCTACAATCACCGAGCATAGAGTTGTTCAATTCTTCTGGAAAAATGTAATCTGCCGATTTGGCGTTCCTCGGGTCATAGTTACAGATAACGGAACGCAGTTCGCTGGGGCTGCCTTCCGAGCCTTATGTGAGGACCTCGCCATACAACACCGCTTCTCCTCCGTCTTTCATCCCCAGTCAAATGGCCAGGCCGAGAATGCCAACCGACAGATCCTCTCCGGCATCAAGAAGAGACTAGACAAGTGCTCCAAGGGCTTGTGGGTCGATCAGCTGCCCAATGTGTTATGGAATTACCGCACCACGAAGCGGACCCCAACAGGCGAGACTCCGTTTAATCTCACCTATGGGTCCGATGCCCTCATCCCGCTAGAAGTTGGGATACCCTCTCCTCGTTTGATAGCTTTTGAAGAAGAGCAGAATGCCAGAGAGCTCAGAGCAAGCCTAGACTTGATAGACGAAATCCGAGAAAGAGCGGCTATACGACAACAAAGTTACCGGAGAAGAATTGAGCTCGCCTACAACAAAAGGGTCCGCCCAACAGACCTCAAAGAAGGGGATCTGGTCCTCCGAAAATTGGCCATCTCGTTCCCCGGACAGAAAAGCAAACTGGCCCCGAATTGGGAGGGACCATACAAAATTTCAAAAGTGATCCGCCCCGGTGCGTACAAGCTAGAAGACCTTGAAGGCAGAGAAATTCCCAGGACTTGGAATGCCGACCATCTTTTGAAATACCAAGAGAAGGCAACTACGCCTATCTAAGTAACTCGAGATGTCGAACCACTCCCTTCCTGTTACTAGTAGTAATTTTTCCTTTATTTTTTCATTGTAATAACAGCTAGCAACTTTAGAAGCAGCCGACCATTAGATATTAATAAATAAAGTTTTTCATATTTTTGATACTATCGCATCTCTCTGCCTTTAATTCTTTAACCACACGATGGTTCGGAGTCCAGCACTCGGCTCGACTCTTCTTCCTCGGCTCGCCCACAGACAAGCCGGAAGTAGATCGCCGTTCGAAATTGCTCCTGCAGCCGTTGAATGGATCGGAGTCCAACACTTGGCTCGATTCTACTTCGCAAGTTCGCTCCTAAGCGGACTAGAAGTAGCTCGCCATTCGGAACTGCTCCTGCATCCCTTAAACTAACCACACGATGGTTCGGAGTCCAGCACTCGGCTCGACTCTTCTTCCTCGGCTCGTCTACAGACGAGCCAGAAGTAGATCGCCGTTCGAAATTGCTCCTGCAGCCGTTGAATGGATCGGAGTCCAACACTTGGCTCAATTCTACTTCGCAAGTTCGCTCCTAAGCGGACTAGAAGTATCTTGCCATTCGGAACTGCTCCTGCATTCCTTAAACTAACCACACGATGGTTCGGAGTCCCGCACTCGGCTCGACACTTCTTCCTCGGCTCGCCTACAGACGAGCCGGAAGTAGATCGCCGTTCAAAATTGCTCCTGCAGCCGTCGAATGGATCGGAGTCCAACACTTGGCTCGATTCTACTTCCCAAGTTCGCTCCTAAGCGGACTAGAAGTAGCTCGCCATTCGGAACTGCTCCCGCATCCCTTAAACTAATCTAACGACCGGATCTCTCCTATGGCTCGACTCTATCTCTCCGACTCGTCCTCAAACGGGCCGAAATTAGATACAAATCACAGCCCTGACGCGCCGAGCCGAGGTACCGGGGTACCGACCCTTGTATATAGCAAAAAAACCTCCCGAGACGAAACCACCGTCAGATCGTCTCAGAAAGTGTGCTAGGGCGTGATGAGCGGATCTCATTCAGCCACGTGTCCACAAAACGACAAGATAGTGTTTTCTTGGGAACTGGACCCGCCTCAAGATCCGTGCAAACATCAGACGGCCCTGATCGCCTCACCTCGCTCGGCAGAAGTCACCCCGGTCCCCAAGCAACGATCAGGCCACGTGGGCGCAGTCGAGAAACAACTGCGCCTTAACAGCCAAACCAAGCCGCACCTGAAGGGACCGGGCCAGGCTCAGAAGCGCAGCAAAAGAGAAAATTTCGAGGCCAAGGAGTTCGACGAGCCGAACACCTGCCTCACGGTTCGTTTCGAGCCTACCCTAATTAGTGCGACTAGAGCACAAATAAGAAGACAGCATAGAACAGTTCGGATAAAACAAACCCAATGCAATTAATAACTTGGTCAAAGTTACAAAGGGGATTACAACAACAAAAACTTGCGAATAGGTTACAACAACAAGACACGACTCGTCTGCTACTTCCGAGGAAGGAGTATGCTCCGGTTCAGAGACACTTTGGGTCGGCGCTTCTTGACCTCCGAGCTCGAATCCAGTCCGACGAACCGAGACGCCTCCTCGCCGCTGACCCTGACGGTTGCTCCAACCGAAGCACCGCTTGAAGACACCGCCACACCGCTTTGGGCATCGGCGGCTGACTTGCCTACGATAGGAGTCCGGCTCGCCGCTTGATAGAACGTGATCCCTCGCTCGATCTCTTCGCGGGTGCACGAGGTTCTCCGGACGTTAGCCCTCACCGGCTGAGGCTTGAGCCGAGCAACTTCTTCCTCCAGTTCGACGATGCGATCCTTCAATGTGTCATCCTTTACTATCACCTTAAACCGAGGAAGTTTTGCCGAACCGGGGTACTCGGCGCTGTTGGAGATAATGCGGCGCAAGTGGGTCACTTCGATACTCTTGTCGACCGTCACCCTCTGCAGCTCTTCCACCTTCTTCGCTAAGCCATCTCGTTCGGCCGAAACTCGCGCCAGTTCCTCTTCCCTGGCAGATAGCTCGGCCTCGACTATCCGTAGGTGGTGCAGTTCGACCAAAGCCTCGCTATGCCTAATCTCCAAGTTGTGAAGTATCCTCCTCGTCAAGTGAACCTCACCCTCGAGACGATCCTCCCGAGATCGCTTAAACAACTCGGCTCGGCGCTGTTCAGCCGAGGTGTTATGAGTCTGCTCGGCAATCTGAAATAAGAAAGGGATAGAATTGAAATACCACACTACCGAGCCAAACGCTTAGACAAATTTCGGAGTCAAAATACTTCATTCATTAAAAAGCGGTGGCCAGTCCGCAAAAGGCATTACAATGATCGGAAGAAAAAACAAAACGAAAACTACAAAGATTTAACAAGGGGATCAAGGGTCCACCTGCGTCGTCGCCTCGACCACGGGCGCATTAACAGATGGCCCCTCGATCCTCCCTTCGTCGACCTGGCCGTCCGCCACCGGTCGGCCGTCCTCCCCCTCCTCATCTTCGCCTTCTGCGTCGTCGCCTTCGCCTTCCTCTCCCTCGTCGCCTGAAGGCGACCCTGGCCACAGTCGGTAGCCGACCCGCTCGAAGCCCGCGATCCGTTCCTGAACATGGTCGAGCGCCGTTTGGTAAGACCGCTCCATGTTCTCGGCCATGTGCTTCTTCGCTTCGGCCTCGACCTCCTTCTCCACTTCGGCCCGGATCTTCGTCGCCAGGGCCTCCTTCTCCGCCTTCTCTTCGGCCAAGGACTTCGTCGCCGCATCAAGCTCCTCGGCGGCCTTGGCAGCCTTGGCAGACTCCGCCTTTAGAGTCTCCTTGACCTTCTCCAGGTCGGCGACAAGGTCGGCCATCCGAACCTCCAAGGCCTCTGCCCTCCTCTGCTCGGCCTCGAGTTCCTTGACCGCCCTCACCTTCGCCAACCGGTCTTTGTCGCTCGCGGCCCTCAGCTCCTTCTCCTACTCGGCGAACGTCTCGAGGAGATGGCTGAAGTGACAAGTGGCCTGCGAAGACAACAATGAGCGCACTAAGCAAACCGAGCAGTAAACTTAGCAAAAAGAAACTTACCGAGACGAGTGACCGAGCCACCTCGTAGGTGTCGTCACCCACCGTCCCCGCCTTCAGCGCGGCTCGATCCTTCGGGGTCGCCAAGTGCTTGACGACCTGCGCTGACATTTGCGAATTGCCGAGGAACCCGTCATGGTTCTTCACTCGCCAATTCGGCACGAACAGCTGCTTGTGCTGCTCGGTCAGAATCTCTTCGGCAGCCTTGGTCAGCGGTGGTGCCTCGATCGACAGCGCCGTGTTCACGTCGAAGGTCCCCTCGATCACGCCAGGGACCACAGGGGATGAGGGCTCCTCAACGACGACAACCTCCGAGGGCGCCTCAACGGTCGGAGGGGGCGGGGAGATGGTCGAGGCGACAGTTGGTGGCGGAGTCGACGAGGCAGTCGCGGCCGCCCTCTTCCTCTTTCTCCCCCCGGCCAACTTAGACCTGTCGGCCATCATGGAGTTGAAGTCGATCTTCATTGCTTCTGCGACGAGCCACAAAAAAAAAAGAGACGAGTTAGCAAGTCGAACCAAAAACTTAAAAAGAAAAATGAAAATAAATGAGATGTCAGGAGCATACTCGGGTCGATGGGGCTTAGGCCGGACCCGAACAACACCTCCTCCGTCAAATCCCTCCAACTCAGTATCGGAAGAGCCATTATCTTCCTCGCCACCTCCTCCTCGGCCTCAGACAAAACAGGGTCGGCACGCGCGAAATTCGGCACCTTCACCTTCCAACGGGTCGGAATGGGCCGAAACACCTCGCCCCTTACTATAAAATACTTCTCCTTCCAACCCTTAATCGAGTCAGGATTTTCTATAATCTTAACACCCTTCCTCGACCCCAAGTAGTATCGATACTCCGTCTTGTGCTGCCGGTTTACTCGATACAATCCTCGGAAGACCGTGAGATCCGGCTCTACTTCGGCTCGGTAGCACTGAAGCATAAAGGCGTTCACATGGCGCCATGTGTTCGACATGAACTGGGTCGGCGCGAGGCAGTACCAGCCGAGGATCTCGAGGATGAATGGGTGCAGAGGGAAACGTAACCCGGCATGCAAGGAGTCGACGTCGAACATGCACATGTCCGACGACGACAGCTTGGAATTCGCTCGTATCCCGGGACCTGGGAGAATCAGTTTGTACTCCGGAGGGATGGCGAAAGCCTTTCTAACCCGGAGTAGGTCCTTCTCGGATAACAACGTGATGAGCTCGTCGGCTTCGGTGGGAAGGGCCGGGTTAGGTTCTTCGACGATCTTAGACTTCCCATAGATCGCCTTCTCCAGCAAGTCGCCCTGGTACTGCCTGACCCCCGAATGACCGGACAGGACGGAAGGATACCGTCCCATCTCGGGGGCTTGCTTCGGATTCTCCACAATCACCGCCACTACGGGGGATTGGGCCTCCACCCTCCTCTTCTTCTTCTCCTTCCTCGTCTCGGCTATAGACGGTTCGGCAACTTGCTTACCCTTCCTCCGGATCTCCGACCTCCTCCTCTCCTCGGCACCCTCATCGTCCGAAGACGAGGCCCCACTCCCCGAGTTCACTCGAGACATCTCTAGAAAAATTATTCAGACTAAGTGAACTGACCTTTTGAAGTGACGTCCACGGTCGGAGTGCTCTCGCCGGAAATCGCCTGGCCCACGCGACAGCTAACGGCAACGCCTTAGAGAGAAAATCGCCGCTAGCAGAGAACTTAGAGATCGAAAGTAAAAAACTTGAGAGTAAAAAGTAAGAAATGAGCTTGAGAGTGAGAGTGAAAGCTTATAACCCCTAGCAAGTTGGGCCTCCTTGGGAAACGCAAAAAGCCCACTAAGGAGCCAAAGCGACAAGCGGAAAAGTTACAAAGTTACGAGAAGAAGGAGACTCTTCAAAATACCAAATCAACGTCTCGGCCACCTACGAGAAACTATCGGACAGCCCGGCTGGGCAACCGAGCCACTGCCCACCTTCGAAACAAACAGCTCGACTCCGAGCCGAGATACCGGGGTACCGACCCTCGTATATGGCAAAAAATCGTCCCGAGGCGAAGTCACCGTCGGATCTCTTTAAAATTCGCGACAGAATCTGTTGTACGGTTCAGATCGTGCCACGCCCACAAAACGACAAGATAGCATTTTCTCGTGATCTGAACCCCATCCTCGAGATGCGCGCCATGATGGACCGCCCAGATCTAGCCACGCGTCCCTCCGAGCTGCCTGCCATCGGCTTGCCCAGCCGAGCTACCGAACAGCTCAGCCGAGCAGCCGAGCTACTGGGCACAGAGGAGTGGAGCCCTCAAGCAGTACTTCCTCCAAAACACCCAACTCAGTACCTCGGCCAAACAGCCCTGATGCTCCGAGCCGAGATACCGGGGTACCGACCCTCGTATATGGCAAAAAATCGTCCCGAGGCGAAGTCACCGTCGGATCTCTTTAAAATTCGCGACAGAATCTGATGGACGGTTCAGATCGTGCCACGCCCACAAAACGACAAGATAGCATTTTCTCGTGATCTGAACCCCATCCTCGAGATGCGCGCCATGATGGACCGCCCAGATCCAGCCACGCGTCCCTCCGAGCTGCCTGCCATCGGCTACCGAACAGCTCAGCCGAGCAGCCGAGCTACCGAACAGCTCAGCCAAGCAGCCGAGCTACTGGGCGCAGAGGAGTGGAGCCCTCAAGAGGTACTTCCTCCAAAACACCCAACTCAGTACCTCGGCCAAACAGCCCTGATGCGCCGAGCGGAGATACCGAGGTACCGACCCTCGTATATGGCAAAAAATCGTCCCGAGGCGAAGTCACCGTCGGATCTCTTTAAAATTCGCGACAGAATCTAATGGACGGTTCAGATCGTGCCACGCCCACAAAATGACAAGATAGCATTTTATGGAGATCCACGCTGAAATAGACGGCTCAGATGATGCCACGTACCTCGGGATCATCGAGCCGAGGCACTGACCACCCGAGCCGAACCACTGGTCCTCGAAGATACCAAGCCGAACCGAGGCATAGACCCTCCGAGCCGGGGTACCGGGGTACCGACTCTCGTATATGGCAAAAAATCGCTCCGACCCATATCAGCCGTTGGATCTTGTGAAAAAGCGCGCTCGTCATGATGGACGGCCCAGATTTGGCCACGTCCACTAAACGACAAGATAGCATTTAATGGAGATCCGCGCTGAAATAGACGACTCAGATGACGCCACGTACCTCGGAATCATCGAGCCAAGGCACTGACCATCCGAGCCGAGGCACTGGTCCTCGAGATACCAAGCCGAGCCGAGGTACCGAGGTACCGACCCTCATATACGGCGAAAAACTTGCCGAGGAGCAGGGACCGTCTGATCTCTCCAAAAATCGCGTTCCGCCCTGATCGAGGGCTCTGGTGACGCCACGTCATAAATAAATATTAAAAAATCGCTTTTTATTTATTTAAATCATTTTATTTATCTAAAAATTCGGGAAAATTAGCTAAAAATTCCAGGAAATAATTAAAAATTCGGGGGATATTTCCAAGCCTCCGAACGAACAATTATTGCCTAGAACGCACGGCTAAAGCTCCTGAACGACTAGCTAACGCATCAAGAAATTAGATAAATAGCCTGAAAAAATAGATAAAAACTTGATATACCATATGGCTTCAAGAAAGAAGAAGAAATTGCCTTACCACCCACTTCGGGATTCAAAAGCACCCATTCGAACTTCGATACAACTCCTCTAGCCACCAAAACTGTCAAACTACTCCTCAAAGACTGATTCTCCTCAGCCTTTAGGAGTGGGGGGCTCGTGATATGGCTAAAAATAGGGGATTAATCAAGACCATCCGAAGGGAGCACGAATCTTGAAGTTCAGGGGTAAAACGGTAATTTTACCAGCAAAACGGGTCTGAATCAGGTACTGGGTCTCCTTTCAACAGATCCAATAACCTGCGAACGGATCCACCTCAGCTGGGTGCGGGTTTCAACCCGCAACAAACCCGGTCCAGCAGGACAGAATTAGGGTTTCTGATTAATATTAATCAACGGCCCTGATTCATATCTATCCTTTCACTGGGGATTAGGGATTACATTCCTTATCTGTATACACGGGAATTACATGCCTAATCTGTTCCCTAAGACGCCTATAAATACCCCCCACCCATCTCCATTAAGAGGTAATCAATCTTTCACCAGTTTTTGCGCTCTCTCATAGTCTTTCAGATTACTGACTTGAGCGTCGGAGGGTGCGTCGCCGGGAACAACCCCGGTGTCTCGCACTTTTTGCAGGTCTACGGCGGGATCGACGATCGAAGACCGACGGAACAGGTATACAGATTTTCTATTCAGTTTCTCTAAGAATCCACAAATTCATCTGTTTGCCCCCACACCAAATTTAGCGGCGACATTAGTGTCGCCTAATAAATTTGAAGATTATTCTATGTTGAGATGTGAATGTAAAAATGTCCATTTCAAGTCAAGCAAATTATTAATGTACCTAAGATATTGGATAAGATACAATTTATGGTTTAAGTAGTGTATTGATCTTTTGGTTTAAGATACAATTTATGCTTTAAAAAAACTATGATGAGCAAAAATTGTTTCAGATTTTAGTAGTGTACTGATCTTTTGGTTTAAGTTGCTACTAAGTACGTCTCTATTCTTTAACTACTGACAATTTTCATTTTTTTTAAAACCTCTGTTTCTTTCTATCATCGTTCATTTTTCCATCAAGTGTGAAAATTATCAAATAAATCAAAGATAATATTTATTTTATTTTATCCTAGTCACAGATATTCTCATTAAACTTTATATTCATTCAAACAGTGATAAGATATTCACTTATTTAATAAAAGGAGTTAGATATTCTTACTATTTACTGAAAGAAAATAAAAGGCTACCTTCAACAATTGCAGAGTTGAGTACAATAGTACTATGGGTTCGATTTATATTCCTTGTCACTCCCTCTCTAAACTGCATATGTTTTCCCTGCAATTAGCCATGTTGATGATCACAATGTAAGGTATACTCCTTAAATTTCAATAAATGTGAAGGTTTTCCAAGAAAAATATGTAAACAACAATCTGATCTATACACCCATAATATTTATTTTCATAAACAAAAATAAACAAAGAATGTGTGTCGGATCGAGATACCTGTGCAGGAGAGGGCATTGAAGGTCCACATCACATTTTACAAACTCCAGAATGTTGTTGTCGTAATATCAATAGCATTGGATAGTTTGGAAGATCTCGATATGTATTCCTCTGGACCTAGACATTAAAGAATCCCTTCAGGTCAACAAACATAGGAATATATAGAATAATGTATATAAAAGACCTAGAGAATAAAGAACCCTAATATCCACAGAAACTAATGTTGAAAACTATGAGATCAAACCTCATTACTGATACAACATTCACTATCTTGTGTCCTTGCAAATAAGATGGAGCTATATAATAACAATACCAAAAGCAAGTATACATATGTGAACAGAAATTTCATCCACAAAGATCTAAACATGTAGAACTAACAACAAAATTCCTCCATTCTTTTTCGCTCATGTCAACTGCAGCATTCTGCGTTCTTCATGCATCGTACTTCCTCATCCACTTTATGTTTGTTAGTCAGACTGCACATGTTGCATCCTTGTACTCTGCATTTGTTGCCACGCTCTTAGCAGCACGCGTCCCCAGTAAACTGGTAGTATTAAGTTTGCTCTAACTAATTATAGCAGTGGTCAAGCTGTTGTATATTTTGGTGGTAATTTATGTAGTTTCTTTTTTAATCAGTAGTTTACAACACATTTTCAATAGGGGCTTCGTGATTAAATTGAGATTAACTTTTTATAGAATTCACTTATTTTCATTACAAAAGTAGGATTTTGTAATGTATCTAAAACGTAGGTGTAGAATGATTTTGGAAGTAATACTATCACCAATTTGGTAAGCGATTCCTATCATAATCAATAAGTACCAACTTTAAAGGAATATATTGAGCTGTGAAGCTTGCGTTGTTTTTGGACCAAAAAGACACATTCAACATTCAAATAGGCTTTATTTCTTTATCTGTTTTATACTATAAATTTCCTTCATAATCTGATAACCCTTTCTTTTTCTTATTTTTGTAGCGGGCTATCTAAAACTGCATGATGTATTCAGGATGAGGTTTATGACAGCCTCACTAAATATTTCATTCCAGGTGGTACTTGGAATGAGTTGGTGGAAACTTCTCAGGCTCTACTTAGTTTGTTTTCTGTAAATTTTCCTTAATTCACTTAATGCTAATTTGTATTGATACACATAATTTCCTCAATTCACCTAATGCTAATTTGTATTCTATTAAGGTAGTTTATTTTTAAAAAAAATGAAATGCTTCAAAGTTTGAATAAACACAGTAATTGTATGCTCAACTTGATAATGTAAAGCATATGCTTACATGATATATAGTATAATATATAGTATAATTCCAGTCCGTTTAACTATCTAAATTCCTAAAAAGTTCCATCTACGGATAAACACAATACATAGGAAAACACAGTTATAGATCACACAGATACTTCTGCTAACAGCAATAATATAATATTTTAGTTATGAACTATTATCAACATCATAACGACTCACACTGCTGTTTTCAAGATATACAACCATACCATGTCTTTACTTCTACTAATCCAATATTCTGCATTCATAGAAAAGATATGTTAATTCGTAAACAACGGAATAAGGATTGTTATAAAATAACTACATTTAAACTAAAGTTCCACAAATGGAAAGTACTGCATTTATATTTAAACTCTATACTATATTATCACACTCGCATCCAATAATTACTATCATAAATTGGCTACTAAACATGTTTCATTCAGCTAAAATTTCTGTCAACATAAAACATGCAGATTACCTTCGAACAGCAAGCCCACCAAGAAGCTTGTACCGCAACGACTCAACGTAAGCAATTGCACACAACCGCCTGTTATTCACCTTCTCCGCATAAAGCTTCACGTTGTTCTCTGGAAAGTTAAACTTCATCTGAACCACCGAGGTCAGCCTCCTCCCCTTATCACCTTCATCCACCAAAAAAAATCAATCAATCACATCAAACATTATGCACTCGAATATTAAAGCAAGTTTCGATCTGTATTTTACCAAGAATGTTCTGGGTCCTAGTAGAGCGGATGATGATCTCGGTCCTCATCGAAGTCACCCTAACCTCGACGCTGGAGTAGCCTTCTTCAGCGAGCACACATGTCAGAACCTCATTCAGTTCGGCAAAGAACACACCATTAGCGACGAACTAAAAAATCAACAAAAAGAATATGAGTTGCCTTGCGCTTGGAGGGATTGGGGTTAGGATTAGGGTTTGGATGAAGGAAATACTTGCCTTGCGCTTCTTACTGAGTTGGTTCACCATGGTTGAGGATTAGGGTTCGGGGGTAGCTCTTCGAGTAATGTCGAAGAGCTATGGGAAACGGAGAGAGACTAGGATTTGGGGAAGGAGGTGGCGGTGAGAGAGAGGAAGGAGAGAAAGGAGATGGAGAGGAATTTATATGAGGAAGATTAAGGTTTGTACTAATATGGGGGAGGCTGCATGGGTGGCAAGCGGCGGACGACGATAGGGTTTGTACTAATACGGGGGAGGCTGCGTGGGTGGTGAGCGGCGGACGGCGACGGGGAGGTTACTGGCGGGCTGCGACAGAGCGGATCTCGGAGAGATTTAGGAGGGGAAGAGTTAGTACGGTTGGGGGGATTTGGGAAAGGAAGAGGCAGCAATTTGTGTTCTTTTTCTTTTTTTTTTCTTTTGTTAATAAAAAATACGTGTATTGCACATATTAACATATATGAGAATCCCTACTTTTGCTCTCCTTTCTCTATTTCAAAATGGAGAAAGGAGAGAGGAGTAAGCCTATTTGCTTAAGATATATAATATAATAATAATAATAATAATAATCACACTCTCTTGAAACCAAACACAAAAACAATAGATTGTAACCTATCAAATTTTAGAAAAAAAACACAAAAAATCTGAATTTTTTAAAATCGTCTAGAAAAAATAGACTGGCACACAATAAAATTGTATTTTTTATTAAAACACGAATGAAGTAGTAAAGCTTATTAAAATGTTTTCAAATTCGATTTACATAGAAAGAAAAAAAATTTAATTCTCTTGAAATAAGAATGAACACAATTTAATTGGAAACAATTTTGCGAATTTTCAGCATAAGAAAGATGTCGACTGGAGCACCCTAATGGGCAAATGGCTCCACACAAATTATTGAGTCGACCCAGAAAAGGAAACAAACATTAACCTCGGTTCTATCCCAAATATAGCTAAATTTTATCCTCCCAAAGTAGGATAAACATCGTCCAAAAATGGAATAGAAGAAAAACCCATACTCCAAAAATTTACACCAACAACAACACCAACCGTACACCTAAAGTCTAGGTCCAAATCCATCCACGTCCCCCGAATGAAATAACTCCAATCTTGCCAGTGGCACACCCGTAATTATTTCCACCGCTCATGTCCTTTTCCGTCACTTCACACTGCGTCCCCCACTACTTTAATGTTATATAAAAAGCTGAACTCGTTCTCCTCCTTGGTTTCGGCGCTTATTAGAAAAACAAAAGTTTCAATCAATTACAGAATCAGAGTAAATTAGAGGGAAAAAAAATAATTGAATTTGATAAAATCCAATTTTATTAGTAATATGTTGTTGAGTGCAGTAAAGAGGAGGCAACTTACAAGCTAACTAAAAGCCCAGGAGCTTCTAAAGCTTTAATTCAGTTCATATATATTCTTTCTTCTTCTTCTTCTTGGTCGAGAAATTGGCAGTAAGAGATGTACGGATCCAGCTCAGCTCAGATGAGTTCGGGGCTGCATCGCTACCGATCTGCGCCGATGTCGTTACTGGGGCAGCTCTGTGAAGATCTGATCCCACCGAGACCGCCCAGCCCCGAAACTGACTCTCTGATGCTGGCGAGATTCTTGTCGTCGGATCTGGGAGTAGTGGTGGAGGAGGAGGAGGATGAGGATGAGATCCACGAGAAGAAGAATATTCTGCCGCCGCCTCCTCCTTCGTCGGCTCAGTTGCCACGTCAGCAGCTGATGATGATGACGTACCAGCAGCAACAGCAACAGCATCAGATCCAGAGCCAGAACAGTAGTAGTAGTAGTAGCCTGATTAATAGGCAGAGCAGCTCCCGGGCCTCCCCTGCTGCTGCTGCTGGTCTTTTCGATCAGAATGGTAACAAAATTGTGTGGATCTAATTTATTATTTTTTTCTTAATATTATAATTTGGACTTGGAAATTAGAAATGAATTTTGGTACTGGAATAATTTTATTTTTTTGGGGGTTAAGGGTACGGATCGATGGAGGGTTACCCTGCTATGATGACCACCACCACCACGACGACGACGACACCGACGACTTCGTGGGGGGATGATTTATCTGACAACAATTTCGCTTCGGGTTTTAATACTAAGAGGCAAAAAACAACAGAGCCTACTCCTCATCAGGTACTAATTTATGACCCATATTTATTTATTTATTTATTTTCCCCCCCCAATGATTAAAAGTAAATTCAAGTTGAATTAATAAATTCAGAGTGAGCGTGAGGCGAGGAATGGGCCGTTGAACCACCAGTTCAGTTTTCCCAAGACATCGTCGGAGATGGCTGCAATCGACAAGTTTTTATTGTTTCAAGACTCTGTTCCTTGCAAGATTCGGGCCAAGAGAGGGTGTGCTACTCATCCTCGTAGTATTGCTGAAAGGGTAATTTTTTTATTTTTATTTTATTTTATTTTATTTTTTTAAAATTCTCTATTTTGTGCATCAATTAATGAATTTGTTTATTTGTGTGAAATTGAGTAGTTGGCTTCTTTTGTTTCTTGTTTTTTTTTTAAAGGTGAGGAGAACAAGGATTAGTGAGAGGATGAGGAAGCTACAAGACCTTGTTCCCAACATGGATAAGGTATTTTAACTTTAAAAAGTTTTCTATGAAAATAAATATAGTAACACTTTAGCCTTCAATTCAATTCCCCATCAAAATGGGGTCAACTACTTTGGGAAAATAATTTTATTTGCAAATTTATTTATTTATTTATTTATTTAATTTTTTTGGTAGTGTGTGTACTCAATATTTGAAAAGGGTAAGGGTAGAAGAAACCATAGAGACTACGATAGCTTCCATGAAACTTGAGAATTACTGTTGATAGTTGAAAGTGCAAGCTAGCTGTTGTTTGTTTGTTTGTTTGTCAGTGATTATATATTTATATTTATGAGTACATGTAATGCATGTGTTCCTCCCCCCCTTCGTACTTCAATCGGCTATTAAGAGTCTCATTTGTCCTCATTGCATAATAAGCAATACATATACACTTTGTGTGGACTGGACGTTACTGGAGTTGTATAAGAGTAACAGATGTTTATTGTGGGTATTGATCAATATATGCATTTGTTAAAAATGAATCAGATCCAGCTCCAAAAGCAAATTTGGTTATTTTGTTCAATATGAAAATCTCTGATTGCCCAACACGGTTTGCATTTGTATCTGCCGATTAAACAACAAATTGGATATCCATTATTAGCAAACTCAAAATCTGATTACTTGCATTCATTAACCTCTTACTATTTATATATACACAGCAAACGAACACTGCGGACATGTTGGATTTGGCTGTAGACTACATCAAAGATTTACAAAAGAAGGTCGTGGTATGAAAAAAGAGGAGGTTCTCTTTTCCAATTCATTTTCTGTTCTATTACTCAATAAACTGTGATTGATTTTCCCTTCGGGTTTTTTCATGCAGACACTATCAGATAATCGAGCAAGCTGCACTTGTTCAAGTAGCAAGCAAAGACAATAGATGAATCGTATTGTATGAACTCTTCATGTAGAAGAAGATCCAAGCGACAAAGGCACTGCTCAAGTTTCTCTTTATCTATCATAATAGAATTGGTGGATTTCTTTTTAACTAGTGAAGGAATGTCCGTCTACCCAATTGAAGCAGAAATTCAACAGAAGGAAGAAAAAAAAAAAAAGGGAAACATGTATATGGATATGATTGCTGAGAAGTTATACTCGCAAACGATATGTTGTTGTACTGTGTAATTCGGCTTGTTTAATTATACTAGTAGAAAAGTACATGTAGTTGGGTATAAAAGGAAAATATCAAGAAGATAGATTTGATTTGATTTAGATTTAGATTTTCCTTTGCCTAATAATGTACTCTAGTATCTTTGTAGTTTCGGGTAGACCCACAAGGGAGCAAGTCAATAAAATAATGATTTAAGAATGGAGGTTTGGTGAAGGGCATCCATGTATCGTTTTGCTACACATTGTTCTCGATTGTCCTGAGTGCTCACTGTTTTACATGTCAATCATCTTTATAGGTACCAGACATATTAGAGCATCCACAGTCGTGGGCTAAATACCCAAAATTTGGAAAATTTGGAAAAAAACGAGCTGCAGTCGTCGTCCAAATACCCAAAATTTGGGTATACGATGAACAGTTCGATGCCAAATATAGCAGGCGATTTGGCCAAATGGAAAATATAGCTAACGCAATATTATCTTCCGTCCGAACCAATTGACGGAAGATAATCTTCCGTCTCGTACAAGTCCAATGATTAAGAAGCTTTAAAAAAAAAAAAAAAAAAAAAAAAGTCAACCAACGGCGTATTATACACCGTCCAAGGAGATTGACGGTAGATTATATCCCGTCCGAACCATTTTTTTTGATATATCGGATAGAGCCAAAAGGCTCTAGCCATCAAAAAATATATTAATCAATTAAACAGTAATAATACAAACAGATATCATAGGTTTTACAAGAGGTAAAACAGAAATAATCTAAACAGTAAAGAAATACAATAAAGAATTACAAAAACAAGCATCCAAACAGAGAGCAAAAACATTGCAAGAATGCACCACACCGATCCAAGAGAGCGGAGTCAATGGCCCGGAAACGCTGGCAAAAGAAGACCAAGGACGCAAATCCGTACTCGAAAAAGGAGCTGGACCTAAGCAAACGATCCAAGCAAAACTGGAGGACTAAACCCACTCCACAACAACATCCAAATCCACTAGCCGTCAAGGGGGACACTAGTGGCACAACGGCGGAAAACACAGCCTACACCAGGGAAGAAAACAAGAAGGCAAATCTGAACTATACCCTAGCTAATAAGCTGACACGAAGCCTGCTTCCTCGCCAGAAGCCGAGCACTTACTCGAATCTTCGAAAGATCGAAAACTTTCTTGTTGTAACCTCGCTTGACTGGGGGATGGGCAGTCCTCGCAGAAGGGGGCAAAAACGCCTCACTGTCAGTTGAAGCAGCGTCAACCAAGATGGGGCACGGAGGGGAACTGAGGCTGCTGGGAGCAACCGGAGAGGCAGAAGAGATGGGCCTGGAGGAGCCGTCCCAACGGGAAAAAGAAAGGGCATCAAGAGACATAGAATACTTGATGGGAAGGGAGAGCAAGAATTGTTTAAAATCCCTCATGACCTGATAGAACCATGACTGAGCCCCTAAAAGTTGATACCAAGAGTATAGGCAGCCAGGATAATGAATAAAGAACGCTGAGCGAAATGGAATAGAGATCTTCAGATCACAAGGGAATTTATAACCTAACGCCGGTGCCTTAAAATAAACAATAGCTCTGTTAGGATGCAAAGGGGGATCAGAAGAGCGGGAATGCAGGGCAGTCTCCTTCGCACCACGAGGCTGCGAAAGATACGAGAAATAGGAATTAAAACAGTCAGGATTGGTACCCAAAATTCCGAACAATGACGGAGCCGCCGAGAAAGGGCGGGGGCGAGCCTTGAGAGAGATCAGGCGAGGGTTGGAGACAAGATTCATAAAAGCTTTACGATCCTTAAAAAGGGAAGCAATGTTAGGCCTATGCAGAGTAACTAGGGATGCGCGAGGAGACGAGATAGTAGAGGAGGAGAGCGACGCTGGTAGAGCAATAACAACAGAGGAGTCTAGCTCCTTGCTCTTAACCTTACTGAACTTACTAGCCAAGCTAATCCGAAGCTTGAGCTTTAAAAGGGGGTAGTTAAGAAATGTGAGGAGTTTGGCCGGTAAGGAGAGGCCTCTGGGCCAGCCAAGAAGTTTTTGGAGGGAGAAGCATCGTCTGCGAGAGTGACCGAGCTTGTCACAGAATAAACACTTCATTTTATACGTACATACACACTTAATATGCCCAGGAAGGAGGCACCTGAAACAGACCCTATGATGATCGGACCAACTCGGAGAAGGGGATTTAGAGAAGATGGATGAACCCTGAGAGGAGCAGGAGACATCCCGAGTAGAATAAGAAAATCCCCGCTTTGAGTCCTGATCCGAAGCTGAACAATAAGAGCTCGGTACAGTCATGAAAAGCTTCATGGGAGAAACCTTTCCAGGCAAGGAGCAAAACAAAACTCCAATAAAGGAAAGGTAAAGAAGCCACTAACAGACAAGAAACACACCCACAAGAATAAACCAATACAGTGATAAACCACAAGAGAAAACACACCTACAAGGATTAGAGTAAACAGCGATCAACCAATACAGCGCCTCTCGAAGGGCAGAGGCCGCACTCTCCAATCAGGGAAAAGGAATGGTGAAAATAGTGAGAATGAGGGGATAGATAGAACGGAAGAGCAAGAAGAAAATTCGGTCAGAGCACCGAAATAAGCAGAGATAAACACTAGCAAGAAGAACCCCAGAGAAAGGGGAAAACAATGCTAGAGCTAACAGGCAGATAACCCGATAGATAACGCAGCTAATGGGGCACTACTCAGCGCCCAGGAGTATCAGCGATGCCAAAGTAAGCACCAGGGAAACATCCAACAAACCAACACCACTGAGACTAATCGCTAAAAATTAAAACGATCGAATACTCACAGCGAGCGGTAGAGATGAGAGCCTGGATCGCAGCTGGGGGGGACGCTCCTGGCCGCTCGAAAGGAAGAGGCTTCGAGAAGCTGAACAGAGAGACGAAATAACCAAGGATCCGACGGAGAGCTTCGATCGAATCCAAGAGGGGGGAGGAACAGATCGCCGAAACTGGGTGGGAAGAGGAAAGAGGGATATGGGTTTGTAGAGGAGGAGGAGCTGAAGATAATTAATGAAGGAAGGGTGGGTAAAGAGAGGACGGAGTGACCGGATGTGGGGGATGAAGGACAGGGAAGAAGGAACAGTAACGATCGCTTCGAAATCGCCTTTGAATGTTTGAATCAAACCATTTTTTAAAAAAAAAAAAAAATCAAAAAACGATCCGATTGGCCGACGGGGGAATATACACCGTCATTTGAAATTGACGGCATATAATCTCCCGTCCGTTGCCAATTTTCTCTCTCTTTTTTTTTTTTTTCTTCTTGTCGTGTAGTGCATTTAAAAAAAAAAAAATTTAAAAACTTATACTATTGGTACACGTCATTGGCCAAAATGATGGGAGTTAATCTCCCGTCCCTGGCCTATTCTTGTTTTTTTTTTTTTTAAATTTTTTGTCTTCTAGTGCATTAAAAAAAAAAAAATTAAAAAAAAAAATTTGAAACGGACGATAATCCCCGTCATTCTTAATGGACGGATAATAATCTACCGTCCGGCTATATTTTAGCTTTTAACGACTGCAGCAACATTCCTTTTTTCCTATTTCTAAATTGCTATATACCCAAAAAATGGCTTGAACGACTGTGGATGCTCTTAGGATCCATGAAATATATTTTTCCCTTGTCTACATGGGGATGTGTGGTGGACGTCAAATCATTGAATTTTCTCTTAGACCATCTCCAACTCACAACACTATTTTGGTGTAACTTTTATAAGTTACACCAAAATGGTGTAAAAGTTATATCAAACAGTAATTTCGTCTCCAATCCACAGCACTATGTCTAACACCAAAAAAGAATATTTTTTGCATATTATTTTCTACCTACTTTTTATATAACTTTTTACTAAAATCACAATTTCTTATCTGTTTCGCCAGTTTTTCACATACAAATTTTTATTACGTGTTCATCATATGTTACGTTTCCTAATTTTAACAAGCGACTCAGGGAAATACAAATTCAACAACTACATGTAAATCACTGCACAAAAATTTTAATCTCCTATATTTATATACAAGTTTTTGATTTTTTATCACCTCCAAAATTTCACTAAACCCTCATTTCCCACAATTCAACAAAATTCACCACAGAAACTAACTCCAAAGCTCAAATCAAAATCGCAGAACTCAACAAGATAATGAAACAGATCCTCGAAGTTGTTCTCGGCCGCTATGTACAGTGTCGTCTCCTCCGTCACCGCCTTCAGCAACTTCGCCGTCTCCGCCGATTCATCGTCGACGAGCTGACAGACTGCACCTACGTCGTTAGATCTGACGGCAGCGAAGAACGATTGGCATAATCGAAGCTTGAGATCCATGATCAACGAGCTAGGTTTCCGATTTTCCTAAACTATGGGGTTTTTTTTTACAAAAAAATGTACAATTCAAAAAAAAAAGAAAAAATAGCGTTGGTGAACAGTAGCAGGGCCCAAAGGGCAACTGCCACGGGCCCCCAAATTTTGGGGCCCCATATGGTCCATTATGTATACTTTTCATTTTTTTTAGTTTAAATTTAAAAAAAATCCCAAGAGACTCCAAAAGCCATAATTAAAACTGTCCAAGTATTCAAGTTCAACACTTCAATGGTCAGTTTTGACTAATGCATTGGGTTGCCAGATTGGAACTTGGAAATTGTTATTTTTTAATGATTATATTTGATAATTATGTTTCTTGGTTCTTGGTTCTTGATAAGTTTTTGGAATCATTGTTAATTTTTTATTTTCAACTTTTCTTTTCAATTTTTTTTTTTCATTTCAAATCTAACTATCATGCTCATTCAAGAAAGAAGGACCACATCCCACTTCGGCTCTTCCTTGTTCTAATTTCCAAACTAGTTTGTCATTTGTGTACTCTTCATCAGTTCATTGTATTTATATTTGTACACGTATTATTATTTGTGATCTTGATTAGATGAACATTTCGAAGCCTTCAGCTTTGAAATGGCCTGAAAATGGTTGAAATGGTCATTGATTTCTAGTATTCGTTGTGGTCTGATTCATCTTTATCTTCACCATTTTTTGCTTACATTCCATTCTTCCAAACAAACATGTATATTTATAGTATTCATTGTCACCAATAAGGTACAAAGACTTACAATAACATTTAGCATTGCTGCATTGCATAAAAGAAGGAAAGGGAAAGAATGTGTCTCACTTATGTGCACGTGCACATACTGGAAGTCACCTAAAAAAAAACCAGACATGGAAAGAAGAAGAATTTAATATTTAAAACAGAAAGAAGATATGAAGTGATTTCTAAGTTTTCATGCTTTAAAGAAATAATTCCTTATGTTTTACTTTGATGTGTTGGAATTGGCGAGTTGACATGATATTTAGAGTGAGCAAATGTTGTTGTAATTTGGCATGCATTGGCAGAGATTAATTCCATCTGAAAGATGAAAGGTTCATTAAATTTGTTGTGGAGGCCTATTATTTAATTGCATTTTGGATATATGGAGGGTAATTTTTAACACTATTTACGGTCATGATTAAGCACAACATCTTAATCAGCAAATCATGTAACTCCACATTTTTGCTTAGGGTAAATGCATCAAATATGAGGATAATCTTTATGTATTGTTGTCTAGTCTCTTAGTCTTGGAAGGGTTATTTCATTTATTTTTATCTCATTATCTTATAAAGTGTCTCACTGTCTCTAATTTGCAACACAATTTTACTTACTAAAAGAAGGGCATCATAACATTTTGCCCGCCCGGGCCTCCAAATTGTTAGGACCAGCCCTGAACAGTAGCGTGCGCCAGATATGTCGCGCCATTGTTCACCAACGCCAAAAAACCCAAAATTGGTGCTGGAAATGGCGCTTGATTGGAGCGTCTCCAACGCCAAAAATGGTGTTTTAACGCCAGAGATGGCCTTGGGCTGCTTCCGTTTGGTGTGAAATTTGGTAGCGAGAACATGTATCAAGTAGATTGAGTTTGAATACAGCTAATCAGATAAATTGAAGAAATACATCTACAAAATGATGGAAACACTTAATACAAATTCTTATTTTGCTGACATCTAATTGTAGTTGTTCATATGAGCTAAGTGTCAAACTTAGTTCTTGTTAGGTTAAAATCGCGGAATTAGATAGACACCAACAACTCATTCTTCTTCGGAGAATTCGGCAAAATAAATTAGAATTGCAACAAGTAGAAAAATAGTAAAAAGAAAAACAAAAGAAGATTTTCAGAGCCAATATTCAACTAGATAGTAAGGGAATTACAAGACATGCCTCTTAGTCTCTCCAACTTTTCTCTCCGATTACAATAATCTCTCAATTGAATAGCTAGCTCTTAAATTTTTCTATTGGCCATACTTAGATACAATATTTTCTCATGTATTTATAGAGTAGTAACCTTGAGATATTTATTAGGGTTAGTAGTCTTTAACTTGGTCAAATATGTTATCCTTATCACGTTAGGAATAAATCTGTAACAAATATCTCATTATAATCACTAAAGATTATATCAAATATTTCGAATATAGAAAGATATAAATCTAATAGAAAAAAAAACCAAAAAATAAAGATATTATATTATATCTTAAGCTAATAGGCCTACCCCCTCTCTCCTTTCTTTATTTTGAAGTGGAGAAAGGGGAGCAAAAGTAGGGACTAACACGTGCTCAGCACGTAATGAAAATAAAAAATAAAAACAAACATTCTCATTCTCCCAATTCAAAACCCTTCATCTTCCCCAACCCCCGACCTATTCTGTTCCCAATCTTCCCCAATCCCTCATCCTCGCCGCCGACGAACTACACTGCCATTTCCGACGCACGCCACCTCACCAACCCTCGACCTCCCCCCATGCATGCCTCTGACACTGCCGCCCCCCACGCGGGCGCACCCCGCTGCCCCTCCCACTTCGATGCACCCTGTCACCCTCCCACACCAAAGCGACGATCTTTGGCGATCACGGGTGCAATCATGCCGACCCGATCTGTTATTTATGTTCCATTTTAGGGTTTCTTTATTTGATAATATGTTTATTTTGCTGATTTAAGGTTGAGAAGATGTCGCTGCTGAATCAGTATGTTCAAACCCCAAAATTTTAAATTCTTCATTTTGATGGGATTTATTTTTTTTGGTTTAATTGAATGGGTTTTTGGGATGTGGTGATTAGGTACGTGAATCGGAAGTTCGGTCATCAGTATAAGACGACGATCAGGCCGGATTCTTGACCAAAGAAGTGCAGTTTGAAGACAAGCTCTTTACATTGCAGGTGAAATATTAGTTCTTAATTGATGTTGTTTATCTCAATTACATCTTTTACTTTTGTTTAGGGATAGAGATGTTAGCATGTATAACTTGAAAAATTGCAGGGAATGAGTTCTTTAAATTGATTGTATATGTTACTCTTATTGAAAATGCCGAGTAGAATACAAGATGATCTGATGTATTATTGATTTGGGAAGTGCTTCGTTTGTTACATGATGCTTATAGTCGACAATCTATTATAGGCTAATTGGTAGTTTTTGTAGTTTATATTGGTTGAAGGCTTTGGCATCTTATAGATATATGTAGTTAAAGTATCCATCATAACTTTGCCATCTTGCACTATGGTTCATAACTTATAGCCAAATAGTTTTTTGGATACATTTTCAACATGCTGTGGAATGAAAAATGTAGTACGCATGACCATTAATGAAAAATTCATGTCTTCCATCTGCATTGTCAATTCAAATATGCACTATAAGTTTCAAGTTGGTTTAGAACTTTTTCCTATCACTATTTTGTTTAAGAAATGAGTAGACTATCATATTTGTTTTTTCTCTATTCTACCGACACGAATAAATAACTTGAGAAATATTACTTAATTTCTATATTGGTAGAGGGCTTTATTTGTAGTGCCCAGAATTTTCAATATAATATATCAGCAATACGTGGCACAATTCACAGTATCTACCTCAATATAATAGTAAACATAGGCCAAACACAGATTAATTTTTCAAGTTTTATTACATCAATTCATTACAAAACACAGCGGAAAATTAAACACCTTGAATTACGATTATTTCTTTTACAACACATTCTTTTACAATTTACATAACCCACATTATCAATCTACCACATGCATCCAAATTCCATGCTATAGGTACCTACCTGTAAAACATGAGGCTAGAAATAACCCTAACCCCAAAAACTATAGGGGTCAGCCATAATGGTGTGAGTGACTTCAAAAGAAGTACAATATAAATAAAACATAAAGAATAAAGTCATAAACAACACATACCAACGCTAGTAACAAATGGAATATGAAATAACCATAAATAAAACATGAACACATCAAGTGAAACTAGACTGAGTGTCAAGTGTAGGAAAATAGAAAACATACATGCATAAAACCAAGTCAAGAAAACACAAATGCAAATGCGTCGGATAGTTCTTCTCATGCGGACTCAACTACCTCGAACCATATACAATAACCTTCTCTTTCTGCATCAAGACACACCCCAAACCTCTGAGAGATGCATCACAGAAGATATCATAGTCCTTCCCAGCTTGTGGAAAATCTAAGATAGGCGCAATCGTCAACCTCTCCTTTAGCTCAAGGAAACTCGTCTCACACTTATCAAACCATGTGAATGCCATTATTCCGAGTTAACCCTGTTAAAGGAACTGCGATTTGTGCATAGCCCTGAATGAATCTCCTGTAGTACCCAGCCCCCAAAGAAACTCCTGACTTCTTTCGCTGCCATTAGCCTGGGCCAATTCTTCACTTCTTCAACCTTCTGAGGATCAGTGGTGCCCTCCTTAGAAAGAATATGACCAAGGAAAGCTACCTCAAACTTCCAAAACTGACACTTCGACAGCTTGGCATACAAGTTATGCTCTTGTAACTTCTTCAATACCTCTGCCAAGTGCTTAGAGTGGTCTACCTCCGACTTCGAATACACCAAAATATCATCAATGAAAACCACCACGAAGGAATCAATAAATGACCGCAAAATTCGATTCATCGTATCCATGAACACTACCAGCGCATTCGTCACTCCGAATGGCATTACCAAAAACTCATAGAGTCCATGACGAGTTCTGAAAGCTGTTTTACTCACATCTTTCTCCTTAACTCGAACCTGATGATACCCTGACCGCAGATCAATCTTCGAAAATACAGCTGCTCTCCGAAGCCTATCAAACAATCATCAATCCGTGGAAGCGGATACTTGTTCTGACATGTTCAACTCCCGATAGTCAATGCACATCCTCATTGACCCATCCTTCTTCTTCACTAACAACACTGGTGCTCCCCATGGTGAAAAACACGGCCTGATGAATCCCTTACTCAACAATTCCTTAATCTGCTTCTTAACTTCATCCTGCTCTACAGGTACCATCGTGTACGGAGCCTTAGAAATCGGAGCACTCCCCGGCTGTACATTAATACAGAACTCAACATCTTGTTGCGGCGGCAATTCCAGTAAATCTTCCAAGAATACCGTAGGAAAATCCTGACAACTGGAATGTCTCTGACTTCATCTGGAATCATCAACTTAGATACCATTGCAGTCACTTTCGGGTCCTTCTTCTTCCCCTGAAAAGTCACTACAGAACCTCATGGTGCTTTCACTAACACCTCCTTCTTCTTGCATTCAATTGTGGCATCATATATTGTCATCCAATTAATACCCACGATCACATCCACACCCATAACTTGCAGCTCAATGAGATCAATGCCAAATAATCTCCTACTAATCTCGATATCACAGCCCTCGTAATATCGATAAGCAAACAATTCCTCCCCTGATGGTGTTGCTACCGACAGGACACTGCATGGAAACACCTTAGGTTCCACACCTAAGACTTTAGCAAAATTGGGCGACACAAATGTATGCGAAGAATCAGTATCAAATAAAACTTTTGTCTTTATTCCATTAATCAAAACAAATCCTATTACATGAAGAATGATACTCAAATATCCAATTTATTTTCAAACAAAGTTTTACATAATACATCAAATAAATAAATTTAAAATTCTTGCATATCCTGGATCATATCCTCTGAGTTACCCGCATCCTCCTCAGTTAATGTGAATACTCGCCCATGCCTCTGAAATTTGCCTCCGCCTGCACCATCCTTCTTCAACTGAGGACAGTTTGGTCTGAGATGCCCTTCACGACCACACTGAAAACAAACTTGCGCCTTAAGTGGCTTAGTGCATGTTGACTGATAGTGGCCTACCTCTCCACAGTTGAAAAACAAGTCACGCCTTGAATAGCGGGTGCCTTCTGCTCTGGCCTACTGAAGCTGCCCTGCTTCACTGGGAACTTCTTCCCGCTCTGACCAACTGTTGGCCTCTTGTTCCTGTTCCAGGTCTCCTGCTTCTTCATTAACTGATCCGTATCTTCTTCTGTCATAGCTGCTCTTCTGACTAGCTTATCAAACCTTTTGATGCCCAACGGTATCATCCGCGATCTTAAATTCGGCCTCAAGCCCTGCTCGAATTTCTTGGCCTTCTTCGCCCCATCAACAATCAGCTCCGGTGCATACCTTGATAGCTGGACGAACTTAGTCTCATATTCGCGCACTGACATGATGCCTTGCTGCAGTTCAAGAATTCTGCTGCATTCTTCTCCTGAATATCCAGAGGAAAGAAACGATCCCTGAACTCATCCAGAAAAGCCTCCCAAGTCACCTGTTGATCTCCAAAAGTCCTCTTCACTGACTGCCACCAGACGCCAGCGTCCTTCTCTAACTGCATTGTAGCTAATTTTACCTTATTGACTGCTGGGGTTTCCAAGACTTCAAAGACCATCTCTATCTGTCTAATCCAATCATCAGCCTCATTTAGATCAGACTGCCCCTAAAAAATAGGAGGCTTCATCTGCTTGAAGGACCCATCCTGCTTAATTGGATCAGCATTAACCAGCACTGGTCCAGTCCCTTGATTCTGATTCTGATTCTGAGCCATGTTAGCTGCCAAAAACGTGTTCAAGGTCTGATACACTATGGCAATCTCAGTCTCAAGATCAAGTGCAGCCCAAGGGAACTCTCAGCCCTATCACCATTTCCATCATTCCTGGTCCTGGGTCCTACCATCATACTGATTACTGTAAAATGAGGGGAAAGTTAGAGTATCACAACATAATTCACATTCACATCAATACCCCATGGCAAAACCTCAATCAAACCCCAAATCATAACATCTTGTTTTAATTCTATGTGATACTCACACCCTAATGTCCACACCTAGGTACGCACGCTCTAATGTCCACACCTAGGTTTATTTTTATACCATGTTTATTATTACTATTGAAGCATGCTCTGTTACCAACTTCTGTAGCGCCTCGAATTTCTAATATAATATCTCAGAAATACGTTGCACAATTCCCAGCATCGACCTCAATGTAATAGTAAACATAGCCCAAACACAGATTAATTTTTCAATATTTATTACATCAATTCATTACAAAATACAGCAGAAAATTAAATACCTTGAATTACAATTATTTCTTTTACAACACATTCTTTTACAATTTACATAAGCCACATTATCATTCTACCACATGCATCCAAATTCCATGCTATAGGTACCTACCTCTAAAATATGAGGCTAGAGATAATCCTAACCCCCAAAACTACAGGGGTCAGGCATAACAGTGTGAGTGACTTCAAAAGAAGTACAATATAAATAAAACGTAAAGAATAAAGTCATAAACAATACATACCAACAATAGTAACAAATGGAATATGAAATAACAATAAATAAAATATGAAAACATCAAGTGAAACTAGACCGAGTGTCAAGTGTAGGAAAACATAAAACATACCTGCATAAAACAAAGTTAAGAAAACACAAATGCAATATGATGACTCTCTAATGCATACTTGCCGGATTCTATACATTCCATACTATATAGGTCCGGTGCAAGCCCTTATGATTCTCCACTTTATAGGGTTAAGTCCCTCGTTATGCAACTAATCCTACTACGGTGATAGAAACAAGATCCAGAATACTTCGCGAATAGGCATCACAACCCTCAATGCACAAGCATCATGTAAGAATAGTTCTGACCCCCAGGAAGAATAACCTCCCTGACGTGTACCCCACGAATAGGTTTGCGAAACCCTCGACGTGCAGATACACTAGTACATTCCGAGAATAGGCCCGCCGACCCTCGACATGCGAATGCACCTGTATGCTCCATAAATAAGCCTGCAGACCCTCGACACGCGAACGTACCAAATGTCCTCTCGAGACAGAACAACACACAGTCCTGGAACGCATCTGTTGGAATAGACCCCTAGAGCATATACTTACGTTTTCCAAGTTCTATCACATCTCCATTAGTGCATGTCCTTAAGTTGATTATTATTAAACCACAAATTCCCCCTCTCTAGAGTTAGTTTATCCTGCCGGACTTAATTCCACAACAACAACCCCAAGACCCAACTAGTCAAAATTCACAAAATCTCATTTGCCAGTTCACAGGAATCCCACTCAACTCCTAGAGACTCACAAATCGAATATCAACACCAAAACTTTTAATAAAACTCTTAATTCTAAGTCTCAAAGTGTTTATATCAATGAAAACTTCTTTAATCAACAAAACCAAATTCATTCAGTATACTCACAAATTTCAGAATTGAAATAAAGTATTAAATCCATTATATAACTAAGAATCATATTTTTAAGTCGTAGAAAGTCACAAAACATCAATTTCTTCAAAAACCATATATATATTTCACTTTATAAAGTTATAGAAATACAATTTAAATTCTGTTAGATTCAAAATATAACTTTCTGTAAAATACAGTAATCTATAGTAAAAACATCATCTAATACAGTAGATCAATAATCTATAAGTTCAAGAAATAATCGTTCAAGAAAACAACAGAAAAACTCAAGAAAACAATCAGCCAAGCAGCTGACAGTTGACCGTCAAAACCAATTCAAAAAGCAACGGTCGACCGTCATGCGAAAATCCCAAATTTAAAGAACGTCGGTCGACTACCACTTTTAGTTCAAAAAGTGGTCGGACGACCGTCGGCTGCTGCACAGCCAGTTTTAAAAGTGTGTGCACATTCCGATGGATACATTGATTATACTCTGTGAAATCATAAATTTGTAAAAATAAATTTCTTGAGATGACTAAATACAACTTGTATAACATACTGGAGTTATAAAACTAATCAAAATCACATCAAGATCATAAATGAGCAATTTTCATAAAAATTCTTCAAAACAGGAACTATATGTGCATGTATGTTTATATGTCTATATATATATATATATATATATATATATATATATATATATATATATATAGGGAAAGGATCCGTTGCACACTAGCCCAGTGTGCAAGCCCGTGCGCACTAGTTGTGGACCGTCCGATCTGGATGTTCCATCTTGATGATAATCCAACGGTTGGATACCATTCCGATTATACACTTAATATGGGGGGGGGGGTATAATCGGAAATTCCCCCCCCCCCCCCCCACAGTCCCTATCTCCTTTCCCTCTCTCTCCCGCTCATCTCCTTCATTTGCTGCGAAAAGAAAATAAAAAACCCTAGCCCCCTTTCTTTCCCGCTCATCTGCGTCCCTGCCTTCGACCCTTTCTCTTCCGCTCATCTCCTTTGAAGCTTTCGATTGGAAAATATACTAGCCCAGTGTTCAACCCCGCTCATCTCAAACCCTAACCCTTCGATTGGAAAAAACCCTAGCCCCCAAACCATCTCCTCTCCTCCTCGTGACGCGATCCAGATCTTGAGGCTCTTTTCAATTTCTCATCTCTATATACAGTTCGCACCCCATCGTTATTGAAGGTAGCGATTTTTTTGTTTGTTTGTTTGTTTTTTTTTTTTTTTTTTTTTTTGGTACTGTCGAAATTTCGCACCCCATATTATGAGATTTCTTTTCAATTTTTTTTTTTGGTTTAATTTTCCACCCCATCGTTAATTGCTACTGTCGAAATTAAATCCCAACTTATGAGATTGATTAACATTTCAAATTTGGTACAGGTATGGACTTAGGTGAAGGTTGCTTACAATTGGGTGACAATTTTTTGTATGTTGAAGAAGGTGAATTTACCCCCACTGTTGAAGAGCATCTAATCCCTAAGATAGGTATGATATTTGAGACCCTTGAGCTAGTAGAAAAATACTATGATAGCTATGCAAAATGTTCGGGTTTTCAAATGCGTAAAGGAGGTAATAAATTGAAGGATGGTCAGGTGGTGGTAAAAACTTTTTTATGTAATAAAGCGGGAGTGACGAAAAGCAAGAATAATGATATTAGAATAGGTACTACATCCAGGACATCTTGCAATGCATTGGTTAGGGTGAGATTAAACAAAGAAACAAATTCATGGTCTTTTTATTCTTTCCATGAGGTGCACAATCATGCATTCACCATACCCAGTAGAAGGCATTTGTTGCCGCGTAATCGTGTTGTGTCAAGTTCAGATAAAATCATAATGGAGCAACTTGCGGGTGCAAATATTCCCACATGCAAACAAATGCTTTTTTTTGAAGGTTCAAGTGGGGGATACGATTGGGTTGGATTTACTCTAAAAGACGCTAGAAACCATGAAAGAGATTTGAGGGAGTCATTAAAAGGTCACGACGGTCAAATGTTGGTAGACTTTTTTAAATGGCAAAAGGAAAAAGATCCTTCTTTCTTTTATGCATTCGAGCAAGATGAATCCGGTAGACTGTCCCATTGTTGTTGGGTTGATGGGATTGCTCGTTTGAACTATGAGGTTTTTGGTGTTGTAGTTTCTTTTGATGCTACACATAGTACCAACCGTTATGGTATGCTATTTGTTCCATTTGTTGGGATTAACCATCATTGGCAGTCTATTTTTCTTGGTTGTGGGTTCATCCCAAATGAGACGACTTCATCTTTTGTGTGGTTATTCCAAACATGGGTAGGAGTCATGAAAAAAGCTCCCGTTGGCATTGTAATGGACCAAGATGGGGTATTGGTGCTGCAATTCAACAAGTTTTTCCTCATATTCGCCATAGATATTGCATATGGCATATTTTAGATAAAATCTCTTCTGAGGTGCCTCAATTGGTACAAAATTCTAAGTTCATGGAAGCTGTTAAAGCTAATATTTGGAATTCTTATGACTGTGTCTCTTTTGAAGAACAATGGAAGGCTTTGGTTGTGGAATTTGGGGCAGAAAACAACAAATGGTTGAGTGATATTTTTCATATTCGTGAAAAATGGGCCCCCGTATACCATAGGTCTCATTTTTGGGCGGGTATGTCTAGTAGTCAAAGAAGCGAGGAAATGAATTCCTTTTTAAAGAAGCACACCCAAAAGAAGTATTCACTTCATGAGTTTGCTTTGATCTTTGAAAGAGTTATTTGTAGGCAAAGAGAAGAAGAAGTTAAAGAGAACCACCGTACACTAGATAGGAAACCCAAATTGAAGACCGGGTGGTATATGGAGGAACAAATGGTCCAAGTCTATACTTTATCAATGTTTTTAAAGTTTCAAAAAGAACTCAAGGAAAGCCTACTGTTTAATGTGAATTTATTAGAAGATGACGTGAATTCCGTCAACACTTACTACACAGTGACATTAATTGGTAGGTCGGAAAAAGAGACCATCATTACTTACTCCAAAGAGACTCGGTATGGGTGTTGTTCATGTTGTATGTTTGAATTTGTTAGCCTCCCTTAAATATTCAAATTGTAATGAACTTCTCAAACAATATATGATGAGAAGATGGAACCGTGAGGTTATTAGAAGAAGCTACACCCCCATAAATTTTGGTAAAGAATATGGCAATAATAGCGAGAATTTTGCTTCCCGCTATTGTGAGTTAAATAACTTGTCCAAGCAACAAGTTGAGATCGGACTGTCTTGCGATGAAGGCTATGAGTTCATGCGTGAAGCTATGATCAAGTCACTTGAAGGCTTTAATATGATAGCTCCCGTAGGGTGTAGTGGTGGGGCTAAAGGTAGTGGAACACGGGTACATGGGAAGCAATTGGTCTTGTCTCAAGTATCGGTGGAAGAACCTCGTCAATGTAATACGAAGGGAAGACCAAGTGGGAAAAGGTTGAAACCAATGCGGGAGAAATTAAGAGACAAACCTAGGAAGTGCAATTATTGCGGTTTGCGTGGGCAAGGTTATGATGCGCGAACTTGCCCAAAGAAAAAATAAAAGGTATTTAATGTTTTTTGTGTAATTAAGAAAATTGTCAATTAATCTGCACTTACTTATTATTTATTTCATAGTTTTGTTGTTTAATGACTTTTATGTGGTTTGTTTTTTTTTCAGTGGCAAGCGTGCATTCGACGAAGAAGATGTGAATTCATCTACTGACAATAGTTCCGAGGAATCTCACGATAGTATCAACTGATGGAAGTATTTCATTCCTAATCAATTTTGGTAACTATTGATACCCTACTTTTATTTTTGAGTACGGGATGAATTGATAGGCAGTGATGAATTTATTTTCTTGTTTACCAACTATATATATAGGGATAGTTTTGCTGTTCGTAAACATCTTAGTGTGCAATCCCGTGCACACTGGTTGTACACTGTCCGATCGTAAACATCCATCTTGACTCCCATCCAACGGAAGTCATTCACTTCCCGTTCATCTGTTAATGTTGGAAGGGTATAAGTTTGTTGTAGTTGTTGCATTTAATACCTGCTCATTTCAACTATACTTGTAGTGACCAAATTTTAATTTGTTTTAGGTTCACTGGTTGAAATTTGGCTGATATCAAAACACCAAACTTGACTTGGTTGTGCACTACGTGTGATAGTTTGCATGGGGGGGTATACATTTGGCTGATACTTGGCTTTGGCTTTATGGTTAAAGTTTTGTGCACTACTTATGAAAGGAATTTGGAAGATACTTGGCTTTGGCTTTGGCTGATATCAAAATACTAGTCTAGCTAATACTTTTGTTTAGGCAGTACTCTCATCAATTTTGCTTTGTGGTTACTTGGCTTTGGCCTTGGCTGATACTTGGCTTTGGCTTTGGATTTGGCTTTGGGTAGTGTGCACAATCAGATCGCACGGAATTGAACACTGGACTAGTGTGCAACGGATCCGTTCCCTGTTTTGGTCACTCAGTGAGTGGCTTGTCTGTATATATTTCTTGCAAATCTTTGGCTTATCAAAGTTGAAAGTTATGCAGTACTCTTTATGGTTGATTTTTTGGAGCTTATACCTGCTCATTTCAACATTTGTAGTGACCAAATTTTATTTTGTTTTGGTTTCACTGGTTGAAATTTGGCTGATATGAATTGCGGATGCATTTAATTGAAATTGTGGTACCACATGATTGGGATTGTGATTGTTATGCGTCAATTTTGGCGGGGCAGTCCAACTGCAGCCAAATGTGACTACAACATCGCAGTCTCATGAATTGAAGTCATTTCTGAGCCTACTTAAATTCATTTCATAAACACAATCATCCTGTAATGTACAATTACTTTATGGTATCTAATAAATCAGTATGAAATTCATCGAACGCTTCTTTTATTTTTGCAGTCAAGTACCGCTATGCACAGATGAATGTAGAAGTGATATGAAAAGTGATGCCTACTGCTGCTGCTGCTGATGCTGCAGGAGTAAATTAATGCTGATGCTGCTGATGCCTACTACTGCTGCTGCCGATGCTGCTGATGCCTACTGCTGATGCTGCCGATGCTGATGATGCCTACTGCTGATGCTGCTGCTGCTTTTATTTTTGTCAGTTAATGAAGATGCTAGTTGAAAGTTGAAAACTTTGTATAATTAAGAGTGTAATTCTGTCGGAATAATAGTGAATGGATGCTAGTTCTATCATCAAATGTGTAATTCCGTCGGAATAATATTACTGAATGGATGCTACTTTGTCACAAAATATTTAACTTCATCAATCTTTGAAGATACAAAATATTTAACTTCATCAATTTTGCTTTGTGGTTACTTGGCTTTGGCTTTGGCTGATACTTGACTTTGGCTTTGTGGTGTCTGTTTTGTGCACTACTTACTTAAGGAAGTTGGAAAATACTTTTATTTTTGGCTTTGGCTGAGATCAAAATACTACTTTGGCTGATACGTTTGTTTAGGCAGTACTCTCATCAATTTTGCTTTGTGGATACTTGGCTTTGGCTTTGGCTGATACTTGGCTTTGGCTTTGCGGTGTCTGTTTTGTGCACTACTTACTTAAGGAAGTTGGAAGATACTTATTTTTGGCTTTGGCTGATATCAAATTACTAATTTGGCTGATACTTTTGTGTAGGCAGTACTCTCATCAATTTTGCTTTGTGGTTACTTGGCTTTGGCTTTGGCTGGTACTTGCCTTTGGCTTTGTGGTTAAAGTTTTGTGCACTACTTATGAAAGGAAGTTGGAAGATACTTATTTTTGGCTTTGGCTGATATCAAAATACTAGTTTGGCTGATACTTTTGTTTAGGCAGTACTCTTTCAACACTTGATAGGAAACCCAATTTGTTTTTTTCATCAATCTAGCTGATAGTGGTACGCGGAAACCCAATTATGCTGATAGTGAATTGTACCTTTCTTTTTTTGATAGGTTTGTCCAAAAATTTCATATTTGCATCATTATATATTGGTTTGAAACATTGTTGTTCTCATCTCAGTGGCTATTAAGGTCAATCTATCATTGTTCAAGATCAAGACATAAATTAAGAAGGGATATTGAGAATTAATGAGTTTTATTCTCAAGCAATACAAGAGCGAGTATAGGTTTGTATGGAATAATAGATTCAGATACTTCACAAAATTTCCATCATGTTAAACAAAAGATCGAAATAATAGTGATAATAGATTCAGATACTTCACAAATTTTCATCATGTTAAACAAAAGATCGAAATAATAGTGATAATAGATTCAGATACTTTACAAAATTTAACATCAGTACTTATAGAAAGCCAGACAACATTACATTTTTTCATCAAAATGTGGCTACAACTTCTCATACTAGCTTCAGACAAGGTCCACAAAATGTAATAACTACAAATTACATTTTTCTTGACACTTCAGACAACATTACATATCAGTACTGCTTGAAGAAAGCCAGAAACAACAACAAAGACAACAACACCCCACCAATCAACCCCACAACTCCATAAACCTGGGAACCTCTCCTGTAACCACAATTGTACGCACCATCAACATCTATCGACCTTATCAATGACTAGATCGAAAGCTCATCATGCAAATCCCTGATTTTTGCATCTTTATCCTCCTCTGGCCCATAATTCTCCACCCAGCAAAAAAAACGCAACCATTTGGAAAATTGGGAAAATTATAATAAGCTTTACCAGGATTCTTCCCCGAAGAAGAATATTTTACTCTTGTCTGTATTCAACAGAAACATTTAGGACCTACAATTCTCTCACCCGAACTAGCTCAGGAGGACCTAGAGCTACAACTGTAATGATTGTGGATTTGGTTGGAAGAATAGTTTGATGTCATCCTACAAGATGTTGTAACGTTCAAACCAATAAACTTACAAAAGAAAGACATGCTATTAACTAATTCCGAAATATAAAATAAGTGACTTCTTGCTCTAACAAATGTTACAAAAATAGACATGCTACACGTTCAACTTGCACATGCATACAACTGGAGTATTTTATTTGTGTTTGTTCTATCAAACTGAATTGAATGCATAATATGAAGGTTGTAACCTTGGTGTCATTACACTTCACTTGATATAAAACTAATTTCTTTAGTCAATCCACAATACCTAGCTGTCTATCGGTGCAGTAAGATTCACACCATCCTCATATATTTTTTATGGATAGTTGAAAGTGCTTTTTTAAATAGAAGTGCTGTAATCAATTACTAAGTTCGTGACCTACACTATCATTAATAATGCCATGCATTAGCATATTACCAATATGTTCATGTTTATAAAGATCGACGACATAAATTTTAAGTAATGCTCATTGTACTACTAAAAGAAAAATGTGTGTTGTCCACAAATAATGAAAAGACTAATTTTCGTTTGAAAATTGAGTCCGCATTATTTGAATATATAGAGGAAGAGATGCAGCAGTCTTTTAAAAACACACACAAAGAATATATTTTGAAGATTCGGAAAGAATGTACATGGATAAATTTTTGAAAGAAAATTTGATGACAAGTTGAAAATTCGTTCTCATTTGAATTATTCCAAAAAAAAAATTAAACAAAAAAAACAAAAAAACAAAAAAAACAAAAAAACAAAAACAAAAAAAAAACCGCTACCTTCAATAACGATGGGGTGCGAACTGTATATAGAGATGAGAAATTGAAAAGAACCTCAAGATCTGGATCGCGTCACGAGGAGGAGAGGAGATGATTTGGGGGCTAGGGTTTTTTCCAATCGAAGGGTTAGGGTTTGAGATGAGCGGGATTGAACACTGGGCTAGTATATTTTCCAATCGAAAGCTTCGAAGGAGATGAGCGGAAGAGAAAGGGTCGAAGGCAGGGACGCAGATGAGCGGGAGAGAAAGGGGGCTAGGGATTTTTCTTTTCTTTTCGCAGCAAATGAAGGAGATGAGCGGGAGAGAAGGGGAAAGGAGATAGGGACTGGGGGGGGGGGGGGGGAATTTCCGATTATACCCCCCCCCATATTAAGTGTATAATCGGAATGGTATCCAACAGTTGGATTATCATCAAGATGGAACAACCAGATCGGACGGTCCACAACTAGTGCGCACGGGCTTGCACACTGGGCTAGTGTGCAACGGATCCTTTCCCTATATATATATATATATATATATATATATATATATATATATATATATATATATATATATATACGTTTAAGCATTTAGAATCAGTATATAAGAGTAGTGTAAGGTCTATTTCAATCTTAGTATCAAAACAACTCAAAATCCAATCGAAGTCTCACGAAACATCAATTTTCGACAATTTTTCAAAACAATAACATAAGGGGTGTGTGTGTGTGTGTGTGTGTGTGTGTGTGTGTGTGTGTGTGTGTGTGTGTGTGTATATATATATATATATTAGTAGGCTCAACAAGAATCAGGGCATATGAATGTTATATTGTCCAACTTCAATCCCAGTATCATTTAGAATCAAAACCCAATTGAAAAACTTCACAAAACACCAACATCAAATTTTGGTCTACACCCATCCGACCGAAAATACCAAACTCCTTTTTTCCTTTCAAAACTTGATTCTTTTTTATCCAATAACTCCCCTACAATTCATTACGCACATACCCAATCACCTACATCAGTTTATCCACGAATATATGCAATTACAACATGTAAATAATCAAGTTTTACTGCATCAAAGCATCTGAACAGAACATGGGTATATACAGACAGTAAAGAACTCAATTTTGTTCACTTTCATACAATATTCATCATACATTTTATAGTATATGTTCAAATCAGCAGGATTACGAAAGAAAACAACATACCCATGATTTCTATTAGGTTCTTAACAATCTCAAGTCATCTATATAGAGTTTTAATCATCAATAGCATAGTTTTCATGAAAAAATTCAATCTTTATTCATCAAGATTCATTAATATTCATTATATCATCATACAATCCCTAACATGCTTTCTAATTGACACATCATCACATACAACATGCATTTAACAATAAGAAAACAAACATATGTCACTCACCTTATTGACGAATCAACCGAAATAATAAAGAGAATAATAAAAGTCCTTCCTTTCGCAAGAAAACCAAGATCCTCGTTTCGAAATTCCAAGAAACCAATAATAAAGAAAACCATTTATGTAGTACAGCAAAGATACGGTTGCACTCTCTTTTAAATAGGCGGAAATTAGGGTAATTAGGGTTTTGAATAGGTTTTGCAAAATATCTCTTTTGAATATATCTTTACATATATAAATCCTTATACTTGCAAATTAGATTAACCAATTCAATTTAAATTTAAAAAACAAAAATAACCACCCTAATACTGGCCAACACTGGGTTTAAAGCTAGAAAACAAATTTGTAATTTTTTCCTGTAAGTGGCAATTTTGTAAGGAGACCATTATTTAAGAAATTTGCGAAATAAACCAAATCTATTAAAACAAAAAAGTAAACTTTTTACATCTGAGTTGGTTAGCCATCTCGCTCAGCTCAAAAATCCGAAAATCTGGAGTTTTCACACCAAGTGGTAATTTTGCACAAAAGTCCATCTTTTTGTAATATTTGCAAATATACCAAATAAATATCAGAAAATTCAGAAAATTCATAAATAATACCTACTAATAAATTATAGGTTTTCTCAAAATAATTTCTGACTTTGAACTTCCCAAGAAAATATTTGCACGTGTTTTGCACATGTAAAAGACAATCTTCAGAAAAATATTTATTAAATCACCAAAATCATTTTAATTCATTTATACACCTCAAAAACATTATTTAAAAATCTAAGGTGTTACATTATTGGCATCTTATAGATTTATGTAGTTAAAGTCTCCATCATAACTTTGCCATCTTGCACTATGGTTCTTAACTTATAGCAAAACAGTTTCTTAACTCATAACTTCTAGGTTTTTTATGAAGCTGAACAACGACATGGTCTCGATCGAACTCAACAACGTCACTATTGTTCACGTCAGGTACCTCCCTTTCTTCTTTCTATTTTTTGATTTTTAATTCGCATTATTATGTTTTATTTCTCTAATTTTCGTGTTCTTATTTCAGTTTTGGGGATGAGTTTTAGGTTTTTTATGAAGCTGAACAACGAGACGGTCTTGATCGAAGTCAAGAACGTCGAAACCATCATAGGTACCTATCACTCTTTTTTTTTCTCTCTCTCTCTCTATGTTAAGATTTTGTAGTTGATGTTTTTTGTTAGAATCTATAGATAGCCAACTGACTTATGAGTATGTCAAACTGATTTAATCTGTGCAATTTGCACAGGGTAACACTAATTAAATCTTAAAGAAAATATTTGAGACATATTTCCAACAGTTCTCCCACTTAAAAGTAAGAGACATGCCTAACAAATGGATCCGTCAACCGTTGGAGAGTTAGCCCCAGGGCAGCCCTGAGTTTATGGGGGCCCGAGGTCAACTCCCGAAATCACCCCCCCCCCCCCCCCAATACAAATTTGTTTTTAAAAAAATTGATTAAAAAAATTTTTGGAATTTTTTTCAACAATTCTTAAAAATCGACATATATATGTGTGTGTGTGTGTGTGTGTGTGTGTGTGTGTGTGTGTGTGTGTGTGTGTGTGTTCCGTTGTGCACTAAGCCTCCGTGTGCACTCTTGTGCACTTGGCCTTCCCGCCTTCATATCGACGATCCGAACAATTCATATTGATCTACACGTCTAAATTAGTCTAAATATGTAAAATCAAATTATTTGAAATTTATTTTTCCATCTGTCGTGTGACTATAAAAAACAACGATTTTCAGCCATACAATTTTATAACACTTCAATGGATGGGCAAATGAATTTCAAATGATTTGATTTTACATATTCAGATTAATTTAGATGTGTAGATCAATGTGAACAGTTCGGATCGTCGATACGAAAGCAGGAAGGTCGAGTGCACACGAGTGCACACGGAGGCCTAGTGCACAACGGAACATCTCTCTCTGTGTGTGTTGTGTGTGTGTGTGTGTGTGTGTGTGTGTGTGTGTATATATATATATATATATGACGTTATCTGACATTGAACCTAAGACATTCTTTATATTAGTTATGCAGGTGCATTGCACGTATTTGTTGGTTTGTTGGGTTACAATGCACGTGTTTGCTTGGTTACAAATAGAATTTGTTTGGTGACAAACTCTCCCATTAAAATAGTATATATATATATATATATATATATATATATATATATATATATTAATGTTCCGTTGTGCACTAGGCCTCCGTGTGCGTTCGACCTTTCCATCTTCGTATCGACGATCCGAACCGTTCACATTGATCTACATGGCTAAATTAGTCCAAATATGTTAAATCAAATTATTTGAAATTTATTTGCCCATCCATCTTGTGACTATAAAAAATAGCGATTTTTCAGCCATACAATTTTGTAACACTTCAATGGATGGGCAAATGAATTTCAAATGATTTGATTTTACATATTTAGACTAATTTATATGTATAGATCAATGTGAATGGTTCAGATCGTTGATACGAATGTGGGAAGGCCAAGCGCACATAGAGGCCTAGTGCACAACGGAACATTACTCTATATATATATAGTCCCCTTTCGTTGTGCACTAGGCCGTCGTGTGCACTTGGCCTTCCCGCCTTCGTATGGACGATCCGAACCGTTCACATTGATCTAAACATCTAAATTAGTCTAAATATGTAAAATCAAATTATTTGAAATTCATTTGCCCATCCATTGAAGTTCTACAAAATTGTATGGCTGAAAATCATTGTTTTTAATAGTCACATGATGGATGGGCAAATGAATTTCAAATGATTTGATTTTACATATTTAGACTAATTTAGATGTGTAGATCAATGTGAATGGTTCGGATCGTCAATACGAAGGCGGGAAGGCCGAGTGCACACGGCAGCCTAGTGCACAACGGAAGTGGACTCTCTCTCTCTCTCTCCTCTCTCTCTCTCTCTCTCTCTCTCTCTCTCTCTATATATATATATATATATATAGAGAGAGAGAGAGAGAGAGAGAGAGAGAGAGGAGAGAGAGAGAGAGAGAGAGAGAGCAATGCTCAGTTGCAAACGGGTCTGTTTGCACAGACCCGTGCAAACGGCATTGCTGGTCATTGGATCAAGTTCATCTTGATCCAAATGCCATGATTGAGCCCCGCCCGTTGAATGAACCTAGGCCGTTGTTTGGAACAACAGCCTAGTTTGTTTGAAACAACAGCCTTTTATAGCCTAAGCCGTTGTTATAAAATGTCGTTGTATCAGACAACTCGTTGAATGAACCTATGTCGTTGTTTCAAATAACGACCTAGGTTGTTTGAAACAGTGACATTTTAAAAGGCCGCTGTTTCAAACAACAACCTAGATTTGTACTTTTTATAACCTATGCCGTTTTTCCCAAACAACGGCCTAGGTTCAAATTTGGGAGTGAGTGAGAGAGCGAATGAGGCAAAGAGTTATTTAAGACAAAATTTTCAAATTACCCCTCACAACTTAAGTGAGATGTGGATGATGGGCGCGCTCGATCACCGTCAGCAATGTCGTTTGCACGGGTCTGTGCAAACAGACCCGTGTGCAACTGAGTATTGCTCACACACACACACACACACACACACACACACATATATATAAAGAAATGTATGGAGATTTAGGGATTTGAAAAAGAAAAAAAAAATCTTCATACAAACTCAAACTCAACTAAAATAAGAGTACTAATTTTAAAAACCAAAGCTAAAAAGATAAAATTTGGGGGCCCAAAAATATATATTACGTACAAAATATGTATATATAAATACAAGGAAAAATAAAACCGGGAGCCCCCTAAAAAAAATTTAAAAAAAAAATTAAAAAAAATAAAACTTTGGGGTCCGCCTCCCTTTGTTAGTATTTCATGACAAGTAACAGTCGCGGCCCGTTGCACTCTAAAAAATAAAAAAACAACAACAATGATAATAATAAGATGATGGCGATATGGTGGTCCTCCCTAGTGTAACATTGGCATCTGTATCTAATCTTTTTTGTTCTTTTCTTCTTCCGATCCAACGGCTGTAAGTTTTAGAAGATAAGGTTAGGAGAAAACTGATGGCGAGGCATCTCATCTCTTTTAAATTTATGTTGGATTTGGACTTTGGAGGTTTGAGAGGGCATAAAAACAAAAGTAGTAAGGATTGAGAGGAATGGCGGGGAGGGATTAGTGAAATATGGATGTCAATACATAAAAAGATCATATGCTAAAACAATGAAAGGGATAGTTGAGACTGAGGGAGTCATTTGACAACCATCAAAGAGTATGTCGATAGCTGATTTTGATAGTTTTGAGCAAAATGGAATTTTAAACAAAAGTGAAAGGTTATAGTCTCAACCTACAATGTTTGGTCTGAAGAGTGAAACCTTTCTGTTAACCCGTGCATATTATTAATAATAATAATTTTTTTAAAAAACTTTTGAACTCGTATATTGCACTGGACATGAAATAAAATTTATACCGAGACTGAATTAAACTCAATTGATCTATGACCCATAAAATAAGCGAAAAGTAATAGTACAGTATCTTCACTTCTAAAATTATATTTATAATATTGTTTGATGGTCATTATGTGTTGCCTCACTTTTGTACTGCACTCACATGCTTGTACTATATCAATGTTTCAATCATCCACATCCACATGGACCACATCCACATCCTCATCCACATGAGTAGCGTTACGAAATACTAACAGAAGGATAATCATGGTTGATGTGTGTGACACTGCCACACTGACTACAAGGTTACTCTAAAACAGCGGGAAATGGTAAAATTTGGACCACAGCTCAATAGACCCAAGCTGACTTAAATTCATGACTCCAAAAACAACTAACCTGCCGTTTGTTTCACATCTCGCTTTACTCAGCACGCAGAAAACAAGCGAGACATATTTACATAACCATGGTCAACAGTATTGGAACAATGACATACTCCTCATTTAACACTGAAGTCAACAGTTTTGGAACAATGACATACTCCTCATTTAACACTGAAGAACTGCAATCACCAAAAAGGGCAGCGATAGCATCAAAACATTTATCCAAATTGCATAACAGAAACATGAACTGAGATTGGAGGCTTCACAAAATAATTCTCATTTCAAAGTTCAAACAGGAATATTATCATCAAGTTTACACAACAACAAAGTTCCTAGCTTCCCACAAAAAAAAAAAAAAAAAAAAAAGGCATACAAGGGCAAAAGGCTGTGCTTCAGACAGATATATGCATTTCATAATCTTTAAACAATAATAACGTTGCATAAATATTCCATTTCAGACATTATTCACTTCTTGTCCTGCAGCTAAAAGCAGAATTGAAGGATTCATCTGCGCTGAGTACCTGATGATGGAGTTACTAGTAGAGTACAGTTCTGGAAAGAAAGAATATATGGAATATGGCTCCATGGCGTGATGTTGATCCTGCGAAATGCATCAGTAGCAGGAAATAGAAAACTTATATACTCCTGTAATCTATAACGGTTACTTCATCATCTGGGGCATCAAGGTCTTGATAACTGCAACCACAAGAAAATATAGAAACTAACTTTGAGCATAAACAAACATATGGATGTAATACTTCACACTACATAAAAATTCTAATAGATATGTAGCATCATTATAGAAAAAAGAGAGGAAATAGACATGGAGTATTATCTCAAACTACACAATGAAACAATTGCTATCTAATTATAACATCTTGTTGGTGACTCCCCTCAGAAAAAAAAGCTAAAAGTTCTATCAAAATATTTGCTTCTAAAATTGCAGAGACTCCTACACGGGGAAAAATTAGCTTGCAGATACACATCGAAACTATGTCGTGATGAACTAATAGCCAAACTGGCCAACAAAATATCACATGTAAAATAGAATAGTGCAGCTTGTTTACACAAAACAAAGGAAGAAGGGGAGAAAACAACAAAAACAAAAGGCACAATAAAAAAGCCAAGTTGAAAAGATTTAATTGTTAACATAGAAAAGGTTACACCCTACATGAACACGAAAAATAACTTCTCTAAAACAAACAAATATGATGTTCTGTGCCTTAAGCTGAAAAATTAATCAAATTTTCAGAACATAATCATTCCAAATCAATAGAACATGCATGCTACAAAATTAAGAATGATGGTATTGTTATTAGGCTAACACAGTTGTACACCTCGACTAAGTATGAAATTAGAAAAACAAAGAGGAACCAGTTTTACTTGCAAGTCAATTAAATGTCTCTTTTCCTCTACCCATTTCACCCAATGTTGGATTTTTTGTTTTTGTTTTGGGAACAAGGCCGTAGCCACATGCACACCGCACACACACTCTCATAATAATCCCATGGATAAGATTTTTTTAGCGTACTAAGCCATTTTTTGAAACTGATCAAAAAATAAGATACTTGCGAAACTATTTACGCGAGTGAGCCAGCGTTACCACGTCAGCAATGGCCGCTATTCCCACAAGCAACTTATGCATCTCGAAGACCGCTAACAGGAATAGTAGCCACTTGTGAAAAAAAATTGAAAATCTTTTTTGTTGCCGCTATTCTCATCAGCGGCTATAGTAAATGTGAAGTCGTTGATGAGAATAGCAACCTTGTCTCGATCACATTGAAACACCTGGTCATTCCAGCGACCTATTGCTCTATGGGAAAATAAATAAATAAATAAAATATATATATATACACTAAGGTCGTTAATGGGAATAGCGACTTTAGCTTCACTGTAGTCGCTGATGGAAATAACGGTCTTGTCTCAATCATGTTGAAACATTTGGTTATAAAAAAATATAAAAAAATTATACTAAAGCCGCTAATGGGAATAATATATATATTTTTCCCAGAGATCAATAGCTCAGTGGAATGACCAAGTGTTTCAATATGATTGAGACAATACTGCTATTCCCATCAGCGAATTCATATATACTATAGTCGTTGATGGGAATTGCGACAACTAAGAAAAAATTCACATTTTTTACAAGTGGCCGCTATTCCCATTAGCGGTTTTCAAAATGAATAGGTTGCTAATGAGAATAATGGCGACTGCTAACGTGGCAACGACTGCCTCACTTATGGAAATAGTTGGAACTGTCTTACTTCGGTCGGGTTTCAATCCCCACTGGCATCATCCCTTTATCGATGGAATTTTTTACCGTACTATGCCACTTTTTGAAACCCGACCTCTTGCTCGCTAGCTAAGAGGCTTACCACTAGATCACAGTCGCACTTGCGCCAATGTTGGAATTGATAACCATTATTTGAGTATGAGACATTAAAATATGTTCATTAGTTTCAATGAGCGTATCGTGCATGCACATGCATACAAAATTTTAATTGTATGGAAGATGTTCACTTCACCAAAAATGGGGGTGGGGGCTGGCTTCGCACAACCCCTAATGAAGGACAAAATTCTAATGATGTCACAAAATAAAGTTGATATTGTCTTAGGACTCCTTTGGATAATCGACATAGAATCAGAGTTCAAGGTCAGAAGTTCGAGAAAGCGTATGCCAGAACCGGCTGAACTATAATCAGCCAAGAAAACGACATCGAAGAAGTCGACATTAAGGGCAAAGGTTCTACCCAAAGCAATTGAACTCGAAGAAAACAGAGATTACTCCTCGTATAAGAGATGGGAGCAACCCCTGATTAAATTAAGAAAGATGTATCCCCCTATTTGTAGAGGGATAAGATGGGCCTTAGCAGTTCAATAAAAGTTCAAAACAATTATAACAAGCATATACAATGGGATAGGCCTCGTCAGAAACAACGGCCCTGAATAGAAAGACCAAGTAACCTAAGAGGAGAGCTACGAGAAGACATTTATATGGAAAAATAAGTACAACAATAAAAGTAATTTAAGCTTGGGCCAATACCAGGAAGAGGCTAGAAGAAACCAAACCAAACAGAAACTTGAGACGAAAATCAGATGCCTATGAGAGCAAACCTTGTGCAATAGGTAAACCGAAACCCATCGGTTCATCAACATCTCCTAACTAGAAAAGAAGCTCCATGACCTCATAGGGAATGTTCATGAACCGAAGGGATTCTGGTTTACCTCAACCCAGTATAATTCTGAGGTAGCTTCACCAGGAAATCGAGCAAAAGCAAACTGAAGCCTGTACAAACCTTGTATTTACAAGGGAAAATCCTACAATTCATATCAAATCAATCTGCAAGATTTCTGATTGACAGCCCTTCTTTAGTTATCATAGAAAGATATATCGACCAAATTATTGCAACATGCTCAAAATAAAAGTTAGTAAAAAACTGGAAACCAAGTACCAAATACGCCTGGTCCAAATGGAACCTCAAACCAAAATCCAAGGACCAATAAGATCTAAAAAATACAGGTCAGTACAAATTTTCCATGCAAAAAATACTCGCATGCCATACTCAAAATATGTTAACTGGCACGCATATTAGAGGGGAGAAGATATACAATAATAGAGATTTACATTTACTGAAGGAATAGAAAAGGGTATATCAAGTCTCTTTCCATCCTGAAACTTGTTATCATAAATGGAGGTATCCATAATCAGAAATTCAATGCCTACTGTTAAAAAAGAACATGTTCCTATACTATAAATTTACTCAAACAAAACGCTTATCGGTGTGTGTGTGTACGGATGCAAAAGGCTTAGTGGAGTGTTTGTGTGCAGGTGCACATGTACGGATATGTGTGTGTGCGCACGCGCATGTGCATACAGACAGATGCAAAAGGCTTAACAGAGTATGCACACGTAGGGATGCAGAAGGCCTAATGGTGAGTGCATGCACACACGTATGGATGTGTCTGACTCAAAACTGCCTAAGCACTGTGACCAGATCCTCCATCATCTGCTGCTAGAATTTAAATACTAGATGAAATTGCTGGCCCTTTGTTTATAAGAGCTTGTTTTTAAAGGGCGACCCAAAATAAACGAAAAGGACATCCCCACTTTTAAGGCTGATGCATAATGGATTAAAAAGTCCTCCAATAGCACAGGTTGGAATAAGATCTATGAAACAATGAAAAAATATGAATATATGAACAACTTCTCCAATCATTGCACCATAATACACACTGTACAACATTGTGGACAGATTTCAGCATATAATCAGATTCAAGAACATCATAACAAAAGTAAATTTACCTTCTTATGCGGCGTGGATCCTGACGCAATGATGGAGTTACTGAAAGAATTGGTCCTAGGCCGCCTAAAGGCGGGCCTGGCCTACCTTTCCGGCCATTAGGAGGGGCACTGCCTTCAAAATGTGAAGGTCCTCCCTGCTCCCTCAACATGCGCATAGCAACTTCTGGAGGAGCAGGAACAAAAGGTCCCAATGGACTGCAAGAAATCAATAAAAATAAAATAAATGATAAAATAAAAATAAATCACAAACTCAATAAAATAAAATGCAAACAATATAAAGGTACACCTGAAACATCTAAGGTACATCTGAAACATCACACATTGAGAACTTACCCGGCACCAGGCACAGGCATCAATACTGGTGGAGGAGGAGCATCAGAAGGAAAGGAGGCACCAACCAGTCCTTGTCCGCCATAGGCATCATACATTGGTTCGTCGGAATTTCCTCGATTGGGTCCACCATTTGCATCACGGGCTGGAGAACCCTCGGACCTGTTGTATCTCTCAGCATCATTAAATCTGTCATAATTCCCATACTCTCTACGATTACCACGTTCATCTCTCAGACGATCTGAAACTGGTCTCCGCCGTATCATTTTGTCCTGTAAAATTAAGAAATTATATGTAAGATAAGAGTCAGGAGTGAAACAATTAATAGAGGTAGACTGAGACTACTTCCGTAAGTCAGAGTAGTCAGACACAGATGATCATCTCAGGGCTAATCAGAAGGGACTATTATCGGATAATTGGGATTTGTAAAGGTAAACAGCATCATATTTGGTGAAAAAAGTCTAGACTTGGTTGAAATGCAGCATGAGCTAAATAGTTCTGATGCAAAGCCGTGTTGTAATATATATGCTAAATTGTTATCCAACAAGAATAACTTGTAGGACAGTGAACGAAAGTACACTTCTCGTAAATTCTACCAAAATTAAAAGGTGGAACTAAGTCACTAACAACCAACAGCTACACAAACCATATTTATTCATATCTCATCAACAATTTGGGATCAGTGTGTATTAAACTCAATGGACTTCCCTTGATATGTTACTAGCTTTGAATCTTATATAAGATTTTAAAATCTCAGGTAAGACCATAGACAGAAAATAAGATGACAGCATAAAGATGCATCAGTCTACTCAAAGACATCAGCTGATGAACACATAAAGATTGAAGAATGTCTTCAACAATTGACTCCCAAACTTTCAATAATTAAATCTGACAACTGAACCAGTTTTATTATATATTCACATAGAACCTTGATGGGCTGCATATAGAGCAAGAAATTTATGGGGAAAACACTTGACAGCCATAGTTTAATTGCACGATGACTACCATCATTATGTTCCCACTATATTTACCATGTGTCATTATCCTCACACATTAACTTAGTGATTAATATCATAGGTGATATCAAGCCAACTAACTAAAAACATTAACAATAACTTGGAGGATAGAACATATGACTTCAGATGCTGTCCACCTCACGAATATAGTAGTAAAATATTAATATACGGCAGCTCTCACAAATGGCATGTACTACATCACTCCTAACAGAATTCAAGACTTTCTCAGTAGCCTTGTAGTAGGCATCAAATCACTCTGATTACCACTTTAATTATGGGAAACTACAACCTGTCTATCAACAAATTTAGTATTATATTTCGCTCCCTATAACCACCACATGATAACTTCATTTCCACAATGATACATAAGAAACAAAAGAAAACAAAATCCTAAATAAGAACTAAGACCAAATGAAGTACATATACAGATACTGATCTCAAATATAGAATTACGGAATACGAATTCCAGACAATCATATACCTAATTACTACGGGTTAAGGACAAAATGACACCCAAACTTTATGTTAATTCCAAAATAACACCCAAGTTTCGCTAATTCCAAAAGAACACCTAAAGTCCGTAAGTTTATTCCAAAATAGTACCAACCATTAGTTGGCCCGTTAAGTGAACGAAATATTCCATGAATATTCTCCTTAACGGGTCTGAACCCATTAATATAGCTGTGAAAAGTCACAAAATGCCTTCTTCTTTCTAATAAAACTCGACCCTTCTTCCTCTACATCCCGCCGAAGCCCAACCCCATCACCATCACCGACCTCCATTCCTAACAACCCACTCTCCACTTCCATCTCCAACCTCCATCACCTCATCTCCATTACCAGACTCCATCACGTCTTCAACCCGACAGCCCCATCCCCATCCCCATCCCCATTCTCGACCTCCATCCGAACCCAACCGAGCACGACCTTCATTCAAGTCCAACCCAAGCCACATGTTGCCGTTGCGGCCGTTGCTGTTGTTGGTCGCTGCTGTCGCTACTGTTGTTGCTGTCCCTTGCCGACAACCCCGGGACACCCCCCGATGGCTGGTATCAATCCCCTTCTTCAATTCTATTTTTGCATCGAGAACAAATATGTACATTCGAAATATCAATCAATACCAATGAACTTTTTACCATTTTGATGGACGTTTGTGTACTGATTTACCACTGATTTTCATGGGTTTAACTTGAGTAGGGATGAGAAAGAGGGTGAGATTGAAGAAGATGAAGAAGAACTGAAGGCAGGGGGGGTATTTCCATCATTTTACCCCCTGCCATTAGAAATTTAACCCCCACCAACGCTTGGTACTATTTTGGAATAAACATATAAACTTTTGGGTGTTATTTTGGAATTAACATGAGTTTAGGTGTCATTTTGTCCTTAACCCAATTACTAATTACCCAAACAAAATAGATTAAAATTAATGAACATTACTATAGTTAGAGGCAAAACAACTGTTAAACATGTTTGTTAGAGAAATCAATTGAATAATTTTTAGATACGAACAGTTCGTTAAAATGACAGCAACGGCCAATATCTATTTGGTGGGACATATTTCAAACTAAAACACTACCTCTTCTGAAAAGTAGCAAGTTTTTCAGCAACCAAGATCTAAGATGCAAGAACCAATATTTTGAAGTAACAACCACTACAAAATTTCAATATGAAATTTATTATTAAATGCAGATATATATTCAAGTGACAAAACTTTACAGAACACTATACATGAACAAAAATATCAGTAAGATTTATGTTTCATACTACCAAAAAGAAAATCCTACCGGTGCAGGTCGCTGCATGACTGGAGTTCCACCCGGTGCATTTGCATCTCTGACAACAAAGAAGAAACCACGTCAGCATATTATCCTAAACACTACGTGTGCATCTTTTCTTGGTGATGATAGAGCAGTAGCTCATACTTACTCCATGTAATTATGAAAATAAAGATCCTCGCGCACTTTTGAAGTCAGATCAATGACAAGTTCTGGATGTTTGAGTTTCAAATGCTTATGAACAAACTCAGCAGCATGAAAGAGCTTCGTACAACCTTTGGCTCCGCATCCATATTTCCAGCCATATTTTTCATCTCTTATTTTTCTAATAAAAGGATCTAGAGCCTCAGAAGCAGCAGCATCAATTTTCTCTTTAGCTGTCATTGCTTCCAAAGGATCCTGACCATGCAACCTCTGCTGCCAAAATGAATCAAGCTTCTTCTCCCAGTCTGATGAACCAGTTGCATTAGATCCATCAGTACTCTTCGTGTCTGCTCTCACATGTCGCAAACCCTTGGCGTCATTTCTCTCAGACATTCCATAATAATCTAAGTGGTGGATGCGCCATAAGTAAGTGATAAGTGTATCCAACAGCTCGGCCCCCTCAAGCCCCTTGACAGATGTCAAGCCTCGAATAATTATTATTGGTCCAATAGATCCACGATGGGATTTTTCTCCATCCTCATTACCACTACTGCAAAGAACATTATCCTTGATTCCCTTTTCGCTGTCAAGCTTCCGCACTAGAGACTGAGCTTGTTCTATGTCAATCTGAATTCGTTGAGGTTCAGAACTAACTGGAGGAGCTCTAGGAGCTGCAGATTCATTTGGCTGACCCTTAACATGTCTTCTCCTTTTGCCATCAATGTCTGCTTCATCCTCAGAGTTCTGGTCACTACCTCGCTCTGATTTATTTAAGGGCGAAGCTGTCAAACCCGGTCCACTGTAAAAAGTGTAGGATTTTAAGACAAGACCGCTTGTGAGCAAGAACATGTTAATACTAAAAGAGACAACTTACATATCAAGAGTACCACTTTGCAGATCAAGCAAAAATTCTTTTGCAGCAACTGCTGCTTGTTCATTCCGCCTGTTCATAGTATAAAACAAAAGATAGAATTGTAATGAAAGACCATTAAGTTGAATGAAGTATTGAAGTAGTAGAAAGAAAGTGTTCAAGTATGAGTGGTCAGAAATTGGACGTTACAGGAGAAAGATGTTAACCAGAGGACTTTCAGTCTTTCAGAATAAACACTAATTTCCCACTGACTATTCTGTATGGTCAGATGGTTGAAGAGTATCCAAAAGTTCATTGACCAGGTCTGGGCAGGAAAGGGGTTGGATCAAGTCTCAATATATTGAGAGGCTAATGGAGGGTCTCTCTGTTGTGACTGTAAGCCATGTCTACCGTGGAGGTGATGTGTGTGTGGATGCTGCTGCTACTAGAGGTAGAAGGGCAGTGTATGACTTTCCATGGGTTATTGTTCGTGATGTCAAGTTGAATAATGTGATAGAGGATGCTGCTAGGGGTATCTATAGGGTGTATGAAAAGCGTTTAATTTTCTGGATAAGCCAAAAAAAAAAAAGATTATACATGTCAACTGACTCACCTTTCAATAACAGTCACTAGATTAGTAGGATGGTACTTGTCTTTGAGCCTGCATGCAAGAGTTCAAAAAAATTGAAGGGATCAGAACACAAAGATGCCTAAGCAACCACTTGCTATTGTAAACAAGCAGTACGTAAACATAAAAAATCATCGTACCAGTTTTCATCTTTATGAGCTTCGAAATAAGCACGTTTTTGAGTTGAAATGTACTCCGATCTATATTCTTCATACCTATAAAATCATGACAGTGCTTCTGTAATCAGTGATCAGTAGTAATATTTCCACAACAAAAACAACATAACCTCTATGTTCGTTCCATCACTGAACTGAATGCAATTGTACAAATATGCCCACTCATAATATTTTTGCTAGAGAAATATGACAGTCTTTTCTACTATGTGTAAAATCGAATATATAAATAAATAATAGTAAATGAGGTCATCCATGTATAAGAAACAACTAGCAATGATAATACAGTATAGATGACGCCACTGCCAGGAAATGAGAAGACAATAATTGTCACAATCGTAATACTTTCATCACACGTATACTCTAAGTACCTGCGTTCAGCTTCAGCTGGTAATATATCATCCTCAAGCTCCTGAATAAACTGCTTGTATGACATTAAGCCCTCCCTGGAACAATTTACCAAAGAAGTGTAAGCAGTTTTTTTCTTAAAAAGAACGTTATATAGAATAATAAATAATAAAAGCAGACTCAAAAACCATTAGCCGTTAACAATTTGTTAAAGAAAATCAAAGGAAAATCCAATTTTTCAAAGAGAATAAAGAGAAAATGCGAAGGTATGCATACATAGTAAATATTAGATGTGAAATCAGATCACTACAGGAAATCACATTAACAAATATGATGCACAACACAGCAAGCAGTTCCAACATGACAAGCCCACAAATCAGGACTCAAAGTTCATGACCCATATATCTCATATGCTATGAAATTGAAACCCAAATATCACATTAACATAGTAACAGTTCTAAAAATAATAAAATATAATCAAATGAAAAAGATTACGAAGGGAATTTTTATGTGTATTCCTTAGCCTTCTACAATTCTTTTCTAAATGGATAACTATATAAGGAGGAGGCAGCTAGAGATAGTTACATAAGTGCAAGAAGCTCAGGAATGGCATATAATCATATTACCCATGGGGGGGAAAGAAAAAGAAGAGAGAAGGTATTGAAGAAAAGAGGGAAAAAGGAAAATTGAGCGTTGGAAAGAACAGGAAGAAGAAAGGAAAATGAGGACTGCAGAATAACTTCGAAGCACCAAGTTCTAATTGATGAATAATTAATAAAGCACACTAATATAAAAGCATAAGACAGATCCTCGTTGGTGATGAATAATACGCACCGTGATACTACCTGACCAACATACAACCCCCTTCCCAGGGACAGCTACAAGTCACAGTTGATCAGATTACTGATCAACCGGCCCCTATGATCTAAAGTTAACTATATTATTACTTAAAGGGATCAGCTGTAGGGAAAGAAAAAAACACTAACGGCTCCACATTGACCAAACTCTGTGAAACTAGGAACCAATCTAACATCATTTCCTTAACAAAATTAAATCTGATCATGGATGTTGTGACCAAGAGAACAGATCTCTAATAGAACTTGCAAGCCCAACCAATTCATATAGAAAAACTTAATCTCTTAGCTACAGGCTACAGCCAAAGCTCATCTCATGCAAGGTTTTAAATATCGGATATCGGTATCGTATCGGATGGCTAAAAATCATATCGGACATCGGATATTGGCACTTTATCGGTGATATTGAAAAAAAGGGTTGTTGTTACATAGGAAGACATATATCCTAAATGTGATTTATAGTTTTAAACAACCATTATATATATTATATTTATGTATCACAAATACCAACAACCTCATACAAGCAATATAACAGTTAGAACCAATATATAATCACCTACATGAAATTGTAATATAATACATAAAAGAAAAACATCTACATATTCAAGATTAAAAATTGTACAAGTTTATAACATAAGAAAAAGGACTTAAGAGAGAAGACAATTGGAGAAAATGACAAACACATGAGGCAGCATTGAGCTCTTGTAAATTTAGTGTGAGCAAAGAAGCTGTTGTTGCTGATTTTGGTGTGGGAGCAAACAGATGAATTTGTGGATTCTTCAAGGAAACAAATAAGCAACCTGCTGACTTTTACCGGCATTTGACTGGTTTCTCGATGCTGCCATGAACCTGCAAAAAGGTTCGATACATCGGGATGGATCCCGGCGACGAACCCTCCGACATTCTTGTCAGTAATCAGGAAGATTATGAAAGGGCTTTATGTGAAAAAAGATTGATTACCTTGTTATAGTGGGTGGAGAGGGGTTTTTATATTCGCTTCTAGAGACAGTTTAGAGATAATAATTTATCCCTATGTCCCGGTGTTTTTGGATATAGAGTTTAAATCGTTTCATAGAGATAACCATGAATTTGAATTACTCTTTAAATATCTGAATTGGTTTGTATCGGGTTGCTACCCATATCCAATAGGACAGATCCGTTTGTGGGTTATTGGGCTTTGAAGAAAGACTCAGTTCCCAATTCGGACCCGTTTGTAGGTAAAATTACCGTTTTACCCCTGAGAACTTTAAGATTCATGTCTGATTTGAACAGTCCCGATTTAATCCTATTTTTAGCCATATTACGAGCCCTCCACTCCTAAAGACTGAGTTTTACAGCCTTTAAGGAGTAGTTTTATTGTTCTAATGGCGTACAGGATTTTATCGAAGTTTTTGAGGGAGTTTGGATCTTGGTCGAGATGTAACGGTGTCAATCTGAGCTTGTAGAATGCCCAAATTTTTTTATAGAATTTTCTGGAATTTTTGTGATTTTTCCAGATTTTTCTAAAAAAAAATTCCAATTTTTAATCATTTTTCAAATTTTTTATTCAATTTCCGAATTTAAATAATTAATTACCAAAAATTTTAATTAATTATTCTAATTAAATAATTATTATTTTCAGAATTTAAAATTATTTTCCGAATTAATAATTTTTTAGATTTTTTTAAATTAATTTTATAGGTTTTTAATTAATTTTTTGGATTTTTATATAATTAATTCAATTAAATCAATTAATTAATTAATTAAATTTTACATGTACACGTGGTGCAATCCTGTGCGTTGATCACGATCAGGGGGCGCGCATCGCAAAGCGGGGGTGTTTTCCCCAATTTCACGCTTGAGGAACTTTTTCTCGGAATTTGGCTCCGAGGGACGTGGCTCAATCTGGGCCGTTGAATCTTGATCAAGCGCAATTTTTTAGGCAACGTTTTCCCCAATTTCACGTTCGGAGGCATGTTTGCTCGGATTTGGCTCCGAGGGACATGGCAAGATCAGGGCCGTAGGATCTTGATCATGCGTGAATATTGAGACGGAGTTTTCCCTAATTTCACGTCCGGGGACACGTTTGCTCGGATTTTGGATCCGAGCGACGTGGCAAAATCTGAGCAGTCAATTTGGATCAAGCTCGTATTTTGAGGCGAAGTTTTTTCCTTATTTTACGTTCAGCGCAGCTGTGTTGTATCCCACTTTCTCGATGGTACGGAGGTCGGATTAGGGTGTGTGACTCCTCGTTTCGAAGCTGACTCGAAGATCTATAATTTCTCTTCAGAAGTCAGTTGAAGAATCACCCTCCTTCATGGTCAAAATAGTCCCGCAACATCTTTGTCTTCACGAAGTTAAGAAGAGCTTTGTATGACTGTTGAAAAGATCCATTCTTGGAGGCGGGTCTAAGGAGCGTCTCTAGACGAGTTAGGCTACGAACTCTCTTAGAAGAAGGCCGCTCAGGAGGTGAGTGGGACGGAGAACATCATCAGACTCTAAGAGAGAGCCGTTCGGAAGACGAGTTTGAGGAGCAACTCTAGGGGAGAGTTTAAGCTCCGAACTCGGTTGGAAGGAGACCACTGGAAGGCGAGTGGGACGAAGAATCATCCCCACGCTCTAGGAAAGAGTCGTTTGGGAGACAAGTTTGAAGAGAAACTCTAGGGGAGAGTTGAGCTCCGAACTCATAGAGAAGAAGGCCACTCGGGAGGCGAGCGGAGCGAAGAGCATCACCAAACTTTAGGAGAGAGCCGTTCGGAAGACGAGTTTGAGGAGCAACTCTAGGGGAGAGTTTGAGCTCCGAACTCGGTTGGAAGAAAACCACTCGGGAGTAGTATGAATGTTCGTTTTGAGCCCCGAAACCGCATACTTGCAAGCTACGAGGGCAATTTCGAACTATGATTGTGAACTTCAAACTAATTGTCATGGAGTTTCAACAGTTGTGGGAGCAATTCCGAATGGTGAGCTACTATATACTCGCTCGTTCGCAAGTAGCTAAAGCGGCATCAAACCAAGTGTTGGACTCCGAACTTGTTAAGAGAGTTTCAACAGTTGTGGGAGCAATTTCGAATGGTGAGCCACTTTGTACAAGCTTGTTCGCAAGTAGCTAAAGTAGCATCGAACCAAGTGTTGGACTCCGAACGTATTGTTAAGAGAGTTTCAACAGTTGTGGGAGCAATTTCGAATGGTGAGCCACTTTGTACAAGCTTGTTCGCAAGTAGCTAAAGTAGCATCGAACCAAGTGTTGGACTCCGAACTTGTTGTTTGAGGGGGTTAACAAATTGTAGGAGCAATTCCGAATAGTGAGCTGCTCCGCACTTATTTGTTTACAAGCGGCTAAAGTGGCATCGAACCAAGTGTTAGACTCCAAACCCATTTTTGAGCTTAGTAGGTTGTGGGAGCAGCCCTGTAAGACAAGCTGGACTCCGAACTTACCGTTTTACGAGTCGTAGATGTGACTTGGTGAGATAGAAATGAGGCAAATGCAATAATTTTCAATAAAAAAAGCTAAGTTTTATTGAAACAAACTAAGTGACCGCTTCAATGGGGTGAGCCATTATTACATGCTTTTTGGCCGTTACAAGCATCGGCCTTATTGAAAACTGAAATCCTACTTCTACGATAGGGTGAAGGGCTCTTAGGAGGAGTTTGGTTCTCCCCCCATTGGACCTCCATGGATAAAGTGATGGACGGCCCCAGGTTCGAAGTCTTGAAACTCATTGGGCTTCTCGGTTCGCTTGTAAGATCCTCAGGGTGGAAGATCGGCACCGTCTTTTCGGACGAACTTGGCCAAGTGTCCCCGCTGTATGAGTTCTTCGATCTCATTTTTGAGAGCCCGACAATCATCTGTGTCGTGACCGTGGTCCCTATGAAAACGGCACCACTTATCCATGTTTCTTTTCTTGCCAGGGGTATTCATTCTAGGGGGACCGCAGAGTAGCCCTTCCTTGTCCACCTCCATAAGAACTACTGATATACTAGCATTGAGGAAGGTGAACTTCTCAAAACGAGGAGCTGAGCAGCGCTGACCATTGTCGTCCTTCTGAAATTTTTGAGACCCTTCTTCGCTTGTATTCTTCCGTTTGTTCCCGAAAGATGACTCATCTGGACTAGGGGGTTGAGAGCTTCTTCCGCTCGGATGTACTCGCGCCTAAGCAGGAGTTCTGAGAAGTCCCGAGGAGGCTTCTTGGAAAGGGATGCCTTGAGGTCAAAGTTAGTGACGTTGTGCCTGAATGCCGCAGAGGCTACTGATTGATTGAGGGAGGCAATAGACCGAACTTCGGTGGTGAAGCGTCGGACGTAATCTCTTAGGTGCTCACCCTTTCTTTGGCTAAGTGCTAGCAAAGATGCACTTGTTTTCTCGGCTCTGCGAAGCCTACGAAGTGGGTGAGGAAGAGCTCCTCAAACTGTTCAAAGGAGAAGATGGAGGCGAGGGCGAGTCGTGAGTACCATTCTCTCGCGGGCCCCTTCAGCGTGGCGGGAAGGTTTTGCAAAGGAGCGCATCCGAAGCCTGGTAGATCATCATGAGTTTTAAAACTCTCGATGTGGTCAGCGGGGTCCAACTCCCCATTGTATGACTCAAAGTGACGGGGCTTAAAGTTTTTCGGAACCGGGGCTTCCATGATGGTCCAGGAGAATGGAGGCCTGCTCGGGCAGAAATTCCTCACTCGTTGTTCCTCTTCTCTGTCCAGTCTGCCAAGGTGCTTATCCATCTCGTGGAGACGGCGGTAGACCGAGTCTTCCCTTTGGTCCAGCGAGAAACATTGAGGACCCGCAAAACGGCTTCTTGAAAGTTCTGGAATTCCGCCCTTGTGATAGGCGCCTCCCGATCTCGAGGTCCCCAAGGGCGGGCCGACCGGTCGGAGTGCGGCTTCTCTTCTGATGGCGTTGGGTGACTCCCTCCGTCTTCTGGGAGTTCGATCTTCTGTAGTCGGGCCTACGAGGGGATCGGGCTCTAGGGGACCGAATCGCAGGGCCCCTTTGGTGTTCACGACGGGGGATTCCGTTATGGGTCCGTCTCTTATCCAGGCGGGTCCGAAGGTCTATCCCATGCTGCCGGTTGATAATAACGTGTCGGAGATCCTTCGACGTTGGAGGACTGTGGGAGGCCATGGAGTCGAATGAGAGGTTATGTATCGAGACATGGTCATGATGAATTGTCTTTGGCGACTTCGGCAGGAGGGTCCCGTGGCAGCCCCTTGAAGCCCTTGAAGAGCCTGTTGGGGCTGAGGTTGCTGAGGAGGGGGTTGTCCAGGATGCGGTTGCTGGACGGGCTGAGGAAGAGGCTGTCCAGGCTGCGGTTGCTGGACTTGTTGGACGGGTTGAGGGAGGACCTCCTAAAGTGGAGCAAGAATGGCTCTGCGGTTGCCGGTTGGAGACCGTCGCCTTCCCCTTCTTTGGAGGCATTGCTTGAAACTACTCTCGTTGATGAAATAGGGTTGGATTGCTTTTTGTTCCCACAGACAGCACCAATCTGTTGCTACTGATTTTGGTGTGGGAGCAAACAGATAAATTTGTGGATTCTTCAAGGAACCAAATAAGCAAACCTGTTGACTTTCACCGGCGTTTGACTGGTTTTTCGCCGCTGCCGTGAACCTGCAAAAAGTTCGATACACCGGGATGGATCCCGGTGACGAACCCTCCGACGCTCTTGTCAGTAATCAGAAAGATTATGTAAGAGCTTTATGTGAAAAAAGATTGATTACCTTGTTATGTGGGTGGAGAGGGGTTTTTATAGTCGCCTTTAGAAACAGTTTAGAGATAATGATTTATCACTATGTCCCGGTATTTTTGGATAAGATGTAGAGTTTAAATCATTTCATAGAGATAACCATGAATTTAAATTACTCTTTAAATATCTGAATTGGTTTGTATCGGGTTGCTACCATACCCAATAGGACAGATCCGTTTATAAGTTATTAGGCTTTGAAGAAAGACCCAGTTCCCAATTCAGACCCGTTTGTAGATGAAATTACCGTTTTACCCTTGAGAGCTTTAAGATTCGTGCCCGATTTGAACGGTCCCGATTTAATCTTATTTTTAGCCATATCAGAAGCTAAAGAACATTGGCAATAAGGTTTTGCTTTCTTAATTTCTTTTTTACCATCAAATATACGAATTTGAATCAATTAGATTAGGGTTCTCACTGGGTTTAAACATAAGCCCAAAAAAATCCAAATCACTATTATTTTCCAATATAGGGTTGATATCAATCTGCAGATATAACGGCTGTAAAGGGCGATATAACGGTCATAACAGGTCAAAAATGTTATTTGTTTTCTAAAGTCTATTTCGGTAATGGTAACCAAGCTAAAACGTTGTAACGACCGGTATAACGGTTGTAACGGCCGTTATTTAAAACACTAATCTCATGCAACCAGGTAAATATAAAAAGCATCAACTAAAGCTGTAGACTAGATTTTTGTTATTTACTGGCATACATCCAACATTTACAAAAAGCTAAGAAGAAGGGAGAAACAAAAAGTAACAGAATTAGGTAAGAAAGGAGGAAATAATTCCAAATGAAATCTTCAGATAATGGGCAGGAATAAAAAAGACATTTTTTAATTTGAGACTGTGAGACAATGACGAATGTGTATAAATCCATCATATTCCTCCAATCCTTCCATTTCAACCCTCCATAAATTGCACATCCCTTGCAAGCCAATGGAGGCTGAGATTGACAGTGCAATATGGAAGTATGTAAAATTCATCAAATTTCTCGCATTTCAACCATCCAAATTGTTCATCTCTTGTAAGCAGATGCAGGCTCCAACCGACAAACTATTCAGATGTAACAATCAAGTATAAAAGGAAATAGATGGTGAATAAATATGTAACACAAGCTTATCAGAACGGTTCTACTGAGAGAGTTTTCACATGTGCAACAATGGAAGGGACAATGTTGACGAGACTCAGTTATAAACAAGAAAATCATTTTTAAAATGATACTGTGAGAACAATTTTTGTCTGGAGCAATATGACATGCTAGTTGAAGTGTTTAATCACACTAGCTCTCTACAAACCCAGACTTCAAAAAATACATAACCATGGTAGCTGACTATAGTATAATCAGATAGCTAAGGAATTCTGGTAAGAAATTGGAATGATACATTTGATCCACCTATCCTCCATAGTGAATTACAGACACGCATAGAAGACTCAATTCTACAAGAATAGCAGAAATACCTTTGGCCGCCACCAACATTTGAACCATCACCATAACCACCATGTCCAGAATCAAGCCAATCTATAGATTCATAAAGAAGTTAGAAAAATGATGAACAAAAAATAAAAACTTAGTGAATGGTAGTTTTCACATTAAAAAAGAGGAAGGAAATAGAATTAAAAATGTCAATAAGATTAATTTAAAAGAATAATAAAAACAAAAGGAAATATTTGGAATGAAAAATTAAACACACCCTTACCGCAAAAAAAATTATGCACTCACAAAATCATATGTTCATTTGAATGGATAACTACAATGATTTGATTTAATTTTAAGCATGGTAATAAGTGCATAGAATATTATAGTGCGGCTAAACATCTAATATATTGTAAACATATAAAATAGAAAATATCGGTAGCATAATCTATGTATATACACTTACCCACCTACCAAGCTAGAGTGGTAATTAACTAATCCAACATAATATACCAGTATACCACATGTTTTATTGTCCCTATAATATCAAAAGTCACTCCTGGGTTTGCAACATAATGATTCATTGCGAATAAGAGGGAAAGACACTTATCATATTAATAATTCATATGCATCGGTGGAAAACAATTCATGATCTTAAGCTTTTCGATCATCAAAGGATACTTGACTGTAAGGGTAAACTATCCAACAAATTATTATCATGTCTCCATTTGGTCTGCCTTTCATGAGTCACCTTTTGGAGGTGGTCTTGCTGAGTGGACATTAGAATGCCTTCATATCAATTGTTGGCCTACAAGGGCCGCAAGCGATCCACTGACTTGTGGGGTGAAGTGAGTATTGGCAATTGTCAGCACAAATTGGCAGTCTATAGGCAAACAAGAAGAAGGCACTAATGCGTTAAAAACATATTTGGGTGGACGAATGTATCATGAATCCTTCCATTTCCTTTATTCTATGCTAAGTGCGACATATATTTTAACCTAACATCATATCATCCATCTTGGTTTAGATCAACCTTTAGTCTTCCTAAATTGACAACGACGTTATCGCTCTTAATTAGAGTACTTGTTCCACAGCACATGCCCAAATCTTCACAAAAAGTCCTAGAGAAGCATGTCCTCATTCCTCAAACAAAGTTACCTCGTAACTTTTTGCATATGCACATTGCATGTGTTATAAGCATGTTGTTGGTTGCAGTTTTCCATCTTAACATTCATTTCAGCTAACACTATTTTGAACATGCTCTTTTCAATTAGCTATAAATTTTCTCTACTATCTAAAATGATCAAAGTTATGTTTATCTTAAAAAGACTCCCTTCAAATTTTCGCGGGTCCAAAAGCACTTTACACAGTAACTGCTATTATTCTACACCATGTTGATGAATAATTGATCCTAAATACAGAAAAATGATAAATTCTAGTGTTGCATTGCCATGAACGTGAACTACCTGCTTTTGGAAGGTGCAACAGCCTCATACCAGTATACGATCATCAACAAAAATGAATGAGGTTATATTGTTGACTAAGAATTTTTTATTTAAGAAAACAAACCGCAAAAACCACTTTACTGCTGATCTAGCAAGGAAATATGTTGAGCAATAAATATGCTGTACGTGCATAAAATCTCATAAGTGAAGTTCCCTATTTCCTACATTCTAATATTTGAGATGCTTTCATGAGATGACAAAAATCAAAGGCAGAAAGATATATAAGGGATAATTTAACAAAAAGTGACAAGAAAAGGAAAACTGACAACCTAAACAAGTGACGTGTGTGGATACATTATCCTTATCCATTCAAATTATGCAAAGTTCTCCTGTAAATTTATAAAATGGTTTTAGATATCAAAAATGTGAAAGGAGAAGATAAATCAATGAGTTAATACATACGACGTCTTGCAATCTATCTTGTCAGAGAAATTGGTTTCATTTGACGGAAAAGGGTTTATCATATTCCATAAAATCCACTCATTTATAATATGAAGTCCAAGACTTTTTTGTTTCCGATCGGTCAATCTCTGTGAAGCTTTTTATATATTAATAAGGAACATATACATAGTGATATTGGCATAATGATATTGGCATAACAAAGGCTAACGAGAAACATGTACACTCTAGATTAGCGATTGTTTGTGTATGATCCTCCACAATATTCGTACTAGAGGTAAGGGTGGACACTGAATTGGGCCGGCATTAAAGCATATGAGCCAACACAATTTTTTGTGGTATATGGGTATGCGCTAGTACCATTTGGAAACGTATAGAGCTTGGGCCTACAATTTGAGGCCCAAATTGAAATGGATTGGGTTGAAATGGATTGGACCTGGGTATGCACTGGTCCAGCTCATGGGCGGTCGAAGATCCAGTTGGGCCCGCATTACATGTACCATCATTTTAGGGTTGTACTAAATATACTGTTTTAAGCCTATTTGTATATATATGTATGTAAAAATCGAGAGAGGGAGATGGGAAAAGTCGAGAAATATGAAGAGAACTTCAGTTTTTGTTGCTTATTTCTTCATGCATAAGTTTATCTACCTTATAAAACTTGGTAATCCAAAAGAAAATAAAATTTCTTTCAAGTATTATGTATATTTGGATAATTTTGGTGTTAGGAACACAAATAATTAACCCATTTATTTCTTCACATTTGCACATTTTATACCTGAATTTGAAGTTGGATCCTAGCTATACTACATACATAAAATAGACTTTGAATTCGTATTACGCAAACACGATATAAAACACGAAAATAAGACATAAACAAATGTCTCAATGTGTCAGCCCATTAAACACGTGGATCGGCCCAAGCCCAATAGAACTAATTTATGGGCTTATCGATCTATGCCAACAATGGGCCCACGCCCAGGCCCAAGCACGACCCACGTCTTCTCCCATGGGTTGGGCTTGGACTAAGCTAGGCACGACCCACATCTACCCCTAACTAGAGGACGTTTATAGGACTTGCAACTGCTTTTAATAAAAAATAATCTTAATAGATAACAATTCTAGTGTCATGATTCCCCAACCTCCACCACAAAAAACAAATAAATAAAATTATGACTTTGTTAAATTTCAAGATGGCTTGCAGTGTAAAATAGTATATTGTTAGGTAAAGAGTAAATATAGTTGCATGGGATGCAAATGCAATTTAAATAGAAACATATTCTTGATTTGCAGCACAAGTTGCAAGCAATAAATAATTCCTTTACGGACTATTTTGGAAACAAAGTTATAATAGTTGGAGCTATCTCTCACAACCTGCTAGAACTCTAGTTATCCTGATTTTGACATGTTCGTGACTCATTTTGGAATTAAGAGAAATGCAGATACCTCACCAGATATCTCATCCCAATAATTGAGGTAACTAAAGTTATCTAAACTGCGCAGTTAACTAATTTTTCCAAACTAGCACGGTGCCAAGCACCCTGCTAAAGGATAATTTTTACTTGCAACTTGTGTTCCAAATCGAGCAAACTTTTGCAATGTAAACAATTGCGAGGATGCTTAACTCTAAATCTCAAACCATTTTCACTACTTCTCCTAGTATCATTCTTTCCCTACAAAATAACAAACAAACTTTTAAACAGCATAGAAATACCAAAAAAATACCTGATTGACGGTTCATGTATCTTCCATGCCCTCTATCATCCCTAGAACCCCTTCCACCTCCTCCTCCTCGCTCATTCCCTCTACCATACTCATACCCATACCTAACCACAAAACACGAAACCATCAATCTCCCAAATCCCCCAAATTTCTCCAAACCCTAAATTCCCAAAGAAAACTCACCTCTCATCCAATCCGAATCCACCTCTCGGACTCCGACTTCTCCTCCTCTCATGCCCCCCATCGTCCCTCCTCGACCTCTTGAACCCTCCCGGCGGCGGCGAACGGCGCGGCGGCGAGTGGCGCCGGTCGCGATACGGCAGTGGCGGCGGGCTAGGGCTGCTTCGCCTCCGGTACTCGCGATCTCCTCTTTCGCCGCCTCTTGTGAGCGAATCTCCGTCTCTTCGTCGAGGAGGAGGAGGCGGCAGAGGCGGGGATTTGGAGGGGGAGGTTTCGCGGCGGCGATCTTGGGAGTCGGGGGGGAGCTCGAGGACGTCCGCCATTGAATTGGGAGGGTCTGGGTTTGGATTACGGTTGAAAAATCTGTACTATGCGCGATTTTTCTCTTCTTCTTCTTTTTTTTTTTTTTTTTTTTTTTTGCGTCGAGAAAATATAAAAAAGGAAAACGTCGAAGGAGAAGGAAGGGGACTTGCATTTATTATAATATAAAAGGGATTTTGGGGGCGCACGTGTTTTGGGGGGATCTGGACCGTTGGTTTGTGATTTGTGGATGGATGGATGGACGGACGGACGGACGGACGGACGGATGATGAGGTTATTTTTCTCTTTTAAGTAGTAGTTGGGGATTGTTAGTATGTGTTGTGTGTTTTTTTAGTGTGAGTTTAGTCATAGTGAAGTCACGGATGTGTCACTAGTTTTACATGGGATGGAATTTATGTAATTTGTTTTTTTTTCCCACATTTTGAGAAGCGGTGAGATTGAGAATTTGAGATGGAAAGTTCGTTTATTGGTAGAAAGAAGCATTTGACAATTTACATAGGCAAAGCTTTCTTTGTTTGTTATACGTAGTTGGATGCTATCTCATTTGGTAAAATTTTAATAAAAGATTTCTTGATAGGTATAAAGGTATAAAATTGTGCTTATGGTTGAAGCAACCTAAAATATGGGGAAAAAATAGAATAACAATTACTAGACCTACGTTCACTTAATGCAATTATGAACAAATATTTTTTCCTATTGGATATGCTCTCAAAAGCATGCCCCTTATTATAATAGTCCATTGCTAGAAACTGAGGTGAGGTGATATTGCAGGTAGCAGATTTTTCAAACCATATTCATTGAGAGCATCCACAGTCGTGTGCTATTTATGTATTTTATAGCAAACGACTAGCTGCTGTCGTTTGCTAGAAATACATACTATTCAGGACTCGACTTCACATTGCGTTTCACGAAAAAAAATTATTTTTTTAATTCGTTATTCGTCGGATGCAACTTCACTTTGCGTTCCGTAAAAAGAAAAATATTTTTTTAAAACGTCAGACGCAACTTCACATTGCGTCCGACGTTTTTAATTTTAAAAACGGAATTTAACAAAAGAAATCAAATGTGGGAATTTAACAAAAGAATTTCAATGAGGGGCCCACTTATTTTATATATATATATAGAGAGAGAGAGAGAGAGAAATCTTCGGTTGCACACTACTTTTGGTGAGCACTCCGTGAGCACTTACGAACTAGAGACCCTATGAAAAATCATATATATATATATTATTTTTACTTAAATACTGTTTTTAATTCATAAAAGAATCATAAAAAATCTTTAAAAATCGTGGGACGCAATGTGAAGTTCCGTCTGAATTTTCCTATATTAAATTGATATAAAATACAATTCAATGACTGTAGCAAATAGCCAAAATGCTATATGTATTTTCTAAACAATCAGGATGCCTGTGGATGCTCAGATGAAACAGACCACAAACTGGTATATAGACCATGGTCCACTAAAATTTCTATCCAACAAATAGAAAATGGAAAATGATAGATTCGCTTTCCACCGTATATTTTGGAATATGTTGGAAGATCGTAAATGAGAATCTAACAGCACATGAAATAGGAGTGAATCCTCTATATTGGTCATAAGCAAGTGATTTTGTGGTGATGGTGTAGTCGTCCAATGTACAAAGATTAACAATCAGTACCATACCACTAGTGCTGTAACGCAGACCCTGAATTCAAGGAAATGTCTTAAGGTCATGTGGGCAACGTCCCATATCATTGTGGCTCAAAGTCGACAACAAGAAGATGGAAGATTGAAAACTAACAAAGAAGCCCAACATGAATCTCATTCAGCGGTAACTAGCCAACTGCCACTCAACTATTTTTGTAACTTGTGGAGTAACCAATGTTCCAGTATGTCAGCTACAACAGCCTGCAAATTACTACTATATATATAACTTGAGCGGTAAAGAAATTTATTATTCTGTCTTTTTTTTCTTTCTTTAAATAGCAAAATGTCAGAATTCCAGCAGAATGAACAGTTCGATATCACAGTGAAGCTAGGCATTACAATTTCTCACAAAACCTCTGCACATCAAGTTAAATATGTAATGATCACTATGATAATTCATATTTGGAACACCTTGTTCAAACTCTAAACATATACAAGACAACAAACAAAAACTCAGAATGCTATGAAAAATACAAGCTTGTTTACAAACACCCTCTGTTCAAACTTCAAACATAAACAAGTCAACAAACTAAAATTCACTTCACTCTACCCGTAATTAGAGCATATACTCCCTTAATTCACCATGGATGCTTTCTTCCGGATTAGTGTACATCAAACGCACGACCAACAACTTGAAAAAACAAACATCTGTTTACCTTGCCTCACACCTTTTGGTACAACTTCGATCAGTCAACCCACTCACAGCTGGGTATCAGCTCCAATCATCACTGAAGTTATCGACTCCCACATCAGATTCAGGAGAGAAGCCTTCTTTCCTGTCAAAAATGATGGACAAGATAAACTTGGAGATCCAAGTGAAGCTAAACATAAAGGAACTATATGTTTTGTTCCTTCACATAAATACTTCAGCTTTTAGATAATGATAGCAGAATCAGTTTGATCACAGGCCAAACAAATTCTTTTTTTACTTCTTGAGAACTGGAAGTATATGCTGATCAATCTACTAGGGTAAGTCTTTGTCATATGGGGAAAAAGTGAGGAGAATAAAAGTTGGAAATTACCTATTCGAAATGACAGGTGCATTTTGGCACAATACAACGTGACAGGATCAGGGGACATGGGGACCATTTTTGGGAAATTTCCCCTTGAGAATGAAACCATGAACAAGAAGTTGGGCATCACCTATCTGCTCACGAAATCCAGTAATTATCACCCTTCCTACAGGTTCCCCATGTTTTGGACCATTAATTGTCACTCGAGCACCCGACTTCTGGAAAAATTGAACAAAATTAGAAAGGCAAGTGAATGTCACAAGGGTATTCTGCTAAACTCTCGAATGTCAAGGTACAAACTAATTTAGTACGAGAACCTCTATTATATGTCATACTCATGTCAGACACAGACAAGCATGAGACTAACAAACATATCCTAATTCTTATAATGCATCCTCAACTTGAACACTTCGTAGATATTTAAGAAACTTATCATACAAAATGACAAATTTTATTTGATAAAAAAAGGGTAATTTTATTCTTTACTGTATATTTAATATTATTTTAAAAGAAAATAAAGTTAAACGTAACTAACTCTGCATAAAACAAACATAAGTAAATATGTAACAATATAATATAGGCAGTTTTATATTAAGAACAGAGGATCCACAGTCTTAAGGCACCCATGTTTTAACAGGAGCATTGCAATTGCAACCTATTAAAGCTAAGTTCTGGATAATACCTTTTGGCAGAACCAAGGGTTATTTTTTGCTCATAAGTGTTGAATTGTTAACACAGACCCAGAATTTTTTATTTACGCAGTACGCGGAACAAAATAAGTCAATCAAGCAGGTGAAATCAAGAAGAGCAAAACACTTTGGAGAGTATTAGCAGAGTAACATGTAACGTAAAAGCTAGTTGTTTCATCCATAGACCACATAAGTTTTTTCTGGGGTATGATAGTCAAGCCAGTTCATGGCAAGTGGATGAACATTCCAATGCACCCTGAAAAAGGTTTAGTTCAAATGTAGTCAATATTTAAGGTCATTATGCAAATAATCACTTTTATGGTGGGGTTCTTAAATGAAGAAGTCTGTTATGAAAACATTTAGTGCATTTTTTAACAAAATGGAAAAAACCAACAAATACTGACAAACTTAGAAGCCTTAGGCAGTCATGCTGCCCTGGTGGCAGGGGCTTCAATCCCTAAGCTACTGAGAGGTTAAGGGGTTAAATATGAAGGGTTTTCTCCACACTTGCTGTGGTTGGCTCTGACCTAATTAAGCAGGTCCAAACACATGCAATAATTATAGTATACTCTGTAATGTGTGGGATGATATTGAGTATGCAACATAAAGGCTGTTTTGTTATGCACTGGAAGAGATGGCGGTGCCATATAGAAAATCTTCATTTACCTATCAAGTAAGAAATTGATTAATTTGTGTCCACCAAATTTTGTTGTCACATGTATGTGTCTGTGGATGAAGACTCACCCAATTTAGAGACATTTGCAAAAATTGCCAGAGACAAGCATAAGAAATAGCATTTTGTTAAATCAGCCAAGTTTTGACAGTACGAGATTCACAAAGTGTACAGGGATTTCTTGGTCTCAACCATACAATCATTAATTTGCTGAAATAAGTCCATATCACAATGAGTATCTACCATGTGCTATAGGAGCTTTAGATTGGACTTTTTCTTTCTCTTTTTAAGGACAATAGAACTTCTGTCCTAGAATCCCTCGTCGGGATCAGAGATCAAAGATTTTCTTCTTGAAAAGAAATAATTATAAACCGAGATGACAAAATCATGGAGGTACCAACAATGGCTGAGACTTGATATGGTCAAATAAGAGAGACATGTATAAATCAATAAGGCAGGTCAAATTAGTGTAAGCTAGGTAAATCAAATTGGGTTAAAATACACTTTGGTTGGATTGAGTTAGGTGGATTCCTAGAAGCTGCATTAAATTTTTTTTATTTTAAAAAACCCAAAATTGACAATTTCAGATGGATTTATTTGGGGCACCTACTTTCAGGACAACAATAAACCATGAAAGAACAATGATGAGGACATCAGTTCGAGATGATTCAGGCGCTTCTATCAGTGCAGCTAGGATGGTTGTTCTATTAGTCTAGTATTTTTATTTCAGCATTCATATTTGTTTTTGACAATTTTAGTCATACGTAGTAGTTTTGCAATTTGCACCCTTTATTTTTTGCATTAGAATATTTTGAAGATTTGTATTGAAATTTGTTTTGAGCCTATATAGGCCTCTAGATTAATGAAAGAAAATAATGCTTTTAATTGACTAAAATTAATTGAGTTTTGCTCTCCATCCCTCTTTTTGTGTGAGACAATTAAGAGAAAATTAGGGTTCGTGAGAAGCCCTAAGCTATACCCCAAAATCCCCAAATTATTAATTAAACCCTAATCTCCTTATCCTCTACTCCAACAGCTGCCAACGACCCCTCCTCTTTTTCCTTCTTCACCCCCACACCCCGAACCCATCGCCAGCACCACCTTCAAACTTCACCGCCCTCCTCCCTTGCCTCATCTTCAATCGCCCCGCCCCCGACCTCCGCTCGCTACCAACCACCACCACTGCACCAACCCAGGGTCTCCTCCCTCCTGCTCCCTCTTCCCGAACCCAACACCCAAAGCTCCATCGAAATCCTAATTCCCCCCAAATCCACTTCTAATTGAAAACCCAATCTCCCCAACCCCACCTCAAATCGAAACCCTAATTTTTCCTTTTCTGATCGATCCCCTAACCCACCTTCGACAACTCTGATTCGCCGGCCTCCCGTCGCCACCGCCACCACCCACCGTGCCGCCGATGCCCCGGCACAACGACCGTTAGCCACTCCCTCCAATTGACTGTCCCTGGTTGTCGTTGCCTTAACTTCAACTCCGACCACCCTCCCTGGCTCACCCGCAGCACACCAACAACAACTTCCTCCTCATTGTCTCGCTTTTCTTCGAACTCCCGGTAATCTCTTTCCAATCCTCAATTTATTTGTGATACTATCTATCGTTTCTAGAATATTATTTGTTTTATCTATCGTCCACAAATATTGAGAGTATGTGCTTCTATCTGCTAATTATAGTACGGATCATTATTGCATATCTTACATGCTAAGAACGATTAAGTATAATTATTGATTATTAGGCGTGAATCTTTAATTGGGCTTGTTAATCTTACTTCAATTCTTGAAAATCCATCAAACTAATTAGTAGTTTTAATTTCTAACTTAATCGGCACTACATGTTGGTAAACTTAATCTTTTAATATTCTTGGAAATTCTCTACTTAGGATTAAGTTTACATCAAACAACCTAGATAATTAAATGTTGGAGACACAGGAGTTCCAATCTGCACATCTTGTCTACTACTATCAGACAAGGATGGGAAATAAAAAAAATCCAGTGTCCTCTGATATTGCAGCATTAATTTTAACTATTAAGTACCAAAATCAACACATGTTTGCAGATTAAACAGGCAGTGCCGAAGAAGAATAATCTAAATAATGGAAATTGATATATGTACCTCTTTTATTATAGCCAAGTACTTGTCATTCTCTCCATGAACAAACGGCACATACTGTGCAGGAACAACCATTTCAGTAGATGTGGTTGTCGAACTGGGTGTACCAGTTGCACTGTCACATATCTCCAGGCATCAGAGACTAAGAAGGAGCATATTCAAAGAAAGGACTTTAGATGTCGAGACAGAGAGAATACCTGGCAATCAACCCACTCTTAACACCTAAGTCTGGTCCAGCAGGAAGAACCCTGGATTTTTCTATCTGCAAAAGCAGCAGATGTTCAATTCTAATGACACAGAATATATGAATTTCAATACAATATTAAAAAAAACCTGTAAACTAACAAGATCCCCCAAAGAAAAGGGGAACAAACATAAACGAGAAGAGAATAAAATAAACATACCAGTCACACCATAATAATCATCTAGCATCTACAAGTATCAACTAGAGGTAAAGAATTACGCAATAATAAGCATGCTTTACGATCAGCTGATTTGCATGAAATTATGAAGCCTACAATGTTTTCAGTAGTGCAGTGCGGAGCAGTTGAATGGCCGCTTCCCGCTTATGCGCTTAAGCGACCGCTTCAAAATATTTACACACACACACGAACATATATATATATATATATATATATATATATATATATATATATATATATATATATATATATATATATATAATAGAAAGAAAAGAAGGGAAAATATTGTAGAAAAGTTGGTGTTCCTATTGTCGCCTCATCGATCTGACACCTCACCGTCATCAATCAGAGCTTTCGCCGTTGCCGTTGCCGCTATCAAAGTCGCTGCCGCCGCCCAGATTTAGAAGGAAGAGAACAAAACTTAGAGATTGGGGTTTTATTTTTAAGTGAAACAAACAGGTTGGGTTAGACCCACCTCACTTGAATTAAACCCAAGGCAGGTCAGACCCGACCTGTTTCACTTAAAAACAAAACTTAACCCTAAAACATTTCCATCTCTCACCGATCTGTTCTTTCTCTCTTCCGAATTTGAGGCGGCGGCGACATTGACAATGACAGCAGCAACGAAAGCACCAATCGACGATGGTGAGGCCCTTAATCGATGGCGGCAAGGTCAAGGAAGAAGACGATAATGATGCACAAATGACAAATGCTCCCTTCTCTTCCCAAATTTCTTTTTTCTCTTGGAAATGGAGGGCACCACTTCTAAGCTCCGCTTAAGGAAGAAATGAAGCTGCCTCAGGACCGCTCCCGCGAAATTTTGGCCGCTTCGCTCGCTACTAAAAACACTGGAAGCCTATATGTAGTGAAGAGAAATCTTTGGCCTTATATGTACTAGTACTATACACGTGCGTTGCACGTGGGGAAAATGGGGAGGGGAATGAAAAGGACAAAAAAAATCTAGTATTATACACGTGCGTTGCACGTGGGAAAAATGGGGAGGGGGAATGAAAATGACCAAAAAAAAAATCTACCAACACGTGCGCTGCACGTGTTGACAAAATGACACAATGACAAATGACACTAAGGCCTTCTCCCATTATAATATTAGAGATGTCCCATTATAATATTAGAGATGTGCATGCGAGGGCTGTGGGTTGGTGGGTATTTGAGACGGAAAATACACTTCTCCTAGAAGCACCTTCTGAGATGTGAGAAAGGAGGAAAATCTCATTTATCCTTCAGGCAAATAGACTTTTGCCAATTCTACCAGAGAACTAGTAGAACTTAAATGAAAGTGCTTTTCAGCTCCAAAAAGATCAAAACCAATCAGAACCTATATTGGTACAGTTTAATATTAAAATGAGCATAAGATATTGGAAGATGGGAAGGAGAATCATTTAGAAGTCGACCATAATAACTACAATTTTGCTAATCTAAACAGTAACAAAAATTTCACCCCTTCTTAGTTACGTGCCATCTCCTAGAAGTACCAAGGTTAATTCTTTTATCCTGCTTCTAAACAGGTCAGTTCTGACCAGCCCTTTCTGCTAACAACTAGTTACAAAAGTCAAAATCATCCTACTATCGACAAACACCATAAACCTCCTGAGAGTTTTCTAAACTAATACACTAAACAGTATTTTGGAATTTAAATTTGTAAACGACACTTGTGATGAATGTTGTTAACTTTTTTCCAAATAATTTCGTCGATGATTCAAATTTATTAAAACGTTAAATTACAAGAGATACTACTATTACAAGTAAATAAATAAAGAGAATATAAAGAATCATATGCACATTGTTAGTAATTTATCAATTATGCTTCAGGAGTATTCTCGTCATCTGACAGCAGAAGGGATAAACTTGTATTTTCAAATGATACATACCATTATCCTTTTTTTAAAGGTAAATCTCATTTCTAAATCTTATTTCTTTCCAACAACCTGTTAGAGTTCACTAGAACATGGAAATGTATGCAACAGGATATCATTACGTGGACTTATTTGGAACTAGCCATCATCAACAGCAGAATTTCTACCTTCTCACAAGTTTTTCTTGTGTGCAAAAGTAACAAACAAAATCCAAAAGGAAGCCTCATGCTGTATAGAGTAGTATATATCAATATTTTTTTTTTTTTTGCATAATCAGATAAACTGGTATTTGAATAGTTTGGCAAGCATAAGAGAGGAAAGGGTGGCTTAAAACTATAATTCAGGAATTCGTATTCAAAGGTTTTAAGTTTTAGATGCATAAAATATAGGGTAAAGTTGCCAGTACTAGATGCATAAGTTATGAACATGATCTAGGTAAAGGCTGAAGCATGGATCTTCAGTTCTTTGTCCAAGCTAAAATCTAAACTGATTCAATCAAAGGGTAAATTGTAGATAGCCATGTACTATTTAAGTTGGCAGAGAAGCCCTTGTACCTAAAGATGCTTCAAATCACACGCATGTACTACGGGTTAGGGAGTTGATGGTGCTGAAAACCGTCAACTGACTGGTCAACTCCTTTTTTGGGAGTGAATTATAAAATTGCCCTCAATTTGAAGGGTGTAGTTTAAGGGGTGGAGGAAAAGGGCAAAAAATTAAAGCTGGGATAAATAATTAAGGAGATGAAGGGTTGAGGGAGGAAGCGGGCAGTGGAGGAGGAGAGGGCGCAAATTTAAGTAGCATATTCTGAACAAAATATCATTTTCATTCTATTAACAATTTAGCATGCACTTTTAGAATAGTGAACCACTCAGATTGCAAATTACACATGCAAGGTGTACTGTGTATCTAATAAGTATTAAGCAAGAAAGCTGACTGAGATCACATAAAGCTTACCTGAGAGCCCCTAGGTCTTGGTGAAGGAGAATGGTCAAAAGACTGTAGACTGGCAGTTTCATTGCCATATGAGAAGGTTCGATCAACCCCTAGACGATCCACGCCATGAGGCAGAGGAGGTTGACGTTCTATGGTATCAAAACCATGAGAAGGTCGAACAATTGGCTCATTTCTTGATCTAAGCATAGGTGAAACCTCAGGTGCAGTAGACAAATAGCGAGTCATGCCAGCACTTGTATATGGATTCTGCGGGAAGATAGTCTCCCTGATCCTGCTTGTAATATGAAGCAATGCATCTTGAACAGAGTGAACAGTACCTATCACCTGCAAAAGATATAATTTTAGGACTTCCATATGTTGGCATTTAATGATAATTACACCCACTATCGCACTATCATCTTTATAAAATTTTCTCTGATAGGTAGTCAGAAGGTAAATTGTAACTTTATGCTAAGGCCTGAATACTGATTGTAATATTATCTGTTTGCCTCCGGTTTCAGTAGCGATATACTAAGAGCAAAAAAATTCATATATAAGGACTGATAGGATCACTATGACAGTGACTGACAAAGTGAGAACTGAGAAGATGCAAGGAGAGGTCAAAGCTAGCTACTTGAAACATAACTGGGATGACAGTACCTTGAAGAAGGTACTCAAAGCACACGATAGTTTTTCAATACCTGGACAACTTCATCATGTGGCTGAGCACATTCCGGAACCTGTTCCTTTGAAAAAATCCGGATGTTGGCACCAGTGATCCTTCTCATTTCAGCGACGATGGAGCCACCTTTACCTAACAAACAACCAATCTGATGTGCAGGTACAAGAAGCCTTGCAGGTACCAAAGATCCTTTGTCAACTCCTACTACGAGTTTAGAATGCACCCGAAGAACAGCATCTTGAGCACGAGAACTTCTTTGTTCTGAATTCTAGATCACTCAAAACATAAACAAAAACAAAAAAACATAATAGTTACAACTTAAACTTTTAGATTAAATAAAGGTGAAAAGGTAGGTAGAACAAAGAATGATGTTGACCTACCTCCCATGCAGATATAACGATAATTCGTTCATCTGAATCACTGACAGGATCTGTGATTCTAATTAAAGCACCGGTTTCACTTTGCAAGGCTTGATGAACCACACCACCTATCCCTATAATGTTATGAACTCTATCATTGGAGCATAGCATTCTAAAGACAACATCCTCTTCTAGAAAATTTCTATGGCCAGATGCTGGGACATCTATTCCTGGATTTAATGAATAGGGCCTGGAATAGGTATCTGAGACGTGATAACTAGGCAAGTAGCTCCTTGGAGCATATTGATCCATAGGTGGACGGGTTGCAGATCCTCGAAGGGAAGAGCCAAATGGTTTTGAACTGCCAAAGTTGGATGATTCTGTCCTAACGTTATCTAGCAGACAACCAGAAACAGACAACAATGCTTTCCTTACAGCTGACATATTACCAGTGATCTGTCAGCAGGTTGGTGCAAGTTAATATTTCTTCAAAGATAAAAATAGCAATTTAAGAATCAAAAGTACTATTAATTGTATTTTTTAACAAAATTAAACAATAGAAGCTAAAGGCTTAAAGCTATCCCTTGATGGGTACGAGCATAAGATAGAAACATAATTCCCAAATAAGAACGACCAGTGCAATATGCATTTAACAATAAAGCAAGTCACTGGTTAGTGGCTCTAGCACCTAGAAGATTTGACTGCCATCAAAATATGCATTGAACAGAACTCTTTCATTTCTAGAACTACAAAAGTTGCTTATTAAAAGTCAGTGTCCCTCCAGCGTTGCAGCCTTCAACGAAACAGCAATAATTGCCTAGGATAAACTCCGCGGTACATCCAAAGTTATAGGTTGTTACACATATAATTTTAGTACAAAACAAATGAACAATAACCCAAAAAACAAACAAGCTAGTACTACACTAGTAACCCCTATTGTTGCAGAGGTGCAGTGGATAGATGGACTCTTCGGATGAAGCAGTCAATGCAAATACAATATCGCAAAACAATACAAAATGCTGATAGGTGAGCAGATAGTTTAAAATGGTAATAGAATGAAAGGAAATATATCAATGTAATATGAGAAGTTATGAAATTTTTCTGCAGCATAATGGAGGTAAACCCAAATGAACTTAGGTTGAAGCTACTAATAGTCCAATAGGGATTTGAAAAGTGTTAAGAGGAATATGCCATCAGAAAAGTTGAGTGGAAAAGGATTCATGTCGCCGACCCAACAATTTGGTATAAAGGCTTTGTTGTTGATACAAAGGCCACTTATGGATTTGCACATTTTACTGAAAGCATCCAACAAAGAAAACATGAATAAATATATATAGGGGATGATCATGTGAGACCCTACCTCTCCTCTTCTGTGTTCTAAAAGTCGCTAGGCAGTAGTCAGGCGGCCGATGGAGACCTAGCGCCTAGACCTTGTTCTATGAGCCGCCTAGGCCTAGGCAGTGCCTAGACGGCTAGGCACTATGCGTTTTATTTTTTTATTTTTTATTTTATTTTATTTTTGCCCCCAATTTATCTTTTGGTTTTGTTTTGTTGTTCCACCATGTATTATCTTGCTTTTTATTGCACCCCATTCTTACTCTTAATTTCTCTGCTTGCTATTGCAAGATGAGCTTTATATAGTGTAAAAGACACAATTGCATCAAGGTGTTGGTTTTGATAACAATTTGGGTAGAGCGATAATTTGTCAGGATAATTATCAGAATTTTTAATATCTTAATTAGATGTATTGAGAAAATAAACTATTATACTAGTTCTAGTCTGTCTCTATTGAAATCTGGATTGACTTATCTTTTCATAATCAAAAGCATCGGTAGATTTGATATCTTGGAGGCAGTGATACTAGTGGTTTTCGGTGAACTCCAACTGACAATTTGTAACGTTGGTCTGTGTTCTCCATCTATGAAAACAATTTCAGGAAAAAAATAACATAAGTTATCACTTCCTAATCTGATGAATGTCTAAATATGTAGTAGCTATATAAGTATATATATTTTTGAAAATAGAAAGATAGTTGTCCCATCCCGTTTCATTGAAAAGTTGATATCAGAACAATAATGCTAAATCCTCAAGATGTAAACAAACAACCAGACCACACCTAAGAACTATTACTACTACTACTAATATGAACCAAGTCGGGTCTGAGTCAGGACGGATCAGGTTAAGCTCTATTTTATGATCTGGGTCCGCCTAGGCCGCCCATATCCGCCTGGACCACCCAATAGGCCAAACCGATTTTTTCAAACACCTAGGAATGGCTTAGCGACTAGGCGGCCGCCTAGACTGATTTTTTGGACAGTGCTCCTCTTATTTTGAGGCCTTATATGACACGAACCCCCAATGAAAAAATCCGACCCGTTCATCTTCTTCCACATGCCTACAATAGCCTAAGGGCGTAAAATCAAGTTATTTAACATTCAACTGCCTATTCATCATGTCGTTATAAAAATAAAAAAAATTCAGCCAACAATTTGCCACGATGTAAAACATAAACAAATGAACTTCATACCAATGGGGTCACATATGAAGCCGGGGTCACATATGAAGCCTCAAAATAAGGGGTGAGGTAGGGTTTTAGGGGATCACCCCCTATATATATGCATGTATGCTAGGATGCATGGATACTTCCAAATGGCCGACGTACCCATGTCAAGGTGTGTATCGGGTGCCGATACTCCTTGGGTACTCCTGGATACGTACCCAAAGAGTATCCATTTTTTAATACATTATTTGCAATTTTTAGACAAAATTAGGTTTAGATAAATCCCTGGGTTCCCAGTATAATTTCAAAAACTTCTTGTTTATAGTAATGATGAAAGACAAAATAAGTATACCCAAAGATGTGATACTTAGATAATCATTTTTTTCCTCCAAAATATTCATAATAATAATGTATTGTTGTAGTTCTACGAAATTGTTTAAATGTTTGCATTTTTAATAAGATAAATATTTTTTTTATTTATAAATATAATATAAAATATTTTATATTTAACGTACCCACCAATGCACAGGTATGCTACTTTTTTGTAAAATCGCGTATCCTTATACCTGTGTCGTGTCGTACCCGCACCCTGTACCCGTATCCATGCTTCATAGCATGTATGTATATATATATACACACATTTATACAAGCACAAAACAAAATATAAGCAATCAAGCCCATAGCAAAGAGTAAACAATTTATCCTTTTCATAACCAAATTACAGTAAGGAAACCAAATCCAGCAGTTGAGCCCATAGTAAAGAGTAAACAATTGCATAAATAGCAATCAATTTCATTATCCATTTCATAACCAAATTACAGCAAGGAAACCAAATCCAGGAATAATAAATGGAACTGAACAGAAGGTGGGTGTGTGTGTGTGTGTGTTTCAGAGAGAGAGAATTGAGAGGGGGGGGGGACCTTATTGCATCTGAAGAGATATTGCCATTTCCACCTACCATAGTTGCCGCCTCAGGCCGATTAAATCAACTCCACAAAGAAAGTGGAAAGGGGAAAGGATTGATGTACCCTAGACCTGGTGAAAAGAACAAAAGAAGGTCGGCAGCGGAGAAGATAGATTGTGCCCTAGATGGATGCCTTTTACATAAAATAGGTGTTAAATTGGGTCGGATTTCATACCCAATAAACATGATTCATACTTTTTGCTCAAAATATGTAGGTTCACATTTGCCAATTATGCGCCGCATATCCAATATGTGGTCATCGACGAGATAGCATAAATTTCCTGCCGCATTTTACGGGTTATGCGGAACATTTTGCATGGATATGTGGTTCATAGCACATATGCACCACATACTTTGTTGGTCTAGAACACGGAGAGATGCTAATTAGCAGACATAAAAAGACACTCATTTTCATCTTCGTTTTCCACTGATAAAAAAATATCTTGCTCTAATTATATTAGAATATCATGATTTGGGCAGCATATGCTTGGTGGAAAGAATAATTTTCTCCTTCAATCATAAATATTGATCATAACATAAGTGTTCGAACAAAGAAAAGGGTCAAATTCTAAAAGTGGACAATATAGATAACATTTGAGTGAAGTCAGTGCATCTTATCCATGAGTTTCTAATTAAAGTTTGGGATGAAGGTCCATCCACCGGACATTGGGCAGGTTGGGGCATTCATCTACAGATGTCTCATCTCTCCTCCATGCTTATCAGTAATGTGGTCGACTGCTGCTAGAGAGGCTCTAGTCAGACATCAAACTATTTGATTTGAATTATAAATATAATACCCAATGGCCTATTATAAAAAGAAGTACACCAAAATTATTTCTCGATTGAGCAAAGGCCTAAGGAAGTTAATATGATACCCAAACAACGATGATATGCCAAAAGTAGGCGATACACCTAGAGCTATCATTTATACCGGTTACTCGGCCCATTAGTGGACCCGAACCTCGACTACTCCAGGCAAGTAAATACAATCCAAGGTTATATGGCCCAATTAAAAATACGGGTCAGGCCTGGAACCACCCTTGATGTGGACCCGAATCACCCGAGCTAGACTCAGACTCACAACACCGAGTACTATGAAAAATTTCCCGACTTGAACCAAACCAGACTCCGGTCCACAAGAACAATGTTAAATTAAGAGGGGTATATCTATAGATATATAGTTGAATTAGGGTTACTCTTCTCGGTCTCTTTTCTTCTCTCTGGTTACATACTCACCTACAATGTTCTAAAAGTTGTTAGGTAGTAATCGGACGGCCAATGGGGGCCTAGCGCCTAGACCTTGTAAGAAGGGCCTAGGCGGCTAGGTGCTAGGCATTTTTAAAAAAATATTTAATATATTTATAAGAAAATATAAAATTACATAAAATACAAGATATATATAATACTTAAAAAATACCTTAAAAAATCATAAATGGGAATTAGCTCAATAGTAACGCGCTTCTTTTACGTATTGCCCATTATCAAGATTCCAATGAGAGAGGGGCAATCAATTTGAGATTTTAAGGATTTGAGGAAAACAAGAGCAATTTGGAAAATTTCTGATTTAGGAATTTAGGTTTTTTTGGGAAGAGAGAAACGGGGGTTGGGAATTTTGAGAATGTGGGGATTTAAGTGAACCGGTTCACTTAAAAGAACCAAAAAATTCCAACCCAGACACACCTAGGCAGCCAAACTGATTTTTGCGAGTCGGCTGGGGACGGCCTAGCTCCTAGGGAGATTTTTAGAATGATCGTGTGCAATATATGGTCATGTGTGATATAATGGTTTACTTTCCCTTTGTAACACCTACATGTCAACTACCATACTTGGAGAGTTGTTTATTGATGTTTATTCTATATCTATGCTTGTAATTATAGTTTACGTTGAATAATGGTGTTATTAGACATATATCGTGAGTAAGGTGGAAGAAGTTGTGGTATAAGATTGAAAACTAAAGTCTTTAGCAATTAATGGAATTCAAAATAAATGTCTAGTATTATCAAGCTGAACCTGGAAACTTTGTGTAGGTCCTACAAACATCTGTTGATCACCCAAACCTAACTTAATGTGAGCCCGGACTCGGATTACATAAGGAAATCCAAACACAGAAATGGTGACACGTGCCCACAACTACCCAGATAATAGTGTGACCTATTGTTATTCCTGAATAGAATAGGTCAACATCGGGATCCATATGGGAACATCATATCTATTTACACACGCTCGACATAATTTCCCCATTATAAAAATCTACATAACTCTATTTTGATCTGGTCCAATATGGAATGAACTTGTACTCTAATAATCAGGTTGAGATGTGGCTATCTTAACATCAGACAGGTTGCCTCTGGGACATGCATCTGCACATGGTTTTCTTATTTATTTGGTATACTAACTTTAAGAACAGTGAAAATTGATTGCAAATTTGCAACTGAGATAGGGATGGCATCCGGGTCGGGTCCACCCGCGACCCGCCCAATTCGACTCGACCCGCCTTGGCCCGATTCGGGTTCAGGTTCGAATCGGACCCGTTATCCCAACTGGGTCAACCCGGGTCAGAAAAATCTCAATACCAACCCGCTCAACCCGCAAACCCGTTCAAACCTGCCCGAACCTGACCCGTGACCTGCGGGTTTGTGGATTCGACCCATTTGAATTTTTTTTTGATTTTTTTTAATATTTTTTTGTGCCAAATATATGTATATATATGTTTACATATATTGAAAATATATATGTATATATATATAGGCATATATGCATATAGATATACTCTAAAATTTATCAAAAATTTAGAAAAATGAGTGTGGACATCAAAATTAATTGATTACTACCCACTACTCAATTAGACAACCCCCACCCTAGCTATTTATAACCAACTCCACATCCTCACATCTCTCATCTCACCAATGTAGGACTAAAAATTTTCAATGTTTAAAATCCAAATATATTTAGTCCCACATAGGTGAGATGAGAGAAGTGAGAAGATAGAGTTGGCTATAAATAGCTAGGGTGGGGTGGGCTAATTGAATAGTGGGCTATAAATAGCTAGTGAGCAATTAATTTTGTTGCACACCCATTTAATATAAAATGTATAAATTTTTATTTTTTAAAGTTAAAAAAAATAAAAAATATTTTAAATAGCAGGGCCAACCAGTGACCCAACCCGACCCGACCCGGGTTGGACCCGAATGGGTTCACGAGTTGGGCGGGTCGACATTTTGCAAAATCAACCCGGCCCGGCCCGATTAACATTCGGACCCGACCCGAACCTGCCCTACTCGGGTTCCAACCCGGATGGGTTCGACCCGACCCGGCCAGGTTAACCCGTTTGCCAACCCTAAACTGAGACAATATATAAGGCTCTTAATGACTAGCATTATGACGAAGAACATTCGTATTATTGCACGCAATGACAATTAAGTAATAAATTAACTTGTCCTCAGCTCAAAACCTTAATTATCTAAACCCTAAACCCTAAACTTAAAAATCATGAACAGTACCAACAGATTCCAAATTAGATGACCTAAAACTCTATAGGAACATCAGACATTGCCACATGCATCTCCACTTGATTTTCTTATTTATTCATTACACTAACTTTAACCAGCACCACAAACTGATAGTAACAATTATGCATCGAGCCAAAAATAAGGCTCTTAAAAATTACCATTACGAACAAAAAACATTTGCATCACTCATGCCGACAATCTAAGGAATAAATCAAGTATTTATCTCATTATCCATCCCCATCCATATACCACATAATAAGCAATAAATTACCCCATCTTCATCACAAAACCTTACTTATCAAATCTCCAATTCCTAAGCCTAAACTCCAAATCATGAAAACCTCACAGACACATACCAAATCAAACGTTAAAAAAAAAAAAAAAAACTTTCTTAAACTGATGAGAAACATGGTTTTCTTATTTATTTGTTATACTAACTTTAACCAATACCGCCAATTGATGGCAACAATTATGAATTGCCACAATAAGAAAGGCTCTTAACAACAACAATTACGATCGAGAAACATTTGCATTGCACATGATAACAATCGAAACAATAATTTACTCCATCCTCACAACAAAAACCGTAATCACCTAAACCTTAAACCCTAAACTCCAAATCACCAAAACCCTCACAACAGATACCATTTTTTTATATTAATACATGTACCAAATTTGAACATTTTCTTTTAATTTGTTACACTAACTTCAACCAACACTAAATATTAATAGCAACAATTACCATCAAGACAGTAAATAAGGCACTTCAATCATGACTACCTATGTTGCACGAACACTTCCATTTGGTAGTGATATCGTGTCGCACACTCATGTCACTGTATCTGACACGACACTTGGTATTCTTAGGGTAGTGTAACTCCCATTTCCGCCCATACATATTTCCTGTGTATTTTCCGTATTTCGATTCTTATAAATTATTTTTGGCTCTTAAATTCATTTTGGATCTCCTACTAAAGTCCTTTCTAATCATCAATCATATTGTAGCCATTTTTTTTCTTTCTTCGAATGATTATAGATTTTAACCAAATCATATTTCATTCTATAATTTTATTTCCTTTCTTTTTTATTATTTATTATTTGTGAAACCCAAACTCCTAATCAATTTTACAATTTGTCTATTTATTTATTATTTAAGCCTATACCCGAAGCCCATACCCGAAGCCCATGACCCGAAGCCCAATTCAAGCCTAACTCTACCCAGACCCCATGCTGCCTATATATTATCCTAATTATTCCCTAACCATAATCCTTTCATTAGCCTAATCTTCTTCATCTCCTTCAACCAGCCGCCAAATATTTCTCCACTATCATAACCCAACTTCTCCATATCCCGGGCTCTCCTCCTCCTTCATCGCAGTTACCCTGAGCCCTTCTCCTCCACCACCACTTCATCTCCCGACCACTGCCTCACTATCTTCTTCTTGAACACCACCACCCGAAGACACCCGACCACTGCTCCGACCTCCACCAAACCCGAACAGCATCTCCCCGGCCCTCCTCCATTGCTGCCCGACCTTCATCTCAGCATCCCCGACTGCCCTTCCTCCAACCGAGCCTTGCTGTCGCCGTTCGTGCCACTGTCGGCACCCGTTGCTGCTGTCTTGCTCGTTGCTCGCTGTCGTGCTGCCCCCAACTCCACAAACAGCCACCACACTTGCTAGATATCGTCGTCGCGCCGTTGTTGTTGTAGTTGTTGCTCATTGCGCGAAGTCGTCGCCGCTCTTCTTCCTGTCGTAATCATCGAATAAGGCAAGCTTCTCTAGAACCCATTTATTGTTCATGTTCAAGAAATATATATTGAACTCCCACAAATAGTTCTTGAATTGATTATCGTATTTCATTGAAATCTATTATTGATTCATCGGCAAATATGAGTAATAATTTTCTTTATCGTGCAATGTTATTGACTCAAGTCTTAAATCGTTAATTCATCGCCATATGCTATTCTATTAGTATTCCGTCATACTGACACTTATAATAAACCATAAAACTTCTTTTATTGCATGCACAGCACAAACACATGTTAGAGATATATGTATATGGATACATGTTAACCCTATTTCGATTGTATTGAATGTAATGGTATAATTATTAATATTATATTTAATACTGTAGAGATAATAATTGTCGTCATATTAATAGTAGGAATCTATCCTAATTACTGAATATGAATGCATGTTCAATTCTGATTATTAGACTATTTTTGTGAATCACAATCGTTACAAATTGCAAGTATTATAATTCTGTCATGATGTTTACTCGAACTTGTACTGAGATTTCGATTTCCATGTATTATAATTTAGAACCATGTACATGAAAATCATAGCCCTTTGCGTCTAGAATCCAGATCTTCTAACGGTTTCACAATCCGACTTGTAGATTGCGAGATATTCAGATTTTAGCACTGTGATGTTTTAATTTCAGAATGTTGTTTCGAAATACATCGTCATGTTTAATTAGTTGAAACTATAAGTTAACTTAGGAGTTAAGACCTGAGATTAATCAGAATGTTACTGAACAATGTTAGGAGCTTGATTATGATTTTTGTAAGAATTGTTATTAACTATTAAGTTTTCAGTCGAATTATATATATAAAAACTTAATACTAAGTTACTGCCTGAACAGTAGACACGTAAAGAACGTAAAGAACTGACTGGTAGACATAGTTACCATAATTATAATGTGTCGTGTGAATATATGTTGGAACCGGCAGGAAGTCTACTTCCTATAAGTCATGACGGAATTTGATTCTATTTTCCGTAGCACCAGGAAAGTAAGTTTTTGTACAGCAACGTATTGCTGTCCAGAATTGTATCTTTATGTTTTTATATACACCATGCAATGTATAGCCCTTGACACCATCGATTGTAATCATTGCATGTTCATGATTGATTATAGTAAAATAATAGCAAGCTGGGATAATAAGAGTACGACTTAGTAGTGGACAATATAAAAGAGTGTACTCGGAAGGAGGCTTGTGTTTCCCGTATTGGTTATTGTTATCGGACATGTTATTGTTAATTGTTTTATCAATTGATTGCGGATTACTGACTACAGTATCTTAGTTATCGTGTATTGTATCGTGCATTGTTTATCGGTTTTTGGTTATTGTTATTGTAATACCCAAGTACATAACCCTGTAGAATTCACCACTTAAGTCTAAATGTTTACTTCATTGTATACACCCGAACATGGGTATGCGACGCATGATTGCGTGTATTAGATAGGTTAATAAAAGATTAATAGACTTAAGATTAACACTGAGCACGTGCATATTTCCTGTTTACAAGTTTACATGTTTGCATGTTTCCTGTTTAATTGACATGTTTCCTGTATACATGATTCCTTGTTTCCGATTGACTATACTTAACTTGTTTCAGTTGACACTTGCATTACACCCGATCATGTTGCTTCATAGTTGCATTGTTGGTTCTAACTTACTTCCTTGTTATATATTGTTATTGTCATCATGCTACTTGTTACTACTTACCGTCGGTAGCTTGCTATGACGGATGTGGAGCTTGCAGGTACAAAAGAGGAACTGACAGAAGGACTGGGTGATTAAACCTTCTAGATGATGGAGCCGGTTTGTTAACATGCATTAGTCTATCTTGTTTATGTTCTTGTTATCAAGTTACTATTGTTATTTCGTAAATTGTATAATTGGGCATTTTTAGACCCAAAGTTTATGTATTTTTCAGATGATGGTTATCATTGAGGATTATTCATTATGTTCTTGTTCATGTGATTATTTACTCCTTGCGTGGATGTGATTTATACTTGTTGTGATAATTGTACAGCTTATAAATGATGCAAATCATTCGTTGGGCCATAGTTGCGTGCCCGTATTTTAGTATTTTAGGAAGCAGGGCATGACACGTAGTTTTCCAAAAACTTCTTTGTGTCGGTGTGTCGTGCCGCACCGTGTCTATATTAGTGTGTCTGTGTCCATGCTTCTTACATGGCTACCATTACGATTGACAAACATTTACAGCACAGAGGATGCCAATTTAAGCAATTAATTACCCCATCCTCATTACAAAAATCTTAAATACCTAAACCCTAAACCCTAATCTTCCAAATCACAAAAATCCCCACAATTCACAAACACGCAGCAAACCAAACATTAAAAAACCCCAACTTTCTCACAACCACAGACGAAACCAAACAAAAAAGCCAGATTTCTTACACTGATCATCAAATCCCCGGCCCCCGCGCACTTCGGCAGCTGCTCCTTCCCCAAAATCCTAACCATCGCCCCACTCTCTCCCCTTATCCTCTCCACTATCATCCCCCCTTTCCCTAAAACACATCCAATCCTGTCCCCACCGACCAACAACCTACAGCAACAAACACCACCCGCTTCCTTCCCCTCCTCCACCCTCTCCAAAACCCTAACCAGCGCCGTCTGGATCCCTGCCACGTCAGCGGACTCGAGGGGGGTGATTGAGACGACGCGATCGTCCGATCCGGGTAACCGGTCGTCAGGGCCAGGTAGCGGGTCGTCGATGCGGATTCGGGTAAGGGTTTCATCGCGGATCTTGGAGATGATGGTTCCGCGGGTGCCGATGAGGGCGCCGATCGAGGAGGTGGGGATGAGGAGGCGGAAGTGTATGTCGGAGGCCGGTAACGGGCGCTTACCAGCGGTGGCGGAGGAGGGGGTGGGGGTGGGGGATGACGGGCGCTTAGCGGGTGGCGGGTTCGGGGGTTCCATGGGATCCGAATTTGGATTGTACGGGGTTTTGGGGTCGGTAATTTTGTGAGGGGTTTTAGACGAAAAGGTTATTGGTTTTTCTGCTAGTTGTAGATGGGCCTTGGATTGGGCCTTATGTATGGGCTGAAATGTAGGACTTGGCTTCGGGCTGGAAAGGAAAATGTTCAGATTTCGATAGACACGTGTAAGAGCATCTCCAACAATGCTAGCCATTTTAGCTCGCCAAAATAGGCAAAATAAATAACAATTTGATAATTTGGTTAGCAAGAAAAAATCCTGCTCCAACCATGCTAGTTATTCTTGCTAGCAAAAAATATTTTTATTTTTATTTACTAATCCGTTAAACCCAAACAAAATGCCTAAACAAAAAACCAAGCCCAAATTACAAAAAAAACAAACACAAACATACAAACAAAAAATCAAATCCAAATTTTAAACCCCATCCCCGCCAATATTTTATATATACATATATGAGATCCTGATTTCTCGCTATCTCGCTAAACAAAAATTTTTTCTTCTAAGGTCGTGATTTTCCATATCACTAACCCAAAACAAAATTTCCCCCCTTTCTGAGATCGTGATTTCTCGCCATCTCGTTCGTCCTTTCTTTGTGATCTCGCGGTCTCTTTCGTCTATTTTTTTGTTCTCTTTTACGAGTGCCTGAAAGAGCATAAATTTTTTTTGCGAGCGAGCATTCAGTTTTTCAACTTCGTCAAATCTGACGAGTAAATTTGAAATAGCTACTTTTACAAGTGGTTCGATGAGTTCCGTTGGAACAATTTTTTCTCCAAAAATTGCTATTGTAGCTTTTTTAAAAAAAACTAGTGTGGTTGGAGATTGTCTAATGATGCATGTTTACTATGAACACATGTATTCTTGTTAATTGGTTGCAAATATATATCGAGCGTACGAAAGGTTCTATTGCATAGAAGAATTTTTTCCCCTACGACGCACCAAAAATATAATTTTCATATCTAAATTTACAATCCAAATCATTCAAATTGATTTTCATACCATAAAAGATAAAATGATTTTCAAAAACACTAAATTTGAACATGTTTTTTTTATTCATTGAGAGATTGCAAAATGAATGGTTTTCAGCAATAGAATATTTATATTTGCGACCGCTTAATGCAAAAGCACAACTGTCACGCCCCGCTTCCCAGAATACAGGAACACAGGCACGTAACTGAGGCCCAGCGAATGATGCAGATACATCATTCATAAGCTGTAAATTTAACTCAACAACAAGATAACAATTTCAACCACGAAAGCATATAAAATCACAACAGGATAACAAAGTACATGACATATTACATGAACATAACCAACAACTGGAAAGAAACATAGTTACGGGTCAAACATGCCCGGATTACAACAAGGATTACATGAATAAAATAAGAATTAAAATAACATGAAATTAAACAAGACTATAATCTCTGTTCAGCAACACTTTCAGGTAGTTCTCCATCTGGGCCTGCAAGTATATTATTATAAAGGAAAAGACAAAGAGGTACCCGTTAATGCAAGTCACGGGCCGCAAGTGGACAAGCTAACGGGACAATAATAGAATGAAGCAAAAGCAGGAAAGAACAAAGAATCAAGAATCATATAATAGAATAAATACAACATGTGACAGAATCAAGAACAAGACCTCATGGAACAAATAACATGCATGAAAACAATTAAATAATCTATAGGAACATGTAACATATGAACGAGTAAGCAAGTAAACGTGTCAACATGAACGAGTAACATGTAAACAAGTAAACAAGTCATCATAACCATGTAACATGTAAACAGATCATACAAGTGTACGTGTCAATGTCATGTCTTTTATTAACCTAACTAGGTAGCACTTCATGCGTCCCATACCACATGATTGCTACTCGCAATCAAGTGAATGTTTAGACTGGTAGTGGATTCTATAGGTCACGTACTCGGAAAAATTGTATCTTGTTTGAGATACGTGCAATGTGGAACATGTAGTGTAACCTGTAGCGTGAAACATGTCAAGTAAACCTGTAATTTAGCAAACTTGTAACTTGTAACTTACAAATTTGCAGCGAGGAACCACGAGCCCCCGTCCGAGTACGCTCTTCTATATTGCCCACTACTAAATCTTTTCCCTTTATACCCCGGCTTGTTATCTTTTTAATTACAATTAAACATGAATAATAACTACATGCAACAATAGGGACGGATAACATGGCAAGGGTAACATGACAAGATCAAGTATCAAGACTTATACGAGGCAGGAAACATATTTCAGGGCTTATAAAACATGTGATGCAATTAATGACATGCATAACACTTAATTAAGAATAAAATATATTATAACAACATGCAACCTAATAACAAGCAATTCATGCACAATATCATGTATAATAGTATATATGTGTATCGTGTTCATGCAACGGACATGGCAACAAAGTATTCGTGATCTTGTACAAATACGAGATACGAATTATGTATAATACGAATAGAGTCAAATAATATACTTGCGGTATTTTACAAAAGGCTTGTACTAGAATAACGGATTGTACAAGAGACACTTGCCTGTTAGTTGACAACGATGAAATTGAAGACAAGAATAACGGGATCGGTATCCCGGGCAGTAGGATACGTGCGAGATGTATGGCAGCCACGCCAATCAGCAATTCCAATAATTCAAACAGCAATCAAGTGATCCAACCCCTTCAATAGCTCCAAATCAGCAAAACTCCAAATAGCAAACACACCAACTCCACTTCAGCAACAACTCCAATAAACACCAAATGCAACAATATCCAACCAGCAAATCAATAATCCCAATACAACTAAACTAATGTCCACAACACCCAAAATAGCAACAAAGCACCCGATCTGTTCCTTCTTTTCTACTTCAAACATACACAGAGGGGGAGAGAGAGAGAGAGAGCGCACGCGCAGTGAGGGAGGTCAACTGGGCAGCGACGGCAGAGGTGAAGGCTCAGGCGGCGACGCGCTCAGGGCGGTGAGCGACTGGACGATGGCGAGGCGCTCGAGCGGACGACGCTGGAGGGACGGCGAGCGATAGCAATGGCGAGGGAGCTTCGAGCGGAGGTGGCGACTGATTGGCGACTGCGAAGAGCGAAAGGAGTCGAGGAAGGAGGTGAGGCACAAGAAGGAGCTTCAACTGGGTGGACAAATGGGGAACGACGCGGGATGGCGAAGCTCTGGCGATGGAGGGAGAGCGGATGTGATGGAGAAGGCGAGCGGCTGGTCGAGCGGGGATGCGAGGAAAACGGCAATACTGACAGGGGAGCTCGAGGTTGAAGATGACGCGGCGGAGTGGTGAGCGCAGGGGAGCTGCGAACGGAGGTGGAGGGGAGCGACGCTCGGGGTGTCGAGCGGAGGAATGGAGGACGCTGGCGCGATGACGGAGGCTTCGGTGGAGGAGCTTTCGGAGGTTGACGATGCACTGGTGAGCGGTGTGAAGCGGCTTCGAGTTGACGGGACGGGGAGCAGGGGCTCGGCGATGGTGACGGAGGCGTAGTTGGGCTGCAGGTGGAGTGCGATGACGCAGTGGGAAGCAGACGAAGCTTCGGCGCGGGGGGGGGGGGGGGGGGGGGGGGGGGGGGGGGGGGGGGTGGAGCTCAGACTCTGACAATAGGGGATGGAGAGCTCGAGCGAAGGAGTGAGGAGGCTCACAGCAGTGGGGAAGCTTCGATGGTGACGGAGGTGGAAGATGGAGGAGGAAGAAGAAGGAGCAGTGGTGGGTTCGTTTTGTTTGGTTCTCTATTTTGGGGTAAAAAGAAACAGAGAGGGAGAGATAAAGTGGAAGAGAGAAGGAACGGGGAGAGGGTATTAATAATATAATAAATAAAGTGATGGGGGTGAGAAGTGGGGATCGTGGTGAGAGAGTGGGGTAGTTACAAGGAGTATGGGGAAAGTGCTGGTACGTGAATTGAGGAGTGGGGAGGGAGTTGGAGTACGAGACAAAAAGTGGGGTAAAGAAAAATATTGTATATTGGTAGGGGGTCTGTACAATTGTATGAGTTCTAGGTTTGGGCTTGGTTCTTGGGCTCAAAATATTTAATTAAAACAATTAGGACATTGGGCTAAAATATTTTGGGCTCAAATTAATTTAATAAAATCAAATACGAAGTTGGGCTTCAATAAATGGACTTATAACAAAATAAAATAACAATTAGGGTATTGGGCTAAACAATTGGTCTCAGATTTAATTTAACAAACTCAAATACAAATTTGGGCTTTAGAATAAACAATTTGGTTTCAGAATAAAATCAAAATACAACTTGGGCTTAAAATAACAATTAAATAATTGGGCTCACATTTAATAAAATTAATAATGTTAACTTGGGCTTATAATAGACAATTGAGTTTATAAAAATAGTTTAGATAACGAAATCAATTAGGAAAAAATAGTTAGGAGATACTGAGGATTTAAATACGGATTTTTTTATTTTTATTTTATAAATACGTATTAATGAAAACAGGGGTTACAACAACATGTTGAACTTTAATGATATTTCATCTTCTCATGTTTAATGATATGGTTAAGATTTTAAAAATTGTGCATTTGGAAGGAGGGAATATCATTTTTAAGGATGTCCACTTATGCCACATTTTAATATATATATATATATATATATATATATATATATATATATATATATATATATATATATATATATATATATATATATATATATAGGGGTCGGTTCGGGTGAGAACCAACCCTGGGGTGAGAACCTAAGGGTCTATCCCAGCCATTCATCTGTGTAATATTAACGGTCAAGATTTTTTAAAATTAAACAATAAGATTAATTATTTTTTGCATTAAGATGTCAATCCTTTTAATTAAGGGATGGGGACCGCGTAATAAAAGGAATAATTATAAATTGTCTTTTTTTGTGTGCGACGGTTAAGGCAAATTTGGTCAAACTGGAGAGAGAAATAATTTATTCCCGTAAAATATTGGAGAAGATTTTGTTTCCCAAATTAATAGCAACTGCAGAATCATTCACCATTTCGTTCCTTACAGTTACTGTTTATTACAGTTGCTATTTATAATTATTACAGTTGCTGTTTAAGTGGTCAGGTATTGCTGTATAATTATTTCAGTTGCTATTTATAATTATTACAGTTGCTATTTATAATTATTACAGTTGCTATTCGAGAAAATTTTGTATCCCAAATTAATAGCAACTGCAGAATCATCACCAACTCGTTCCTTCACCAATTCGTTCACTATATAGCAACTGACTGTATTGTAAGTAGATACAACTAGTGCATATTTTAGCAGGAATATATATATATATATATATATATATATATATATATATATATATTGTTTGTTTGTTTATCAATTTGCAAACTTATGTTGTACATGCTGTCAGTTTCCATATAGCAACTGAATGTTTTTTGAATAGCAACTAACTGCATTGTACGTAGCAACAAAAATTTCATATTTAGCAACATTGTACGTAGCAACAAATGTTGTTCATCCTGATGAAGATTGTGGTTCGGCTGAAAATAAAATAAAAAAGGCAATATATGTTGCCTAATAATCTGTGATCTACATTCCTTTTAAATAAAATAAAAAAGGCAATATATGTTGCCTAATAATCTGTGATCTTTCATTCCTTTTATTACGCGGTCCCCATCCCTTAATTAAAGGGATTGACATCTTAATGCAAAAATTAATTAATCTTATTGTTTAATTTTAAAAAATCTTGACCGTTAAGATTACACAGATGAATGGCTGGGATAGGCCCTTAGGTTCTCACCCCAGGACATGGTTCTCACCCGAACCTTCTCCTATATATATATATATATATATATATATATATATATATATATATATATATATATATATATATATTGTGTCACTCCTCATCAACCAACTCTAATAGATACACATATTATATTGTTCTCATAATAATTGTTCTCTTTCTTATTGTTGTACTTCTTTCCTGAAATTGCTTAAGGAACTTCTAAAATGTTGTGTGTGTGTGTGTGTGTGTGTGTATGTAAATAAATGCTAAAATGAGATGGTGAGATGGGTGAGATGAAGATGTATTTTGTGAGATCAGCAATTTGAATGATCCAAATCTCAATCACACCGTTCACATCATTCTACATATCATCTAGTTGGTGTGTACAAAATTTCAAGCGATTTAGAGACCGATCGCCTATGCATCAAAGCGTTCAAATAAATGCGTATACATGTATTTCACAACATCTTCATGATGTGTTGAACGCTTTGATGCAAAAGCTAGAGGTCTCCAAATCGCTTAAAATTTTCTACACACCATCTAGATTACATGTAGAATGATGTGAACGGTGTGATCGAGATTTGGATGATTCAAATCGCCCATCTCACAAAAAAACACTCCATCTCACCATCTCATAACTCTCTCTCTCTCTCTCTCTCTCTCTATATATATATATATATATATATATAGGGAAAAAGGGGTATGAGCAACTTGCTCATTTAGTAAATAAGCAATTGATGATGTGGCATACATGTGGTTGGAAAAGCCTTTAAAGAGTTAGTTGTCCAATGTATCACATGCATGCCACATAATCAATTGCTCATTTACTAAATGAGAAAGTTGTTCATATCCCTTTTACCCATATATATATATATATATATATATATATATATATATATATATATATATATATATATATATATATATATATATTGTCACTCCTCGTCAATCAACTCTAATAGATACACATTGTATTGTTCTCAAAATTATTGTTCTCTTTCGTATTGTTGTACTCCTTCTCCTTTCCTGAAATTGCTTAAGGAACTTCTAAATATTTGATAAAAATATATATCTAACGGAATAAAATGTGGTATATATATATTCTCTTTCGTATTGTTGTACTCCTTTCCTGATATTGCACAAGGAACTTCTAAATAATTGATAAAAATATATATCATTTGAAAAAACGGAATAAAATGTTGCATAGAAGGACATCCTTAAGAATATAAATTCATTTTTTTTTATAACACTTTGTACGGATAAATTTTTGAGGAAACTCGAAAGGATGCGAAACCAAAACATTTTATTATTATTATTTTTTTTTTGAGAAAATATGGAGTATGGTCACCTTGCTTTATTAATAAAATATTAACAAAATAACCTTGAAAACTGGGAGAAGTACAACAAGCTAGATAATAAGACATGAAATAATACATAATACCTCTAACTAATATAGGAGGGTGGGAACAAAAGTAAAAGAACGTAAAACAAAGGAGTACAAACATAGCATATAGAGTTCCTCCAACAAATTCCTAGAGGGTGGTATTTTCGAACACTGAAGCTCAGGGTCGGCCCAATCACTACATCCTCATCATCGTATTCCTCTATCTGAAAGGTTTTGGTAGTACTACTCTCTGGCCCGAAGCAGCTGCATTGGTCCAAAAAAAATGAGATGCATAATATGAGTTAAATTGCTAGCTACAAATACTATTATAAGTCCCATGAAAATAAAAGTTATTTCTATCAAGCCAGAGATCTCAGGTTGTGCCGGCTATAGTGATATACCAAGCGTCTCCCATCTCCCTCCTTTCGGCAAAGAACATTGCTAATTTGTTACTGTTGAAATTAATTTATAAGAGAATAACATCAAACTGCTCAAATATATACTTGTATTAATTTGAGTTTATAAGCATGCAAAAATACTCATATAAACATTCTTTTTAATACATAATACATAATGCTTTATTATTAGAAAGAAAACACTTTCTCTGCAGATTTATAACAGGGGAGATATGTCCATTGCTATAAGGTGTTCTAATTTAACTTATTTTGTATAAGAATGTACAGTATATGTTTGCCCCCCCCCCCCCCCCCCCCCCCCCCCCCCCCCAAAAAAAAAACAATACTAGATAAACAAATAAATTCAAAATTGAATGACCAGTAGACTTTGAAAGTAAGTAGTATCTATCTATCTATCTATCTATACTATAATGGGAGAGGGGGTTAGTGTCATTTGTCATTGACTGTCATTTTGTCAACACGTGCAGCGCACGTGTTGGTGAATTTTTTTTTTGTCCTTTTCATTCCCCTACCAATTTTTTCCACGTGCATCGCACGTGTATAATACTAGATTTTTTTTTTGTCCTTTTCATTCCCCCCCATTTTCTCCACGTGCAACGCACGTGTATACATGTGTTGGTATTTTTTTTTGTCCTTTTCATTTTCCCTCCCCATTTTTCCCACGTGCAGCGCACGTGTATAATACTAGATTTTTTTTTGGGTCTTTTGCATTCCCCTCACCATTTTCCCCACGTGCAACGCACGTGTATAATACTAGTTTCAATTAACTTAGTAAATACAAGTGCTAAAAAAAATATGTTTAGGGGATGTTTGGACTCCCTGAACATAAACCCCCGAACTCAAATCCAGCGAAAAGAATTCTAAATTTGGCTTGTTTCGCTTGTATTTTATTTGGATTTTAATTTGACACTGTAGTGCTACAGTAGCCGGAAAAAGAATCAGAAGAAATAGGGTGGAACTCGGCTGAAAGCTCTCGGAAGAGCATTGTAGCACTACAGTAACGCTACTGTAACAATAATACTATATTTTATCTCTCCTACTTTTTACTCTGTCCAATTAAACAATTTTACATAACCCTCAATATTAATTTTTTTTTCTCTCCTCTATATCTATATAATAAAATACAAGGCAATTTGAAAAAAAAACTATCAAGCGACTTTCATTCATTTGGAAGGAAATCAAAGGTCCAGATTTATGCTCCCAAAGAACATCCCCCCACCCAAAAAAATTAAAAAAAAAATCAAAGTCCTTTTCAGAATTCTTAATAGTCTTTTTTTCTTCCCTCTTTTTTACCCAGCCACCCAGGTATGTAAAAAAAAACAGTGAATATTTTTTTAGTGCAATTTCGGATTATGTTTTTTTGATTATTTCAAAAATTTTAATTATGCTTTTTTTTTGGATTTTGTTTTCGTAACTCAATAGCATTCACTTCCATTTAATTGCTTTTAAATTACCACATTTGATCTGATTGTAGAATACTTCACTGAGTAATTGTTTTATATTAGAATGCTTCACTGAGTTAATTTTGAATAGAATGTTTTTTTTATTATGCAATTTCGGGTTATGCTTTTTTTGAATATTTGGGCATTGCTGTAACACCCCGTAATTTTCAAAGAGTATATATATATATATATATATATATATATATATATATATATGAGTAAGTCTATTAAGAGATGGAAAGCTGAATCCCTTATCTGAGCTGGAAGAGATCAGCCGTCTGATCGAAGTTGATCACGATCGGACGGCTGATCTTCGCTCCGCCTTCTCTTCAGATTTTAAGAGGGGTAAAAGGGGTATACCCCTTATCTCAGAACAAATCGCGTATACCCCTTCGATTCCTTATCGATTAAGCCTACCTCTCTTCTCTCTTCTCTCCCGCTCTCTCACGTTCTCTCCCTCTCCCTCTTCGACCTTCACCCATCGAATCTCTCCCGTTCTCCCTCATCTCTCCCGTTCTCTCCCTCTCCCTCTTCGACCTTCACCCATCGAATCTCTCCCGTTCTCCCTCAACTCTCCCGTTCTCTCCCTCTCCCTCTTCGACCTTCACCCATCGAAACCCCCTCTTCGACATCGCCCTTCGACCTTCGAAAACCCCTACTACCTCGTCCCTCTCTCCCCTTTCGAGCTTCGAAACCCTAGATGGATGCCCTTTTCGACCTTCAAAAACCCCTACTACCATCGCCCCTCTCTCCCCCTTCGAGCTTCGAAACCCTAGATGGCTTCGAAATCACCTGAAGCCTCCGCCATTCGAAATCCCCTACACCCCGATTCCTGACGCCCCCGACCTTCGAAACCCTAAACAATCTCCATCTCCATCTCCATCTCTAACGTGGATTGAGGTAAAATTTTCAATATTAATTTAGGGTTCTTCATGCATGATGTTCATTTAATTAATTTTGGGTTGATTTAATTAACTTCATAATTTCTTTTTGTCTTTTTTAGTATTATTGTCCTCTTTTTTGTCAAGTTGATAACAAAATGTTCTATTATAGGTGGAGAGTAAATTTGACGATGGATTGCTCCACTAGAGACAATGAGGATGATACTTCCGATAATATGAATTAAGGGAAGTATTCTGGTAAAAATGAACTCATTCATATTTTACTGATTGAATAATTTCTGAAACCAGGCAATGATGAATTCTATTATGCTATAGTAGTCTACTAGTCTGTTATATTCATGTGATTGTGAGTTTGCTTCCTCGTTGAATAACTTGGATTCTAGTTTTACAAGTGATGATGAGATGGATTATGTTTCTGAAGTTGCACACTATGAATCATTTAGTTAATTATTTGTAGGAGTGACTAGTGATGAATTAATCCTATCTGAGCTTTATTTTTCTTCGTTGGTTATAAGTGATGATGAGATGGATTATGTTTCTGAAGTTGCACACTATGAATCATTTAGTTAATTATTTGTAGGAGTGACTAGTGATGAAATTAGTATGCGGAAGTGATGAAAAGTTTAATCATGATTTCAAATTTCATGATTATTGGATGGTGTTGAACTTCATGTTCATTTTGGTTTTGTTTTGAGTCGGGAAGCTGAAATTATTTATTCCGAGTGAATGAGATAATATTTTCTGTTGCACTTATTCTGAGCCGGCATGATTTTTTTATTCCGAGTGAATGAGATAATATTTTCTGTTGCACTTATTCTGAGCCTACAAGTTTTAACCATGTTCAACATACACTCTCCAGGAACATGCAACATATGTACTTGAATTTTCTTCTATTTGATGAATCTTTTGGTGCAGGAATCGAAGAGAAAGAACGAGATGCTCGTTAGCGCCGAACACATGATACTTGAAGCTCTGGGCTGGGGAAAAAATGATACTTCATGTTATGTCTGTGTTGGGTCTGAGCATTACAAATTTTGCATGCTACATGCTCTGTCTGTGTTTGATCCCAACTTACAAATTTTGGGTTCTTTATGATCTGTCTGTGTCTGTACTGGGCTGATAAATTTTTTATACTTGATGCTCTATACATCATTTAAATGTTTGTGTTTGTTCTTGGCTGCTAAAATATTTATACTTCATTCTCTATTTGTGTTTGCTCTGGTATGGCAAAAATTTGAGACTTCAAGTTCTGTCTTTGTTGTTTATGAGCATTACAAATTTTGGAGTTTCATGCTCTGCCTGTGCTTGTTCTTGGCTGATAAAATTTGTATACTACACCCTCGAATTGTGTTTGCTCTGGTATGGCAAAAATTTGAGACTTCCAGTTCTGTCTGTGTTGTTTATGAGTCTCTCAAATTTTGGAGTTTCATGCTCTGCCTGTGCTTGTTCTTGGCTGCTAAAATTTTTATACTTCATGCTCTATTTGTTGGTTGCTCTGGTCTGGCAAAAATTTGAGACTTCAAGTTTTGTCTGTGTTGTTTATCAGCATTACAAATTTTGCCACTTCATGCTCTGCCTATGCTTGTTCATGGCTGACAAAATTTTTATACTACATGCTCAATTTGTGTTTGATCTGGTATGGCAAAAATTTGTATCTTCATGCTCTCTGTTTGTATACTTCATGCTCTCTGTTTGTGTTAGTTCTGAGCTTACAAAATTTGACACTTCATCGTCTTGTGGGTTCTTTCTCATTTTTTGGCTGAAATGGTTTGGCTGAAATGTACGTAGTCTTGTGGGTTCTTTCTCATTTTTTGCTTAACATTTGTTTGGATTTTCTGGGTAGTATAAAGCTATAGGGTTCTTTCACCCCCACAGCTTTTGCTACATTGCAGAGTTCTTTTCTCGGTAAAACATTTCAGTTTGTCCAATCTTGTACAAACCAGAGGGCAAAAAAGTTCAATAAACACAATTACTTGTTCCCCATTCTTTCTGCATTCTTGTTATTGAATGCAATGTTCAAAATAACTACAGATCAACGCTTTAACATATGGTTTGCTACAACTATGCACATGTAGTACTTATTCAAAAATGAATTATAAATAACTACTACATCAAAAAGAGGACACGGGGGTAAGCAGGATTTTTAACCATGAAGATGAAGCCATGAGAATTTACATAATATAGAAAGAATAAATGAAAAAGAAAAGATGTGGGACGTATTTTATTGAACATAAGGAGGATCGATAAATGCCCATTGGAAGATTTGCTCATACTGCGTAGCAGCATTGTCCCAAGTGAAATCCTGGGACATCCCTCGCTTCATCAGTCCCTCCCATGAATCCTTGTGCTCTCTGTATGTCTGAAATGCCACTCTCATAGCCTGCAAGTAAGCACTAGATTATAACCATACACTTGATTTTATATAACTAAATAAACCTTGACAAAATTCTACGAGAATTTTAGAAGCAAAAAAGAAATTCATTTGCTTCTTCAGAATTATGATGTTAGTAAAACTTTTGTCAACAAACTATAAAGTTAGAAGCGCGATGTTGGGAGTTTTGAACACAACTGCTATTGCAGAACCCAGTAATAACTTGATGATCACACAAATGTTCTACTACTTCCTTCTAGCATTTCTTACTAATTTGCATATAGCAATCCTTCTCTTTTGCCAGAAAATTGGTTAAGCTCATCTTAAGAAATAGACCCTTTAGTATATACTTTTAAAGTCTAAATCTTCCAATCAATGCTCGGAGTGATGAAAGTTTCAATAATGACAATATAAATTTGACCAAGTAAATAACAAGTGATCATACGTACCGCTACCATACTCTCCTTTGAAAGTGGTGAAAAGGTCCATCTATCATGATATTGGAAGAAAAAAAACCTAATCAGTAACATTTCACTGAACACTTACAATAAAATTTCCAGAAATAAAAGTGATAATGTATTCGTTTTCCAGAAAGGATGATAATACAAATAGTCATAGTGATATCTTACTCTAAGGCCACCAGTGCCATGCACTACTGGAATAGTTACAATTGTAACCACAAACTAGTTGTATCTTTCAATTTCCACTATTTTCATTACAAACCATACATGACCAACAATTGTAAAGCTCAAACAGGATTGTTTCATCACTACTCGCTCCTATTAATTATTGATTCATAGTGTGCAACTTCAGAAACATAATCTATCTCATCATCACTTATAACCAACGAAGAAAAATAAAGCTCAGATAGGATTAATTCATCACTAGTCACTCTTACAAATAATTAAATAAATGATTCATAGTGTGCAACTTCTGAAACATAATCCATCTCATCATCACTTATAACCAACGAAGAAAAATAAAGCTCAGATAGGATTAATTCATCACTAGTCACTCCTACAAATAATTAACTAAATGATTCATAGTGTGCAACTTCAGAAACATAATCCATCTCATCATCACTTATAACCAACGAAGAAAAATAAAGCTCAGATAGGATTAATTCATCACTAGTCACTCCTACAAATAATTAACTAAATGATTCATAGTGTGCAACTTCAGAAACATAATCCATCTCATCATCACTTATAACCAACGAAGAAAAATAAAGCTCAGATAGGATTAATTCATCACTAGTCACTCCTACAAATAATTAAATAAATGATTCATAGTGTGCAACTTCTGAAACATAATCCATCTCATCATCACTTATAACCAACGAAGAAAAATAAAGCTCAAATAGGATTAATTCATCACTAGTCACTCCTACAAATAATTAACTAAATGATTCATAGTGTGCAACTTCAGAAACATAATCCATCTCATCATCACTTGTAAAACTGGAATCCAAGTTATTCAACGAGGAAGCAAACTCACAATCACATGAATATAACAGACTAGTAGACTACTATAGCATAATAGAATTCATCATTGCCTGGTTTCAGAAATTATTCAATCAGTAAAATATGAATGAGTTCATTTTTACCAGAATACTTCCCTTAATTCATATTATCGGAAGTATCATCCTCATTGTCTCTAGTGGAGCAATCCATCGTCAAATTTACTCTCCACCTATAATAGAACATTTTGTTATCAACTTGACAAAAAAGAGGACAAGAATACTAAAAAAGACAAAAAGAAATTATGAAGTTAATTAAATCAACCCAAAATTAATTAAATGAACATCATGCATGAAGAACCCTAAATTAATATTGAAAATTTTACCTCAATCCACGTTAGAGATGGAGATGGAGATGGAGATTGTTTAGGGTTTCGAAGGTCGGGGGCGTCAGGAATCGGGGTGTAGGGGATTTCGAATGGCGGAGGCTTCAGGTGATTTCGAAGCCATCTAGGGTTTCGAAGCTCGAAGGGCGAGAGAGGGGCGATGGTAGTAGGGGTTTTTGAAGGTCGAAAAGGGCATCCATCTAGGGTTTCGATGCTCGAAAGGGGAGAGAGGGACGAGGTAGTAGGGGTTTTCGAAGGTCGAAGGGCGATGTCGAAGAGGGGGTTTCGATGGGTGAAGGTCGAAGAGGGAGAGGGAGAGAACGGGAGAGTTGAGGGTTTCGATGGGTGAAGGTCGAAGAGGGAGAGGGAGAGAACGGGAGAGATGAGGGAGAACGGGAGAGATTCGATGGGTGAAGGTCGAAGAGGGAGAGGGAGAGAACGGGAGAGTTGAGGGTTTCGATGGGTGAAGGTCGAAGAGGGAGAGGGAGAGAACGGGAGAGATGAGGGAGAACGGGAGAGATTCGATGGGTGAAGGTCGAAGAGGGAGAGGGAGAGAACGTGAGAGAGCGGGAGAGAAGAGAGAAGAGAGGTAGGCTTAATCGATAAGGAATCGAAGGGGTATACGCGATTTGTTCTGAGATAAGGGGTATACCCCTTTTACCCCTCTTAAAATCTGAAGAGAAGGCGGAGCGAAGATCAGCCGTCCGATCGTGATCAACTTCGATCAGACGGCTGATCTCTTCCAGCTCAGATAAGGGATTCAGCTTTCCATCTCTTAATAGACTTACTATATATATATATATATATATATATATATATATATATATATATATATATATATATACTCTTTGAAAATTACGGGGTGTTCTATATATTCAAAACATTCTATATTCAAAACATTCTATATTGCAAATTGCCCAAATATTCAAAACATTATATATATATATATATCTATATAATAAATTACAAAGAAAGCTATCAAGTAGCTCGCATTCAATCTCCCCTAAAATCAATGGCCTAGATTGATTTTCACAAAACATATTTTCCCGTCCAAAATTTCAAAACCCAAAATTAAATTTTTTCCCCCAAAACTAAAAAACTCATTACTTTATTACTATCTCTCTATTCTCTCTTCACTTTTTCATATTTCTCTCTTTCTCTCTCTCTCTCCCTCTCTCTCCCATTCTTTCTTTATTTACTTAGAAATTTAGATTTTAAGATTTCAGGTTTGTAAAATTTTCAAAATTTTTATGCATTTTTTATTGCACATGTTATATTGAAAATAGCAAATATCTCTTCAACAGTTAAATTTCATCATTTTCCACACTTAAAAATTTAAGAAGTTGGATTTTACACCTTCATTTATAATTATTTTTCGACGTATACTAATAGAAACATGGACTTTTATTTACAACTAATTATTATCATACTATTCAAACTTGAACTACATAATTGTTGTTTTACTGTTTACAGAGTTTTTCGTGTGTTGTATCGTTCCGAAGACGTGCCGTAGGCACGTGCCCACGGGCAAATCTAGTATATATATATATATATATATATATATATATATATATATATATATATATAGGGGTCGGTTCGGGTGAGAACAAACCCTGGGGTGAGAACCTAAGGGCCTATCCGAGCCATTCATCTGTGTAATCTTAACGGTCAAGATTTTTTAAAATTAAACAATAAGATTAATTAATTTTTGCATTAAGATGTCAATCCCTTTAATTAAGGGATGGGGACCGCGTAATAAAAGGAATAATTATAAATTGCCTTTTTTTTGTGTGCGACGGTTAAGGCAAATTTGGTCAAACTGGAGAGAGAAATAATTTATTCCCGTAATTTATTCCCGTAAAATATTTATTCCCAAATTAATAGCAACTGCAGAATCATTCACCATTTCGTTCCTTACAGTTACTGTTTATTACAGTTGCTATTTATAATTATTACAGTTGCTGTTTAAGTGGTCAGGTATTGTTGTATAATTATTTCAGTTGCTATTTATAGTTATTACAGTTGCTATTTATAGTTATTACAGTTGCTATTTAGAATTATTACAGTTGCTATTCGAGAAGATTTTGTATCCCAAATTAATTGCAACTGCAGAATCATCAACAATTCGTTCCTTCACCAATTCGTTCACCAATTGATAAACAAACAATAAATATGCACCAATTCGTTCACCAATTCGTTCCTTCACCAATTGATAAACAAACAATATATATATATATATTCCTGCTAAAATATGCACTACTTGTATCTACTTACAATACAGTCAGTTGCTATATAGTGAACGAATTGGTGAAGGAACGAGTTGTTGATGATTCTGCAGTTGCTATTAATTTGGGATACAAAATCTTCTCGAATAGCAACTGTAATAATTCTAAATAGCAACTGTAATAACTATAAATAGCAACTGAAATAATTATACAGCAATACCTGACCACTTAAACAGCAACTGTTATAATTATAAATAGCAACTGTAATAAACAGTAACTGTAAGGAACGAAATGGTGAATGATTCTGCAGTTGCTATTAATTTGGGAATAAATATATTACGGGAATAAATTACGGGAATAAATTATTTCTCTCTCCAGTTTGACCAAATTTGCCTTCACCGTCGCACACAAAAAAGGCAATTTATAATTATTCCTTTTATTACGCGGTCCCCATCCCTTAATTAAAGGGATTGACATCTTAATGCAAAAATTATAAAAGGTCCCCATCCCTTAATTAAAGGGATTGACATCTTAATGCAAAAATTAATTAATCTTATTGTTTAATTTTAAAAAATCTTGACCGTTAAGATTACACAGATGAATGGCTCGGATAGGCCCTTAGGTTCTCACCCCAGGACATGGTTCTCACCCGAACCTTCTCCTATATATATATATATATATATATATATATATATATATATATATATATTGAAAAGTATAGTTGACTGTTTGTATAGAAGAGAATGACATTTCATGTAAATATTTGGAAAAAAGGAATAAGTATAGTAGAGGGGGGCCCACGTTTGAAGGCAAAACAACATGGATTTAATGTTGTGATGCTGTAATACCCTGATTTTTCAATTAATGAAAAATTATTTATTTTGCACGTAGTGTGCACGTGCAATATTTTGTTTGGATTATTTTATTATGATGTGTATAAATATTTAAATATGTGTTCTCAAATTATTTTTGTACAAAAAGCCTTTCTTTAAACAAATAGAAAGCCTTATTTTAATTTAATTAAAAAGGCCTTTTTCTTAAAAGCCCAAATGTATTTTATTTTATTTATTTTAATAACTATTTTGGCCCAAAAATAAAGCCCATGGATTGATCTTCTTTTTATTCAAACTTGTCATGTAGAAGACTATTTTATAACTATTTTATTTTTGTACAAAATTAAAATGTATAATTTGGGCCTAGTTGCATGCACGTGCACTACACGTACACGTGCAATGCACACCCTTTTCCTAGGCCGGTTGGCATGCTTTTGGAGGGAGTTTTGAAATTAGACATGGTGATCATGGAGGTGGTTTTGTGGATGTGGATAGTTTTTATAACTCCTACTCTAATCTTGACCTTCCATCTTCCAACCAACTAATCAATCCTAGCTATCCATTTCACTTGATTTCTAGTATAAATACCCCCCCTCTCATGGCTATTTTCATATGCAAATTATATCTTTCCAAACTATAGTCTAATTTAGTAATAGTGAGTTAAAAAAGATAGAGAGATTGTGTGGGATTGCTTGCTTGTTCCAAGGAGTAGAGGCCGGCCATTGCAAGAGGGGGCATTCGGTTTGCTTGGTGGCTTGGAGGTGCGCGCATTCGGCTAGGAGGAGGTGCATCTTGTTGCAAGGACTTGGTTGCTTTGTGTGTTTATTTCTCTCCATTCAAGGTGGGTAAACATTTCATATTTCTAATATAGGGATCTATGCTAGATTCAACTATCAAAAAGATGCATGAAAAATACTAATAAGAACACACTTTAATTGAGAAGTTAGTTTATGAATTGATTGAAATGTAGTGATTAATTTGTATGTGGTTCTAGTATTAAATTAAATTAAATTGTGTGTAGAATTATCCATGATTATTAGTATGTAGTAATGATGGTGATTAAATTCCCTTAAGAATGTTGCTAGTATGAATTGAGACATGATGCATGAATAAGAACGCTTGTTAATTGTAAAATTGAAACATGGAATTGATTGAGAAAGAGTACACTTTAAATTGAAAAGAGTAAATTTCTTGAATGATTGAGATGTGATTATGCAATTTAATAAGTGATTATATATGTTGTGACATAGATTGATTAATGGAACTACTTTGTTATCATTAAAAAACTACTCATAAAGTTAGTAGTTGAGTTTTGCCTATTCATGTGCTAAATAGACCTCTATGTTGATATGGGTATGGACAAATTAAAGATATATGTGTTGGTTGAATAAAGAGTTAATAACAGTAAATTATTATAAGCAAATTTGAATAAAAAGATTGGGAGATCAATTGTTTAGCAATGTCGAAAATGAAAAATATATTAGTTTTAATGAACGATTCATTGACTAGTGTGAAAAATATAATTTATTAGTACAAAAATTGTTTTTATCTTACTGGTATGAAATTCATATGAATGAAAATTGATCTGGAGATTTTCAGTAATTTTTACAAAAGCAATAAGAAACAAAGTTTGGTTGAACATCGAAATAATTTTATAACAGTGGGAATTAATCTAAAAGGAATTTAACGCGCACTGTAACAACCCGAGCATGTAGCTCGAGTGGTCACAGCGTCACGTTGGGTTCTCTGCCGTGACCGGTTCGAATCCCAGGATCAACAATATTTTTTTTAGTTTCTTTCAAAATGATTAATCAGCGGACTGAGAGCATTTATAGCTCTCAGTTGCCTTTTATACTGTGGCACAAATCGGCCTAGTGGCCTGTGCTTTGGGCTTTGTTGGTGGCGTGCTGGGTTCGAATCTTGCTATCGGCAAGATGAAAAAAATATTTTTTTGGGAGTTTTTGTATCGAAAAATTATGAAAAAAATATGTATATTCTCCTAAAAATGTAAGGGACTTTCTAAAAATAGTTTGGGGATTATTTGAATGAATTTAACTATGGTTTGGAGTTAAAATGCATAAATAGACATATGATTCTATATGGATTATTGATATGAAATTATAACTTGAAAGAATAAGTGAATTGACACATTAAGAGTTGATTTGGCAAAAAGAAATGTGGTTATGTGACATGATGCAATTATTTTCTCACTTGTGGAACAATATATGAAGTGTGCATATTGTTTAGTAATGTGGAATTATTGTGATGTGATAATTGATAAGTATATGAAATTTATGTGCAATAATGGACTTGTGAACAAAAGTGAAATCATGAATTGAAAAGAGAATATACATGTGAGTATGAGAACTCAACATGGAAAATTTATAAGTTGAAGATTGTGAAATGAAATTTGAAATAGAGTAGCTAAGTCTCCCCGGCATCGAGAAATGAAATGCAATGAAATTAGACCAAGGTTGGTCATGATGAAATGAATGAATAAGTCCGGTTGATGGAGAGGCTAACTCTAGAGATTAATTTTATTCATGATTTTTAATAAAACTAAGGACTAGTGCATAGTGAAGATGTGATGAAAGTAAGAGAAAAACATTGAGTATGAGGGCCCTGGGTAGTGGCGAGAGCGTATCCCAGGAATTCCCATGACGAGTCTGGGTGAGGATGCTGCTCCAGAGTACCGTTCCGGTGGCGACGCTCGTGGGATGTTTGAAGACTACGGGTGGTGTCATGTCTATGGTGAGAGCTGAATTACCACAGGATGTCTGCATGATGAGTCATGTCAGCGATGAGATTCCCTCCAGAGTGCCTAGACATGAGTTCGTAGGTCAGAAAATATCTAGGATACTTACCGTAATTACAGTAGTAGATTAAATCATAACGGGGGATTGAACCCTACAAAGATGAAGAACGAATAAGGGCTTGCCCTCAGACCTATGTAGTATGAGATGCATAGAATCCGAACAAGTGTGCATTAGTGTCATGTAACATAAATAAATGCATTAAGGATTAAGTGCACAATCACAACACGACATCAATAGGGTAGTCCCCTTAGTTTGAATTGTGACAAGTTTGTGTTTGTTAAATATGGAAAGTTAAGTTATACTATTTCCGGCATAGAGAGGATGGCCGTGTATAATGTTCGTCGGTTGAATAAACTGACGTACCCATAGTCTTATATGCAGGTAAATGACTTGTTAAAGATTAAAGAGGAATGGATGCTTTAAGATTATACCATGCTGTTGTACTTTTATTCAATTGTTGTATTTTTTACTTCCGCTGTGCAAAAGAAAAGTGTAATATTAATGTAATCTCTGATGTATGATGAAAAGTTTTAATTTCCCTATAAAATTGTACTAAAGAAAGTGAAAAGATCCTGTAGAACATCTCGAATTCAGTGTATTTGGGATTCGGGGCGTTACAGAGTGGTATCAGAGCCACGCTTTCTACGCTTTCCATACTTGTACAAATTTATAGGGAACGACACCCTAGAAGTAGACATTAGAGTGTGTGTTTGAGTCTAGAGATTTAAATGTAAGTGACTTACATTTGTGTTGCTCTAAGATTTATGCTTCTTCCTCTCTATTTCTAAGATGGCTGATCACTTCGACCCTGCTGGAGGCGACGACTGGCATATCATTGAGGAAGAGTACCATCCTGGACAGGCTGATTCCGAGGACGAGTACTACCCTGGGCAAGCTGATTCTGACGGTGAAGAATGGCCTGAATCCCGAGAGATCACCCCACCTCCGGATTCATCTGATGACCCTTCTTCTGACAAAGAAGAAGAACCAGTTCCAAGTGGTCTTGTGACTTCTCTTCAGAGGCAGGTTGAGACACTGCGAGAGAGAGTCGGATTGTTGGAGGCTCAGCTGGCGAAGCGGAAGGATGACTTTTCTGTTCTCAGTCATAGGGTTTGGGAACTCGAGAAGAGGAAGAACCTGACTGATGTGCTGAAGGATGAGGTTGAAGAACTGCGGGAAGAACTTCGAGCAGCGAAGAGGACCTGTAGGAGTTAGACTGTCTTAGCTTCTTTTATGTTCCATTCTGATGTCAAAAATGTTTTTTCAAATTCGAATGTATAAACTTTGGAATTCAATGAAATGCAAGTTGGTTTAAATTCTTGTCATATACTTCGAATTTGACAGATCTTTTGCATCAGAATATGTCGAGAAGAGGAGCTAGGAATGGGGAAGGGTTGGATCTGGAGACTGAACTTGCAAGGGTCTACCAGACGCTTAATGCAGTGGCTCAGAACCAAGGAAGGGGGCCGGCGAATCCAGTGCCCGAGGCGATCAAGCTAGTGGAATCGTTCAAGAGAATGAAACCACCTGTATTCGAGGGAAAGTCAGACCCAGATGCGGCTGACAACTGGATCCGTCAAGTGGAAACAATCTTTGAGGTGTTGGAGACCCCTGAGGGTAGCAAGGTCAAGTTGGCGACTTTGCAGCTGGAGAAGGATGCGGCGGTTTGGTGGCAATCCATGAAGAGGACCATGGGAGGCATAGTGCTTGGCTGGGAGGAATTTCTGGAAGAATTCTGCAGTCACTATTTCCCCTCTGACGTCCAGGAGAAGAAGGCGATGGAATTTCTGTCACTTCAGCAAGGCAGCATGTCGGTGAGAGCGTATGAGACCAAGTTCACTCAGCTCTCTAGGTATGCTCCAGAACTGGTGATGGATGAAGCTAAGAAGGCTCGCAAGTTCGAGCATGGTCTGAGGCCGAGCTTGAGGTCCCGGATGATACCCCTTGGTATCAGGCGATTTGACAAGTTGGTGAAGAGGGTGGCAGCGACGGAGGCGGATATGGAGCAGTTCCAAGTTGTTCAGAACCGGAGGAACAACTGGCAGTCTGGTAAGAGGCCTGCACACTCTGGGAGTTTCAAGGGACAACCATCTGCACAGAGGTTCAAACCGACAGGGGCGAATGCTATTGGTGTGGCTGGAGGACCTGGAAACAATGTGGTGAGACCTCCTGCGGTGACTTGCTACAACTGTGGTGAAACGGGGCATTACAAATCTCAATGTCCCAAACTACAGAGTGGAAATAGCAATGCACCATCGCAGCAGACTGGGAAAAGGCCGTACCAATCAGGGCGAGTATTTGCCTTGACGGAAGCTGATGCTGATGAGGCAGATCAAGTCATCTCTGGTACGAGGGCTGGTGTTTAGAGTTTGTGTCATTTCTTTTCCCGTTGTTTAGTGAGACTGTTATGTAATGGTGTGTATTATGTAACAGGCGAACTCTATCTTAATGGAATGAAAGCTGTTGTATTGTTCGATACTGGATCCTCTCATACATTTGTGTCTCCAAAGTTTGCTAAGTTGTTGGGAGTTGAACCAAAGATTTTTTCAGGCAAGATCTTAGCAGTAGCCACTCCGTCAGGGGAAACTTTAACCACTGATCGGTATTATGCTGATTGCGAGATAGTGATTGGAGATAGAATCTTTGGCATTGATCTGATCGAGTTGACTATCTTGGGAGTCGATGTTATCATTGGCATTGATTGGATGTCGGTGTACAGTGCAAGCATCGAGTGTAAGACCAAGACGGTAACAGTGAAGGCTCCAGGTGGACCTGAAGTCACGTTCCAAGGGAAGAAGAAGTGTTCTAAGCTGGTGGCAACTATCCGCAAGGAAGAGACTCCTGTGGAAGTGCAAGGAATTCCTGTGGTTCGGGACTATCCGACTGTGTTCTTGGAAGATTTTCCTGGGTTACCCCCTCATCGTGATGTAGAGTTCAGCATCACTGTTCAACCGGGAAGTGCACCCATTTCTAAGGCACCATATAGGATGGCTCCAGTGGAACAGGATAAGGTGAAACGGCAGATTGAGGAACTGTTGGAGAAAGGCTTTATTCAACCTAGTGTGTCACCTTGGGGAGCACCAGTGCTTTTGGTAAAGAATAAGGATGGATCGATGAGAATGTATATCGATTACCGGGAGCTGAATAAGGTCACTGTTCAGAATAAGTATCTTATTCCTCGAATTGACGACTTGTTCGATCGTCGACAAGGAGCAGCTGTATTCTCCAAAATAGATCTTCGATCAGGTTACCACCAAGTTCGAGTGAAAGCTGAAGATGTGCACAAAACTGCGTTTAGAACTCGACATGGGCATTACGAATTCTTAGTTATGCCATTCGGAGTGACGAATGCACCCGCAATCTTCATGGACTTGATGAACAGAGTTCTGAGGCCGTTTATTGATTCTTTCGTCGTGGTGTTTATCGACGATATTCTCGTGTACTCCAAGTCTGAGGAGGAGCACACTGAGCATCTGGCAGCAGTTTTGCAGAAGTTTGAAGAGCAGCAGTTGTATGCCAAGTTATCCAAGTGTGATTTCTGGAAATCTGAAGTGGCATTCCTAGGTCACATCCTTTCTAAGGAGGGAGTGGCAACTGACCCTCAGAAGATAGAGGCAGTGAGAGATTGGGCTAGGCCTACTACAGTGAAGGAAGTCAGAAGTTTTCTTGGGATGACTGGATACTACAGGAGATTCATTCAAGGTTATGCTCAGATAGCTGTACCGCTTACTGGACTGACCAAGAAGAATGTGAACTTCGAGTGGACTGAGCAATGTGAGGCGAGCTTTCAGGAGTTGAAAGAGAAGCTGACTAGGCTTTGCCTAGAGCAGGTGTTGAGTATGATGTTTATAGCGATGCTTCACATCGTGGGCTTGGTTGTGTCTTAATGCAAGAGGGAAGAGTAATCGCTTATGGGTCTAGGCAACTACGACCACATGAGAAGAATTACCCGACTCATGATCTAGAGTTGGCTACGATTATCTTTGCCCTGAAGCAATGGAGGCACTACGTGTACGGTGAGAAGTTGAACATGTACACGGACCACAAGAGCTTGAAGTATATATATCAGCAAAGGGATCTCAATCTGAGGCAGAGGAGATGGTTGGAAGTGCTCGAGGATATGCGACCTGAGATCAAGTATCATCCTGGAAAAGCTAATGTTGTTGCTGATGCACTTAGTCGCAAGAGCAGTTTGGCCAGTTTGATTACAACTCAGAGGCATCTGATTGAGGAGTTGGATCGAGCAGGTATTGAAGTTGTCTTGCAAGGATTGGGAGCATCTTTGGCTCAGTTGAGGCTTCAGCCTACTTTGAATGCTAGGATCATTGCAAGTCAGGAAGTTGATGCTGATATTTTGGAGATGAAGGAGCAGGTTGGTGCTGGCAGGTTGCCCGGATTTCAAACCAGGGATGGAGTGCTGTGGTTCGGAGATAGGCTGTGTGTTCCAAATCAGGCGGACCTGAAAGAGAGTATTCTTCAGGAGGCGCATGCTACTCTTTTGTCGGTACATCCTGGGAGTACTAAGATGTACAAGGACATCAAACAGTATTTCTGGTGGTCAGGTTTGAAGCGGGATGTGGCTGAATTTGTTGCGAAGTGTGAGGTTTGTCAGCAAGTCAAAGCCGAAAATCAGAGACCCGGAGGTCTATTACAGCCGTTACCTATTCCGGAATGGAAGTGGGATAACATCAGTATGGATTTCATCACGGGATTGCCTAAGAGTTCTAAAGGCAATGATGCAATTTGGGTTATAGTCGATCGACTTACCAAGTCCGCTCACTTTTTGGCGATGAAACTCACTGCTTCGATGGGCAAGTTAGATGAGATGTATGTTGGTGAGATTGTTAGACTTCATGGCGTTCCGTCAACTATTGTGTCTGATCGAGATGCGCGGTTTACTTCGCATTTTTGGAGGAGTCTTCAGACAGCTTTGGGTACCAAGACAGATTTCAGCACTGCTTTTCATCCGCAAACCGATGGGCAGACCGAGAGAGTCAACCGTATACTTGAGGATATGCTGCGGTGTTGTATACTAGACTTCGGAGGCAGTTGGGAAAGGCATTTACCTTTGGTGGAATTTGCCTACAACAACAGTTTTCAGGCTAGCATCGGGATGGCACTGTACGAAGCTCTGTATGGCAGGAAGTGCAGGACTCCTGTTTGTTGGTATGAAGTTGGGGAGCGTAAGTTGTTTGGTCCTGAGCTTGTACAGCAAACTTCTGAGAAGATTGATCTGATCAGGAAAAGGTTGGTGGAAGCTCAGAGCAGGCAGAAAAGCTATGCAGACAACCGGAGAAGGGACCTTGAGTTTGAGGTTGGTGACTTCGTCTTTCTGAAGGTATCGCCCAGTAAAGGTGTGGTTCGTTTTGGCAAAGGCGGGAAGTTAGCCCCGAGGTTTATAGGCCCGTATAAGATATTGAAAAGGATCGGGAAAACTGCTTACCGGCTTGAATTACCGGAAGAGTTGTCTCAGGTGCACAATGTCTTTCATGTGTCTATGCTGAAAGGTTATATTCCAGATCCGAGTCATCATTTGCCTGAAGTGCCGGAAGGTTTGCAGTTAGACCTGAATTACATCGAGTCTCCTGTCGAGATTGTTGATCGTCGAGAGAAAGCCTTGAGGAATAAGACGATACCGATGGTCAAGGTAGTCTGGAGAAACCACTTGGTTGAAGAGGCTACTTGGGAATCTGAGGAGAGGATGTTGAAGGACTATCCTGAGCTTTTTGCTTGATTGCATTTTTGTATCTTTTGTTCTTGTGTGAGTGTTGTATGTTTTTATTTTATTTTGTTTCCTCGCTCTTGATTGTAGTTCCGGGGACGGAACTATTCTAAGGAGGGAGTGCTGTAATACCCCGATTTTTCAATTAATGAAAAATTATTTATTTTGCACGTAGTGTGCACGTGCAATATTTTGTTTGGATTATTTTATTATGAGGTGTATAAATATTTAAATATGTGTTCTCAAATTATTTTTGTACAAAAAGCCTTTCTTTAAACAAATAGAAAGCCTTATTTTAATTTAATTAAAAATGCCTTTTTCTTAAAAGCCCAAATGTATTTTATTTTATTTATTTTAATAACTATTTTGGCCCAAAAATAAAGCCCATGGATTGATCTTCTTTTTATTTAAACTTGTCATGTAGAAGACTATTTTATAACTATTTTATTTTTGTACAAAATTAAAATGTACAATTTGGGCCTAGTTGCATGCACGTGCACTACACGTACACATGCAATGCACACCCTTTTCCTAGGCCGGTTGGCATGCTTTTGGAGGGAGTTTTGAAATTAGACATGGTGATCATGGAGGTGGTTTTGTGGATGTGGGTAGTTTTTATAACTCCTACTCTAATCTTGACCTTCCATCTTCCAACCAACTAATCAATCCTAGCCATCCATTTCACTTGATTTCTAGTATAAATACCCCCTCTCTCATGGCTATTTTCATATGCAAATTATATCTTTCCAAACTATAGTCTAATTTAGTAATAGTGAGTTAAAAAAGATAGAGAGATTGTGTGGGATTGCTTGCTTGTTCCAAGGAGTAGAGGCCGGCCATTGCAAGAGGGAGCATTTGGTTTGCTTGGTGGCTTGGAGGTGCGCGCATTCGGCTAGGAAGAGGTGCATCTTGTTGCAAGGACTTGGTTGCTTTGTGTGTTTATTTCTCTCCATTCAAGGTGGGTAAACATTTCATATTTTTAATATAGGGATCTATGCTAGATTCAACTATCAAAAAGATGCATGAAAAATACTAATAAGAACACACTGTAATTGAGAAGTTAGTTTATGAATTGATTGAAATGTAGTGATTAATTTGTATGTGGTTCTAGTATTAAATTAAATTAAATTGTGTGTAGAATTATCCATGATTATTAGTATGTAGTAATGATGGTGATTAAATTCCCTTAAGAATATTGCTAGTATGAATTGAGACATGATGCATGAATAAGAACGCTTGTTAATTGTAAAATTGAAACATGGAATTGATTGAGAAAGAGTACACTTTAAATTGAAAAGAGTGAATTTCTTGAATGATTGAGATGTGATTATGCAATTTAATAAGTGATTATATATGTTGTGACATAGATTGATTAATGGAACTACTTTGTTATCATTAAAAAACTACTCATAAAGTTAGTAGTTGAGTTTTGCCTATTCATGTGCTAAATAGACCTCTATGTTGATATGGGTATGGACAAATTAAAGATATATGTGTTGGTTGAATAAAGAGTTAATAACAGTAAATTATTATAAGCAAATTTGAATAAAAAGATTGGGAGATCAATTGTTTAGCAATGTCGAAAATGAAAAATATATTAGTTTTAATGAACGATTCATTGACTAGTGTGAAAAATATAATTTATTAGTACAAAAATTGTTTTTATCTTACTGGTATGAAATTCATATGAATGAAAATTGATCTGGAGATTTTCAGTAATTTTTACAAAAGCAATAAGAAACAAAGTTTGGTTGAACATCGAAATAATTTTATAACAGTGGGAATTAATCTAAAAGGAATTTAACGCACACTGTAACAACCCGAGCATGTAGCTCGAGTGGTCACAGCGTCACGTTGGGTTCTCTGCCGTGACCGGTTCGAATCCCAGGATCAACAATATTTTGTTTAGTTTCTTTCAAAATGATTAATCAGCGGACTGAGAGCATTTATAGCTCTCAGTTGCCTTTTATACTGTGGCACAAACCGGCCTAGTGACCTGTGCTTTGGGCTTTGTTGGTGGCGTGCTGGGTTCGAATCTTGCTATCGACAAGATGAAAAAAATATTTTTTTGGGAGTTTTTGTATCGAAAAATTATGAAAAAAATATGTATATTCTCCTAAAAATGTAAGGGACTTTCTAAAAATAGTTTGGGGATTATTTGAATGAATTTAACTATGGTTTGGAGTTAAAATGCATAAATAGACATATGGTTCTATATGGATTATTGATATGAAATTATAACTTGAAAGAATAAGTGAATTGACACATTAAGAGTTGATTTGGCAAAAAGAAATGTGGTTATGTGACATGATGCAATTATTTTCTCACTTGTGGAACAATATATGAAGTGTGCATATTGTTTAGTAATGTGGAATTATTGTGATGTGATAATTGATAAGTATATGCAATTTATGTGCAATGATGGACTTGTGAACAAAAGTGAAATCATGAATTGAAAAGAGAATATACATGTGAGTATGAGAACTCAACATGGAAAATTTATAAGTTGAAGATTGTGAAATGAAATTTGAAATAGAGTAGCTAAGTCTCCCCGGCATCGAGAAATGAAATGCAATGAAATTAGACCAAGGTTGGTCATGATGAAATGAATGAATAAGTCCGGTTGATGGAGAGGCTAACTCTAGAGATTAATTTTGTTCATGATTTTTAATAAAACTAAGGACTAGTGCATAGTGAAGATGTGATGAAAGTAAGAGAAAAACATTGAGTATGAGGGCCCTGGGTAGCGACGAGAGCGTATCCCAGGAATTCCCATGACGAGTCTGGGTGAGGATGCTGCTCCAGAGTACCGTCCTGGTGGCGACGCTCTTGGGATGTTTGAAGACTACGGGTGGTGTCATGTCTATGGTGAGAGCTGAATTACCACAGGATGTCTGCATGATGAGTCATGTCAGCGATGAGATTTCCTCCAGAGTGCCTAGACATGAGTTCGTAGGTCAGAAAACATCTAGGATACTTACCGTAATTACAGTAGTAGATTAAATCATAACGGGGGATTGAACCCTACAAAGATGAAGAACGAATAAGGGCTTGCCCTCGGACTTATGTAGTATGGGATGCATAGAATCCGAACAAGTGCGCATTAGTGTCATGTAACATAAATAAATGCATTAAGGATTAAGTGCACAATCACAACACGACATCAATAGGGTAGTCCCCTTAGTTTGAATTGTGACAAGTTTGTGTTTGTTAAATATGGAAAGTTAAGTTATACTATTTCCGGCATAGAGAGGATGGCCGTGTATAATGTTCGTCGGTTGAATAAACTGACGTACCCACAGTCTTATATGCAGGTAAATGACTTGTTAAAGATTAAAGAGGAATGGATGCTTAAAGATAATACCATGCTGTTGTACTTTTATTCAATTGTTGTCTTTTTTACTTCCGCTGTGCAAAAGAAAAGTGTAATATTAATGTAATCTCTGATGTATGATGAAAAGTTTTAATTTCCCTGTTAAATTGTATTAAAGAAAGTGAAAAGATCCTGTAGAACATCTCGAATTCAGTGTATTTGGGATTCGGGGCGTTACAGATGCTGCTGTTGTTCTACAGTGGCTTCGGTGGGGCCCAGAAGCATGAGTTGCTCTCCCTCTCTCTGTTGTTGACGTGGACAAGGGGAGGGGCCCATCTTCTCTGTGCTCACGGGAGAAAATAAGAGAGAGAGTATATGGGATTAGTCCCATATCAGGAGTTGCAAAGAATAAAATAATTTAAAAATATAATAGGTGATATGGCTAAAAATGGGGTTTAATCGGAACCGTCCAAATCGGGCACGAATCTTGAAGCCCAGGGGTAAAACGGTAATTTCACCCAACGAGGGGTCTGCGATGGGTACTGGATCTTTTCGTCAAAGATCCAATAACCCACGAACGAATCCACTTTAATCGGGTGCGGGTTTCAACCAGCAAGAAAGCCTGATCCAGAGGGAGAGAATTAGGGTTCTTGATTAGATCCTAATCAACGGCCCTGATTCATGCCTATCCCTCCACTGGGAATTAGGGATTACATTCCTAATCTGTTTACAAGGAGACTATTCCTTATCAGATCACGGGGATTACATTCCTAATTTGATCCCTAAGACGCCTATAAATATCCCCCATCCATCTCCATTAAGAGGTGATCAATCTTTTGCCAGTTTTCACGCTCTTTCATAATCTTTCCTGATTACTGACTTGAGCGTCGGAGGGTGCGTCGCCGGGAACAACCCCGGTGTCTCGCACTTTTTGCAGGAGCACGGCAGGAGTCAGCGTCAGACTCCGACGGAACAGGTATACAGGTTTACTATTCAGTTTCCCTAAGAATCCACAAATACTATCTGTTTGCCCCCACACCAAATTTAGCAGCAACAGATTGGTGCCGTCTGTGGGAAGCTAACGAATAGCAACCTCCCCTCTTCCCGTTGGAATAGATCTTCTCCAGCCATGCCTCCCAGGAAAGTCAGATCCAGAGGGTCCAACCGAGGACCCAACCCCGATCAGCAACAAGAAGTTCCCCCTCAACCCGCTCAACAGCAGGGACAACTTCACGCTTAGGCAGAGGACCCACTCCAACAGGGCCTGCCTGCCCCTCAGAACCAACAACCTCCCAAGGGTCCCAATCCGCAGAAGCAGCCTCTTCATCCGGACCACGTCTCCATCCACAACGCCTCTTCGGACTCTATGGCCTCTCATCATCCCCGAGCTTTCGATCCCCACAACACTGTCCTCAATCGGCAGAAGGACGAGGATCTTCGCCGCCATCTGGATGAAAAGCGGGCCCGAGAGGGAACCTCCCGCCAACACCGTCCGGATGAGCGATCTCCTCGCCGCCGAGAATACAAAAGGTCCCCCATCCGAAGGGGACGGAGAGAGTCCCCCGAGCATTACAGAAGAAGGCCGCACTCCCCTGCAGGTCGGCAACAGCCTAAGAAAGATGAGGCACCCATCACCCGTGCCGAGTTCCAGCAGTTCCAAGCGACCGTCCTACAAGCTCTCAATCTCCGTCCTAACACCAATGCTCCCAAGATCCCCTCTCCTCCTCCAGTCCGAAGTCCTCGCCGACGGTCCCCATCTCCTCCTCCTGCTCCCAGCAACTCCCGGCATGTGCAAAGTCCTCGCCGCTCCAGGAGCTACCGTCGTCGTAGCCCCCGCTCTCCCTCGTACGAAGACGAGTCTAGAGGCTCGGCTGATTACCGTCGAAGGGATGACGTTGTGTACTGCCGTCTCCATGAAATGGAGAGGCGCTTGGGTCAGTTAGACCGAGAAGAAGAACTTAAAGGAAGGACCCTTCGTCCTAGCAGACCTCCTTTTTTCCGAACCATTATGGATGCACCTGTACCAATCGGCTTCAAGCCTCCTCAATTTGAGACCTACTCCTGGGAGACTGACCCCGTCGATCACATCGAAAGCTTCAAGACCCTAATGCTCATTCATCAAGCTTCTGATGCCCTCCTCTGCAAAACCTTCCCCGCTCAAGGGCCCAGCTCGAGAATGGTACTCTCGCCTTGCCCTGTCCTCAATATTCTCTTTCGAGCAATTCGAGACCCTCTTCGTCACCCATTTTGTAAGTAGCCATAGAACTGAGAAGACCAGCATCTCGCTACTGTACCTCCACCAGAAGAAGGGTAAGAAGTTGAGAGACTATGTGAAGAGGTTCACAGCTGAAGCCAGGTCCATAGCATCCCTCGACCAGTCGGTCGCTGCAGCAGCATTTCAATCTAATGTCCTCATTTCCAACCTCCGCTCCTCCCTCACCAAGAAGCCCCCACAGAACTTCTCTGACCTTCTCCTCCGAAGTGAAAAGTATATTCGGGCCGAAAAGGCCGAGCACTGCCCCAACTTGGAGGGGTCTTCCTCCGGGTTTAAGAGAAAGGGAACAGAAGAGGAAGGAACCAAGAAGCTCCAGAAGGATAATGCCGGCCAGTGCCGACCTCCCCCCAGATTCGAGAAGTTTACTCCCCTCACCACTAATGTCTCTACCATTCTAATGGAAGTTGAGAAGGAAGGGATCATACCTCCTGCTCCGAGGATGAACACCCCTGCCAAGAAAAGGGATAAGGAGAAGTGGTGTCGTTATCACCGGGACCACGGCCACGACACCAACGATTGTCGGGCCTTGAAGAATGAGATAGAAGCCCTCATCCAGAGGGGGCAACTGACCAGGTTCGTAAGAAAAGACCGAGCCGAACTTCCTCCCCCGCCTCGGGGGGCTAATAAGCGCCCGGAACGCGATGAAACGCCCGATTTCGAAGAGGAACGTGTCTTACACCTCATTCATGGGGGCCCAATGGGGGGCTCCTCAAACTCCTCTCGAAAGGCATTTATAAGAGAAGTCAACTCGGTTCGCGTCAACCCTCCTCCTAAGGGCCTCGGAGTGCCCGTCACATTCTCAGATGAAGACCTCGAAGGTGTCCGCACCCCTCATTGTGACGCACTCGTCATCAGCCTCCACATGGCGAACTTCAAAGTGGAAAGGATCCTAGTGGACAACGGCAGCTCCGTTAACATCCTCTTCCTCCCGCTTTTAAAGGCCTAAAGCTCTCCCGAGACAGACTCAAGCCCGCCGGTTACACGCTCCATGGGTTCACAGGAGTGCCATTGACTATTGAAGGGGTGATCACCCTCGACGTAACCGCTGGCAAAACTCCTACCACCCGAACGGAGTCGATGGACTTCATGGTCGTAGATGTCCCCCCAGCCTACAATGTCATTCTAGGTCGGCCCGGCCTAGCTGCCCTTGAAGCCGTCCCCTCCGCCTATCACCTCAAAATGAAGTTTCCCACTCGGGCTGGAGTAGGGGAAGTAAAAGGCAATCAGGAAACGGCCCGCAAGTGCTACATGACCTCTACCCTCGGTCCCGTCCTCTCCTTAGAAACTCTGGAAATCCCCCAAGATGCTGCCCGACCGACGTCCGAGCCAGTGGATGAATTGGAGGAAGTGCTCTTCTCAGAGCAGGATCTAACTCGCAAGTTCTTTGTTAGCAAGACCCTCCCGTCCGCCCTATGCTCGGACATTGTACAGTGCATCCGAAGGAACCGAGACCTCTTCGCTTGGTCAGCTGCAAACATGCCCGGAATTTCCGAAGAGCTCTTAGTCCACCACCTCAGCATTGTTCCGGGGTCCAAACCGGTGCAACAGAAGAGGCGCAAGTTCGCCCCCGAGCGCCAGCTAGCAATAAAAGAGGAGGTGGACAAGCTCTTGAAGGCCCGGTTCATACAAGAGGTGAACTATCCCGAGTGGTTGTCGAATGTAGTAATGGTGAAGAAGTCCAATGGGACTTGGAGAATTTGTATTGATTTTACCGATCTCAACAAGGCCTGCCCCAAGGATCCCTTCCCTCTTCCGAGTATTGACACTCTGATTGATGCAACCTCGGGACATGAGCTCCTCAGCTTCATGGACGCCTTCTCAGGCTACAACCAGATCCGGATGTTCCCTCCGGATATCCCGAAGACCTCGTTTGTGACCGACCAAGGCCTCTATTGCTACAGAGTTATGCCATTCGATTTGAAAATTGCAGGTGCCACATACCAACGCCTCGTCAACAAGGTTTTCCAAGCTCAGATCGGCCGTAACATGGAAGTATATGTTAACGACATGCTTGTAAAAAGCATTCGGGGTCCCGATCATGTAACCGACCTCCAGGAGGCGTTCGATGTTTTGAGAAAGTACAATATGAGACTCAATCCGAACAAGTGTGCGTTCGGCGTCTCGTCAGGAAAGTTCCTCAGCTTCATGGTCAACCAGCGGGGAATTGAAGCAAACCCTGAGAAAATCAAGGCCATATTAGACATGGCCCCTCCCAAGAATGTTAAGGAAGTCCAGAGGCTAACGGGCCGCCTAGCCGCCATTAGGCGTTTTCTCTCGAAGTCCGGGGAAAAATGCCTCCCCTTCTTCAAGGCCCTCAGGGGGGCTAAAGGTTTTGAATGGGGTCAACAGCAACAGGAGTCCTTCGACCAGCTCAAGGCCTACCTCGTCAATCCTCCTCTCCTCAGCAAACCAATTCCCAGAGAACCCCTCTACCTCTACTTGGCAGCCTCCGAACAGACTCTCAGCGCCGTTTTAGTAAGGGAAGAAGAACGGGCTCAGAAGCCCATCTACTACGTGAGCAAGGTGCTCCGCTACCCGAAGATAGAAAAGATGGCTTATGCCCTGGTGATGGCCGCGAGAAAGCTTCACCCGTATTTCCAGTCCCATTCGGTGGTCGTTCTAACCGACCAGCTGCTGAAGCAGGTCCTCCACAAGCCAGAGACCTCGGGTCGCCTTATGAAGTGGTCAATCGAGCTGAGCCAGCATGATATAACTTATCAGCCTCGGACCGCGATCAAGGCTCAGGCCTTAGCAGAATTCATAGTTGAGAGTACCATCCCCGAGTCTAGCCAAACAGTGAAGGGACCACCCGTCTGGTCGGTCTATGTGGATGGATCTTCTTGCAATGAGAGAAGCGGGGCAGGGGTCATTCTAGCAGGCCCAGATGACTTCATCCTCTAATACTCCCTCCGTATCAACTTCAAGGCCTCGAACAACGAAGCAGAATACGAGGCACTCATAGCCGGCCTTGGAATGGCTCGAAATGCAGGGGTGCAACGCCTCCGGATCTTTAGCGACTCTCAGCTAGTCGTGAATCAAGTCCTCAGTGAGTATGAAGCACATGATGACAGGATGGTTAAATACTTAGCCAAGGTCAGGAGCCTCATGGCACTGTTTGAAGAAGCCCTCATACAACGAATACCCCGAGAAGAAAATGCTCAAGCCGACGCCCTCTCCAAACTAGCCTCTTCCTCCCTTCAAGGTCTCGAGCAGACCGTCTTGATAGAGGTCCTTCTGAAGCCGAGTATTGAGGACGAAACTCCCGAATCTATGGAGTCGCTGCCTGTCCTGCTCGAAGACAACTGGATGAAACCCCTCGTCGAATTCTTAAGGGACGGACTCCTCTCCGAGGATCCCAAGGAAGCTCGAAGAGTGAGAACCCGAGCCGAGCGTTACACGCTGATCGGAGACATCCTATATAAACGCTCTTTCACACAGGTAGACGGCATGCCTTATCTGAGATGCCTCACCCCCGAGCAAGCAGACTACGCCCTACAAGAGCTTCACGAGGGCATTGGCGGGACACATTCGGGATCCAGAGCCTTAGCCCGCAAAGTGTTGAACTACGGATATTTCTGGCCTACTCTCCTACGAGACGCCGAACGACACGTTCGGCAATGCAGCTCCTGTCAGAAGTACTCCGACATCCGATGCCTCCCACAAGCTCCACTCACTTCCCTATCAAGTCCGATCCCCTTTGCAATGTGGGGGATGGATTTACTAGGGCCATTTCCGCCAGCTCCCGAACAGTTCAAATTCTTAGTCGTGGCGATCGACTACTTTTCGAAATGGATAGAGGCCGAGCCCTTGGCCACGATCACCGAGAACAAGGTTGTTCAGTTCTTTTGGAAGAGCGTGATCTGCCGATTCGGCGTCCCTCGGGTCCTGATAACAGACAACGGAACCCAGTTATCGGGGCCGCCTTCCGAGCTCTATGCGAAGACCTTGCCATCCAACATCGGTTCTCCTCCGTTTCTCATCCCCAGTCGAATGGCCAAGCCGAAAATGCTAACCGACAGATCCTCTCCGGCATAAAGAAGAGGTTGGATAAATGTTTCAAAGGCTTATGGGTCGATCAGCTTCCCAACGTGCTGTGGAACTACCGCACCACAAAACGGACCCCCACAGGAGAGAGCCCATTTAATCTCACCTATGGGTCCGAGGCCATCATCCCCCTAGAAGTCGGAATACCCTCTCCTCGTCTAATAGCTTATGAAGAAGAGCAAAACGCCAGAGAGCTCCGAGCAAGCCTAAACCTGATAGATGAGATCCGAGAAAGAGCTGCCATTCGTCAACAAAGCTATCGAAGAAGGATCAAGTTGGCATACAACAAGAGAGTCCGCCCCACGGACCTCAAAGAAGGGGACCTGGTCCTCAGGAAGTTAGCCATCTCTTTCCCAGGTCAGAAGAGCAAATTGGCCCCAAATTGGGAGGGACCTTACAGGGTCGTCAAAGTAGTCCACCCCGGCACATACAGACTAGAAGATCTCGAAGGCAGGGAAATCCCCAGGACGTGGAATGCCGACCATCTCTTAAAATACCAAGAGAAAGCACCAACGTCTCTCTAAGTATTTCGAGATGTCGAACCGTTCCTCTCCTATTACTTGTAATGATTTTCTTTTATTCTTCTCTTGTAATAATGGCTCGCAACTTTAGAAGCAGCCAACTATTAGTCATTAATAAAGAAACCTTTTCCATATTCTACTATTGTCTACATCTCTCTGCCTTTACGCTTCAATCTAACGATGGTTCGGAGTCCAACACTTGGCTCGATTCTACTTCGCAAGTTCGCTCCTAAGCGAGCTAGAAATAGTTCGCCATTCAGAATTGCTCCCACAACCGTTGAATTAATCTAACGATGGTTCGGAGTCCAACACTTGGCTTGATTCTACTTCGCAAGTTCGCTCCTAAGCGAGCTAGAAGTAGTTCGCCATTCGGAATTGCTCCCACAACCGTTGAACTAATCTAACGATGGTTCGGAGTCCAACACTTGGCTCGATTCTACTTCGCAAGTTCGCTCCTAAGCGAGCTAGAAGTAGTTCGCCATTCGGAATTGCTCCCACAACCGTTGAACTAATCTAACGATGGTTCGGAGTCCAACATTTGGCTCGATTCTACTTCGCAAGTTCGCTCCTAAGCGAGCTAGAAGTAGTTCGCCATTCGGAATTGCTCCCAGAACTGTTGAACTAATCTAACGATGGTTCGGAGTCCAACACTTGGCTCGAGTCTACTTCGCAAGTTCGCCCCTAAGCGAGCTAGAAGTAATTTGCCATTCGGAACTGCTCCCACAGCCGTTGAACTAATCTAACGATGGTTCGGAGTCCAACACTTGGCTCGATTCTACTTCACAAGTTCGCTCCTAAGCAGGCTAGAAGTAGTTCGCAAGTCGGAGTTGCTCCCACAACCGTCGAACTACTCTTACGAAGGTCCGCGAGCTCACTATTAGGTAAGGCTCGACTCATCTCGCAAGTTCGCAAGATTCGGAGACCGAAGCGCAGCTCGGCACCACTGGCCGAACGCTCGTGTCGCCGATCCGCGAACAAGTAAGAGGCCGGCGCAGGGACCTCGGCGCGATGAACACAGCCACAAACATAACGACTACACAAAGCTACAAAAGACATGCAAGTTCGGGAAAGAAATATTATTAATAATTGGGATACAGTACAAAGCGACTCTTCCATACAGCAAGGTTACAAGGCCTTAAAGTACAAAAATTACAATGCCGACCCACTACACTTGGCTCCAAAAAGATCATCAATGCCTCCGTGGCACGGGGATGTTCCTCTTCAGGGACACTCGTGGTCGGTGACGTTTGCCTCCAGAGCCCGACCCCAAACCAGCGAATTAGGACGTGTCCTCGGCACTGCTCCTAGCAGCCGCACCGACGGATGCCCCGCTCGACGAAATGGCCACCGAGCTTTGTGCATCCCCCGGGCTAGGATGGCCGAGAGGCGGACGGGTCGCCATCTCATAAAACGTGATGCCCCGATCACTCTCCGCGCGAGTCCACGAGGTGCTCCTGACGTTGATTGGCCCCGAACGCGGTTTGAGACGAGCCACCTCCGCCTCCAGCTCCGAAATCCGGTCTCGCAATGAGTCATCTTTGACGTTGACCTCGAAGCAAGGGGGTATCGCGGAGTCCGGCACGCCAGAGCGACTGGCTATAAGACGCCGAAGATGAGTGACTTCGATACTCTTGTCTACTGTGGCTCTCTTCAGGGCGTCGACCTCGGCCGTCAGCTCGTCCCGTTCGGTCGTCAATTTGGCAACCTCGGCCGTCAGTCCCTCTCCCTCTGTCCTAAGCTCCGCCTCTACAGTCTGCAGGTGACGGATCTCAGAAAGCAGATCGTCCCTCTCCGCTGTTATTTTTGACAAATTGTGCCGAATGCACTGGATCCGAAGCCCGTTGCTAAAGGCTGTCGGCGAACCTTCGTCCTCTCTTGTGGGAGTCATCTCGGCGATCCTGCTCTCCAGACGCTGAATCTTGATGTCTCGCCGACCTAGGATGAGCTGAAGATGGTTCTGCTCGCTTTCGGCTCGGCACAATCCCAGCTCGACTTCATAAAGCCACTCTCGGCACCTCGCCAAGCACAGCCTCGTCGCCCCTAAGCCAGCCTCGGCTCGAGTGTTGTCATCCGAGCGAGTGGGCTTGACGTCTTGAGCTACCACCGCGAGCTGAAAAGAAGTCGAGACAGACAACAAAATTTCAAACACTGCCGAAGTCCAACACTTCAAGAATTTTTGAACAAACTTTGAACAACTCAAGTACAGAAAGGACACAGTCGAACCAAAAAGACAGAGCCGAACTCAAAAATTAGTTTTTCATTCATTTCAAAACGGCGGTGGCCAGTCCGCTATTAGGCATTACATTTCAAAAAAAAACAAAAACAGAAGAAAAGAAGAGCGGAGTCAAGGCGCGACCTCTTTTCCAGGGCGGCGAGAGCGAGTGGGGGTCGACTTCTCCGAGGGGGGCACCACCGCCAACGGGGTAACCACAGTGCTGAGGACCTCGCCGGTGACTTCAACCTCAGTCTCGGCTTCGTCCTCCCCTTCTTCTCCTTCCCCCTCTGATTCGGGGTCGAAGCCCTCAACGTGGGTCGGAAACAGTCTCCACCCCGAGCAGTCTACGTCGGGGTACGTCTTCGTCACCTGGGCGATGGCTTCGGCATAAGCCTTGGCCATGTTTTGGGCGAGGAACCCTTGCGCCTTCGCCAAGGTCGCGTCCTCTGCCGCCTTCACCGCCGCCGCCTTGGCCTCCTCAGCTTCGGCCAACTGCTTGGCCGCCTCCTCCTTCTGGCGAAGAAGGTCGCCCTCCAGCTTTGCCACCTTGGCCTCGAGGTGCTCGACGCGAAGCTTGTCGAGCTCGTTCCCCATCCGGGCCTTCTCTTTCCGAGCCTGGTCAGACTCCTGCTTCAGCTCCTTCTCCAGAGCTGCCAACCTCTCGGTGAGGTGCCCGAAGTGGACGATGATCTGCAACAAGGAAAGAAGAACCAAAAAAGTTAGAAAAATGATAGTCAAGGAAATTCAACAACGCAAAAAATCCAACACTTACCGAAACTGCCGAACGAGTGATCTCGATGACATCGTCGCCTTCTTGTCTGGCCTCCACGGCGGCTCGGTCCTTCGGCATGGCGAGGTGCTTGACGGCCTGCATGCTCGCCAGTGAGTTGCCGAGGAATCCATCGTGCTTCCAGACTTGCCAGTCCGGAATGTGGATCCTTTTATGCTCCTCCGTCAGGAGCTCCTCGGCTGCCACCGTCAGCGGCGGCGTCGTCATTCTGAGGGCTGCGGCGATGGGGAACTCGCCGACCCCAGCCGATGCCGAGGTCCCTGCACCGACGACGACCGGGCTATCCAGAGTCTCCACCACCTCGACCGAGGCAGTGACCCTCGGAGTCTTTGGGGTCGGCAACTTGGTCGCGACCCTCTTGCGCTTCTTCGACGCCTTGCTGGCGAGGCCTGCCCTCAAAGCTAGCACCGCGTCATAGTCCATCGCCTCTGCATTAAAAACAAAGTTCGTCAGAACAACGGGACTCATGCAAAATAAGATATGAAAAACAAAGCAAAAAGAAGCCGCGTACTGGGATCTACGCGGTAGAGCCCCCCTGAACAGGACGTCCTCGGTCAGCTCCTTCCAATCGTACTTCGGCCGATCGAGAAGTGTCCGGACTGCCTCTTCTTCCTCGGGACGAAGCTTGGGCGGCGCCCTCATCCTCTTCGGCACCCCTTCCACTCAACTGGAGGGGATCGGCCAGGCCTCCGGACTCCGCACTATCAAGAACTTATCTCGCCAGTGCTTGATGGAGTCGGGGCATATGACTAGCCTGCCGCCATGCCTCGGCACCAAATAGTATCGGTACTCCGACTTATTCCCCTGGTGTAGCCGATAGAGTGTCCGAAGCACGTTCAGCTCCGGCTCGATCCCCGCAGCTTGGCAATGCAGTACGAAGCCATTTATCACCCTCCATGCATTCGGCATGAGTTGGATGGGGCTGACCCCGAACCAACTCAGCACAGTGACAGCGAACGTATGGAGAGGCAGCCGAGCCCCAGCGATGAAGGCGTCGACCGGCCAGCAATACATGGTCACTGGCAGCGGCGAGTTGGCCCTAACCCCGGGACCCGGCAGCATTAGCTCGTACTCCTCCGGGATCTGGAAAGAATCCCGGATCACTGCCAAGTCCTCTTCGCGCAGGATCGATACCGTCTCGTCTGCCTCTATCGTCTCCCTCGCTACATTCTCCTCGAAGGATCTCCCCCTTCCATGAACAATTCGCTCGGCTTGATCCTCCGGAAGCTCCCGAACTCTGTGAAGCCCAGTCAGCTGCCCCGGCTGTCTTCCGAACTCCCCCATATGCTTCGGATTCTCCACAATCGAATTTTTGCCGAACACCTTCTTGCCCTTAGTTGGAGTAGAATCTTCGACAACTTCAAGGGATGGCTCGGACCAAGAGATCGACTCGGAGACAGAAGCAAGAGACATAGTTTATGGAGTAAACTAAGTATAAGTTACCTTAGAAGATTAGCTGCCGGAAACTTCACCAGAAAAATGAACGCCGACCACCGGAAACACTTGCTTAGCACAAAAGATCACCTGAGCAAAAGAGAAGAGAAGTGAAAAATGAGGGGGGGGGTGAGGTTTTATAGAGAGAAGCATGCCAAACGAGGTTAATGGGCCTGTACTACCGGCCCATTCACACAAAACGACAAAAGCGACCCCAATCGTCGCCTTGTTTACCACGCCGAGCAGTACACTGCATTAATTACTGTTCCATCTGTCAGAAGCTCAGAGGTCACTGCATTAAATGAACGTCTCATCTGTCAGAGCTGTCAGAAGTTCAGAAGGCGCGCAGAAGCCACCAACTCCTATGCCAAAAACGACAAGTTATGGACCTTGGCACCAGCTGCCGAGCGCTCTTGACACCGACCCCGTTATGGGGGGAAAATTGGGGTTCGGCACCAGCTGCCGAGCGCTCTTGACACCGACCCTGTTACGGGGAAAAATTGGACCTCGACACCAGCTACTGAGCGCTCTTGACACCGACCCTATTACGGGGAAAAATTGGACCTCGGCACCAGCTGCCAAGCGCTCTTGACACCGACCCCGTTATGGGGGAAAAATTGGGGTTCGGCACCAGATGCCGAGCGCTCTTAACATCGACCCTGTTACAGGGAAAAATTGGACCTCGGCACCAGCTGCCGAGCGCTCTTGGTACCGACCCTGTTACGGGGAAAAATTGGACCTCGGCACCAGCTGCCGAGCGCTCTTGACACCGACCCCGTTATGGGGGAAAAATTGGGGTTCGGCACCAGCTGCCGAGCGCTCTTGACACCGACCTTGTTACGGGAAAAAGCTGGACCTCGGCACCAGCTGCCGAGCGCTCTTGACACCGACCCTGTTACGGAGAAAAATTGGACCTCGGCACCAGCTGCCGAGCGCTCTTAACACCGACCCTGTTACGAGGAAAAATTGGACCTCGGCACCAGCTGCCGAGCGCTCTTGACACCGAACCCGTTATGGGGGAAAATTTGGGGTTCGGCACTAGCTGCCGAGCGCTCTTGACACCGACCCCATTATAAGGGAAAATTTGGGGTTCAGCACCAGCTACCGAGCGCTCTTGGCACCGACCCTATTACGGGGAAAGACTGGACCTCGGATCTCGCCGAACTCCCTCTCAGCACTCACAACCTAGCCGAGGTCCCTCTCCCCTTAGGAAAAAGGCGCCGAACCACCTACAAACCTCGGCCTCCTGGCCAGCGAGCTCTGGAAGGGGTCGGAAGTGTGACACAAGCATGCATGCCTCTCAACGAAGGAAAACGGCCGAGCCATTCACCAAGAAATCGCGAAAAAACAATTAAAAATTCGGGAAGTTAAGGAAGAACTCCTGGAAAGCAATTGCGAAGTTGGGGAAGCATTCTCTAGTCTCCAAACAAGCAATTATTGCCAAAAACTGTCTTCTAAGACCCCCGAACGACGAATTGACGCTGCGCAAAGTTAAAAGGATATTCCTGCAAGAACACCACATGACCCTAAGAGCTCAGGAGCGACTCAGAGTTCAATCCACTTGAAAAATCACCACACTACCCCCTTCAAGATTCAAAACCTTCCATTGGGGCTCCGATACAGCTCCACTAGCCATTGAAACAGTAAAACTACTCCTCAAAGGCTGATCAAGCTCAGTCTTCGGGAGTGGGGGGGCTCGTGATATGGCTAAAAATGGGGTTTAATCGGAATCGTCCAAATCGGGCACGAATCTTGAAGCCCAGGGGTAAAACGGTAATTTCACCTACCGAGGGGTCTGCGATGGGTACTGGATCTTTTCGTCAAAGATCCAATAACCCACGAACGGATCCACTTTAATCGGGTGCGAGTTTCAACCAGCAAGAAAGCCTGATCCAGAGGGAGAGAATTAGGGTTCCTGATTAGATCCTAATCAACGGCCCTGATTAATGCCTATCCCTCCACTGGGAATTAGGGATTACATTCCTAATCTATTTACAAGGAGAATATTCCTTATCAGATCACGGGGATTACATTTCTAACTTGATCCCTAAGACGCCTATAAATACCCCCCATCCATCTCCATTAAGAGGTGATCAATCTTTTAGGAGTTAGCGTCAGACTCCGACGGAACAGGTATACAGGTTTACTATTCAGTTTCCCTAAGAATCCACAAATACTATCTGTTTGCCCCCACACCAAATTTAGCGGCAACAATAGGCTATTATTAAGAGTCACCAATCTGATTAATCACTATTTGAGAGGCAGCTTGTGCTGGGCAATTGTACTATACTATAATCGAATTGGTGACTCTTGATCATAGGCAATAGTATTTATATATTATTTTAATCAAGTAGTTTTCCGATATGGGACTATCCTTCACCTTACATGTTTTCTCTTCGAGAGTACACAACACGTGGGCCCCCACGTTGTGATGACTCACCAACAATGCAAACAGCCAACCTTTTTTGTGCTGTTTCTCAATGACGTGGGCCCCCACCTACTACATCACATTATACATTTTTCACAATATTTACCTAATTGCCATACCTGCATATATTCATACTCTTTGAACATCCAACTATATTTGCTAACATATATATATATATATATATATATATATATATATATATATATATATATATATATATATATATATATATATTCTCTTTGAAAATTACGGGGTGTTATAGCTGCTTTAAAAGATCGTTGCAAATTCTTTAATTGACTCGCTTGATCGTACTTTTATGGACAAATCCATGCTTAATACATGTATTTCAGATTTTAGTAGCTGCGAAATTGTATCTTGATTTGCTTTGCTGTAATTTCACTTCACATATATATCACAACAAATTTTCTCTTTGAAATTCACACATGGTTAACTACATAAAAAAACAAACACGGAGAACTAACTCATACAATTTGAGGTGTTAACTGAACTAGAAAATGAATTGCTACTTATGTCAGGCTCCAAATTAAAAAAAAAATCTCTTATACTCAAGTCACACATAACAAGGAATTTCCGATCCACTATTGTTGTAGATTTACAATACTATTTTTCTCTTTGAAATTCATACATGGTTAACTACATAAAAAAACAAACAAGGAGAACTAACTCATACAATTTGAGGTGTTAATTGAACTAGAAAATGAATTGCTACTTATGTCAGGCTCCAAATCAAAAAAGAAATCTTTTATGCTCAAGTCACACATAACAAGGAATTTCCGATCCACTATTGTTGTAGATTTACAATACTATTTTTGATTTCCGAGCTGCTAACCAATGATCCTATAATATACAAATCAATAAAAATCAAGGTCACTCCATAGTTCTACTTCAGAGTATATCAATACATCAATGTCTACTGGCAAATAAACATCTATATAAATCATCATTTATTGTTTATATGATTTTTTATATGCTGCATCGTTCTGAAGACGTGTCGTAGGCACGTGTCCACGAAGATACCTAGTTCTACAATACAATACAATTACATTCAATCAAATTACCTTTTCAGAACCCAAATTCATAGATTTCATAGATTTCTATTCTCTATGGTAATTTTATAACTTCAAAAAAATTTGCGTGTGCAATCAAATATTTCGTTAGAGGAGTATTTTTTTTAGAAGACCGTAGCCACGCGGTTACACTCGCTCATCACCCATAAAAGAATGCAGGCATCTGATATTTGATGGTCAGCACTGAAGAGACGTGTGGCCCGTGCTAATTATTAAAATTAAAATTAAAATTTGATGTATTTCTATAGCCTTAAAAACTTGTAAACTGATTGAAAATAAACCAAAGGAAGACCAGACCACGTGCCATTATTGCGAGGGGGAAGAAATTGCCAAAAGACCACATGCCATTTTCCCCCACATCAACGACTTCGAAAGTTACGCAACATCAGAACAAGACCGACGTCACCGTGCACCACGCAAGCATCTCGTCATGCACGCGTAGCTCAGATCCTGTTAGGGATGGCGAACGGGTCACTCGGGCCGGGCCGGGCCCAACCCGGACGGGTTGGGACGAATTCATAACCGGGCCGGGCCGGGTTGGTCCCCTATACGGGCCGGGCCGGGCCGGGTTACATTCTCAAATGGGTGGCCCGCCCAACCCGCGAACCCTTTAGGGCTCAACCCGGGTTGGGCCGGGTCGACCCGCGGGTTGGCCCGTATAATATTTTTTTTTTTTTTTTTTTTAGTTTAAATTAAAATAATAATAATAATAATTTTTTGAATGTTGTATACTTGTATACAAACAATCATATCTTTGTTTGATGAATTATGAATACTACAATTCTTAAAAAATTATATTACTAAGTAAGTTACGTAGTATTAGTATCAAATTGAGGGATATTTCAAAAATTATGTTTGAATGTTACTAAGTAAGTAATTATATTAGTAAGTAATTTTGGGGAAATATCCCCAAGTAAGTAAAACTATCAAATATCAATAAGTATTTATAATACTACAATTCATTAAATTCAGTAATAATAATATTAAGTAATAATACTACAATTCTTCAAATGTCCCCAAATGATGTTTAATTATAATACTAAGTAATTAATAATATTAATAAAGAAAAAAAATCGTTGAAGAGTGAAGACTAATAATAAGATTGAAAGAGTGAAAATGACAACAAAATTTGGAATTTTATTCATATGAATTTAAGTTATACAATTTGAACAATTTATAACGAAATGAAGAATTCAATTCACAAATAAGTTTTATACAATAACATATTTGTTATATACAATTTTAATTGAGTACAAGTTTTCTAATTTGACATAACAAGAGAAAGCTATTGTAAGTGTTGTCATTGTTGTTGTTCTTGTTGTTGATCTTCGGGCGAGTTGCTCCCACTTGTTGAACTTGATAGTGCTTTTCCTTGCGTCCTATCTTCAGCTTTCAGCCAGTCTTCTGTGCAAACGAGCATCTCCAACGACTCCGGCTTCAACCTATTTCTGTAATCAGATAGAACCCTGCCACTTGTAGAAAATGCACTCTCAGAAGCAACTGTAGAGACAGGAGGAGTTAGCAAATCTTTAGCCATAATTGACAGAATACTAAAAGTGTGTTCATGTTCTTTCCACCACTGTAAAATATCTAGTGGAGAAATAGTAGGCTCAGTATCCTGTTGGTTATACCAATTTAATTCATTTGGTTGATTAGTCCTAGGTTTTTTAGATTGAATTTGTTCAAGTAAACTAAATGTTCTATCACCAATTCTACTTTTACCCTTATCTTTAGAACTACCAGACGAAGAACTAACTACAGAAGTTGTACCACTAGAAGCAAAACGTCTATCATAATAATCATACAAGTTATTTAAGGTAGTTTCAAACTGAACTAAAAACTGATCGCAATCAATTGTTAATTCTACATTGTTCTCTAAAAATCCAAAAAACATTTGTATCAAATTCTTCGTACCTTCTAATTTGATACGGGGATCCATAACAGTAGCAACACAAATCAACATCGGAGGAGGAAAATAATACTTCAAAAATTTTTGAAATGCAGGTATTACAATGTTACTAATATAAACATCATTTAACATTTCGTTAAATATTTGTACCATGCTAACTAATTCAATAAAAATGCTACTAGAAGTAGATTCATATGTTTTAGAAAACTTTAAAGTTGCGGTTTTAAAAGGTTCTAAAAATTTCAACAAAGCTTCAGCAAAAAACCAATCGGCGGGAGTCATTTCAAAATTAGGCATATTTTGTGCGATACAAAAATCATTTACAACTGCTTTATATTCGGTGACAACATTAAGTAAATCAAAAGTAGAATTCCATCGGTGTCTAACATCCTTTGGAAATTTTCTAAAAGGAACTTTCCTAACTCTACACCAAGCTTTCCATTCTTGTAGAATGCTTGGTTTTAATGCAATGAAATGTACACAATTTCTAATTTTATGTATATATGGATCAGCTATTTTTAATGCGTCTTGAACACATAAATTTATAATATGACATGCACATCTAACATGAAAAATTTTGTCAGATGGAGGGTTTAATACAGATTTTAAAGTAGTAATTGCTACATTGTTGTTAGATGCATTATCAAAACTAATAGCCATAATTTTATCGCGAATATGAAAAACATCACAAATTTCTATAATACGGTTTGCTATTTCGTCGCCACTATGGGGATACGGCAACGACGCAAGTGATATGATTCTTTTATTAAGAATCCAATCATTGTCGATCCAATGACAGGTTATTCCCATCGTTGGAATATTGTTGACACCCGTCCAAACATCCGAAGTTAAACTAACCCTACAAGTTAAACTCCATAAAATTGCAATCAACGCGTCCTTCATTTCAACATACACTTTAAAACAATCCGATTTGCAAGTGTTTCTCGGAATTCTCCTAAAATGAGGGTTTAAGGCGGTTTGATTAAAGTTTTCCAAGTTCCTACTCTCGGGATAGGAAAATGGTAACTCTTCCTTAATTACCAATCGGGCCATTTCCCGACGAACAAGTTCGGGATCATAAGGGTGGCTATCTACTTGACCGGTCCTAGGGTTAATTTTTTGTTGGCCTTGTATTTGATCAAGGAGTTCTTTGTGATTATGTTGTATGTGTCTACTAATTGTACCGGTGCCGTCACTCCTCTTGAATTTGTATGTTTTGCTACATGTTTTACACACTTTCAAACCTACACCCGGAATATTTTCGTCCGGGATATACTCATAAAACTTGTGCCAATCGCTAGTTTCTCCTCTACTTTTCCTACTACTACGGGGTTGTGTGGTTTCGGGTTGTTGTTGTTGTTGTTCTTCTTCTATTTGAATGCCACCTACAACATCCATGTCGTGTGTACCCCATTGTTCCATAGTAGGATCAATGTAATCTTGGGCGGGCTCACTAATAGGGACAATTGGTGGCCTACGTGAAGAGGAGGAGGAATCTTGTCCGCTACGACCGCTACCGCGTGATCTAGACATAATGTAGTAATGTGGTATGTAAAAAAAAATCTACTAAGTAGTGGCGGTGAATTATACAAAAAAAAAACTAAAAAACAAGAGGGTTGAGAATCTTGAGATAGAGAAGTTCAAAAAACGAACAATAATTTTAACTACAACGCAAAAAAAAAAATAGTAGAGAGATAGAGATATTTTGATACCGTTCACCGTGGAATACGCGTATATAAAAAAACCGTGAAAATTAGAAAATAATAGACAAGATGGAGGAGCGCTTTGCCGATTTCGCAATTGAAGAGTTGAATTGAGAAGAGGTTGAAGTAGATTTGAGCCGATGGTTGAAGAGAGTTGAAGACGTTGAATTTTTTTCTCCGATACGACCAAAATTTGATCGTGTATACGCCTCCTTGTACACTTGTTTGATGATTACTACAATTGTTCAATTTTTTTTTTTTGATGTATAATAGTAGAGAGAGTAAGAGAGGAAGGTGTGATTTTTTTGGAGATTTTTGGGGGCTATTTATAAGGTTAGAAGTGGGTAAAAACAAAAAAAAAAACAAAAAAAAAAAAAGAAGCAACGGCTGGCAGCAAACGGCTCTAAGAGCCGTTGCTGCTGGCCAGAACGTGCGCAGGTGTCACAACGGCCACACGACCCGTGGGTTTCGACCCGTTCGACCCGCGGGTCGAACGGTCGGCCCGTCACGGGTTCCGTGAATCCAATTCGCGGGTCGACCCGCGGGTTGGCGGGTCCGATTCGCGGGTTGAGCGGGTTCGTGGGCCGGGTTTCGCGAATCCAATTCGCATAAATGGCGACCCGGGTCGACCCGGTACTGTTCACCGGGTTCGACCCGAACCCGTGAAGGTGTTAAGCGGGCCGGGTTCGTGGGCCGGGTCGCGGGTGGGTCGGCGGTTGACCCGGCCCAGTTGCCATCCCTAGATCCTGTACGTGTAATATTCGCAAATTTCTCACCTGTAATTTCGATAAATAGTGCTAAACTCAATTAAAAAATAGTCAAAGCAGTTAACCACCTTCAAAGCGGGTCAATACAGAAAATTATATAAAGGGGGTATGGCTTAGTCAACCGTGAGCTTTTTCATTATGTGCCGTGCACGTTTAACATATATAGCTATTTGCATACATACGATGCACGTTCTAATATTTTTTTTTAAAAATTAATCATCAGAAATTACAAAACAACACAGCATTAATTTTCTAAAAATTTCTACAAAAACAAAAAATCAAACACTTACTAGACATCTTGTTTAGACTCAAACGACTCACAGCTGAACTTCACTATCCATCAAGCCTGTGTTCTTGCTACAAATGAATAAATTAACCCAATTAGAAATAAAACCCAATAATTTCCCCTATAAAAAAATCCATGAATTTCCCCAATAATTTTCCCTATAAATATGACAGAGAAAACTAAGATGGCATATAGTCCCAAAATATGCATGCAATTAAATACTTTTTGATTAACCATTAATTTGAGAGATGAACTTCTGATATAAAAGGATAAATTCCATTTTCAAGCCTAATAATTGCACAACAGAAAATATGAATAGCTAGTTCTTCAAAAAAGACAAAAATCAGTCCCTAAATTCAAGAATTTGTGTTAGAATGTGAACAATCACCGAATCAATTCAATCTTGAAGCCAGTCATGAACCAAATTTTCACAACCACACACCAAAATATGAAATCATCATTTTTTTTAGATGATGAATCAAGAACATGTCGAAAAATCGCATCCGAACTCAAAGGACTTTCCTTCACCCTCCTATGCGCCGGCACCGACGGACGGAACAGGTAGTTAAAAGCATGCTCATTCACACCGCCGTTCTGCGTCACCCCCTTCACCTCCTCCACCTTCTCCACCACTCCCTCCTCTTTGATGACGCCATCCCAGATGACGTGAACATCGTTGATCGTCTCCATGCTCGATTCTTCGTCGGAGTCGACCGCTCGAAGAAACGGAGGCCGAATCGGAGCGGATTCGTCGCCAGAGAAGGGAGACGGCTTCTTCGTTGTTGTTGCAGTTGATGCTTAGGGTGTCTCAATCACTCGAATTTGCCATTGAAATCGAATATCTTTACTCTTTTCTTTGTTGCTTTTTTTTTCAATTTATTTGGTTTTTAAGATGGGAGAGGAGGAAGACAATACAGAAGGATCTTGTTTCTTTTCCAGGGATTTTGAGAGAGAGAGAGAGAAGGAGGTGGTGGGGATTTTGAGAGGGAGGGAGAGGGAGGTGGTGGGGATTTAGAGAGAGAGGGAGAGGAATCGACCGGGGGGGTTTGAGATAGAGAGAGTTTGATTTGAGTGAGAGAGAGATTGAAGTAAATGTGAAGCGAAAATTATGCTTGTACCCTCTGATTGTTTAGGGATTAGGGGACAAAAAATGACAGAATTAACCCTATATTTTTTTAGCCTTTTCTATCTGTGGGGGCATGATAGTAAAAAACTGCCAAAATGGGGCTTTACTTAATAATAGTATAGATATATAACAAAATTACCCTTATTTTAAATTTTGGGTTTAGTTTTGAGTTTGTGTTTCGGGTTTCGAATTTTGAATTTGGTTTTAAATGAGTTTTAAATATATAAGTAATATGAGAGGAAGAAAAATACAAAATGAAAGACAAAGAGAAAGGAGGCGAAAATAGTGAGGATGAAAAGATGAGATTGTTGCATATGATTCGTATTGTTGGATTTGTTAATTTTGGATTTAGATTTGATGGATTTGTTAGGTTCAATTTAATGAGTGATATAGGTTAAAATCTGGCATCATTTGAGCCGTCTGATCCCCTCAAGATCCACAAATCTCCAGAAATCAGGTCTGGGAGTCCTAGGGGCCTTCTACTGGCCCGTCACACCAATCAGGCCCACAGAAGAGGATCAACCACCCCACTAGGGTTCCCTCTCTTTGTCTATAAATATCATGCCCCATCCACAGTTGTCAGGTAATGCCTCTTTAGCCACTAAACCCTAATTCCATTTCTTCCAGTAACTGACTTAACCGTCGGAGGGTATGTCACCGGGATATCTCCCGCTGTTTCAAGGCATTTTGCAGGTAGGTATCCAACGGCCTTCAAGCACCACCAGATCCACCTCACCTATCACTCATACATCCTCATGTCTGGACCCGGTTCTTCCCTTCCAAATAACAAGAATTCACTATCTGCTGCTCCCATCCCAAAATAGCAGCATCAGATTGACGCCGTCTGTAGGAAATGACACTACAAATCCAAACGCGAACCAGCACGGAGTTCCGACCCTTGTGAGCGTCTCCCATGGCACCAAAGGAAGAGGGCGATCACAACAGGTCTCTAGATCGACATTCCACTTCCCCCCTCGACCAGCTTGAAGCCAAGCAGATTCCCGAGGCTCACAACATTGACACGAGGAACAGCAGAGGGTACCCATTCCGAGCACCTCGTGCTTGGTCGCCAGGGGTAATGTGACTCTAGGGTGTCCTGATCTCAGGAATGTCATCAACAACAAGGCGAACTAAGATGATCTCAGGAACCACCTCTCCCGATCCAGGGAGAGAGAGTTCTCTAATCATGGCCATGCTCATAGTCGTAGCCACCACTCCCGTGAAGAAAGGGAGCAGAGCCCTCCCAGGGACCACCGACCTCCACGTGCCCAAGGAAAAAGAGGTCATGTGACTTGAGCTGAGTTCCAGCAATTTCAAGATCAAACTCTACAAGTCCTCCGAGGCGAGGATCGGAGCGTTCGCTCTAAAGCTCGGGGAGGACGAGTCGAAGATCGTTCGAAATGAACCGAGCCCAAGAATCCAAAGTCCCACGGGTCAACCCAGTCCAAGGGTCCTCCTGATGCAGTCCTAAGGAGGCTCCAAAAGATGGAAGACTGTCTCGCCAGGATAGCAGAAGGGGAGAGACGACCGAATTAGGGGCACCACCCAACACGACCCCCTTTCCCCTTTCTCCTCCCATATACTAGAAGTGCTGTCCGAAGGAACTTCTAGCCTCCTGCATTCGAGACTTATAACGGAGAGTCAGATCCTGCTGATCACATAGAGGGGTTCAAAAAACTCACGATGAATCACAGCACCTCGGAACTTCTCCTCTATCGTGCGTTCCCAACCACTCTGTATGGCCCAACATGGAAATGGTACTCTAAGCTCGCCCCCAACTCGATTTTCTCTTTCTACCAGCTCAAAGAGAATTTCCTCACCTATTTCGTGATGAGTCACAAGGTCGAGAAGACGAGCTCTTCCCTTCTGGATCTTAGACATAAAGAAGGAGAGCCCCTTCCGGACTTTGTGCGATGGTTTACTGTCGAGGCTACGACGATCTCTTCCCTCGATGCTGGTGTCGCATCCGCCACTTTTTTGACACAATGTACGACATAACCAGTTGAAGGCGTCCTTGGCGAAGAAACCCCCCATCGATTTTCCCAACTTATTACATAGGGTGAGAAGTACATCCGAGTGGAGGAGGCTCACCCAGAAGGGGTGAAGCAAACCACAACAAAGGGAAAAAGAAGGGGACGACTCTGAGCCCCCGAAAAAAATCCAGAAAGATGTCTTCGGCCAGAGGTGGCTGCCTCCAGTTCCTCGCTTTGAAAAGTTTACCCTGATGACCCACAGTGTGTCAGTCATCCTCATGGAAATTGAGGATAAAGAAATTGTCCGAAGACCTCCCCCATCTAACAAAAACAAAAAAAAAGGATCGGAGGTTATACTGCCGATTCCATCGGAATTACGGACACGAAATCGACAACTGTCAGGCCCTTAAAGATGAAATTGGGGCTCTCATCCAAAGGAGGTACCTAAGGGAGTTCACCCGAAATAATCTGAGGTCTCCACGTCCTCCTCGAGGAGCCCACAGACCTCTTGAACAGGAACCTGAACTTGAAAGAGCCGACGGACCGACCATCCTTCATTGCATCCATGGAGGACCTATGGGTGGGGAGTCGAACACTTCCTGTAAGGTCTTTGTACGGGTGGTTAACTCTGTCCATAGCTACCCGCCTCCCAGGAATCTGAAACTACCAGTCTCGTTCTCCAACGAAGACCTTGAAGGCGTCCGAGTACCCCATTGTGAAGCCTTGGCGATCAGCCTCTTACTTTCCAATCACGAGGTTCATCGCATCCTCGTCGACAATGGAAGCTCGATCAATATTCTATTCCTGGCCTCCTTCGAAAAGCTAAAACTTTCTCTCGAGAGGCTAAAACCGGCTGACTACACGCTTCATGGCTTCTCTGGCGTGCCCGTCCAAATTGAGGGAATTACCACCCTTGATGTCACCACTGGAACTGCACCAACCATCCAGACCAAAGCAATGGACTTCATGGTGGTCAACGTCAAGGCCACCTATAATACTATCCTCGGCATACCCAACCTCTTTTCCCTCTAGGCGGTACCCTCTGCCTACCACATGAAGATGAAATCCCCTACCGACCACGGGGTCAGAATCGTTAGGGGAAACTAAGAGGCCACTCGGTCATGCTATGTCCTTAGTAGGAGGTGTTGTATTGCAGCTCGATGCGGTCGAATTACCGTCTGATAGAAGTTCAATAGGTTCGGAGCCCGTCGACGAGTTGGAGGAGAACCCATTCGCTAAAGATGAAAACTCTAAGTGTTTCCAAGTGAGCCAGTCTCTCTCTTCTGATCTAAAATTGGCCGTTATTGACTGCATCCGTCGGAATGTAGACCTCTTTGCCTGGACACCCTTAGACATGCCAGGATTCTCCGAGGATCTCATCTCGCATAAGCTAAGTGTCCACCCAGATTCAAAATTAGTACAACAGAAGCGCCATAAGTTCGCCAATGACAGACAATAAACGATAAAAGATGAAGTAGACAAGCTCCTCTCTGTCCGATTCATACAAGAGGTCAACTACCATAGTGGTTGGCCAACGTTAAGATGGTGAAAAAACTGAATGGCAAGTGGAGGATTTGTATAGAATTCACTGATCTGAACAAGGCATGCCCAAAAGACCTGTTCTGTCTTCTGAGCATCGACGCACTAATAGATGCGACCTCGGGTCACGAGGTGCTGAGCTTCATGGACACCTTCTCTGGCTATAACCAGATCCGGATATTACTTCCAGACATTCCCAAGATCACTTTCATAACCGACCAAGGCCTCTACTGCTACCGGGTCATATCCTTCGGACTGAAGAACGTCGGTGCCACCAATAAACGACCCATCAATCGAATCTTCAAAGACCAGATAGGCCGGAACATGGAAGTATATGTTGACGACATGCTCGTCAAAAGTTTCAGAGGACAAGATCACGTGAAGGATCTTGAGGAGGCTTTTGGGGTCCTGCGAGCACACAACATGACGCTCAACCCCTCCAAATGCGCATTCGGCCTTACCTCGGGGAAGTTTCTTGGATTCAAGGTCAGCCAATAAGGCATAGAGGCGAACCCCAAGAAGATTAGGGCCATACTGGACATGTATCCTCCAAGAAATGTCAAAGAAGTTCAATGACTCACATGTAGTGATAACAACAGCGACCTGCCCGTGACCCACCCACTTGAACTCGGCCCGCAATTAGGCGGTTCGGGTCCAGGTCGACCCGGGTCGCCAATTTCGTAAACCCAATCCGCTCGACCCGATCTGCAAACCCATTGACCGGGTCAAACCCGCCCGCAACCAGCCTGCTCGGCCCGTGGGTTTGGACCCGTTTGACCCAAACGTTCGACCCGTTGGTCGAACGATCCATTGGCTTTGTTTTGGAGCTTTTTTTTGTTTTGTTTTGTTTTTTTCTTTTTGGCGGGGGGGGGGGGGGGGGGGGGGGGGGAGGGTTCCCTATAAATACCCCCTTAATTCTATCTAAAAATTTCCATACCTTACTACTACTACTACTCAATTCAATCTCAATTCAATCAAGTTTTTCCAACAAAGAAGTGAAAATATTCGATCGTATCGAATTGTGTTGATTCAACTCTCAACTACGTCTACTTCAACTTCTCCAATAAAGAAGCTCTCGCTATTTCTTTCAACGACTACCGGACTATGTGACTACGTCTACTACATTTCTCAATTGACTACGTCTACTTCTACTTTTATTTTCTCTCTCATTTCTATGTACGATTATCTGCGAAGTACGATATCAAAATTTCACAACCCTCCTATTGTCTTAATTCTAATTATTTTGTATCATATTTGTTTGTTGCTTTTTCGTTTTTCTCTCTCTCAACCTTTCTATTATTTTTTAGATTTTATTTTTTAACATATAGCTCCTAGATTGTTTTGTATTATTTCACATACACTAGTAAAATATTAGAAATCATTTTTTTTCACATCCACTATTACCATGTCTAGATCACGAGGTACCGGCTGTAGCCAAAGTGGATAAGATTCCACCGGTTCTTCACGTTGGCCTCCAATAGTCCCACAAATAGAACCCGAATTTACATCGAATCCTATGGTAGGAACTCACGATATCCCTACACACGAAATAGAAGAAGAAATGCATGATGTTGACACACAAATACAACAAATCGAACCCACTAGTAGTATAAAAACTAGGAGAAAAACAAGTGATTGACACAAATATTATGACTATATCCCCGAAGAGGATAATCCGAGTGTAGGACATAAGGTTTGTAAAACTTGTTTAAGAGTTATAAATGGAGGAAGGGTGAGGAAATGTGTACAGTTAAATGAAACCTACAAAATGTACAACGGAACTATTAAAAAACCAAACCGGCCAACAAAAAATCCATCCTAAGATTGGATATGTAGATAGCCACCCATATGATCCTGAAAATGTTCGACGAGAAATGGCTGGTCTAGTTATTAAGGATGAGTTACATTTTTCCTATTCCAAGAGTAGGAATGTAGAAGAATTTAATCAAAATGCACTAAATTCACATTTTACAAGAATTCCTAAAAATACACTCAAATCCAATTGTTTTAAACTTTACAACGAAATGAGAGATAATTTAATTACACTTTTGTATAGTTTAACTTGTAGAGTATCGTTAACTTCCAATTGTTGGAAAGGTTGTAACTATGTTATAATGATGGACATAACTTGTCATTGGATCGATAGTGATTGGATAATTCAAAAGAGAATCATATCACTTGCGGCTTTGCCGTATACCCATAGTGGTTTAGTAATTGCACATCGTATTTTAGAAGTTTTTGATATCTTTCATATTCGTGATAAAAAAAATTGTATTAGTTTTGATAATGCATCTAACAATAATGTTTTGATTAGTACATTAAAAACACAATTAACTCCTCCATGTTTAGAAATTTTTCACGTTAGATGTACATATCATATTTTAAATTTATGTATTCAAGATACATTAAAAAAAACCGAACCATTGGTGCATAACATTGAAAATTGTGTACATTTTATTGCTTTAAGTGGCCCTATACTTAAACAATTTAAAGAATTGTGTAAGCTTGTACATTTTAGAAATTTTCCTAAGGATGTTAAACTCCGATGGAACTCTGCTTTTGATTTATTAAATGTTGTTAATATAAAGCATGTATAAATAATTTTTGTCTTGCAAAAAATATGGAAAATTTTCAAATGAATAAACAATCATGGTATTATGCATAATCTTTGTTGTGATTTTTAGAACCTTTTAAAACTGCAACTTTGAAAATTTCAAAAATCTTATACTTCTACATCTAGTAGTATTTTTATTTTACTAATATGATGTAAACTTTTCAAGAAATGATTGATGACATTTATATTGATCATATTGTTAAACCCGCATACACTAAAATTTTGAAATATTTTAGTCATCCTCCTATGTTGAGTTGTATTGCTGCAGTTATGGATCCTCGTATCAAATTAGTGGGTACGAGGAGTTTGATTGAAATATATTTTACTTTACTTGGAGATGAATCTGAAGTTGATTGCGGTAAATTTTTAGCTAGCTTTAAATCGACATTGAATAACTTGTATGATTATTATGATAGATGATGTGTATAATTTTTATATAAATATTTGTACTCAATTACCCATAAAAATTGCTTGTATTTGTCTATCATGTTAATAATTTATCTTATTTCCATAGATTTCAGTTAATTAATTACTTTTGAAGGAATAACATATTTTGATGCACAAGGTGAAGATATTCAGTAAAAAGTAACAAAAAAATAAGCAGAATGATTTATTATTTTTTATTGATTTTTTGAAACTTGAATTTTACAATGTGGCAATATGAAAAGCAAAATAGGAATTTTAATTGTCAATAGATGGTGAAAATGAAATAAACAAATTTAAAAGGGTTTAATTGAGCTATTGTGATTATTAGTTAGTTTAATTTAATCTATAATTTTTTTTTTAAATCCTAAATTCTGATTTTATATTGTGTGTGCGCAGCACGTGCTTCAAGAAAAGAAAGAGAAGAAAAAGAAGCAAGAAATAAAGAGCAAATCAAAATAAGGAAACAAATAAATGAAGATGTGGGGTTTTCTGGAAAAAAAAATTCTAATTCCCACTTCTATGCTCCTATAAATACAACAGCAAAAGAAACAGAGAGGGCACGCTTAACAAGAAGACGGCTGATCTCTGAAAAGAAAAAAAACAGCAAAGTCAGAAGAGAGGGCAGCTCCGACTTGGATGCACGCAAAACGAAAAAGAAAAAGTAAAAGAGAGAACAAACAAATAGCAGAGGATTTCACAGCTGACGTGGAGACCAGGTCAATCAGCGACGCGGTAATTGAGGCAGAAAACGACAAAGGAGAAAGGAGAGAGAGTTGCTGACTGTGACTTGGTAGCTAAATTTTCGAGGCTTCGGTTTGCAATTTTTTTTACAAAACGGTTCTTTCTATATCCCTTCTTTTTTTAAATAATTTTATTATGCAATCCAAGACAGTATTTGTTAATTGCAATTTTATTATGAACTAATTTTATTTTTCTAGGGCTTTGATGTAGCCTAGTTTTGAGAACACAATTTTAATTCCATATATTTTTCTATTTTTCCATGGTTTGTGTTTAATTTTTGTTCTTAATGCTTACAATTGTTTGGCCAACTTTTGTATGATTTATTGGATCATGAAGAGATGAGAGGTAATTTGTGATTTAGAATTATAGAATTAAACACCGTTGATTGAGCAAAATTAGAGATGATTAACCGCGATTGATGTGACTATAAAGAAATCCATAGAACTTAATGAGTCTTCAATTAATTAAATTTGCATAGAGATTTAACAAACTATTAGTTGGAGATATTTTTGATGTTGTTCGAGAGAAAACATTGAATAATTAGGGGATTTTGGTTTACAACTTGGAAAAGTAAAATTTGTTATTACATGGAAGTATGAATTGTGTGGGATAAACTAGGTGAAATCAAAAGCCCTAAAATTAGTTTTACCATTAACAAACTATCAATTTTTAGACTCTGCTCCTTTTAATTAATTTAGTCAGTTCTTTAGATTAAATTAATTTAGTTGCTTTCTTTGTTGAATTTCGATTTTCCAAATAGTAGTTAATCTAGTAATTTCGGTAATCGATAAAATAATTAGTCCTTGTGGGTTCGACACTCTTTTCACTTAACTATACTACTTATTGCGATATTGTACACTTGCAAATAATTCACATCAATTGAACTTTTGCATCTAGTAGTAGTAGTACAACTAGTATAGTTACTTCTTCTTCTTTACTTCCAGAGGTAAGAGTAGTGTAAATTAGACGATGCCACTTTTAATTTACTTGCTTAAATTTAATCAAAAAAATATAGGACTAATCAACCGAATGAACTAAATTAGTATAATCAACAAGATAGTGAGAGTTATAGTACTAAGATTGAAGTACTACAATGGTTGAAAGAACATGAAAATCTTTTTCCTATTCTTTCACATATGGCTGGAGATCTACGAACTCCTCCTGTCTCAACAGTTGCTTCAGAAAGTGATTTTTCTACAAGTTGCGGGATTTGAATAGGTTACAGGAATCGCTTGAAGCCGGATTCATTGGAGATGTACGTGTGCACTGAAGATTAGAAGAAGGCTGAAGACATGACTCAAGGAAAAGCGACATCTACCTCAACAAGTGGAAGCAACTCGGCTGAAGTCCAATAACAATATTAGGAAATTTAGGGCGATGAGATCCTAGGTTTAGGTTAAGTAGAGGTGCACGATAGTAGTCCAATGCCCTATGTTCAATCTAACTCTAGGCTATCTCGAACTCTAAATTCTGATTATCCGCTCAAACATGTAAATCAGTAAATGTAAATCATGAAATATTGTATGTTCTTTATGAGTTTCTATTACTTGTATTTGTATGTAAAAAAACTTACAAAAAATTTATAGAAGTTGAAATGAATAATATATGCATTTTTTCTCTCTTATACAGTTATACTTGTTGTATTTTTTTTCTTAAGTGAAGTTGTTAAAAAAATAATAATAATAAAAATAAAAATTAACCGGGCCAACCCGCTACCTAGCCCGACCCGAAACGGGGTCGACCCTAATAGGTTCGCAAGTCGACAGGGTCGAATAGTTGCATTTTGAACTCGGCCCGTCCCGGCCCGGTTAGGCTGGCAACACGACCCAGACCCGCCTGAATAATCGGTTGACTCGAGATAGCCTAGAGTTAGATTGAACAGGGGGTTGCGGCCGAGCGGTTTTGATCCAACCCGGCCCGACTGACCCGATTGCCACCCCTACTCACAGGACGGCTTGTGGGCATCAGTCATTTCCTCTCCAGGTCAAGGGAGAAGTTGTTCCCATTTTTCAAAGCCCTTCGGGGGCAGAAATCTTCGAGTGGGGAGAACCGCAACAGCAAGCTTTCGAACAACTGAAGACTTACATGGCTAACCCCCCACTCCTTAGCAAACCTGAACACGAAAAGCCTATCTACCTTTACCTGGCTGCCTCAGAACACGTGCTCACCACCGTTCTAGTTCGGGAAGAAGATGGAGTCCAAAAACCCATATACTATGTAAGTAAAGTTCTCCATGACGCCGAGCTCTGATACACAAAGATGCAGAAGAACGCCTACACCCTGGTCATGGCCGCCTGAAAACTCCGTCCATACTTCCATGCCCTCTCCATCCATGTGCTGACGGATCAGCCTCTTAGACAGGTCCTCAACAAACCGAAGAACTCCATTCGGTCAATCAAGCGGTCTATCGAACTAAGCCTACATGACATCATCTACAAGCCAAGAATTGCTATTAAGGGGCAAGCACTGGCCGAGTTCATCAACGAGTGCTCAATACTGGAATCTCCAGAAGAACAGAAGGATGAGTCCGTTTGGGAACTCTACGTAGATGGCTCGTCTTGCAAAGAGGGGAGTGGTACAGGGGTCATCTTAAACGGCCCAGATAACCTTGTTCTTCAATATTCACTACACTTTAGCTTTAAAGCCTCTAACAATAAAGATGAGTATGAGGCCATGATAACTGGGCTTCTGCTGGCCCGAAAGTTTGAGGCAAAGCATGTGAACGTGTTCAGCAACTCCTAGCTCATCGTCAACCAAGTGTGCGGAGAATACAAAGATCGTGATCCCCGAATGATCCAGTATCTGGCACAAGTTAAGCTCCTTTTGACTGGTTTCGAAAAATCATCATTTGTCTGAATTCCAAGTGAGCAGACCCACCGAGCAGATGCCCTATCCAAACTGGCATCCTCATCCTTTGAAGACCTCGATCATATGATCTTAGTGGAGGTCCTCCTCAAACCGAACATCGAGAATACTGAGGTCTTCTATCTCGACCCGCCTGCTCAGACGGCAACCTGGATGGACCCAATCCTAAACTTCCCAAAGGATGGCGAACTGCCACAAGACCCTTCCGAAGCTAGAAAAGTTCGGGATAGAGCAAAGAGATTCGTACTCATGGAATGCATACTCTTCAAGTGCTCATATACTAAGGTCGACGAGAGACCTTACCTCTGATGCCTAGGCGCGGATGAAGCCAAGTATGCCCTTGAGGATATGCATGAGGGAATTAGAGGTTGCCATATGGGCAGTACATCACTCGCGAGAAAAGTCCTCAATCACGGCTACTATTGGCTGACCCTACTCCAGGATGCTGAAGATCTAGTCAAGAAATGCGGTCCATGCCAGAGGTTTTCGACTGTCCGACACACCTCGCAAGTACATTTCAAATCATTAGCCAGCCCGACAGCTTTTACAATGTGGGGGATGGACCTAGTCAGACCTTTTCCCAAAGCAACCGACCAGAGACGGTTCATCATTGTGGCCATCGATTATTTTACTAAATGGGTGGAGGCAGAACCCTTGGCCACAATCACCGAACATCCACTACAACAAATGAAGTCTACTCCGACATTTATACCCCGGCGTTTTGGTAGAAACACCGGGGTAGAAAACCAACAGTGCCAGGGTTAAAAAATATCCGACTATAAACCGGCGTTTTAAGAAAACGCCGGTGTAGGTTAGGGATACACCGACGGTTTTACGTAAAAACGCTGGTGTAGTCTATCGATAAGTTAACTGTGCTCCCCTCCCCCCTCTCTCATTTTACTCTCCTTTCCCCAAATTTTATTTCTCTCCTTTCCCCATCGACGTCCCCCTCTCCCGCTGTCGTCGTTTTCCCCCTACCCCGTCGTCGCCCCTTCCCCCATCGCCGCACCTGCCCCCTTCGCCAGCCCCCCGTCCTCCATCGCGGCCCCCCGCCGTTCCCCCTCTCCCAATCTCTCTTTCCCTCTCAAAAATCGCCGTCCCCCCTCCACCAATCAAATCAAGTAAGGAATTTCAAACCCTAAAGTTTATTCTAGTATGAATTTGAGAATATGAGAATAGGTTAATTAGTGATCGGTTCTTGATTAGGGTTAGGGTTAGGGTTTTGATCGGTTCTTGATTTATCGTACTAATCAAATTTGATTCTAGTCATGCTTTTGTTGTTTGTAGTTTTTTAGGCGTTAGTATGGTTTTTAGATGAAGTTGTTTGAGCCCAAACGGGCAAAAAGTGATATTTTTGATGGGTTTCTTTGAATGGGATGAAGTTGTTTGAGTTGGAAAGAGAAAAAAAGGCAATCCTTATTTTGGGTTCTAATTTTGGGTACGACCATTAACAGGAGATAATTAAAGAGAAAAGAGACATGCACCCACACTTGAAACATATTTTGGATTGCCTTGAATTTAATTGTGGGTTTGAAGTTGCTTGAATTTAATTGTGGGTAATTGACAGTTGTAATTGATGATATGATTTTGTTTTTTAATTGTAAAAGAAAAAAGTAGTTTATTAAGTGATATATGTTTGTTGTACATGAGAACTGAGAACTATTGTTTTAGGGGGATGTTAATTAAGCTTTGGCTAGTGTATAGTTGCACATAGTTTAAATAGTGTTGGATTAGAAGGTCATTTGATTTTATAGAATTGCACTGTAATGTGGAAGGAGAAGGATTACAAGGAACACTTGCTATATCTCTAGTCACATACCATCTTCTACTTTCATCCATGTTAATGCTAAACAATGCTTACTTCCCATAGGTATGTGTGTGTATATTGCGTCGCTAGAAAACCTGAGGCACTTACCATTATCTATAGATAGCTTTCACTATTTAATAATTTGGAACAAAAAAGTTAAAAATACATCTCCCAGGGATAGGGTTAAAGCCCAATGCCTCGAGACTAATAGTGCTCGAGAGGATGATAAGAAAGATGAAAAGAAGTGTTTCTGCCTCATGGAGGCCAATCTGTAATCAATCTTAGGCTCTTGTGATATTATCTAGATTGTAACAGCACTTTTGGGACTCTCAGAGCATTTCTATGCATTTTGTTTTCACAAAACTGTGATCACATATTTTAGGCATGGTTCACAGTAATACAAAATCAACCTAGTCTTTTTACTGTTTTCTATATAGGTTGTATGTGGAAATGTGTTTTGTTTTGCTATTGATACAAGTTTTCCCTAGAGTTCACCACAAATTTCTGTAGCAACTCAAAGATCTTCTCTTTCATCTTTTTCCACTAGTGTAGGAAAATTTAGATAACAGAAGCTTGGGTTTAAGGTCTATGAAAATATAAGACTGTCTGGTTGCATTTTGTTATTAATATATGCCACTTGCTGATTTCAGTTTTGTGTTTCAACCTTTAACTGATCTGTAAATTTCTTCAAGCTTTTAGCAACGTGCATGATTTACCTTGTCAAGTGATTCCATACACTGTGTTTATGGAAAATTTTGCCGTACTGACCCACTTAATTCTAGTTCTGGTTTTGAAGTTGCTAGAATTTAATTGTCTTCTGAGTTACTGAGTACTGTTTCATGATATTATACTATTATGCTTCATTCATATATATTATAATGGATCGCTTTTAGTTTTGCAATTGGTTTTGATTAATAAGAGTGATGAAGGTTTTTTTTTAAAAAAAATATAGCTACACCGGCATTTTTACAAGCGCCAGTATAGTTTTCAGCAAAAAACTGGCGTCCTATACCGGCGTTTTAAAAATGCCGGTGTAGGTGATGGCCGAAAACGAAACCACACATTCCCCGACGTTTTTACGACCGCCGGTGTAGTTTTAACCTACACCGGCGGTCGTAAAAAATGCCGGTGAATGTCCCTAAGTTACAGCGATGCACGATTCAACGACACTTGCACCGGCAATTTATAAAACGCCGGTGGTATCTACAGCGAGGTTTATAAACCCCGGTAAATGTGCAAAAAAATGCCAGTAAAGACTGTTAGTCTTGTAGTGATCAATCCCAGGTGTTCTTCTAAAAGCATATTGTCTGTCGATTTAGGATCCCGTGCATACTCATTACCGACAACGGAACTTAGTTTACTGGGAAAAACTTCCACAAATTTTGAGAAGACCTTGGTATCTAACAGGGGTTCTTGTTAATCTCACACCCTCAGTCAAACGGCCAAGCAGAAAATACCAACCATCAAATTCTTGAAGGTCTTAAAAAATGGCTGGATAAATCTCCTAAGGGTTTGTGGGTCGACGAATTACCCACGGTCCTTTGGTCTTATCGGACAACCAAGAGGATCCCTACAGGCGAGTCACCATTCAATCTGTCATATGGGACATAAAGTTTTTATTCCTCTAGAGGTCGGGCTCCGTTCACCCCGGATCATGGGCTTCCACAAGGAGTCAAGCTCAAGCGGCCTCAGGACTAACCTAGGCCTAATCGACGAAGTCCGTGAGATATCCGCCATCCGAAGATGTATTTATCAACAACGGACATAGTAGTTTTATAACAAAAGGGTCCGACCCACCGACATCAAAGAGGGTGACCTTGTACTCAGAAAACTCGCTATCTCCAACCCTACCAAGAGATGAAAGCTGGCTCCAAATTGGGAAGGTTCATGTAGGGTCTCCCAAGTGGTTCACCCAGGTACATACCGACTCGAAGCCCCAGGGGACAGGGTATTCAAGAGAACCTGGAATGCAGAACACTTAATCAAGTTCCATGAAGGAACCTAGCGGTTCCCGCTTGTAACATGGCATCTCGAAGCATCGAAAATTGTAATTAGCGCTAGCCATTCGGCAGCCAAACAACGAAGTAATAAAAATCATGCCTGTCTTGAAACCAACTGATCTGACTCCAATACTAACGAGAGATTTCTCGCAATCTCTCTCGTCCTCGCCACTCGACTTGGACTTCGCTCCTAACGAGAGATTTCTCACAATCTCTCTCGTCCTTGCCACTCGTCTTGGACTTCGCTCCTAACGAAAGATTTCTCACAATCTCTTCCTCGGCTTGGACTTCGCTCCTAACGGGAGATTTCTCACAATCTCTCCCGTCCTCGCCGTACGGCTTGGACTTCGCTCCTAATGAGAGACTTCTCACAATCTCTCCTGTCCTCGCTGCTCGGCTTGGATTTCCCTCATAACGAGAGGTTTCTTACAATCTCTCCCATCATTGCCGCCGGACTTGGACTTCGCTCCAAACAAGATATTTCTCACAATCTTGCCCTTCCTCGCTGCTCGGCTTGGACTTCCCTCCTAAAGAGAGATTTCACACAATCTCTTTCGTCCTTACCGCTCAGCTTGGACTTTGCCCATACTGAAAGGTTTCCTGCAAACTCCCCCATCCTCACCACTTGACGTTTGGCATCATAAGTTCTCAATATCCAAAATTTCCCCAAGGCAAGACAACTCGGCCTTATAGTCGACCCACTAAAATCAACATACCGTTGAAACTAAAATAAGGCAACCAATCATCATTTATTCGATTCACTCATGGAGTAGATACAAGACCATACAACTTACAAGATTACAAAAATACAGTAAAAATTACGACAAGTTACAAAGGTCGTCTGAACAACCTACTCACAATTTGTAGTACATCCAATAGTCGACTTTATAATTACCTTATTACAGGCAACATTTGATGATATTAAAACATACAACTTCTCATGTAGGGAACCGAAGTGACTTCAAGTCAAATGACTACGTACACCATAGTCACTATGAGAACCGATTATGACTCACATAACGATCCATGCATCGTTCTCATGGTGGGTCAATCCAGTACATTATTATTCTAATATGTACCCATGTGAAGACTTGATATCTCATATCCATGAACCATGAGAATGGTCATTAGTCTACGCACACACTATTCTCTATGTATTATCGTTGTCCTAATTCACAATAATACTCGACTAGGAATATTTAAAAACAGTGTTCTGATTTCAACCAATAGGATCTCACAATCAAGTCATGCACTTGATATTCCATGACATTGAACTTACTATTCTAAGGACTTTATTATGTTCATTCAATTCAAAATAAATAACGCAATATGTGAAATGCCTAAATATGAAATAAATATCATGATACAATGTAAACTAGTAATGTCAATACACAACTGACCTATGGGGCATACACCAACACTTCAATCTTTGTATCTCCAATTCCTTCTCCACTATTACCTTGCAAAGGAACGATTCTGCGGCCGGTTGCCGGGTGGAAGTACCAGACATCGACCATCTAGTTCCGGCACTCTCCAAGTCACGGTCGGCCATCGTTTTCTACAGACGAGCTAATTCCAAGCTCAATTCCGTCAACCTATTCATAAAATAAGAAACAGTTGTTTGTTGATCCTGGGCATCTTTGTGATAGCATGCCAAGATGGACTCCATGAATTTTAGCTTGCCCATAAGGCGCTCAATCTTGACATCACGAGGTCCGGCCACAAAAGACTTGTTCATCTAATAAGAGAAGAATATGATATATTATTCCAAGTCTCATGAAGAATCACTCAAAAATACCAAGTCCAAGGGGGTCGGCCCAAAAAATCCATTTCATTTCATTCATAACTGTACATAAAAATTGGTGGTCAGTCCACAGTTCGGCAAATACAAAGAAAAAATGAAAATAAAAAAGGAAATAAACTACTTCTCAGAGGGAGGAGGCACCTCATTAGCTCCCGCCGTGTTCAGCTCAGGGAAGGCCTGTGAGGGTCTCCCTCCGCACCAGGCAGTTGGTCGTCCCCCTCTTCTCTGCTTCCCCCTGGAGTGACCAAAACTTCGGGGATGACCATAGAAAAATGAAAGCCGTCAAGCTCGCACTCAAGGTACTTGTACAGTACGTGCTCGATTGCCCGATTATAGGCCTTGCCCTGGGACAGCATGACCTTGTCCATGGCGGCCACCTTCACCACCCTCAGCTTCTTCTCGGTGAGGGAGGTCAACTTCGTCTTAAGAGCCCGCTCGCGAGTTTCGGCATTGTCGGCTCGTAGCTTCTGCTCCTTCATTTCAAGCTCGTACCTCTGAACATTGTTTGGTGCCCACTGGAGCTCGTGGGTGTACAACCGCCTCTGCCCCTTACAGTGCCGCCTGCGAATGAATAGCCAAGACTTAGAATTCATAATAGTAAAAAATTCCTTGAAGTAACGGAGCTGGGAATTACTACCACCATATCGACCTAAGCCCACTTCATAAAGCAAGATTCGAAAGTTTCGGTGGAGACACTCTCTCTATCATGAGGTGTGGCCAGATGCTCCACCGCCTCGATCGCCGCCGAACCTTTGGTCAGAGAGTCTGCCGCCTTCACAGCCCAGTTAGAGGCCCACAGGAGCAGCCCCTCCTCCCCTAATATCTCCTTAGCGTCGGGGCGGACGCCAGGGAGACCGCCCTTTAAGACTTCGTGAAACCCTGAGTTTTTCTGAGCTGGGCACAACCTTGGTTGAGCACGGGGTCCCCGGGATCGAGAGGGTCCTTGTCTTCTTGGACTTCCCCTAGGAAGTATCCTCTGGGGCCAACCTCTTCTTCGGCTGCTCATCCGCCTACTTCATCTTCGTCAGATATGCCCCCTCGCCTCGATCTCAGCATCATCCATCACTGCAAGGGGAAATTAAATCTATAAAAATGAAGAGAAAAAATGAGCAAAAAAAAAAGAAACAAAAGACATACATGTAAAAATCTGGCATCATCTGAGCCGTATGATTCCCTTAGGATCCACAAATCCCCAAAAACCAGGTCTGGAGTTCCATGGGCCTCCTACGGGGCCTATCACACCAATCAGGCCCACAGAAGAGGGTCAACCCGGTCCACTAGGATTCCCTTTCTCTGCCTATAAATATAAGGCCCCCTTCACTGTTGTCAGGTAATGCATCTTTAGCCACTAAATCCTAATTTCATTTCTTCCAGTAACTGACTTAACGGTCGGAGGGCCTGTTGACGGGATATCTCCCTGTGTTTCAAGACATTTTACAGGTATCCGACGGCCTTCGGGCACCACCAGATCCACCTCTCCTACCACTTATACAACCTCACGTCTAGACTAGATCTGCGGATGAGATCTGCTTCTTCCCTTCCAAATAACAAGAACTCACAATCTATTGCTTCCACCCCAAAACAACAACATCAATGAGTTTTTTGGATTTGAATTTGAGTGGGTGGAAGAGATGAAGAGAAAAGAGATGCGAGAGATAGGAAGCAAAGAGGGTAAGGAGGAATATGTGAGAGTGTTGGATTATATTTAAATTTGATGGATTTATTGAGTTTAAATTTAGATTTAATGAGTTTGTTAGGTTCAAATTTAATGGGTTCGTTTAATTTGGGTTTGTGATTGTGGGAGAAATGAAGAGAAAAGAAAGGAGAGAGAGAGAGGAAGGGTTCTGAGTTTGGTTTCCTAAGGTAATGATAGATATAGTAAGAATGAAAGAGGGAGAAGATGTTTGATTTTATTGTAATCAAGTCTTCCACAATTTTATTATTTTATGAATGTATTTGCAAAAAATAATTATATAAGTTTATTTTAACGAGTGAATATGCAATAAATATTTGTAGAGGACTTATATGTAAAAAATAATAACTAAACAATATAGAGATATTTTCATTAGGGTAATGCTACACTTACTATCAAATCTACTACTTTTTCCTTTACTACCTTAGGTGACACACTATTAGTGGAGGTTATTGTAGAGTAGGTGGTAGAAACATCCAATAGCAGTGTACCACCTAAGATAGTAAAGAAAAATGTAGTAGATTTGGTAGTAGTGTAGCATTACCCTTTTCATTATATACAAAATACGTTTACTGCACGTATTTTAAAAACTAACAGATTATTAAGGTCTTACCAATCTCAGGTAATTTTTTTGTATATATTGATCAATTTGGAGGGGACTCAACTACTTGACTACTTTTTATCGTTGAATTTTGTATCGTTTACCGTGCAATTTCATTGATCAGTATTGTGTTTCCCCGCTTCCCAAAATACGGGAATTTGAGCACGTGACATGGCCCAGCGAATGATTTTAACATCATCCATAAGCTGTACCAGTCTTAACTCAATAACATGAAAAGGAATAATCACAACCACGCAGAAATCATAATCACATAAACGAGAATAAAATTTAATAACCAAATCTGGGATACAAGAACTTACCAAATAGTTCGAGAATATGCAATGCAGTAACAGTTCGACGAGTTCCTTTCGGTTACCCATCATTGTACCTGAATGACACATCTCAAAAGAAGGAGGAAAAGAACCCGTTAGAGCAAGCTTCGGGCGACAAGTAGTAGGAAGCAGTAAAATAGAAAATAAGAACTATATAACAAAACAGAAATTGGAACAATATCGGAGTCAATAAATGATAAACAGTAACAAAATCAAAAGTTGATAATCAATAAATTCAGAAATCAGGAATCAAAGTTTAATAACTTATATTCGGTATTAGTGTCAATGTTCAGTGTTCATTTATGTTTATAAATCTATTATTCATTTTAATCCTAACTAATACACGTACTACTGCATCTCATTCTACAGGTTCCATGCATACAATCAATTTTATTTAAACCACGGTGGTAGATTCTATAGGTCATGTCCTCGGGAACGATGTTCAATAATGACCGATGACCGAATCAATCGAGATACTGTAGTCAGTAATCTACAATTAATCGATGACCGATATGACCAATAGACCAATAGACCGTAGACCGATAAACCGATAAATAGGGAAACACGGGCTCCTCCTCCGAGTACAGTCACTATGTCATTAACTACCATATCAACCCTTAACCCCGACTTGATTAACATTTTATTAACAGTCATTTATGAACATGCATGTGATCAATGTGGGCGATGATATCCATACTCATGCAACAGGTATACTCAATGAGACCAATAGCACTAGTACAATTTCAAGATGATATCAAGACTATACAACACATGAATATACGTGATACAGTTCATTAAGTATTGAAAACACAGGTTTATATGCAAAACATGATAATATATGGACTAAGTGTACTACGATTTCTATGTGCATGATTTAAGTTATTGTGTCAGGAACCGGGTCAAAACCTCAGTACGAACTCGGGCAATGACAAGGCAGTATATTTGAAAGTTCCATAATACAATAAGTTACGGTTCAAGTTTTATTTCAATAGCAATGGCACGATAAGACAACTATGAACCAATAGCATTATACAATAAAGAAACAACGGAGTTCAATTAAATGTGATATTCAAATTGATTACTACTTGCCGGATTTCAAAAAGTGTTTTCTTGAACTAGAATCAATAAAAAGATAAGTTCAAGAGACGCTTGTCTGTTACGAGATGATTCTGAATATAAAAGAATGACGGGATATGAATCCCGGGTGACGATCCAATGCACGAGAGCACGTGCGAGTCACGTACAAAATCCAAACAGCCAAAGCAGCAGCACACAGTGGATCAAATAGACAGTGGATCCAAGCAAAAACAAACGGCGATCAAGATCTGCTACACATCAACACCAAACAACACAACTCTCCACTGTGCTTCCCTTCTTCCCCACTCAAATGCCAAACAGGGAAACCAAATCCCACACACACAAACAGCGAACAACACCAACTCCTACTATCTGCTTCTTCTTCTCCAATCGACAGAGGGAGAGAGAGAGAGAGAAGGCAGGAGGGGATGGCGACAACTTGGGCGATGGCTGGTGACACAGGCGGCGAGGGCGACAACGACGAGCGGTGGTGACAGTGCGGACGGCAGCGGCGCTCGAGCGACACCCTATTTCGCTCCAAAAACAGAGGAGACGAAACGACGGGAAATTCGAGCACTCAATGATGACGACGAAGGGCGAGGGACCTGCGGTTGTTGCGGGGTGAACGGAGAGGCGAAGACGATGCTGAGTGTGAAGAGGATGACGGGGAGGGAGTTCGATGAGGACAAGGTGTGGGTTTCGATTTGGGGAGAAGGTGGAAGACGAAGCGAGGGTGATGGCAACGGCGGCACGGTGAAGCCACGACGAAGAGAGGCTGCGAGGAGGTGGAGACGATGCAGGCAAGGTCGGAGGGTGAGTAAACGATGATCGGGGGAGGCGACTGGGGGGGGGGGGGTTAGAAGAGGTCGATAGGAGGAAGAAGAATGAACAGGAAGGGGGTGAACCGTGGGGGGGGGGGGGGGGGCTACTGTTGAACCTAGGGTAGGTTTAGGTTAGGGTTAGGTTTTAAAGTATTTATAGTATAGGGTTATTGGTTATTGGGTAATGGGTTATTGGGAATGAAATCCAATAAGGGATAGGCTTAAAGGGCATTGGGTTCTTGGTTTAATCCATTAGGGAGATAGAAGAACCAATAAAAATGTAATTCATAATAAAATACAATTTACATTAAAATATAGAGTTTATTTAAAATACTACAACTACAATTAACAATATAAATAGATTTTTACTTTATCAATCAAGGGTAATAATAATAATAATAATAATAACAATAACAACAATAATCATAATAATAATAATAAAATAAGGATAACAATAATAATAATAATACTGATAGCAATAATAATAATAACAACATAAATAGGGTTTGTATTGCAATATGAAAATCATAGTGAATAGTTACAAATAAAATTATTGATTAAAAATAAACTTTAATAGGAGATCCGGCAATACATTTTAAGAAAAGAATTTGAAAGCGGAAAAAATAATTTATAAAAATTTAAAATACCAAAATACACAGAAAATACGGAATTGGGGAAAAAGGGGTAACAAGTATTCTGTCCATGAAGAGCGTGTACGTGTACCTAGGGATGGCATTAACCCACCTAATTCGAACCGACCCGCCTTGGCCCGGTTCAGGTTCAGGTCGGACCCATTATCCCAACCGGGTCAATCCGGGTTGGAAAAATCTCAATACCAACCCGCTCAACCCGGCCCGTCAACCCGCAAACCCGTTCAAACCCACCCGAATCCGACCCGTGACCCGCGGGTTTGTGGATTCGACCCATTTGATTTTTTTTTGATTTTTTAAATATTTTTTTTTGTGTGTGTCAAATATATGGATATATATGTATATATATAGGTATATATGCATATAGATATACGCTAAAATTTATCAAAAATTTTGAAAAATGAGTGTGGACATCAAATTTAATTGATTACTACCTACTACTCAATTAGACAACTCCCACCCTAGCTATTTATAGCCAACTTCACATCCTCACATCTCTCATATCCCCAATGTGGGACTAAAAATTTATAAATAGGTGATATGTGAGAAGTGAAAAGATAGAGTTGGCTATAAATAGCTAGGGTGGGATGGGCTAATTAAGTAGTGGGCTATAAATAGCTAGCGAGCAATTATTTTTTTTGTTCACACCCATTTAATATAAAATGTACAAAATTTTATTTTTTGAAGTTATTATTATTATTATTTTTTTTTTTAAATAGCCGGGCCAACCCTTGACCCGACCCGACCCGGGTTGGACCCGAATGGGTTCACGGGTTGGGCGGGTCGACATTTTGCAAAATCAACCCAATCAGGCCCGGCCCGGTTAACATTCAGACCCGACCCGAACCCGCCCTTCTCGGGTTCCAACCCGGTTGGATTCGACCCGACCCGGCCCGGTCGACCCGTTTGCCAACTGTATGTGTACCTATGAAAGCTTCCACAACAATCAAAAATATTCACATGCAAAATTTTCAAGTATCCCATGAATATAAATATTATATTCTTCATTTTGTTTTGCTAGGATTTTAATTGCACCATTCAATATTCACTTAGAGAACATATCTATTTATTTTTGCATGCGATTTTATTGTAGATTTTTTTTATACACATGCATTTTACGCATTTATGACATAAGAAAACATGTAGTGGCATGTATCATTCGAGGGTTGGCATTCGGGTCGACTGGGCAGGGTCGGGTCGAACCTGCCCGGGTTGAACCCATACTTGGGCGGTTCGGGTCGGGTCCGAGCTTTAACCGAGCCGGGTTCATTATTGGAAACGTCAACCCGGTCGACCCGTGAACCCATTAGGGCGAACCCGTTTCGGGTCGGGCCGGGTTGCGGGTTGGCCCGTTTGATGATTATTATTATTATTATTATTATTATTATTATTATTATTACAACTTCACTAAAAAAAATTACAACAAATATAATTGTATAAGAGTGAAAAATGCATATATACTTGTTGCCGCTAATTTCGGTGTGGGGGCAAGCAGATGAATTTGTGAGTTCGTGAGAAACCTGAATAGGGAACACCTAACCTGTTCCGCCGGGGCTTGACCGTTGACTCCCGCCGTTCACCTGCAAGGAAGTGCGAGACACCGGGGTTGATCCCGGCGACGCACCCTCCGACGCTCAAGTCAGTAACCAGAAATGATTATGAAAGAGCGTTTAACTAGAAAAAGATTGATTACCTCTTAATGGAGATGGGTGTGGGGTATTTATAGTCGCCGTTGGGATCAGATAAGGAATGTGATTCCTGTGATCTGATAAGGAATATTCTCCTAGTAAACAGATTAGGAATGTAATCCCTTAATTCCCGGTGAAAAGATAGATGTGAATCAGAGTCGTTGATTAGGATTAATCAGAAACCCTAATTCTATCTTTTCTGGACTGGGTGTGTTTCGGGTTGGGACCCGTACCCAGTTGAGGTGGATCCGTTCGTAGGTTATTGGATCTGTGAGAAGGAGACCCAATACCCGTTTCGGACCCATTTGTATGTGAAATTACCGTTTTACCCCTGAGCTTTAAGATTCGTGTCCGATGTGAACGGTCCCGATTTAATCCTATTTTTAGCCATATCAATACTGATTATTCATTTCAACTACTATGATTTTTTAACGAGTTTTTTACATACAAATACAAGTTTTTCCCCCCATATTTTAACCTTAAAAAATAAATAAATAAAAATTGTACAACAAGTATAAGAGATTAAGAATTAAATAAAATTGTATATATTATGCAGTTCAACTTCTATGAAATTTTTACAACTTTTTTACATACAAATATTGTTAAAAAAATATACAAATTCTTTCAATTACATGTTTTTTTTTGAAGGAAAATGTGGAATATGGCCACCCTGTTTCATTAATAAGAAATTAAAGAAACAAACCCAGAGTACTGGGCCAAGTTACATCCTACAGACAGAAAATAGAACATGCATGAAGCAACATAACCCGTACAAACAACAAATCCTTCCAACAACCCTGGAGGGTAGGCTGACAAATGGGCCGACAAACAAGCTCGGTCCATCAAAATTGTATATACGTCAGTTTAGCTTCGTACACTGCATCCACGGCACATGCACACCCACCTGAAACTAGTCTGGCAGGATTTTATCTCCCGCCGCGCCCTGCCTTCGCCTCACTGGGGGACCCCATCTTTGGGCCTAAGCTCCGCAGGCCTAATATTGACAACCGCCGAGCTCAGTCTACTCGCTGGAGGGACCCCATCTTTGGGCCCAAGCCCCGTAGGCAGAGTTGTGACAGCCGCCAAGCTCAGTCTATACCTCCTATCCTCCCACAATCTTGCTATAATTACTCCCCACCAAAAACCGCAGTCAAGGAGAGAGCTGTGAAGAGGATACCTTCGCCTCTCTCACGCCCTTGCTATCTCCAATAATTTCTCACAAATACAGACCACCAACAACTTAGAGTAGTGAGGAGCAACATCTTCAGTCACTTACTCACTCACTCCCTCTCACAATCAGAAAACCAATATAGGACCCAGCTGGTTGAAGTATCACCTTCTCCTTTCGCCACAACGGCCGATGGCGTTAGGCGTCAGCTTCCATTATAAGGGCAAAGTGATGGTGGAGCCCCGTCGACTGTGGTCGTCCGGTGAAGCAGCCCGGATGCAGCCCCCGCCCCTCTAGATCACACCTCAACAGAATGGGGTACAAGATCCAACCTCTATCTTTGGTGCTGCCATCCTCCCAAACCCCAACTACTTCGTCGACTACACCAACCCTGGAGGCCCAAATCATGGCTGTAGATCACCGTAATCGGTCCCCGAGAGCGTGGACATGGTGGTGGCGGCAATTGAACCATTTTAAAGAGGGAGGTGGCCGACAGTAGAGAAACAGTGGCTATCGGGGTGGCCTCGAACACCACCCGTCACCGCAGAATAGATGTCGAACCTGGCTGCGTGCCTCCCAATCTGGAAATGACGCGAAGAGCGGTGGATGGGGGTACGTGGAGAAGAGCACGATCTGTCGAACTTGGTCGGAAGTGCTGGAGCGAAGAACGGCGTGCTACCCGAAGCTGGCGCACCGAACTGGAAGCAACGCGTGCCTCCCGATCTAGAAACGGCGATGGTGGCGGAGACGTCGCCGCGCTTCCCTGGGGATCGACGTCGCCACATCTCCCCAACGAAGCTAGTCCCGAAGACAACAACGGACCTGGGGGTTACGACGCGCGCTCCCTTCAGACACGTGCTTAGACTCAGACATGGCGGAAGTGTGGAACGATGCGCGCTCCCCTCAGACGATGGGGTTACGTGGAGAAGGAGCGCAATAGGGAAGAGCAATGGAAGGGAGGGCTGACGAGTTCGATCGCACTGGGGCGGCGGTGACGAGGCCTAGCCGCCGCCCCCGACCAAGCTCAGATCTAGGGTTACTTTGGGTGTTTTTTGAGGTTAGTTTCTCTTTCTAGACTTTTCTAGAGAGAGAAACTCTTTTTTCCAGTTCAATTACATGTTTCAGAGGACAATATAAAATTCGAGATAGCCTAGTTAGAGTAAAGAGAGGGCATTGGACTACTATCGTGTACCTTTACTTAACCTAAACCTAGGATCTTATCGCCCTAAATTTCATAATCTTATTGTTGGACTTCAGGTAAGTTACTTCCACTTGTTGATGTAGATGTCACTTTTCCTCGAGTCCTGTCTTCAACATCTATCTAATCTCCAGTGCACACGAGTATCTCCAACAATTCGGCTTCAAGCGATTCTTGTAATCTGTTAGAACTCTGCCACTGGTAGAAAAATTATTTTTCAAAAACAACTGCGGAGACAGGAGGAGTTAGTAGATCTCTAGCCATATGTGAAAGAATAGGAAAAATATTTTCATGTTCTTTCCACCATTGTAGCACTTCATTCTTAGTACTAGAACTTTTACTATCTTGTTGATTATACCAATTAAATCATTAGGTGCATTAGTCCTAGATTTTTTGATTGAATACGAGTAAGTAAATTAGCAGTGGCATCTTCTAAGGTACTCTTACTCTTACCTCCAGAAGTAGAAGAAGAAGAATTAACTATACCAGTTGTACTTGCAAAAGTTATATCATAATAATCATACAAGTTATTCAATGTCGATTCAAAGCTACCTAAAAATTCATTCCAATAATATTCAGCTCCAAGTAAAGTAAAAGATATTTCAATCAAACTTTTCGTACTTTTTAATTTGATACGAGGATCCATAACAGTAGCAATACAATACAACATAGAAGGAAGATTAAAATACTTAAAAAAATTTTATAAGCGAGACAGCAATATGGCTAATGTATTCGTCCGGAATCAATTATTGAAAAGTTTGCATCATAGTAATGATTGAAATAAAAATACTACTAGAACTAGAATCATAAGAAGTAGAAAACTTCAAAGTTGCGGTCTTAAAAGGTTCCAAAAATTGTAATAAAGATTCGGCAAAATACCTTGATTGGGAGTCATTTGAAAATTTTTCATGTATTTTGCAAGACAAAAATTGTTTATAATATCTTTGTATTGAGTAACTACATTTAGTAAATCGAAAGTAGAGTTTCATCAGTGTTTAACATCTTTAGGAAATTTTCAAAAATGTATTCCCCTACCTTTACACCATCCTTTAAATTCTTGAAGCATATGACCACTCAAAGCAATAAAATGTACACAATTTCTAATTACAACTATATATGAATCGACTACTTTCAGTGCATCTTGTACACATAAATTTAAAATATGACACGCACATCTAACATGAAAAATTTCATTACATGGAGGAGATAATTGTGTTTCTAATATAGTAATCGAAGCATTATTGTTAGATGCATTATCAAAACTAATAGTAATTTTTTTTATCACGAATATGATATAAATCACAAACTTCTAAAATACGTGTTGCAATAACTAGTCCACTATGGAATTCGGCAAAGCCCCAAGTGAGATGATTCTCTTTTGAATCATGCAATCACTATCTATCTAATGACACGTTAATTCCATCATCGGAATATCGTTACAACCTTTCCAACAATCGGAAGTTAATGATACTCTATAAGTTAAAGAATACAAGAGTGCAATTAAAACGTCTCTCATTTCGTTGTAAAGTTTGAAACAATCAGACTTTAGTGTGTTTCTATGAATTTTTCTAAAATGTGGATTTAGTGCATTTTTGTTGAAAGACTCTACATTCCTACTCTCAGAATAGAAAAAATGTAGTTCATCCTTAATAACTAGTCGGGCCATTTTTCGACGAACAAGTTCGAGATCATATGGTTGGCTATCTATTTGTCCGGTCCTAGGGTTGAATTTTTATTGGCCTTGTTGGTCTTGTACTAAATCTTTGTGTACATTTTAAATGTATCGTTTAATTATACATGTTCCCTCACCCTTCTTTTATTTGTAACTCTTGTCACAATATTTACAAATCTTATGTCATACACTCGGATTATTCTCATCAGGGATATAGTCATAAAATCTGTGCCAATCACTTGTTTCTCCCCTAGTTTTTCTACTACTAGTGGGTTTGGTTTGTTGTGTTTGTGTGTCAACATTATGCATTTCTTCTTATATTTCGTGTGTAGGAATATCGTGAGTTCCTACCATAAGATTATGTGTAAATTTGGGTTCAATTTGTGGGACAATTGGAGGCAGACATGAAGTACCTGTCACGCCCCGCTTCCCAAAAATACGGAATACAAGTACATGACATTGGCCTAGCGAATAAATAAGTCACCCATAAGCTGTTTATCTGATCAACTCAACAATATAATCAATAAAGAACAAATGCGCACGTAATAATAATAATCTCATGAACAATAATACTTGGAACGAAGCAATAAAAATATCTAAATACAATAATAATCCAACATCTGAAAACAATAATAAAATCCGGGACATAAGAGTAAAGCAATAATAAATCCCAACACAATAACAAGTCTCAAACACAATAGCAATAAGTCTCAATACAATAGTTCATTAAAGCGATATACAATTAGAAAGCATTGAGTCTTTAGAATGTCTTTTCTCCAATCCCAGCAGGTAATTCTCCTTCATTACTTGTGTACACTTCATCTAAAAAGAGAAGAAAAATTGTCCTTAGAGCAAGTCATAGACAACAAGTAGAGAAAGTAAGGAACAATGGAATAACGGTATAACAATAAATTCAATGGATCAATAGGAATCAATAACATGGGACGATAATCAATAATCAATCTCTCGGTAATCGATGCAATGGATATAAACAATAATGCAATATTCGGTAGCAGTAATCAATGATCAATAATGGTAATACTTAGCCAATATTCGGTATCAATAGAGACAATGATGAAACAATATGCAATGTCGGTGATGTGTCAATCCTTATGTTTATTAATCATTTTAAATCCTAACTAACGCATGTACTACTGTGTCCCATATGTTCCATACCACGGGTTCGATGCATATAATCAATTTCGTTTAGACTATAGTGGTAGATTTTATAGTTCATGTACTAGGTATGATAACGATAACGGTAATAACAAGGGCCATGGTGTAATTTCTCACACGATGATGATAACGGTAATAACACGGGCCATGGTGTAATTTCTTACACAATAACGATAACGGTAATAATCACGGTCCATCATCCGAGTACAGTCTCTATATTATCAATTACTCCAGTTAATCCCTTAAACCCCGGCTTATTAATTATTTATCAATACAACAATACAATATGCAATTAATAGACATTTCAGTGAACAATAGTATCAATAGGGGATCAATAGGATGGTAACATGAAGTAGGACAATTAGAATAGTGACAATAACTCATTAGGATTATGCAATACAACATACATACATTAGTTCATACAATAGTACGATATAGGAATAATTTATCTATTAAAAACTGAAAAGTGAATTTCTGGACAACAAGAGCAGTCTGTACAAAAATTCTGTTTCCCGCTGTTTCAGAAATCAAAAAGTGAATCCGTCCGAAGTTCTAGAAACTAGACTTCCACACGGTTCCAACTCATATTTATTCAAAATCCGACAAAAGTAGCTAGGTCAATCACAATGTTCTTTACAGATTTCATGTTCGGGCAGAATTTCGATATTATGTTATTTTAATTTTAGAATCAGCAAAAACTCAATATTAAATTCATTAAAAATATTTTCTGGACTCCTAAACATGATTACTAACAATCTAGAAAATTTCAAAGCATGATCTTATCATTTGATCAGCCTATTTACTGTTTGAACATGGAACATACAATAATCTGAGAATCTGGTATTAAAAACACAGCTGTAGTAAAATGGGCATAACTTTTGCTACAAAACTTGGAATTTAAAAATTCAAGATGTTCTGGAAACTAGAAAGATAAGGCTACAATTCATATTCAGAAAGTAATTCATTTTAAGATCGTTTATTGGTTCAAAAATAGTAGTCAACATATAGGTCAGGAAGCAATATACAGGATTTGTGTATTTTTCTTGAAATAACATGATGGGTGTCGATTCTTTAGTTAATAAATTGTATAATCAGCATGATGGGTGTTAAAAAATAATAAATAAAAATAAAATCATATGCATACACTAAATTATCATTGATCAAGCAACAACAATCAACCAAACAATCAACCTAGTAGTTGTTTTTACAATAATTGTGTCATGATTATACTGTTAACCCTATTATCAATTCTACATGAATGCATGAAAGATCTAATCTTTAGAGTCAAATGTAGCATGATGTCAAGAATATTGGGGTTAGCTCGTGTAAATCCTCAATAGACCAAACGAAGGAGATGAACAAGGTATAATACAATAAACAAGGGGATCTACTTGCAAGAGTTTCAAGAAAACTTGAACTTGATACAATTAAAAATTCAACAGGACAGTGACTTGCCTTATAACCGGTGAAAATAAATACCAAGAATAACAGGATTAGAATCCCGAAGCAACGAACCCACAAACTAGAAAATTATAACACGTGCAATATACGTGTAGAAGAGAACTCAGCAATAACAACAAGAAAAGACAGCAATTGCAGCAATCAAGACACCAGCAACGTCAGCAATGGCCAGGGCCAAGGGGCGGCACTGGCATCTCCGACGGTGGCATGATGGCAGGGTCGACGACGGGTAGGGCGGCGACTGGCTCGGTGTGCAAGGGGAAACAAGATTTGGGGGTTTTGGGTGTCTGGGCATCGAGGTCGACGAGGGGTGGCGATGACGGGGTTGCCAGAGATGGCCGAGGAAGAAAGTCAGCGATGGGTTCACTCGGGATTTGGGCAGGAAACGGTAGAGAGAGAGGAGAGAGGAGAGAGGAGAGAGGAGAGAGAATAAGCGGCTAGGGTTTCGATGGTGTGCAATTTTTAGAGTTTGTAGTAGAGTTGTATTTATAGGTTACAATTAGGTACTGGGTTGGTAAATTAGGATCCAATAATAGCGGATTTGGGTTAAGAACAATGAAATTGGGTTTTAGAGTTCAATAAGAGACAAATCCAAATCAATAGGGTTCAAATAAATAAAAAATACTCCCAATTAGATAGAAGAAAATGAGATCAACAAAAAAATTAGCTCAATCGCGAAGAATGAAGAATTTCATGAATAAATTAAATTTAAATAATCAAGAAGAAAGAACGAAGTATTTTATTCAATTTCAAATAAAAAATATCACAGAGGGGGAAAATGAAAAATAGCGGAAACGGTAGTTACAGTACCGATGGAATCTTTTCACTTTGGCTACAGCCGCTACATCGTGATCTAGACAAGGTAATAGTGTATGTAAAAAAAATAGATTTCTAGTATTTTACTAGTGTATGTAAAATAATAGAAAACAATTTAGGAGGAATATGTTAAAAAATAAAATCTAAAAAACAATAGGAGGGTTGAGAGAGAGAAAAGCGAAAAACCAACAAACAAATATGATGCAAAAAATTAGAACTACAACAAAATTCAAGACAATAGAAGGGTTGTGAAATTTTGATACCGTACTTTTCGGATAATCGAATATACAAATGAAAGAGAAAATAAAACTAGAGAGTAGTCGGTAATCTGGCAGTTGTTGAAACTTGAAAGAAAGAGAGAAATAGAGCTTTTTTGTTGGAGGGGTTGAAGTCGACGTAGTTGAGAGTTGAATCAACACTCGATCAAAAATTTTCACTTCTTGTTGAAAACACATGATTGAATTGAGATTGAATTGAGTACTAGCAGTAGAGAGAGTAAGAGAGTAAGGTGTGGAAATTTTTAGATTGAATTAATGGGGTATTTATACGGGGAAAAACAAAAAAAAACAAAAAAAACCCCAACGGTCTGTTTCTGACCGTTCGACCCGAGGGTCGAACGTTCGACCCGCGCGAGTGGAACGTTCGACCCACCCAGGTCAAACGGGTCCAAACCCGAGGGTTGACCCACGGGATGGCAAGCGGGTTTGACTTGGTCAACGGGTCGAGCTGACCGGGTTGAGCGGGTTTGGTTGTCTACCTTTTCGACGACCCGGTATATCCGTGGGTTCGATCCGTACCCGAACCGCATATTTGTGGGCTAGGTTCATGTGGGTGGGTCGTGGGTCAACTCGTCCCGGTTGCCATCCCTAGTTCGTTCATATTGTGTTCCACCTTGTAGATACAACTTACTTTATACGAGAAAATTCTTCTATAAATATGTATGAAGTTTCCTTCCCTCGGAATAGTTTGCAAATTATGTCTTTTAAAACTTTTTTATTTTGTAGTAGTTGATTGTTCAAATTTATCACGACAAAATGAGAAACATTCCAAGCGAATGAAGGCCGGCTGCAACTATATAATTCCGAATATGCTAAATTTGAAAAAAACCTCTTGAACTATACCCTTTATGTAGAAAACCTCACTTAACTTTTCTATGTGTAGAAAACCACACTCAAGTATAGTTGCAAAAAATCCACTCCGTCGGTGTGAGTTTTCTACTAAAGTTAAGTGAGGTTTTTTGACAATAATGAGAGATGCATGATGTTTTCTGAACTACTTGCAAAGATGAATGAGGTCATCTAATACAAGCAGAAAAGTTAGATGTGATTTTTTGAAAATATACTTCAAAGGAATTTTTTATAACCATACTTGAGTACAATTTTAAGCGTAAAAAAAATTTAGTGAGGTTTTCTGTATAAATGGGAGTTCAAGGGATTTTTTTTAATTTAGCCTTCCGAATATGAACATCAAAATCAAGGTTTTGAATGGTAATTGATATGGCTAAAAATGAAAATAAATCAGGACCGTTCAAATCGGACACGAATTTTAAAGCTCTCAGGGGTAAAACGGTAATTTCACCTACAAACGGGTCTGAAATGGAGACGGGGTCTTTCTTCAAACCCCAATAATCCATAAACAGATATGTCTTACTGGGTACGGGTCCCAACCCGTTACAAACTAGTTCAGAAGGATTAAGAAGAATGCAGATTCATAATTATCCCTAAGAGATGGTTTTAACCACTTCTATCCATCCACACCGGGAAGTAGAGATTTGTTCTTATCTCGAAACGAATTCCTAAGGCAACTATAAATACCCCTCTCCCCCCACCGTAAGAAGGTAATCAATCTTTTTCTACATAAAGCTCTTTCATAATCTCCTGATTACTGACAAGAGCGTCGGAAGGTGCGTCGCCAGGATCCACCCTGGTGTATCATACTTTTTGCGAAAATTTTGCCGTACTGACCCACTTTTTGAAAATATTTGGCGCTCCGACCCACTTTCAAAAACAATTAGCAAACTGCCCCTGTTTAGGACACGTTAGCATAAACCGTTATTGGAAATAACAGCATAGGTTATTTACATGCCGTTATTTGGAATAACGGCATCTACATTTTTTTTCCATGCCGTTATTTGGAATAACGGCATCTGTATATTTCTCTTACAAGTGTGAATCTTCTAACTTTAAAAAATTCTAAGTGTGAAAAAAACTTATAAATAATGCCGTTATCCTCAATAACGGCATTCGAATGACTGATGCCGTTATTGGTGATAACGGCATCAGTTATATATAAATGAACCCTTGCCGTTGTTTGGAAACAGAGAGAATGAATAATAAGTTAATTTTTTTAAAAAAAATTTATAAATGATGTCGTTATTTGGAATAACGGCATCAGTTATATATATATTTTTTAATTAACTTATTCGTCAGAGAGGATGAATAATAAGTTACTTTTTTTATTAAAAAAATTTATAACTGATGTCGTTATTCCAAATAACGGCATCAGTATTGAGAATGCCGTTATTTGAAATAACGGCATCTGTTATAAGGTTTTCACACTTGCAATTTTTCCTTCAAATGGAGACTACAAGCTGTCAAAAAACAAAATAACCAATGTCGTTACTCCAAATAACGGCATGACAATTTTTTTAAATATAGATGCCGTTATTGGAAATAACGGCACGTAAATAACTTATACCGTTATTTTCAATAACGGTTTATGCTGACGTGTCCTAAACAGGGACAAATCGCTAATTGTTTTCGGAAGTGGATCGGAGCGCCAAATATTTTCAAATAGTGGGTCAGTACGGTAAAATTTTTACTTTTTTGCAGGTTCGCATCAGTAGCAAGAAACCAAGTCAACATGTTGATAAAGATTGGTCAACAGATTTGCCTTATTTATTTTATTAAGAATCTATAAATTTATCTGTTTGCTCCTACACCATAATCAGCAGAAATAGTAATATTCAACAAATCAAAGTTCGCCAGTTTGAACAGAACCGGCCTAGATCACGAAACAGTCTAATCCAGCTCGATCTGGTACATCGATCGATGTGACAGTAGTACTATATTTACATAGAGAATATAATGGGAACTGATTATCTTGGTTTGTTTGTAATGAGAAGTGGTGGAGTCTTCTGAATAGTTTAGTTGCGGCCGGCCTTGATTTTGATGTTCATATTCGGAATTATATATATAGTTGCGGTCCTTGCGGCCTTCATTCAAAAGTAAAAGATAACCTGATTTAAAATGACATTGTGCTTTTATCAGGTCAAAAGTAGTCGGCTAATTAGGCTAGTCAAAGTGGTCAACTGATTGAAACAATATTGTGTTATACAGTAACAATTAGGAACTGATCGAAGACTTAGACCTTGGTTGTCTAAACATCTACTACACATTCTGATGCTGATGTGTAATAAGGGTGATCAGGTTCATATCTGGTAGAGTTGATCAGCATGATGCAGGTTCAAAGCCAGAGAAGTCTGCAATGACCAAGAGAGTTTCTGGGTACCTGAAGGATTTTATATAGAGTGCAGTCGACTATTGATGTTGTTTGTTTTTTTGTGTGGAAGCAACATGTATGAGTTCTTATAATTTGTGAAGCGGAAGATGCGGTACTGGCGTTGATCCGATCCTGAGCTGCAGGACCGGATCGGGGTAGCAGGGAGGAGGTAGCGGCCGGATGCTCGGCTCGGATCTTCGTAGCTCGGCTCGGATCTTTGGGGCTTGGCTCGGTCTCTTGTACTGCACATGCCTAAAAATACCGGGAGAAGTCCCAACGACAGGACCTCCGACGATCTAGTCAGTACTGAGAAAGTAACAATAGCTAGGGTTCAGATGAGGAAAAGTTTATTACCTTTAAAAGTGAGGAGGGGGTCTGGTATTTATAGGCAAGGTTAAACCGGTCTGAAATTCTAACGGACCGGGTCGGACCCATTTTCCTGTAGGCCCGAATGGGCTGAAGCCCGTTTGACCCATTTGACCTCATGATCACAAGGGAGCGAAATCTGAGAAGATCTGATGACCTAGATAGGGCCACGTCATCCACCCCATATCAGGAGCCCCCCACTCCTGGACGGCGGCGTAAGCCAGCCGTGGATGAGTAGTCTGTCCCCATAGGAAGAGGGGAGCGGTGTGTCTGGAGAGTATGATTTGTAGTTTCTTGGAGTGGTAAGTAGGGTAGGACAAAGGAGATCCTCCGGAGAAAAAGGCGTCGAGGGCTGAGGACCAATGGTAGGGAGCCGGACGTCGAGCACCGAGCCAGGAATTTGGCTCGGAGTTTATGACTGGCACTTCGAGGGTCGAGCATCGGTGGGCGAGCCTTCATGCTCGGATGCCAAGGGTCACTCCGAGCGTCGAGCCCCCCGCTTGCTGTAAAAGCTAGGGGGTGGCTCGGGTCAATGCCGAGCGTCGAGCCCCCCAGCTTGTTGTAAAAGCTAGGGGGTGGCTCGAGGGCACTGTCGTTAAGCCCCCTAGCTTGCTATAAAAGCTAAGAGGTGGCTCGAGGTCGCTGCCGAGCGTCAAGCCCCCCATCTTGTTGTAAAAGCTATGGGTGGCTCGAGGTCACTGCCGAGCGCTGAGCCCCCATCTTGCTGTAAATGCTAGGGGATGGCTCGAGGTTACTGCCGAGTGTCGAGCCTCCCAGCTTGGTGTAAAAGCTAGGTGGTGGCTCGAGGTCACTGCCGAGCGTCGAGCCCCCCAGCATGATGTAAAATCTACGTCGTGGCTCGAGGTCACTGCCGAGCATCGATCCCCCCAGCTTGCTGTAAATGCTAGAGCATTGTATGTGATGCTGACGTCATGGGGTTGGAATTCGTGGGGTTGAAGTCCTATCAGCCGTCAGATCTTGATAATCAAGATAGAATTGATCTGGGTTCCAACGCAGAATTTGAGGCATTGAAATCTCATCAGCCGTTAGATCTTGATGATCAAGATTGAACAGCCAGGATTTCAACGTGGAATTCGAGGCATCGCTATCGCTCTATAAATCCTATCCCCCCTCTCCATTTCTTCACCTTGCTTTCTCTTTCGAAAAACATGAGCTTCTCTCTCTAACCTACCGGCGACGACTTTTTCGTAGATCTCTTCATTTGCGGTACCCAAGTTAGTATTTTCTTTTGTTATATCGCGCACTCAGTCCGGTTCTGGGGCAAGCTCTTCTAGTCGGAATGAAGGGGATCGTTTGTAATGCCCCGATTTTCATATACTGGGAAACCATGACATAAGCTCGAATCTTTTCCTTCAATTAGCTACAATATACAGAAAAACAGGAAAATTTAAAACTTTTTTATTCAACACAAATGTATTATAAGTCCGAATGTTATAAAACTGTAATAAATTACATCTGTGTTACAGTAATGCCATACAAGCCCAAGTGTTACAAACTTTCAATAAAAATTACATCAGAGTACAATAAATAATACATAACACTTGGTACTTTCACTTGGATGCTTCTCGATAATTAATAAATTTACAATAGATGTTACAATGGTACCAAAAATATATTACAATTGAAATCAACACTTTGCTTCTCTTGACTTGAGTCCTCCTGAATCCTGTACCTGTAGTTTTGCAATCCAGTACCTTTTGAAATGGGGACGTCAGTACATATAATGATGCTTTAAGGCTGATGACTAGCAGCGATTCTCAACTTTAATCAAACAGATTGATGAAAAGAGAAACGTGTATGTTACCGCTAAATCTGGTGTGGGGGCAAACAGATAGTATTTGTGGATTCTTAGGAAAACCTGAATAGCAAACCTGAACCTGTTCCGCCGGAGTTTGACCGCTGACTCCCGCCGTTCACCTGCAAAAAGTACGAGACACCGGGGTTGATCCCGGCGACGCACCCTCCGACGCTCAAGTCAGTAATCAGGAATGATTATGAAAGAGCATAAATTGGCAAAAGATTGATTACCTCCTAATGGTGGTGGATGGGGGTATTTATAGCCGTCGTTGGGATCAGATTAGGAATGTAATCCCTGTGATCAGATAAGGAATGTAATCCCTAATTGCCAGTGAAAGGATAGATGTGAATCAGGGCCGTTGATTAGTATTAATCACAAACCCTAATTCTATCCGGCTGGACTGGGTTTATTTCGGGTTGGGACCCGTACCAAGTTGAGGTGGATCCGTTCGTGGGTTATTGGGTCTTTGGGGAAAAGACCCAGGACCCACTTCGGACCCATTGGCAGACAAAATTACCATTTTACCCCTAGGCTTTAAGATTCATTCCTGATTTGGACGGTTCCAATTTAATCCCATTTTTAGCCATATTACGAGCCCCCCACTTCCGAAGACTGAGTTTGATCAGCCTTTGAGGAGTAGTTTTACTGTTTCATTGGCTTGCGGAGGTGTGTCGGAGTCCGAATGGGAGGTTTCGAATCTTTGCAGGTGGCAGTATGGTGATTTTCTATGTTAGTTGCATGCTCTGAGTTGTTCTTGAGCTCTTCTGGTCATTTGGTGATTTTTATCTATTTTTCGGAGTATTTACTTAATTTTGTGAAGTTTCGATTCGTCGTTCGGGGGTCCTTGTAATGCCCCAATTTTTCATTTAATGAAAAATTATTTTATTTTGCACGTAGTGTACACGTGCAATATTTTTGGTTGAATTAAATGTTATGATTATTTTCATTATGATGAGTACGTATAAATATTTAAATATGTGCTTTTAATTATTTTATACAAAGCCTTCTTTCAATTAGACAAAAAAAAGCCTTTTCTTCTTAAAGCCCAAAATTTAATTCATTTATTTTCCTTTATAATTATTATTTTGGCCCAAAAACTAAAGCCCATGAGCTATTTTATTTTTAAATACAACTTGTCATGTAGGATACAATCTAAAGTTTATTTTTATGTAAAATATAATGTACAAATTTTTAAATGGAGACCAAGTTGTATGCACGTGCACTACACGTACATGTGCAATATGCACAAGGCATGGCCGGTTGTGGCTTTAGGAGGGAAATCAAAAATTGAGTGGAGTCATGGTGGAGTGATTACTTGATTATGGGTAGTTAGTATAACTTCTCCTTAAATCTAAGCCATTTGTTCCTAACTCCTACTTCAATCTTAGCCATCCATTTTTCTAGATTTTTAGTATAAATACCCCCCCCCCCCCCCCCCCCCCCCCTTTGGCTAGTATTCTTGTGCTAATTATTTCCTCCAAACCTATAGTTCTAAATACAATATCTAGTAGTTTATTAAGTGAGTAAAAGATTGAGAGTGTGTGGGAGTTTTGTGCTTGCATCATTCAAGAAGAGAAGAGGCCGGCTTTCATCAAACAAGGTGCTCGGGTTTGGCTTGTGGAGTGCTCGGGCTTGGCTTGTGTGCGCGTCGACTAGGAGGAGGATCGTTCGTTGTAAGGACATTTGTTTAGGAGGTTGCTAGTTTATTCTTCTCTCCGTTTAAGGTGGGTAAATTTTCCATGTTTCTAAATAGGAATGCATGCTAGATTTAATTGGAAAAATAATGCATGAAAAAGATTAATAAGAGTACACATTTAATTGGAAAAAATGATCTAAATTGATTGAATTGTTGATATGCAATTGTATGTGGTTCTATTATTAAAATTCAAATTGTGTGCGATATGATTATGGCTATGGATTGTGTAAAGCAAACTTCGTTGTTAGCATTAAAAATTATATGCAAGATTTAGTAGATTGACAACGTTGCTTTATGTGCTAAAATGGAATTTTTGTTATGACGTTGTAACGAATGGATTATGATGCAATTGTTATGTTTGTGAAAAGAATAAGAGCAGAAAATTGGTGTAGAGATTAGGGAAATTTAAATGTCGAAAAAGAATGTATTAGTAGTAGTATATCAAATTAACCAAAATTGTATGGTAGGTAAGTGTTAATTATTGGGAAAAATATGTTTAATCATTTAAGAAAATTATTTTTTATATACTGGGGTATAATTCATGATGGAAATGATTAATCTGGAATTTTTACAGTATGTTAGTAAGAGCAATTTGAATTGAGATTTTGATGAACTTTGAAATGTTTTTAATAACAGAGAGCATTGATTTAAATAAATTTCGAATTATACTAGTGACAACCCGAGCCTATAGCTCGAGTGGTCGGATCACTCTTAATTGCTACAGTATATGCGGGGGGAATCTCCGAGGTTGAGGGATCAAATCCCGTTGACACCATTCTTTTTCGTTCGAACATTTTAAAATAAATCAGTTCGGCCGTGAGCATTTAATGCTCTCGCCCTCTATTCTAAATGTGTGCAGAACTCGGCCTAGTGGCCTGTGCCTTCAGTTGTGTTCCCTGTGGTCGCTGGTTCGACTCTGGGCCTCGGCTGTGTGTTTATATTGTGTGAAAAACAATTTTTTTGGTGTTTTAATGATCAAAAAAAATATGGAAAAAATATGATTATTATCTTAAAAATATATGGAGTTTATGAAAAATAATTTGAGGATTATTTGCATGAAGTGGAGTATGTATAGAGAATAAAAGTATAATTTAGATCTATAAGTTCTATACTTGCATTTGTATAAAGTTGTATTTTACAAAAGACTTAAAATGGAATATTAGAAAAGAAACACGAATAAAAAGGAATTATGTGAAGTGATGTGAATTATTCTCATTGGAAAGTATGCGACAAATTATGAAGTGTAAATGTCCATCTTTGATTGAATAATTAGTGATGTGGGTTTTAATGTGAAAATAATATTCTATGAGCTACATGATGAATAGTTGAATTTAATGTATAAGTATGGACTATTGAACAATTTAGAAATCATGATTGGAAAAGAGAAATACCTTTGAGTATGATAACTCAACATGTGAACTTATGAGTTGGAAACGCTCAACTTTAGAAATTGTAAATTGGAATTGAAACAAAAGAGTAGCTAAGTCTCCCCCGGCAATTGGAAAAAAATGAAATTTGAAATGAAAGACCAAGGTTGGTCATGTTTGAATGAATGAATAAGTCCGGTTTAGTGGAGAGGCTAACTCTAGAGCTTTGGTTTTGTTCATGATTCTAATAAAAACTAAGGATTAGTACATAGTGGAGATGTGATGAAAGTAAGAGAAAACATGAGTATGAGGGTCATCGGATTGGCGGCGTGAGAGTATTTCACAGGCTGTCTTCACGATGCGTCGTGACATGACGTGGATACTGCTCCAGAGTACCGTCCTGGTGGTGACGCTTGTGGAATGTTTTGTGACTGCAAGAGGATTGTGTGCCATGAAGGAGGCTGAATTGCCACAGGCTGTCTTCACGATGCATCGTGACATGACGTGGGATTCCCCTCCAGATTTTCTGTACACGTGCTTGTACTCGTAAATCATCTAAGATACTTACCGTAGTTACAGTAGTAGATTAAGTCATGGCGAGGGATTGAACCCTATAAATGAAGTGTGATTAAGGGCTTGCCCTCGGACCTATGTAGTATGGGATGCATAGAATCCGAATAAGTGCGCATTAGTGTCATGTAACATAAATGACTGCATTAAGGACTAAGTGCACAATCACAACACGACATCAATAGGGTAGTCCATTTAGTTTGACATGTAACAAGTTTGTGTTTATTAAATATGGAAAATGAGTTATAGTATTTCCGGCATAGAGAGGATGACCATGTATAATGTTCGTCGGTTGAATAAACTGACGTACCCACAGTTTTATATGCAGGTAAGTGACATGATAAAGATTAAAGAGGAACAGATGCTTAAAGATTATTCAATGTTGTTGTACATTTATTTAAATGTTGTAATTTTACTTCCGCTGTACAATGTAAAGAGTAAAGTTTTGTGTAAACTCTGATAAAAAGTGAAAAGTTCAAATTTTCTTGTAAAATTGTACTAAATGAAGTGGAAAGATCCTGTAGAACTCTCGAATTCAGTAGTATTTGGGATTCGGGGCGTTACAGTCTTAATAAGTGGTCCTAGGTAATAATTATTTACTCGGGGGCTCAAAAATATTTTCCCGACTTTATAATTATTTTCTAGGATTTTTAATTAATTTTCCCGAATTTTTAATCATTTTTTTCACAATTTTTAAATAAATAAAACGATTTTAATAAATAAAATTTAATTTTAAATACCGAATTATGGCGTGGCGCGATCTGGACCGTTGATCTTGTGCGGGCGTGAATTTCTGAAAGATCGGATGGACACGGTCGCTCGGCAGCAATTTCTCCGCTTTTGCGGGTCGGATTGACACTTGCTCGGAATCCGAGCAAAGTGGCTCGATTTTTCCCTCGCACGAGTGGCTCGGGTCGCTAGTCGCTCGGCTCGGACTGCCGACCGTCGTGGAGCGATCTGAGTCTCGGATCTTGGCGCGAATCTCGAAGCGGGCACAGTTCCCAAGAAAATACTATCTTGTCGCGTAGTGGCACTAGCAAGATCTGAGCCGTCCGATCGAAATCTTACACGAATTTTGAGGGAAAAGTCGTTTTTCTCCAATTCGCAGCTCGGATTGGCACTTGCTCGGAATCCGAGCTATCCTCTTTGTTGTGGAGGTCGGATCGCATGTCGCTCGGATTTTCGTTCTGAGGGACGTGGGGCGATCGGAGCCATTGGATGATGGCACAGATCTCGAGGCCGGCTCAGTTCCCAAGAAAACACTATCTTGTCGTGTAGTGGCACTGGCATGATCTGAGCCGTCGGATCGAAATCTTATGCGAATTTTGAGGGAAAAGTCCTTTTTCTCCAATTCGTAGCTCGGATTGGCACTTGCTCGGAATCCGAGCTATCCTCTTTGTTGTGGAGGTCGGATCGCCTGTCGCTCGGATTTTGGTTCCGAAGAACGTGGGGCGATCGGGGCCATTGGATGATGGCACAGATCTCGATGCTGGCTCAGTTCCCAAGAAAACACTATCTTATCGTTTAGTGGCACTGGCATGATCTGAGCCGTCCGATCAAAATCTTACGCGAATTTTGAGGGGAAAGTCGCTTTTCTCCAATTTGTAGCTCGGATTGGCACTTGCTCGGAATCTGAGCTATCCTCTTTGTTGTGGAGGTCGGATCGCCTGTCGCTCGGATTTTGGTTCTGAGGGACGTGGGGCGATCGGGGCCGTTGGATGATGGCACAGATCTCGATGTTGGCTCAGTTCCCAAGAAAACACTATCTTGTCGTTTAGTGGTACTGGTGTGATCTGAGCCGTCCGATCGAAATCTTACACGAATTTTGAGGGGAAAGTCGTTTTTCTCTAATTCGTAGCTCGGATTGGCACTTGCTCAAAATCCGAGCTATCCTCTTTGTTGTGGAGGTCGGATCGCCTGTCGCTCGGATTTTGGTTCCGAAGGACGTGGGGCGATCGGGGCCGTTGGATGATGGCACAGATCTCGATGCTGGCTCAGTTCCCAAGAAAACACTATCTTGTCGTTTAGTGGTGCTGGCATGATCTGAGCCGTCCGATCAAAATCTTATGCGAATTTTGAGGGGAAAGTCGTTTTTCTCCAATTCGTAGCTCGGATTGGCACTTGCTCGGAATCCGAGCTATCCTCTTTGTTGTGGAGGTCGGATTGCCTGTCGCTCGGATTTTGGTTCCGAGGGATGTGGGGCGATCGGGGCCGTTGGATGATGGCACAGATCTCGATACTGGCTCAGTTCCCAAGAAAACACTATCGTGTCGTTTAGTGGTGCTGGCGTGATCTGAGCCGTCCGATCGAAATCTTACGTGAATTTTGAGGGGAAAGTCATTTTTCTCCAATTCGTAGCTCGGATTGGTACTTGGCACTTGCTCAGAATCCGAGCTATCCTCTTTGTTGTGGAGGTCGGATTGCCTGTAGCTCGAATCTGGATCCCGAGGTGCCGAGCTGTTTTACTTGGGTCGAAACGTCGCTTCCTTTGCCAACAGTTGCGGCTCTTCGTTACTTAGTTGTTTGGGCTTTTGTAACTCTTCAAGAGAGGCCCAAGAGTTGCGCCCTTACGTTACAAAGCCCAAGAGGCATCTCTTTTACTATAAGTTTTCACTCCTTCAACACTTAACCTCATTTCTCACTTTCACTTTCTCACTCTTGGTTTTACTTCTTTGCGGCAAAGTTTTCAGCTCTTGGGTGGTGCTGCTAGCTGTCGCGGCAAGGCGTTTTAAGCTCCGGCGATCTTTTTCGACCGTACTAGTCACTTCAAGGTCAGTCTCTCTCCTCATTTTTGTAAAATGGTTAAGTTTTCTTCCACGGACGAGACCCCCTCCTCGGACCTAGGCATCAGCCGAACGGTGAGGCCAAGCAAGGGTAATGGGAAGGAGGTCGTCAAGCCGATCGAAGAGACAACGGTCAGGCCGAGTACAGGTGAGGAGGTAGCCGAGCCTCTCCAGGAGGTAATGGTCCGAGCCAGCAAAGGCAAGGGGGTAGTGACGATAATCGAGCGCCCGAAGACTGCAGGGGAGTTGGGTCGGCACCCGAGCGTCTTGTCTAGTGTTGGCAGTGTGCGGAGTTACTCTGGTGATTTGCTGGAGAAGGTGATGCAGGGCACCGCCAAGTCGATTGAGGAGAACGAGCCGAGGGAGACTTCCGAGGTAGATCATATTTCCTCGATCTTAACCGAGGCGGATTTGCATCGGATTCGAAGTGGGTTCCGGATCCCTGCGGAGTATGCTCTCCTTCTCCCCGGCCCTGGCATCCGAGCGTGCACGTCTTTTTCGGCCGATGTTTGCATATTCCCTGCCGATGCTCTGCACGCCGGTCTTCGGCTGCCATTGCACCCTTTCGTCATCGAAGTGCTGCAATGGTACGGCTTGAGCCCGGCCCAGCGGATGCCGAACACTTGGCGGCACGTGATGGCCTTTGCTCTTCAATGCCAGGAGATCGGCGCGCAGCCCTCAATGTTCCTACTGCGAAGCATCTACCGACCCTGCCAGATGAACAAGAACGAGCAGAGGTACTATCTCTCGCCGAGGAAGGGTGTGAAGCTTATCGAGAACCCGGACTCGATCAAGCACTGGAAAGAGAAGTATTTCCTCATCCGGGCTCCCGAGCCGTGGGTCATCCCGACAGCGTGGCCGAGGGACGGGGTTCCGAAACGGGCGAAGAAGGAGCCCGTGCTCAGCAACGAGGAGGCAGAGATTGTAGAAAAGCTCCTCGATCTTCCGACCCCCAACTACAAGGATATTACCGAGGAGGTCCTATTCCGAGGGGGTCTCAGTCCGATCGACCCTAGTACGCTTCTCTTTTTATTTTTTTTGCTTTGTCTTTGAGTTTAAAATTTTGTCTAACTTCTTTCACTCGGTCTTTGCAGAAACTCACGGCATGGACTACAAGGGTCTGATGGCCAAGGCCAGGGCGGCTAAGGAGCAGGAGGCACGAAAGAGAAAGAGGACCGTGTCCGGGCCCCAAGGCGGTCGAGCGCCCAAGATCCCCTCGGTCTCTCTGACCATCGAGCGGCAAGTTGTCGAGGTTCCTCTAGTCGAGCCCGATCAAGGCCTCGTCGTGCCATCCCCCCACCTACCTCGGATGCGCCGACCCCAACGGCGCGAACAGATGCTCCAGGGTCTTCGGGCGGAGCGTTCAACATTAGCGCAGCACTGGCTCTCGATGTCCCGCCCCTCACTGCCGAGGCAGAGGCAATCCTGACCGAGGAGCACAAGCGCATCTTCGTCCCCGATTGGCGGGTGATGAAGGTCGACGGGTTCCTAGGGGACGGCAACATCTGCATGCAGGCGGTGAAGCACCTGCCAACCCCTAAAGACCGAGTGGCACTCAAGGCGGGCAAAGTTGGTGACGCCGCGATGCAGATTGCTCGAAACACCATGTCGGTAAGTACTAGAGGACTTTCTTCAAAATTTTTCCAAGTTTTTGTGCTCGTGCTTAACTGCTTTTTGTATGGCTTGTAGACCCTCTGCCACTTCAATTACTTGCTCGAGGAGTTCGCGAGCAAGGAAAAGGAGATGACTGTTCTGAACGACCGGGAACGGTCGGAGCGGTCTAAGGCGGTAAAACAGCTGGAGGCTGAGCAGGTGCACTCCGCTTCGCTCGAGGCCAAAGTTGCCGACCTAAGGGCTAAGCTCGCCGAGGCGTTGAGGAGCTCGGCCGCCGAGGCTTCCAAGGTCGAGACCCTAGAAAAGGAGACAGCTCGACTTGAAGGGGAGCTGTCTAAGGCCCTGAAGGCGTCGGAGGAGGCCCTGAGCGATCATGCGTCGAAGGTGGCAGCCGCGGAGCAGGCGGTTCGGGACGAGGCCGAGGCTCACATGTTGACCAACATGGAGGAGGCGTACAGCTGAGCGCTGAAGCATATCGCCGCTTGGAACCCCAGATTTGACGTCTCGTCCTACTACTTCTACGACCCCGTAGAGGGTGAGGAAGCGCTGCCTCTGGCCGAGCTCGCTCCTAGGTAGGAGGGCGAAGACTCCGAAGACGAGGTGGGCGCCGAGGGTGCGATTGTACCCATGCCGAACGATGATGAGGTCGACCCCTGACTTTGTCGCCTCTTCTCATTTTCTTGTTCTTCCCCCTCCCTTTTTTGTAATGCCTAACTGCGGACTGGCCACCGCTTTTTGTAAATCTTGGACTTCTAATGAAACAGTTTCCTTTTTGGTGTTTTGGCTGAATATTTCGAAATTTCGCAAAGTGTTCAACTCTTTTTGCTCAGATTGTGTCCTTAAGTATTGAAGACTTCTTTTGATATTCCTCCACTTTTCAGGTCGAGTTGGGTCCGATTACCGAGGTCTCTCATCTTCGTACTGTGCTGAAGAAAACGAAGCAGGCTCTTTCTCGCAGTCGGGATAACTCGTTTTACGACTTCTTGAAATTGGAGGACATCAAAGCAACTATGAGAGGGTATTTTCGCGAGTTGAGGCAACTGCGGAAGCAAGCTCGAGAGACTCATCTCGAAGGCGACATAGAGTTGCTCCATAAGGAGCTCTTCGATGTTGACCAAAGGAATAGTGAACTACTGGCAGAGGTTCGTCATTTGGAGGTAACAGTGAAAGAACATTCGGCGGAGAAAGAGGAGTTAGCTTCGAGGGTGGGGAAGTTGATGTCCGAGCACGATGAGTTGACGGCAAGAATTGACAAACTGAGGAGGATCACCATCGACAGGGGTATCGAAGTGACTCATTTCCGTCGTATTATGGCCAACAGTACTAACGTTGCAGGCTCGTCTAAACTTCCTCGTTTCAAAGTATCATCGGAGAGCAATATTCTGAGAGATAGGATCGTCGAGCTAGAGGAGGAGATTGCATCACTGAAACCTCAACCCGTAAGGATCAATGTTCGTAGTATGTCATGTACTCGCGAAGAGAGTGAAAGAGAAATCTTGTTCTACGAACTTGTAACTCGTTCGCCTGCCGTTAGGCGGAGCCCAGCTGATGCTCAGAGTGGTGTAGCTGTTTCGTCTAGTGGCGCCTCGGTTGGGGCCACAGCTAGAATCAGCGACGAAGGGGGGTCTCGCTTCGCTGGTTTAGAGTCGAGCTCAGAGGTAAGGCGACGCCGCCCTCGTGTGTCTTTGAACCGAAGCGTTCCCCTTCCAAAGAAGCGCTAAACAAGTTGTATTGTGCTATTCAAGTTATTGTAAAACTCATTTGTAGTGTCAGCCTTGTCTGAGCTCTTAATTTAAAAAAGTTTGTTTTGCTTCTGCTGTTCGAATGCTGCGTTGGCTGGTATTAGTTTAAGTATAACTCCTCCAACTTTAACCACTACTCAGAATCATAAGCAAATCTTCCTTCTTATGGGCGAACCACTTTTGGCTTGCTTAATAGTGAGCTTGAGAAGTGGAGTCGAGCCAGGTGTTGGACTCCGAACTCGTCGCTAGAGTTTGTTCAACGGTTGTGGGAGCAATTCTGAATGGCGAACCACTTCTAGCTCGCTTAAGAGCGGGCTTGCGAAGCAGAATCGAACCAAGTGTTGGACCCCGAACTCGTCATTAGAGTTTGTTCAACGGTTGTGGGAGTAATTCCAAATGGCGAACCCCTTCTAGACTGCTTAAGAGCGAGCTTGCGAAGAGGAGTCAAGCCAAGTGTTGGACTCCGAACTCGTCGTTAGAGTTTATTCAACGGTTGTAGGAGCAATTCCGAATGGCGAACCCCTTCTAGCCCACTTAAGAGCGAGCTTGCGAAGAGGAGTCGAGCCAAGTATTGGACTCCGAACTCATCGTTAGAGTTTGTTCAACGGTTGTGGGAGCAATTCCGAATGGCGAACCCCTTCTAGCCCGCTTAAGAGCGAGCTTGTGAAGAGGAGTCGAGCCAAGTGTTGGACTCCGAACTCGTCGTTAGAGTTTGTTCAACGGTTGTGGGAGCAATTCCGAATGGCGAACCCCTTCTAGCCCGCTTAAGAGCGAGCTTGCGAAGAGGAGTCGAGCCAAGTGTTGGACTCCGAACTCGTCGTTAGAGTTTGTTCAATGGTTGTGGGAGCAATTCCGAATGGCGAACCCCATCTAGCCCGCTTAATAACGAGCTTGCGAAGAGGAGTCGAGCCAAGTGTTGGACTCCGAACTCGTCGTTAGGGTGAAGAGTAAAAGCAGAGAGATACAAGCAATTTTACAAGTAAAATATGAAAAAACTTTCTTTATTGATAACTAATAGTTGACTGCTTCTAAGTTGCAGGCCGTTATTACATAAGAGAAATAAAGGAAAAAATACAAGTAAAAGGAGAGCAACGGTTCAACATCCCAGAATACTTAGAGAGGCGTTAATGTTCTCTCTTGGTATTTCAAAAGATGGTCGGCATTCCAAGTCCTGGGGATCTCTCTGCCTTCGAGGTCTTCTAGACGATATGTTCCGGGCCGAACTACTTTGGTGATCTTGTAGGGTCCCTCCTAATTTGGAGTTAGTTTACTCTTCTGACCAGGAAAAGAGATTGCTAACTTTCTGAGGACCAAGTCCCCTTCTTTGAGGTCGGTAGGACGGACTCTCTTATTGTACGCCAACGCGATCCTCCTCCGATAATCCTATTGGCAGATTGACGCTCTTTCCCGTAGCTCGTCGACCAGGTCTAAGTTTGCTCGAAGTTCTTTAGCATTCTGTTCTTCTTCGTAGGCAAGAAGGCGAGGAGAAGGTATGCCGACTTCCAATGGGATCACAGCCTCGGACCTATATGTGAGGTTGAATGGCGACTCTCCTGTGGGGGTCCGTTTCGTGGTGCGGTAGTTCCACAGCACGTTAGGGAGCTAATCGACCCATAAGCCTTTAGAGCACTTATTCAGCCTTTTCTTAATACCGGAGAGGATCTGTCGGTTAGCATTCTCCACTTGACCATTCGACTGTGGATGGGAGACGGAGGAGAAACGTTGTTGGATGGCGAGGTCTTCACATAGAGCTCGGAAGGCAGCCCCAGTAAACTGGGTTCCGTTGTCTATTATGAGGACTCGAGGGACACCGAATCGGCAGATAACGTTCTTCCAGAAGAACTGAAGTACTTTGTTCTCTGTGATTGTGGCCAAGGGCTCGGCCTCTATCCACTTCGAGAAGTAGTCGATTGCCACGACTAAGAATTTGAGCTGGCCGGGAGCTGGTGGGAATGGCCCTAGTAAATCCATCCCCCACATTGCGAAAGGAATAGGACTTGATAGGGAGGTGAGTGGAGCTTGTGGGAGGCGACGGACGTTGGAGTACTTCTGACAAGAGCTGCATTGCCGAAGATGCAATTCGGCGTCTTGTAGGAGAGTGGGCTAGAAATATCCATAATTCAACACCTTCCTGGCTAGGGATCTGGATCTTGAATGTGCCCCGCCGATGCCTTCGTAGAGCTCTTGCAGGGCGTAATCGGCTTGTTCCGGGAAGAGGCATCTCAAATAAGGCCTGCCGTCCACTTGTGTGAAGGAGCGCTTGTATAGGATGCCCTCGATAAGTGTGTATCGCTCTGCTCGGGTTCTCACTCGGCGAGCTTCTTTAGGGTCTTCGGGGAGGAGGCCATCCCTTAGGAATTCTACCAGGGGTTTCATCCAATTATCTTGAAGCAGGACAGGTAGCGACTCCATCGAGTCGGAAGTTTCATCTTCTATACTTGGCTTCAGGAGCACCTCGATCAAGACGGTCTGCTCGAGACCTTGGAGGGAGGAGGAGGCTAGCTTGGAAAGGGCATCAGCTTGGGAATTCTCTTCTTGGGGGATTTGCTGGATGAGAGCTTCTTCAAATAGGGCCATGAGATTCCTAACCTTGGCTAGGTACTTAGCCATTCGGTCATCTCGTGCCTCGTACTCGCTTAGGACCTGATTTACGACTAGCTGAGAGTCGCTAAAGATCCGGAGGCATTGCGCCCCTGCCATGCGAGCCATTCTGAGGCCGGCTATGAGTGCTTCATATTCTGCTTCATTGTTAGAGGCCTTGAAGTTGATGCGGAGAAAGTATTGGAGGACGAAATCATCTGGGCCGGCCAGAATGACCCCGGCTCGGCTTCCCTCGTTACAAGAGGATCCATCTACGTAAACTGACCAGACAGGCGGTCCCTTCATTGCTTGGCTGACCTCGGGGATGGTACTCTCGACGATGAATTCAGCTAAGGCTTGAGCCTTGATTGCGGTCCGAGGCTGGTACGATATGTCGTGTTGGCTCAGCTCGATAAACCACTTCATAAGGCGACCGGAGGTCTCTGGCTTGTGGAGAACTTGTTTCAGCGGTTGGTCGGTAAGAACGACCACCAAATGGGACTGGAAATATGGGCGAAGCTTTCTTATGGCCATGACTAAGGTGTATGCCATCTTCTCTATCCTCGGGTAGCGGAGCTCGGCATCCCGAAGTACCTTGCTCACGTAATAGATGGGCTTTTGAGTCTGTTCTTCTTCCCTTATGAGGATGGTGCTGAGGGTCTGCTCGGAGGCGGCTAAGTAGAGGTGAAGGGTTTCCCTGGGAACAGGTTTGCTGAGGAGATGAGGATTGACTAGGTAAGCCTTCAGCTGATCGAATGAGTCTTGTTGCTGCTGACCCCACTCGAAGCCTTCAGCCCCCCTGAGAGCCTTGAAGAAAGGAAGACACTTCTCCCCTGACTTGGAAAGGAACCGCCCTATGACTGCCAGGCGACCCGTTAGCTTCTGAACCTCTTTAACATTCTTCGGGGGAGCCATGTCCAATATGACTTTGATATTCTTGGGGTTGGCCTCGATTCCTCTTTGGCTGACCATGAAGCCTAGGAATTTCCCGGACAAGACTCCGAATGCACATTTGTTCGGATTGAGCCTCATATCGTGTTTCCTGAGTACGTCGAATGCCTCTTGCAGATCGGCCACATGATCGGCCCTGTGGATGCTCTTCACAAGCATATCGTCAACATATACCTCCATATTTCGGCCGATCTGTGCTTGAAAAACCTTGTTGACGAGGCATTGATAAGTGGCGCCTGCATTCTTCAAACTGAAGGGCATTACCCTGTAGCAGTAGAGGCCCTGGTCGGTTACAAAGGAGGTTTTCGGGATATCCGGGGGAAACATACGAATCTGATTATAGCCTGAGAAGGCGTCCATGAAGCTGAGGAGTTCATGGCCCGATGTGGCATCAATCAAAGTATCGATGCTGGGAAGAGGGAATGGATCTTTGGGGCATGCCTTATTGAGGTCGGTAAAGTCGATACAAATCCTCCAGGTCCCATTGGACTTCTTCACCATCACTACATTCGAGAGCCATTCGGGATAATTGACCTCTTGTATGAACCGAGCCTTTAAGAGTTTGTCCACCTCCTCTTTTATAGCTTGCTGGCGCTCGGGAGCGAACTTGCGCCTCTTCTGTTGGACCGGTTTGGATCCCGGGGCGACGCTGAGGTGGTGGACTAAAAGCTCTTCAGAAATTCTGGGCATGTCTGCGACCGACCAAGCAAAGAGGTTGCGGTTCCTACGGATGCACTAGACTATGTCGGAGCATAGGGCATATGGGAGGGTCTTGCTAACGAAGAACTTTCGGCTCAGATCCTGCTCAGAGAAGAGCACTTCCTCCAACTCATCCACCGGCTCGGACGTTGGTCGGACAACATCTTGAGGTATTTCAAGTGTTTCGAGGGAGAGGACTGGACCCCCTGTTGAAGTCATATAGTACTTGTGGGCTACCTCTTGACTGCCTTTTACTTCCCCAACTCCTGCCCTGGTGGGGAATTTCATCTTGAGGTGATAAGCGGAAGGGACGGCTTCGAGAGCAGCTAGGTCGGGTCAGCCCAGGATCACATTATACGCAGCTGGGACATCGACGATCATAAAGTTCATCGGCTCTGTCCGGGTGGTAAGAGTTTTGCCAGCAGTTACATCGAGGGTGATTACCCCTTCAATAGTTACTGACACTCCCGTGAACCCATGGAGTGTGTAGCCGGCGGGCTTAAGTCTGTCCCGGGATAGTTTGAGGCCTTTGAAAGTGGCGAGGAAGAGGATGTTAACAGAGCTGCCATTGTCCACCAGGATCCTCTCCACTTTAAAGTTCGCCATATGGAGGTTGATGACAAGCGCGTCACAATGTAGGGTTCGGACACCCTCAAGGTCTTCATCTGAGAATGTGACGGGCACTCCAAGGCCTTTAGGAGGAGGTGTGGCGCGAACCGAATTAACTTCCCTTATAAATGCCTTTCGAGAGGAGTTGGAGGAGCCCCCCATTGGGCCCCCATGAATGAGGTGTAGGACACGCTCCTCTTCGAATTCGGGCGTTTCATCGCGTTCAGGACGCTTGTTAGCCCCCCGAGGTGGGGGAGGAAAATCGGTTTGGTCCTTTCTCACGAACTTGGTTAGCTGACCCCTCTGGATGAGGGTTTCTATCTCATTTTTCAGGGCTCGACTATCATTAGTATCGTGGCCATGGTCCCGGTGATAGCGGCACCACTTCTCTTTATCCCTCTTCTTGCCAGGGGTGTTCATTTTTGGCGCAGGAGGTATCACCCCCTCCTTCTCAACTTCCATGAGAATTGTGGAGATGTTGGCGTTAAGAGGAGTAAACTTTTCAAATCTAGGAGGAGGTCGGCGCTGCCCGCCATTATCCTTCTGGAGCTTCTTGGCTCCTTCCTCTTCTGTTCCCTTTCTCTTGGACCCAGAGGAAGGCCCCTCCAAGTTGGGGCAGTGCTCAGCTTCTTCGGCCCGAATATACTTTTCGCTCTGAAGGAGGAGGTCAGAGAAGTTCTGCGGGGGATTCTTGGCGAGGGAGGAGCGGAGGATGGAGTTGAGGATATTGGATTGGAATGCTGCTGCAGCGACCGACTGGTCGAGGGTTGCTATGGACCTGGCTTCGGCTGTGAACCTTTTCACATAGTCTCTCAGCTTCTCACCCTTCTTCTGGTTGAGGTAGAGTAGCGAAATGCTGGTCTTCTCAGTTGGGCAGCTACTTACGAAGTGGGTGACGAAGAGGGTCTCAAATTGCTCGAAGGAGAATATTAAGGACGGGGCAAGGCGAGAGTACCATTCTCGAGCCGGACCCTTGAGAGTAGCGGGGAAGGTCTTGCACAGCAGAGCATCGGAAGAGGGTCTTAAAGCTTTCGATATGATCGACGGGGTCAGACTCCCCGGAATAAGTCTCGAATTGAGGAGGTTTAAAGCTGATTGGTACGGGTTCCTCCATTATGGTTCGGGAAAAAGGAGGTCGACTCGGGCGAAGGGTCCTTCCTCTAAGCTCTTCTTCTCTGTCTAACTGATCCAAGCACCTCTCCATTTCGTGGAGACGGCGGTAGACAGCGTCATCTCTTCGACGGTAATCAACCGAGCCTCTAGACTCGTCTTCGTACGAGGGAGAGCGGGGGCTACGACGACGGTAGCTCCTGGAGCGGCGAGGACTAGGAATGTGCTGGGGGTTGCTAGGAGCTGGAGGAGTTAGGGACCGTTGGCGAGGACCTCGGACCGGAAGAGGAGTGGGAATCCTTGGAGCATTGGTGTTGTTGGGTCGGAGATTGAGAGCTTGTAGGATGGTTTCTTGGAATTGCTGGAACTCGGCACGAGTGATGGGTGTGTCATCGCTCCTGGGAGGTCGCCGACTAGTAGGAGAGTGGGGTCTTCTTCTGGGATGCTCGGGGGACTCTCTTCGCCCTCCTCGGGTAGGGAACCTTCTGTAGTCTCGACGGTGAGGAGATCGCTCATCCGGACGTTGTTGGCGGGAGGCTCCCTCTCGGGCCCGCTTTTCATCCAGACGGCGGCGAAGATCCTCATCCTTCTGCCGATTGAGGATGGTATTGCGAAGGTCGGAAGCTCGGGGATTGTGGGAGGCCATAGAATCCGTAGAGGCATTGTGTATTGAGACGTGGTCCTGATGGAGAGGTTGTTTCTGCGGGTTGGGTCGCGAGGTCCCTGCACCGGCATTTTGAGGACCGGGGGGAACCTTAGGAGGTTGCTGATTCTGAAGAGGAGGCTGGTCCTGTTGGAGAGGGTCCTCTGCTTGAGGAGGAAGTTGCCCCTGCTGCTGAGCGGGTTGGATGGGGACTTCCTGTTGCTGATCAACGGGGTTGGGTCCATGGTTGGACCCTCTGGATCTTACTTTTCTAGGAGGCATGGCTAGAGAAGATTTGACCAACGGGAAGAGGGAAGGCTGCTATTCGTTTGATTCCCACAGACGGCGCTAATCTGTTACTGCTAAATCTGGTGTGGGGGCAAACAGATAGTATTTATGGATTCTTAGGAAAACCTGAATAGCAAACCTGAACCTGTTCCGCTGGAGTTTGACCGCTGACTCCCGCCGTTCACCTGCAAAAAGTGCGAGACACCGTGGTTGATCTCGGCGAAGCACCCTCCGACGCTCAAGTCAGTAATCAGGAATGATTATGAAAGAGCATAAATTGGCAAAAGATTGATTACCTCCTAATGGTGGTGGATGGGGGGTATTTATAGCCGCCGTTGGGGTCAGATTAGGAATGTAATCCCTGTGATCAGATAAGAAATGTAATCCCTAATCCCCAGTGAAAAGATAGATGTGAATCAGGGCCGTTGATTAGTATTAATCAGAAACCCTAATTCTATCCGGCTGGACTGGGTTTATTTCGGGTTGGGACCCGTACCAAGTTGAGGTGGATCTGTTCGTGGGTTATTGGGTCTTTGGGAAAAAGACCCAGGACCCACTTCAGACCCATTGGCAGACAAAATTACCATTTTACCCCTAGGCTTTAAGATTCGTTCCTGATTTGGACGGTTCCGATTTAACCCCATTTTTAGCCATATCAGTGTATATATATAATTGATGTGTCAGTGTATGCTATGACTTAGCCTCTAATGCAAGATTTACTAATGCAATGATGCACTGATTCTAATGCAAGCAAGTCTCCTAAACAGTATGCATCCCATACTACATACGCCCATAACAAGTCGTTTCTTCATATATAGGGATTTGAACTCGCGCCATGAATTCTACTTTTGTACTCAACATGTTTCTGAAGATACAGCATGACAGATGAGGTTGCAGACGTGGTCAAGTCCTACCAATGCAGTCAGCTAATGGTGTCTATGTTTGCCACTACTACCCGGCGTTCCGGACCTCACTCAAAAATCTGACAAACGTAGGGTATCCAACATTACAGGTTAGCTCGAATTATCCCCTGTGGCCTCCCTAGCAGATAGACCGTAGTCTATGGCTTGTTCGCCCTTTTTGATATAGAGCATGACGGAGTTCCGGGGGTCCATCCCCTAGCTCCGAAAGGAATCTCTCCTGCCATTATCATGGCACTTCAGAAATTAACAAACGAGATACGGATCCCGTTCTCCCAACTCGTGAGAAGGCACAAACCGTATCCCTTTGACAGGAAGGGTACAACCCATAACACCACCAAGTGTTGGCCTATAGAACAGGTCGGATCATAAGGTATCACCCTTAATACCAACTTTTTCCCTTCGGAGAGAAAATGATAATAAATAAAGGTTGAGTAGTAATAGCCATAAGTTACTACCTTAACGATGTCACTAACCTTAAACAATTCGAGAGATGACAACAGTACTAACAAAACATGTTAGGTTTTAAGTTAGACTTCGCAAAATAATTTTACTAGGTGCTCAACCTAGACTTACAAGAATTTCTAAGGATCCTGTTCATAGCCTATCGATCCAAGACCCCGGAAATATGAACATATTCGCATGCTACTGCCCTGAACTTGGATTCTGTCTACACTCTCGACCCGTGATCAACCTACACCGGTTAAGATCTGACAGTGCACGAGGGGTGACTCGTCCACAGTCCAATGAGGAGTAAAATAAATACACGTCTTGATGGTCGATGACTCATAGGGCAATGATATCACCCTAAACGAGCACAATAATTGCGTACTAGGTAATAAGCTACATACGAGCAAAACAACTTATAGACGAGCCGACTAGCTACGTATGAGCCAAACGAATTATATACGAGCCAACTGGTTATGCATGCGACAAATGAATCATACAGAAGCAACCATAAAAGTCTTCTTACAACCTAGAAGCAAAATAACATGCTACTAGCAAAACTTGATCTTTTATAATTGGAAGCAACAGAAGAATCTTCTAACAGCCTAATATAAGCATACTACTAATGAGTACACAAAAGCGACATAAAAAGCCTTCTAACAACCTAGAAGCAAATAGTGTTGCACTTATCAGAATTCGACAAAATTAGACTTTTTAAAAAGGTGAGAACATCTACTATATCTCTCTAGTTGAACACTTTTTCAGATTCGGTAGGAAACTCAAAATCCGGTCCGTTAAACACCATTTCAAACAATAACAGTACAGCCAAAAGCTGAAACTTTCCAAGCTCATAACTTTTGCTATACTTGTCAAAATTTAACGAAATAGGACATTTTGAAAAGGTGAGAATATATACGACAACTCTCTAGTTGAACACTTTTTCAGATTCGGTAAGGAACTCAAAATCCAATCTGTTAAACACCATTTCAACAATAATAGTACAGCTAAAAGCTGAAACTTTCCAAGCTCATAACTTTTGCTATACTTGTTGGAATTTAACTAAATAGGATATTTTGAAAAGGTGAGAACATCTACTACAACTCTCTAGTTGAACACTTTTTCATATTCGGTAAGGAACTCAAAATCCGGTTTGTTAAACACCATTTCAATCAATAACAGTACAACCAATAGCTGAAACTTTCCAAGCTCATAACTTTTGCTATACTTGTCGGACTTTAAAGAAATAGGACATTTTGAAAGGTGAGAACATCTACTACAACTTTCTAGTTGAACACTTTTTCAGATTCGGTAAGGAACTCAAAATCCAGTCCGTTAAACACCATTTCAAACAATAACAGTACAGCTAAAAGCTGAAAATTTCCAAGCTCATAACTTTTGCTATACTTGTCAGAATTTAACGAAATAGGACATTTGAAAAGGTGAGAACATCTACTACAACTTCCTAGTTGACAACTTTCTCAGATTCCTTATGGAATTCAATTTCCCGCTGTTTGAACACCATTCAAGAACAATAAAAGCACAGCTAAAAGCTGAAACTTCCAAAGCTCGTAACTTTTGCTATACTTGTCGGGATCTAACGAAATTATACTTTCTGGAAAGGTGGGAACATATACTACACCTCTCTAGTTGATTACTTTTCAGATTCCTTATGGAATTCAATTCTCCGTTTTTTGAACATACGTAAAAATTAACCAAACTGCAGATTTTCAACAGAAAAGCTGAAACTTCTAAAGCTTGTAACGTTTGCTCTACTTATCACAATCTAACAAAACTGGATATTTTGAAAAGGGAGAATGTCTACTACAATTTTCTAGTTGATCCAGGGTGGCCAGACTCCACCTTTTCTTCAAAAAAAAAACTTTCTAGTTGATCACTTTCTCAGATTTCGTAAGGAACTCAAAATCCGGTTACTTGAACACACGCAAAAATTAACCAAACTGCAGATTTCAACAGAAAAGCTGAAACTTCTAAAGCTTGTAACTTTTGCTCCGCTTATCGGAATCTAACCAAATAGGACATTTTGAAAAGGTGGGAACATCTAATACAACTCTCTAGTAGATCACTTTTCCAAATTCAGTAAGTAAGAGGTACAAAAACATCAAACGGTCTAAACAGCGAGCTTTCAGCCCAAGAGCTGGCTGCTGTGATTTGTAAAAGCCATAACTCCTACTTCGCTTATCGGAATCTAACCAAATAGGACATTTTGGAAAGGTGAGAATCTCTAATAAAACTATCTAGTTGAACACTTTTCCAAATTCAGTGAGTAAAAGCTACAAAAACATTAAGCAATCTAAACAACGAGCTTTCAGCCAAAAGCTGGCTGCTGTGATTTGTAAAAGCCATAACTCCTACTCCGTTTATCGGAATCTAACCAAATAGGACATTTTGGAAAGGTGAGAATCTCTACTACAACTCTCTCGTTGAACACTTTTCCAAATTCCTTATAAAAATCAAATTACAGTCCCTTGAACACATGTCGATGTTAACCCCAAAACAACAGTTTTCTGTTTTTGCTTTGAAACTCGCTGTTTTGGGGGAAACGTCTATTTCACCCATCAAATTAACCCCAAAAATCTATAAAAATTAGAACATGATAATAACACGTACAAGTCCCTCTCTAATTAATTTGGACTCAAGATTTCAACTTTAGCATAACAAATTAATTCTAACCATCCAACCTACAAGATTGAATCTTTAGGGTTTTATTTTGTGTTCTACCACTTCAATCTTTATATGCCTATTATTCTAGTCCATCCACTCTCATATTCACATATTTTTAGTTCAAGTTCTTTAACATACAACAATAAAAATAAATAAACAGGGCATAAAAGTAGAGAAACCCCCACCCAAAAGTGTAGGATGGACTTGCTAGTTCACTTCTCCTCCTTGTTCTTGCTCCCCTTCAAACAGAACTCATGAAACCATAACCCCTCTTTTGATTTGATCTCTCTTTCTTTTCTTTCTTCTCAATTTTTTTCCTAATTTAAAACTAGTAAGAAAGAGAGAATGGGATGAAGGAAAAATGAAAGAGGGCTTTGCCCTAGGGTTAGGGCCAGCCAAGGGTAAAGAGAGGGGGGGGGGGGGGGTTTGTTATAGGTAAAGGGGTGAGTTTTTGTGGTGTGAGAAGAGACCACTTGTCACTCTTCTCATGGTTCAACAATTGGATGTTCGATTTGCAATTTTATATTGCAATCAACACCCTAATCCAATCCTTACCCTCTATTTGATCATGATTGGTCAAGAATAAGAGGTATTTTCTCAAAATCACATACTACATGATTTCGTACAAACGTACGAAATCGATACAGTACATATACGTACATATATTTGTCTATATAGATAACTTTTATTAGTTAAAATGAATAATCTCTACCAAAATATTTTAATTTAGAAATAATAATAAAAAATAATTTTATTACAGGCTCGGAAGATTTCAGTACCAGTTTGATACAATACAGATGTATACAGACAGGTATATATATATATATATAGAGAGAGAGAGAGAGAGAGAGAGAGAGAGAGAGAGAGAGAGATAATGTATATTAGTAAAACCGGGTAATATCCACCAAAATATCTCAATTCTGAAAATAAAATTAAAATAATAATAAACTAATAATTTTTAATACCAGCCCGAGATTTTACAGATATTTTCTTAAAAACTCATTTTACAGGATTTTGTACAAGTGCACAAAACCGGCACAATACATATATATACTTACTAGTATATATATACAGATAAGTTTTTATTAATAAAACCAAGAAATTTCCATAAAAATATTTTAATTTTAAAAATAATAATAATACAAATATAATATCCGACTACGATATTACATCGTCAGTCGGACACCACGTCCTAGGATTTGGACGACCAGATTTTGGAGGTGGATCGTTAGTCGGACTCCACGTCCTGGGATATGGATGATCAAGTATTGGACGTGGTTCCGCTCCAAAGTCGCAAGTTGCCTGTGGTAGAGTCTGCTTCAACTGGAGAGGTCGAGATATTCGGAGAGGAGGTTGAGGAGGGAGTGGTGGAGCATGGAGGCCGTGTGGGAGGAACCGAGGGAGAGGTGGATGAGGGAGGTACCGAGGAAGGAGAGGCTCTCCCCCCTCTCCCACCTTTGGTGACACCGTCTCTGCTAAAGGCGCCTCGCGTTCGGAAGAAGAAGAGGAAATGCGCCTGCCGGATAGTCCGAGGACACCAGACGAGTTTAAGACCACGCACGGGCTCGACGTCCCTTACTACAAGAATCCACAGTTGATCAGAATGTACCCTGATGACGTCAAAACTTGCTCCAATTTGGCGTGGAGGTGTCTTCGCCAGGCCGGACCCAGATACGAATGGACAAGGTTCAGTGTGTCCTGAATGCCGACTATGTGCCCGTGATAAGGGCCAGCTACTTCATTGGGCCGGAGTACGAGCTGATGGTTCCGAGCCCTGGTCTCCGCTCTACCACCGAGTTGGCCCCCAGATTCTGTATGTTTTCCGAGGACGCCTTCGTCTCGGGACTGAGGCTTCCGCTGCACCCATTTATCAAAAGGGTAGTGAGGTGGGGGGGAGCTATGCCCGATGCAGTACAACCCCAATTTGTGGAAGCAGTTAGTCTGCTTTATTCTGAAGTGCGAGGAGAAGAAGGTGCCTCTAAAGCTGAAATATTTTCGGGCTATCTTAAGGGTGAGCTCGCTCGGATATTAGAAGGGTATCTTCTACATCTCGTCTCGCCCCCACAAGAAAGTGGTGGACGAGCATCCGGATTCCATAAAGGGGTTGAAGGCCAAGTATTTTGTGGTTGGAAGTGAGATACCTTAGGAAATTCCAACGACTTGGAATTTCTGCTAACCGAACCACAAACCCCCAAGGTGGAGGGACTTGACTGAGGCAGAGTGGGCTTACGTTGACACAATTGTTGAGGGGCACAACATCGGTTGGCCGAATGTGACAGATTCGCACTTAGCCTGAGCCGAATTGAGCCCTGCTGACCCTTATATGTTGTTTTATTTTTGGTTAATTTTCTTCTTTCGTGTTAACATTCCCCATTTTCTCTTTGCAGCAATGGATCAATCGAAGCTCGATGCGAGGAAGACCCTGCTAGCTCTACCTCAGAAGAGAAGGGTCGAGAAGGCAACACCGAAGGTGGGGTCCACCCCAGGGGGCTCCGAGGCCCCCTCGGAGCGGCCCCATAAGAGATCAAAAAGCCCCCCGGCTAAAGAAGCACTAGAATTGGGGCCAAGCTCCAGCAAACGTAAGGTTGCTGAGGTCTTGAAGGCGGGGACCCCCATTGCGTCCTGACGCCCAGCATATGGTGGGCAAGAAGGAGCTCAGGCCGTTCGCTCCGGACTGGGCGGTCAAGGAGGGCAACTCGCTGGCCGAGGGCCCGATCTCGATCGAGGTGGCAGATAACCTCGCCATGGCCTATGATTGGACCATTCTGGTGACCGAAACGGTGGAGACGGCCTACATGAAGTGGGCTCAGGCCCAAGTGGTGGTAAGAGTTGGTTTGTTGTTTGTTTCCTTTTGTATCTGGCACTCTTTCCTGACCCTTGTCTCTCTTCGACCAGGCATTGATGACCGGGGCATAGCTGAAGAGGTGCTTCGAGAAGGAGGTCCATGCCGAGAAGCGGAATGCCAATCGGTACCTTCACGAAGCGAAGGACTTAAAGGTCGAACTGACGACCGCTTAGGTGGTGGCTCAGTCCTTTCAAGCCAACATCGCCTCTCAATAGGACCAGCACCTTCGTGACCTGGCGGAGGTTCGGGGGAAGGCGACTACAGAGTATGAGGAGCTGGCGATGGCTACTTCGGAGGAATTGATGAACGCCCAAGACGAGGCGTATGATTGGCAAAAGGAGCATTTCCACATCCTTTACCCCCAAGCCAAGATCGACCACCTTCACTAGGGATGGGAGCACCTTGCGCTTCTGCTGACCCCTGGGGATGAGGGAGACGAGGCACCGAGGGACCCTCATTTGGAGAGAAAGGCGGGAGGGGTGACAGCCGACGAAGAGGTGTAGATCCCCCCTCAGAAGTAATTTTTTACATTCTTTTTCTTGTATTTGTCGACCGCGAACTGGCCACCGCTTTTTGTAAAGAATTTTTGGAATTAATATAAACGTGTTTTTGGCCGACCTGTTATGACTTACGCATCTTTGGGAATCTTGAAGTGAGTTGTCGTTTCCTCTCCTTTTTATCAGATGGACGAGACCCTAAGGGCCGACCTCAGTTCTGCTGAGGTCCGGAAACTTCAGAATAGGCTAGATTCGAAGGAGAGTGTCTTGATTTGGTATCGCAAACAGGCCCGCAATCGAGAAGCCGTGGTAAGCTATTTTATGAACAAGTCCAAGGAGCTCAGTTTAGAGGCAGCGCGCTTGAAGAAGGCTATAGCCGATCGAGACTGGGGGGTGCCGAGACGAACTGGTCAATGTCTGACGCCTCCACTAGGCGACCGACCTCTGAGTCCGTTCTCCGTGAGGTCGTGGTAGAAAAAGAGATGGAGATTCAGAGGTTTAAAGTCATGTTCGGCACAGGCGGATCTCGGTTCGGCCCTTTTGGGGGAGGAGGCCCCTCTGTCTTGGGTTCCTCACCGACCCTCTATCTGGAGATGGCGAGGCTCGCTGATGCGCAAAGCTCTGTTGCCGGGACATCTGCACTGGCAATGCCAGTGGTACCGGACGAGCATACCGGAGGACGGACCCGCTCGGTGGGGCTCAAGATGATCCGTGTTAGCCAAAAAAGCCCCACGAGAAACACTTAGGTTGGGGTAAAAAGAACCGTTGTGATAATTTCTATTGTACTGTGGCCATTCAAGGTGTTATGACGAATGAAATTTGATTTTTCCGTCCTTTTGATTTGCATGAAACCCTAGGACGCCGCCTGTAGTGTAAGCCTAGTGTTGAGCCCCCATGCTTTGTAGAAAAGTTAGGGTGTGGCTCGAGGTCATTGCCGAGCGCCTAGCCCAAAAAGGTTGAGAAAGCTAGGGCATTTCTCGAGGTCAATGGCGAATATCGAGCCCCTTATTCTTTGTAGAAAAGTTAGGGTGTGGCTCGAGGTCATTGCCGTGCGCCTAGCCCATAAAGCTTGAGAAAGCTAGGGCATTGCTTGAGGTCAATGCCGAATGTCGAGCTCCTTATGCTTTGTAGAAAAGTTAGGGTGTGACTCGAGGGCAATGCCGAGTACCTAGCCCATAAAGCTTGAGAAAGCTAGGGCATTGCTCGAGGTCAATGCCGAGTGTCGAACCCTTTTTTCTTTGTAGAAAAAAAGTTGGGGGTGGCTCGAGGTCATTGCTGGGCGCCTAGCCCCTAAAGCTTGAGAAAGGTAGGGTATTGCTTGAGGTCAATGTCGAGTGTCAAGCCCCTTATGCTTTGTAGAAAAGTTAGGGTGTGGCTCAAGGTCAATGTCGAGCGCCTAGCCCGTAAAGCTTGAGAAATCTAGGGCATTGCTCGAGGTCAATGCCGAATGTCGAGCCCCTTATGTTTTGTAGAAAAGTTAGGGTGTGCCGGAAGCACCTAAATTTTCCCAAAAATGAAAAAAGAAGGGAAGAAACAAAGGTTATACTTTAAGGAGGGGCACGTGGTGCCGATTACGAGAGTTTTGGTTACAAAAGGTGTTTAGCCCTTCCCTTCGAGGAACTTGATGAGGTGTTCCGCGTTCCAGGGCCTCTTTACTATCCTGCCCTCCAGGTCTTCGAGCCGGTACGTGCCAGGATGTACCACATCGGAGACCCTATACGGGCCCTCCCAGTTAGGGACCAACTTTCTCTTTTTGCTGGGGTCGGATATCGCTAGTTTTCTGCGCACGAGGTCACCTAGCTTGATGGCGGACCTTCTTGTTATAAAACCTCTCAACCTGTTATTGGTATATGATTCTTAGGACGACGGATTTTTCCTTGACCTCGTCGATTAGATCCAAGTTGGCTCTGAGGTCCGTTGAGCCGTTCTCTTCGTCGAAGGCCATGATCCTGGGCAAAGGGAGCCCGATCTCTAAGGGGATAACTGCCTCTGTGAGGTTGAATGGTGACTTGCCCGTGGGAATTCTCTTGGTCGTCCAGTGCACCCAGAGTACGCTCGACAACTCGTCGACCCATAGGCCCTTGGATGAATTATCTAACTGCTTCTTGAGGCCGTCAAGGATTTGACGGTTCGCATTTTTGGCCTGGCCGTTTGACTGAGAGTGATATATTAATGAGAAGCGCTGCTGGACACCGATGTCTTCGCAGAACTTTCGAAAGTTCTTGCCTGTGAATTGGGTCCCGTTGTCTGTGATAAGTACCTGCGGGATCCCAAACTGGCAGATGATGTGCTTCTAGAAAAATTACTGAGTTTGGTGTTCTGTGATCGTAGCCAGAGGCTCTGCCTCGATCCATTTGGTGAAGTAGTCGATGGCCACCACAAGGAACTTCCTTTGGCCCGTCGCTTTTGGAAAAGGGCCGACCAAGTCCATCCCCCACATAGCAAAGGGGTTCGGACTGGCCAGGGAGCGGAGGTTGGCTTGTGGAAGCCTTTTTACCGAGGAGAATCTTTGGCAAGGGCCGCACATTTTTATGAGGTCTTGGGCATCTTGTAACATGGTCGGCTAGTAGTACCCGTGGTTGAGGGCTTTTCTAGCGAGCGACCTGCTCCCCATGTGACACCCCCCGATTCCTTCATGCAATTCCTTTATAGCGTACTTGGCCTCATCGGGGGCCAGGCAGCGAAGGTAGGGTCTGCCGTCCGTCATCATGTACGAGCACTTGAAGAGTGTCTCGTTGATTATGATGAACCTTTCTGAACGGACCCTAGTCCTTCTAACCTCGGTCCGATCCTGAGGAAGCTTATCTTCAGCCAAAAATTTCCGAATGGGAGACATCCAGTTGTCCGGCTGAGGTTCGATGGCGAGGCAGAGGACTTCGGGGAGGTCGATGCTAGGGTTGAGGAGAACTTCGATCATAACAGTGCGGTCGAGCCCTTCGAAGGATGATGAGGCGAGTTTTGACAAGGAGTCAGCCTGGGCATTTTTCTCCCTAGGGATCTATTCCACCGAAGAGTGATCGAATGATGTCAAGAGCTGCTGGACTACTGCCAAGTATCGGAACATTCATGCGTCACGAGCTTCGTATTCCCCCGTGATCTGGTTGACCACGAGCTGGGAGTCACTAAAGACCCTGATTTGTCTGGCCCCCACCATGTGGGCCAGGGTAAGCCCGGCGATCATAGCCTCATATTCTGCCTCATTGTTCGAGGCGGGGAAGTTTAGGCAGACAGAATACTGGAGAATGAAGTTGTCGAGATCTTTAAGGATGACGCCCGCACCGCTTCCCACTTCGCAAGACAAGCCATCAACATAAACTTCCCAAATCGGATATGGCTCTTTAGCGTCGGATGGCTCGGAGATAGTGCATTCCGTGATGAATTCGGTGAGGGCCTGCCCCTTAATGGCTGTCCTGTGTTGGTAGCTGATGTCATACAGGCTCAGTTCGATCGACCACATGACTAAGCAGCCAGAACTTTTGGGCTTGTGGAGGACGACCTTGAGGGGCTGGTCGGTGAGGACCTAAATAGAGTGGGCTTGGAAGTAAGGACAGAGCTTTCGTGCGGCCATTACCAGGGCGTATGCCACCTTTTCCATTCTTGCGATTCTTGTCTCGACCGAGAGCAAGAATTTTCTCATATAGTAGAGAGGCTTCTGAACACCTTCTTCTTCCCGGACGAGCACGACACTGAGTGCTTTTTTTGAGGCTGAGAGGTACAGAACGAGGGGTTCTCCCGGTTCGGGTTTGCTCAGGGGTGGGGGGTTGGCGAGGTAGGACTTCAACTGGTCGAATGCCTATTGCTGGGAGTCGCCCCATTCGAAGCCTTTTGCTCCCTGCAGAGCCTTGAAGAAGGGGAAGGACTTCTCTCTGGACTTGGAGAGGAAGCGTTGAACTTCTTCCCGTGAGTCGTTGAACTTTCTTAATGTTTTTGGGAAGGGCCATGTCGATTATGGCCTGGATCTTCTCGGAATTTGCCTCTATGCCGCACTGGCTAACGACGAACCCGAGAAATTTTCCCGAGGAGACGCCGAAGGCACACTTGGCGGGATTGAGCCTCATGTTGTGGGACCGAAGGGATGCCAACAGCTTCCTCGAGGTCGGTGACATGGTCCTACCCTCGTTGGCTCTTTACGAGTATGTCATCGACGTATACCTCCATGTTACGACCGATTTGATCTTTGAAAACTCAATTGACGAGTCTCTAGTAGGTGGCTCCAGCATTCTTGAGCCCGAAGGGCATGACCCGATAACTGTAGAGACACTGGTCGGTAACGAAGGATATTTTGGAGATGTCCGGAGGGATCATCCGGATCTGATTATAGCCTTAAAAGGCTTCCATGAAGGTCAGAAGCTCATGACCCGACGTTACGTCGATCAAGGCGTCAATGCTCGGGAGGGGAAAAGGATCTTTAGGGCACGCCCTGTTAAGGTCTGTGAAGTCTATGCAGATCATCTAGATCTCGCTTGCCTTCTTTACCATCACGACGTTAGCCAGCCACTCGGGGTAGCTGACCTCTTGAATGAACCGGGCGGACAACAGCTTGTCCACCTCCACTTTTACTGCTTATTGCCTCTCTGGGGCTGCTTCTGATGCATTGGCTTGGAGCCCAGGACGACGCTAAGTCTGTGCATGATTAGGTCTTCAAAAATTCCGAGCATGTCGGACGGGGTCCAAGCGAAGAGATCAATATTGCAGCGGACGCAATCAATTAGACCTAGCTTCAGGTTGGGGGAAAGTGTGCGGCTAACACGGAACCACTTAGACTTGTCTTCTGCCTCGAATGAGACCTCCTCCAATTCGTCCGCAGGTTCCAACTCAGACTGGATTCTTTTAGGCAGAAGCTCGACTGCGTCAAGAGGGAACACCCCGCCTCCGACCGCGGTCATGTAGCACGAACGTGCAGACTCCTGATTCCCTCTCACAATGCCGACCTCGAGGTCAGTTGGGAATTTTAGCTTCATGTGGTAGGCCGGGGTGACGGCCTGGAGCGAGCAGAGACCGGGTCGACTGAGGATGGCGTTGTATGCTGCCTTGATGTTGACCACCATGAAGTCCATTGATTTGGTCCGTATGATGGGGGTCATGCAGGCTGTTACATCCAGCATCACGATCCCTTCAATTTGCACCGAGACGTTTGAGAACTCCTGCAGGGTGTACCTGAATGGCTTTAGCTTGTCTCGGGAGAGTTTGAGGTTCTCAAATGCTTCCAATAAGAGGATGTTGACAGAGCTTCCATTGTCCACGAGAATTCGTCGGACTTCAAAGTTTGCCATGGCGAGGCTAATGATGAGGGCATCGCAGTGAGGGAGCTGAACTCCCTCCAGGTCTTCTTTGGAGAAGGATACCGGCCGTTGCTAAATCTGAGGGGAGGGATGGTCTCGAACAGTTAACCTCTCGGACGAAGGCCTTACGGGAAGTATTGGATTCCCCTCCCATAGGTCCACCATGGATGTAGTGTAGGATGGCCTGCCCTTCCGTTTCCTCGGGTTCGGGGTCCCGCTCGGGTCGCCAGTTGATCGTTCAAAGGGGATGCGAAGGCCTTGGATTCCTCGGATCCCTCTGATCTCTCGGGTTATCTCGGGTGAACTTCCTCAGGTACCCTCGCTGGATGAGGGCCTCAATCTCGTCTTTGAGGGCCTGGCAGTTGTCCGTTTCGTGCACAATGTCTCGGTGGAAGCGGCAGTAGAATCTCTGGTCCATCTTCTTGTTGTTGTTCGGTCGGGGAGGGAGCCGGACTGTAACACCCCACAAAATTGGAAATGACAATTTTGCCCTTGTGTGTTACGCACGTGTATTTTGTACCGTTACTGATAATATTTGTAACGTGTTTTCATTACATATTGTGATTCCTGAATATTTATGCATTTCTCCATATGTTTTATCCGATTTAAATAAACTAAAATATTAAATTTTAAATCTCTACATTTTTACATGTTTTTTAGGTATTTTTGATGCACGTATCGATTATGTGTTTCCACCGCCGTGTGTAATATTTTCTATGTATTTAAAGTATTTATTTTAGGTATTCAAATCTATTTTTATAAACAGAAATTCATTTTCCCTTATTTTGATTAAAATATTATTATACGTACAATGTACATGCTAATTTTTTTATCTTTATTTTTCTTACTCTCATTTATTATTTTTGCATGCATAAGTATTTTATTTTTATTTTTATTAGCCTTTCCTTAAACCCATGGACCTAAAGTTAGATTCTAGCCCATTCGATTAATTAAAAGGAAAGTCTGTAGCGCCCCGAATTTCTAATATGATATCTTAGAAAATATGTGGCACAATCCCAGCAATCCACTTCAATGTAACATTAAACACAACCAACACCACTAAAATTTTCAACTTTTATTACAACAAACTTTTACATAGCACAGCGGAATTCAAAAACATCTCAATCAAATTTTTCTGTCATTTACAACTCAAATTATCTTAAAACTGCTTATACAAATTTACACAAAACTCTTATGAATCAATTTATCTCAAAAACCAACTCAAGCATCCAACCTCCAACTCTAAGCAACAACCTACAACATATGAGGCTAGAGATGATCCCCAACCCCCAAAACTAAAGGGGTTAGCCATAAATGGTGTGAGTGACATAAAATCAAACAAACAACATAAATGAACATTAAGCAATGATTCATAAGTAACATATAGTGAACCAAAATACATAAAGTATGAGATAGCAGGAAATGTAACAACAAGTGATACTAAACCAAAGTGTCAAGTGTAGAAAACCGGAAAACCACAAGCATAAAACTAAGTCAAGAAAACACAAATTCTATATGTGGACTCTCTAATGCGTACTTGTCGAAGTCTATGCATCCCACTCTACATAGGTTCGGTGCAAACCCTTAACGTCTCCACTTCATAGGGTTCAATCCCCCGCAATGCAACTAATCCTATCACGATGCCTACTACGAGATGAAGATAAACTGTGAGAATTAGCCCATGCTTGATAATTCCGGAGATAGATCCCACATCTCAGGTAATTTTCCTGGATAATTCCGGAGATCATCCCACATCTAAACATTGACACATCACCACATGAATACCACATGTGCGTCGCCTCGACTCCGATAATTCCGGAGATCAATCCCACATCTCAAGTAACTACCTGGATAATTCCGGAGATATATCTCACATCGCAGGTAATTTACCTGGATAATTCCGGCGATAAATCCCACATCTCAAGTAAGTTACTTGGATAATTCCAGAGATTAAATCCCACATCTAAAGCCATACTGAGGTGCATAACTCATGTTCCCGTTCGTCATATCACCACTAGTGCCTGTCCTTATTATTTTTGGGTTACTTAATTACTCAACGAATCTCCTAGAGTGGTGTATCCCACCGGCCTAAACTCAAAACTGAATAACTAAAATGCCTCAACGGGCCTCAACAAAATAACTCAACACTGGTATACTAGGGTCACGCACCTCTAGAAACTCAAACTCAATTGTCTAAATCAAAATTCCACGAAATAAAAGTGGCTCAACTGAACATCTTAAATCAAATGGCTTAACTGAATATCTTAATATCAAATACTGAACTAAAGATCAAGTATAGACTGAATTATCTGAAGACCAATCGTTCGAAATAACACTCAAGTTTACAAAGATCCTTCAGTACCAGTCGACTTATACTGTGGAAGTCGACTGTCCAGAGGACAATTATCCAAAATTTTACAAAAATAAACTAAGTCATAGCAGTGGACTTAAAAGAGAATCGGTTGACTTACCCGAGGTAAATTCCCCAAGATTTTTACAAAAATATTCTGAGTACCAACAGTCGACTTAAAGAGGTCATAGGTCGACTATCCAGAAGGGACTGCAATAGCTTTACAAAATAATTTTCTCAGTAACCAGTCGACTGCAATAGTCTAAGTCGACTGTCCAGAACGAGTTTTCAAAAGATTGAAGGTACAACAGTAGGGTCATACCAGTCGACCGAACAGTAGACCAGTCGATTGTCGGCCTACAGTTTTTCATAATTTAGATCTGATTACAAAATCAAACTGGAGTTTTCTAAAGATTCTTTGTTCATGAAATAATTCGTATTCAGGAAAAATAACAAATCTCAACAATTCCTCATTATGGATACATTACTCAACACATCAAATATGTCAAAACTCAAGTTCTCAAATTCTAAAATTACTAATTCTCCCATTAGGGTTTCTCAAAATTGAAATTTCTTTCACAACTCTCAATCAAATCTGAAGTACAATTATAAGATCCAGATGCTCATCATCCGATCATAACCATACTCAAATCTTAACATGCTTTCTAACAATACGATTTTATAAACCAAGATCTACTAGTCATTCATAGATTTCACATACATGGTACAAACAACAACATTTGCATCGTTCTCCTGCAAAATACTAAATAACATACATGCCAAACCAACAACATAACAATCGGTCACATTAATCAAACCACAACACAAGATTCATGTCATTCTCAACATCAAAACAAAACAACAAACAAATTTTACATCACTCACCTTTAAATTGAGAAAATTCCACGAAAAAGCCTTCCTTCTTGTTAGATCCAAAAATTCTCCTTGCTCCTCCAAAATGATCTCAAAATCTGTATTTTCAGTAAATGACGGCTGGAGAAAATCTATTTAAACAATCCGGAAATAGGTTTTAGGGTTTCACATCAATTTTGCAAAATAATCATTTCCAAAATACAACTTACATATATAGGTCTAGCCTTGGAAATTTAATAAAAATTCATTTAAATTAGGATTTAAAAGAAAATATACTTCTAAATCTCAACCAATACTGACCCAAACGTCCAGAAAATATATTTTTCACTTTAACCCCTAAAAATGTCAATTTTGCAAAAAGGTCATTCTTTTCTCAAAATTTGCAAATAGTTTCAATTAATTTCAGAAAAATCTGAAAAAATACTAAATAAATCCCAAATATTAAATAATAATTTTTCATAAAGAAAACTTAACTTTCAAACTTCTCAAAAGGTATTTGCACGTGTTTTGCACGTGTAAAAAGATAAATCTTTTAGAAAATATTAATTAAATCTCCAAAAATCAATTTAAATTCATTTTCAAATATTTAAAATAATATTTGAAAATACGGGGTTCTACATCACTCCCTCCTTAGAAGAGTTCTGTCCTCAGAACTACTACTAATGAGTCCAAACCACATACCAACAAACGAAACAATATCTCCTAAATAGAATATAGTCCAAACAATTGCATAGGACAACATAATCAAAATAGAAGAATTATAACTCAATCAATGGTACAATCATTCAAAAGATTTACAATCACATAAAAGAAATACACTCATACAAAAAGCTCAGGGAAATTCTTCTGCATGCGATCCTCTGGCTCCCAAGTAGCCTCCTCGAACTGCTGATTCATCCACAACACCTTGACCATAGGTATCACCTTACTTCTAAGAACTTTCTCCCTACGATCAACGATCTCAACAGGCTGTTCCTTGTAACTCAAGTTCACCTGTAGATCTTCAGAAATCTCTACCAACTGATGATTCTGATCTGGCACATACTTCCTCAACAATGACACATGAAATACATCATGCACTTGTGCCAACTCCTCTGGAAGCTTCAATCTATATGTTGTCTTGCCAATCCGCTCCATGATCTTGTATGGCCCAATATACCTTGGCGCCAACTTGCCTCCCTTACCAAACCTGATCACTCCTTTGGTCGGAGAAACCTTGAGGAAAACTGCATCCCCAACCTCAAACTCCAAGTCTCTTCGTCGAGTATCAGCATAACTCTTCTGCCGACTCTGAGCCTCGACAAATTTCTTGCGAATCAGCTCAATCTGCTCTGATGTCTGCTACACGATCTCAGGACCATACAGCTGCCTCTCGCCAACCTCATACCAACAAACAGGTGTCCTGCACCTCCTCCCGTACAAAGCCTCATACGGTGCCATCCCAATACTCGCATGGTAACTGTTGTTATAAGCAAACTTAACCAATGCCAAGTATCTCTCCCAACTACCACCGAAATCCATAACACAAGCCCTCAACATATCTTCCAGCACTCGATTCACCCTCTCAGTCTGACCATCGGTCTGTGGATGAAAAGCCGTACTGAAATCAGTTCTGGTGCCTAAAGCTGCTTGTAGGCTCTTCCAAAACCTTGAAGTGAACCTTGCATCTCTGTCGGATACAATTGACACAGGAACTCCATGAAGTCTCACAATTTTACCAATGTACAACTCAGCCAATTTCTCCATCGACCAAGTAATCTTCATGGCTAGAAAGTGAGCCGACTTAGTCAAACGGTCCACAACAACCCAAATCGAGTCATTGCCCTTCAAACTCCTCGGCAAACCCGTGATGAAATCCATACTGATATTCTCCCATTTTCACTCCGGAATAGGCAACGGCTGTAACAAACCTCCTGGTCTCTGATTTTCTGCTTTGATCTGCTGACAAGTCAGACACCTTGCCACGAAATTTGTCACATCCCTCTTCATACCAGACCACCAAAAGTGTTGTTTGATGTCCCTGTACATCTTCGTGCCTCCTGGATGAACTATCAACAATGTACTGTGTGCTTCCTACAAGATACTCTCTCTCAAATCTGCATTATCCGGAACACACAATCTCTCACCCAACCAAAGAATTCCATCTTGGACACGAAACTCTGATAGTCTACCCTCTGAAACCTGTTGCAACATCTTCTGAATCTCTGAATTTGATCTCTGGCCTTCCATAATCCTTGCTCTCAAGGACGGCTGTAGCCTCAACTGAGCCAAAGATGCCCCTAAACCTTGCAGCACCACCTCGATACCTGCCTGATCGATCTCTGCTGCCAACTCACTTCGAGTAGTGATCAAACTCGATAAACTACTCTTCCTGCTAAGTCCATCAGCCACCACATTTGCCTTGCCCGGATGATACTTGATCTCAGGACGAATGTCTTCCAATACCTCCAACCACCTTCTCTGCCGAAGATTAAGATCCTTTTGCTGATAAATGTACTTCAGGCTCTTGTGGTCAGTGTACATATTAACCTTCTCGCCATAAACATAATGCCTCCACTGCTTCAAGGCATAAATGATACCTGCTAGTTCCAAATCATGCGTCGGATAATTCTTCTCATGCGGACACAATTGCCTGGAACCATAAGCAATAACCTTGCCTTCTTGCATCAAGACACAACCCAAACCTCTGAGAGACGCATCACTGTAGATATCATAATCCTTCCCAGCTTGTGGCAAAGCTAAGATAGGTGCAGTAGTCAACCTTTCCTTTAACTCAAGGAAACTTTCCTCGCACTTATCAGTCCATAGAAATGCCACATTCTTCCGGGTCAAGCCTGTCAAAGGAACTGCAATCTGAGAATAACTCTAGATGAATCGCCTGTAGTAACCAGCTAAACCCAAGAAACTTCTGACTTCCTTCACACACGTTGGCCTGGGCCAATCCTTCACTGCTTCAACTTTATGAGGATCAGTAGCTACTCCCTCCTTAGAAAGGATATGACCAAGGAAAGCTACCTCAGACTTTCAAAACTCACACTTCGACAATTTGGCATACAAGCTATGCTCCTGCAATTTCTGTAATACCGCTGTCAAGTGCGTAGAATGCTCCTCCTCCGACTTCGAATACACCAAGATATCGTCGATGAAAACCACCACGAAGGAGTCAATAAATGGCCTCAAAACTCGATTCATCATATCCATGAAAACTGCTGGCGCATTCGTCAACCCGAATGACATTACCAAAAACTCATAGAGTCCATGACGAGTCCTGAAAGCTGTCTTGCTCACATCTTCCTCCTTGACTCGAACCTGATGATACCCTGATCTCAAATCAATCTTCGAAAACACAGCTGCTCCTCGAAGCCTGTCGAACAAATCATCAATCCGCGGCAGTGGATACTTGTTCTGAATAGTCACCCTATTCAACTCCCGATAGTCAATGCACATCCTCATTGACCCGTCCTTCTTCTTGACTAACAGCACTGGCGCTCCCCACGGAGAAGAACTCGGCCTTATAAGTCCCTTGTTCAACAGCTCCTCAATCAGCTTCTTCACTTCATCTTGCTCTACAGGTGCCATCTTGTATGGAGCCTTGGAAATCGGTGCACTCCCCGGCTAAACATTGATGCAAAACTCCACATCTCTCTGCGGCAGTAATCCTGGAAAATCATCCAAGAACACCTTAGGAAAATCTCTGACAACCGGAATGCCCTTGACTTCATCTGAAGTAACCATCTTGGATACCATTGCAGCCACCTTCGGAATCTTCTTCTTCCCTTGGAAAGTCACTGCGGGTCCACCTGGCGCTTTCACCAACACCTCCTTCTTCTTGCATTCAATTGTGGCATCAAATGTTGCCATCCAATCAATGCCCACGATGACATCCACTCCTAAGACTTGCAGCTCGATCAAATCAATGCCGAACAACCTCCCACCAATCTCGATATCACAGCCCTCGTAATATCGATCTGCAATCAACTCTTCACCTGACGGCGTTGCCACCGACAAAACCCTGCCTGGAAACAACTTAGGTTCCACACCTAAGATCCTTGCAAAATTTGGCGATACAAAAGTATGCGATGAACCAATATCAAATAAAACCCTTGCCTTTATTCCATTAATTAAAACAACTCCTGTTACAATAAGAATGATACTCAATCTTAAATTGTTCTCAAATAAAGGTTTTACTTATTACATTGATTTAAAATAAAAATCAAAATTCTTGCATACCCTGTATTACATCTTCCGAGTTACCCGCATCCTCCTCGGTTAATGCAAATACTCGCCCTTGCCTCTGGAATTTGCTTCCATCTGAACCATCCTTCCTCAATTGTGGACAATGGGGCTTAGAATGTCCTGCCTGCGCACACTGGGAACAAATATGCTTCGCCAACTTCGGACACGCTGACCTGTAATGTCCTGCCTCCTTGCAGTAATAACAAGTCACTCCCTGAGTTGCAGGTGCCTTCTACACTGGATCACTGAACTTGGCCTGCTTCGCGGGGAATTCCTTCCCACTCTGACCTGATGCTGGCCTCTTGTTCCGGTTCCATGTATCTTGCCTCTTCTGAAACTGGTCCATGTCCTCCTCAGTCATAGCTGCTCTCCTGACCAGCTTATCGAACCTTCTGATGCCCAACGGGATCATCCTCGACCTCAAGTTTGGCCTCAAGTCCTGCTCAAACTTTTTGGCTTTCTTCGCCTCATCAACGACCAACTCTGGTGCATACCTCGAAAGCTGAGCAAACTTGGTCTCATACTCCCGCACGGTCATGCTGCCCTGCTGAAGGTTCAAGAACTCGGTCGCCTTCTTCTCCTGAACATCTAGAGGAAAGAAGCGATCTCTGAACTCCTCCAGAAAAGCTTCTCAAGTCAACTGCTGATCTCCCAAAGTCCTCTTCAGCGACTCCCACCAGACACCAGCGTCCTTCTCTAGCTGCATCGTGGCCAACTTCACCTTGCTGGCTGCCGGAGTCTCCGATACCTCGAAGATCGTCTGCATCTTCCTAATCCAATCATCTGCTGCGGTTGGATCAGCTTGCCCCTCAAAGACTGGCGGCCTCATCCTCTTAAAGGATTCAATCTGCTTGATAGGGTCGGCGTTAACCAATCCCTGTCCAGCTCCATGATTTGGCTGCTGATTCTGCTGCTGTGCTTGCTGCTGATTCTGCTGTTGCGCCACGTTGAATGCCATCAGCGTATTCAGGGTCTGATACACCTTGGCGAATTCAGCCTCAAGATCAATTCCCGTTCCTCGAGAACTACCAGATCCATCCTCATTGTTACCACCATTCCTGGGCCTGGGTGCAACCATTCTGAATACTGCAAAACGAGGGAAAAGTTAGAGCACCACACACAATTCAAACTCACATCAATATCCTTTGGCAAAACTTCACTTGTATCCCAAAGGTAAAACATCATACTTCAGGTCTATGTGATACTCACTCTTTAATGTCCACACCTAGGTACTCACACTCTAGTGTCCACACCTAGGTTATTTTTATGTCATGTTTATTATTACTATTGAAGCATGCTCTGATACCAACTTCTGTAGCGTCCCGAATTTCTAATATGATATCTTAGAAAATACGTGGCACAATCCCAGCAATCCACTTCAATGTAACATTAAACACAACCAACACCACTAAAATTTTTAACTTTTATTACAACAAACTTTTACATAGCACAGCGGAATTCAAAAACATCTCAATCAAATTTTTCTGTCATTTACAACTCTAATTATCTCAAAACTGCTTATACAAATTTACACAAAACTCTTATGAATCAATTTATCTCAAAAACCAACTCAAGCATCCAACCTCCAACTCTAAGCAACAACCTGCAACATATGAGGCTAGAGATGATCCCTAACCCCCAAAACTAAAGGGGTTAGCCATAAATGGTGTGAGTGACATGAAATCAAACAAACAACATAAATGAACATTAAGCAAGGATTCATAAGTAGCACATAGTGAACCAAAATACATAAAGTATGAGATAGCAGGAAATGTAACAACAAGTGATACTAAACCAAAGTGTCAAGTGTAGAAAACCGGAAAACCACAAGCATAAAACTAAGTTAAGAAAACACAAATTCTATATGTGGACTCTCTAATGCGTACTTGTCGAAGTCTATGCATCCCACTCTACATAGGTTCGGTGCAAGCCCTTAACGTCTCCACTTCATATGGTTCGATCCCCCGCAATGCAACTAATCCTATCATGATGACTACTATGAGATGAAGATAAACTGTTAGAATTAGCCCATGCTTGATAATTCCGGAGATAGATCCTACATCTCAGGTAATTTTCCGGGATAATTCCGGAGATCATCCCACTTCTAAACATTGACACATCATCACATGAATACCACATGTGCGTCACCTCGACTCCGATAATTCCGGAGATCAGTCCCACATCTCAAGTAACTACCTGGATAATTCCGGAGATATATCTCACATCGCAGGTAATTTACCTGGATAATTCTGGAGATAAATCCCACATCTCAAGTAAGTTACTTGGATAATTCTGGAGATTAAATCCCACATCTAAAGCCATACTGAGGTGCATAACTCATGTTCCCGTTCGTCATATCACCACTAGTGCCTGTCCTTATTATTTTTGGGTTACTTAATTACTCAACGAATCTCCTAGAGTGGTGTACCCCACCGGCCTAAACTCAAAACTGAATAACTGAAATGCCTCAACGGGCCTCAACAAAATAACTCAACACCGGTATACTAGGGTCACGCACCTCTAGAGACTCAAACTCAATTGTCTAAATCAAAATTCCACCAAATAAAAGTGGCTCAACTGAACATCTTAAATCAAGTGGCTTAACTGAATATCTTAATATCAAATACTGAACTAAAGATCAAGTATAGACTGAATTATCTGAAGACCAATCATTCGAAATAACACTCAAGTTTACAAAGATCCTTCAGTACAAGTCGACTTATACTGTGGTAAGTCGACTGTCCAGAGGACAATTATCCAAAATTTTACAAAAATAAACTAAGTCGTAGCAGTCGACTTAAAAGAGAATCGGTCGACTTACCCAAGGTAAATTCCAAAGATTTTTACAAAAATATTCTGAGTAGCAACAGTCGACTTAAAGAGGTCATAGGTCGACTGTCCAGAAGGGACTGCAATAGCTTTACAAAATAATTTTCTCAGTAACCAGTCGACTGACAATAGTCTAAGTCGACTGTCCAGAACGAGTTTTCAAAAGACTGAAGGTACAACAGTAGGGTCATACCAGTCGACTGAACAGTAGACCAGTCGACTGTCGGCCTACAGTTTTTCATAATTTAGATCTGATTACAAAATCAAACTGGAGTTTTCTAAAGATTCTTTGTTCATGAAATAATTCGTATTCAGGAAAAATAACAAATCTCAACAATTCCTCATTATGGATACATTACTCAACACATCAAATATGTCTAAACTCAAGTTCTCAAATTCTAAAATTACTAATTCTCCCATTAGGGTTTCTCAAAATTGAAATTTCTTTCACAACTCTCAATCAAATCTGATGTACAATTATAAGATCCAGATGCTCATCATTCGATCATAACCATACTCAAATCTTAACATGCTTTCTAACAATACGATTTTATAAACCAAGATCTACTAGTCATTCATAGATTTCACATACATGGTACAAACAACAACATTTGCATCGTTCTCATGCAAAATACTAAATAACATACATGCCAAACTAACAACATAACAATCGATCACATTAATCAAACCACAACACAAGATTCATGTCATTCTCAACATCAAAACAAAACAACAAACAAATTTTACATCACTCACCTTTAAATTGAGAAAATTCCATGAAAAAGCCTTCCTTCTTGTTAGATCCAAAAATTCTCCTTGCTCCTCCAAAATGATCTCAATATCTGTATTTTCAGTAAATGACGGCTGGAGAAAATCTATTTAAACAATCCGGAAATAGGTTTTAGGGTTTCACATCAATTTTGCAAAATAATCCTTTCCAAAATACAACTTACATATATAGGTCTAGCCTTGGAAATTTAATAAAAATTCATTTAAATTAGGATTTAAAAGAAAATATACTTCTAAATCTCAACCAATACTGACCCAAACGTCCAGAAAATATATTTTGCACTTTAACCCTTAAAAATGTCAATTTTGCAAAAAGGTCCTTTTTTCTCAAAATTTGCAAATAGTTTCAATTAATTTCAGAAAAATCTGGAAAAATACCAAATAAATCCCAAATATTAAATAACGATTTTTCATTAAAAAAAACTTAACTTTCAAACTTCTCAAAAGATATTTGCACGTGTTCTGCACGTGTAAAAAGATAAATCTTTTAGAAAATATTAATTAAATCTCCAAAAATCAATTTAAATTCATTTTCAAATATTTAAAATAATATTTGAAAATACGGGGTTCTACAAAGCCTACTAGAATAATTAAGTTAGTTAATTAAAATAAAAGTCCATGGGACAAGCCCATTAATAAAATCCTATTTTTAAGTTGTGTATGGACTACTACATGACATGTTACAACATTTAATATACATTTTTAAACTATAGGAGTTGTATTTATTTTGTGTATGTGTGTGCACCAGTGCATAACACGTGCACGTGTCAGATGAAGTAGTGGGAATTGGCTTGTTTTGTCATGAAGAGGTGGGGGTTAGGTTTTTGAAGAGGTGGAAACATGAAGAGGTAGGAGTTATAGGAGTTAGGAAAATGAAGAGTTGGAGAAATTAAATTGAGTAATTTATTAGGTGGGTAATTTTGCAAATTGAACCCTAACTTTACTCTATAAATAGCACCCATTCTCTTCTCATTTCACACACCAAAAAAATAAATCAAAATAAGAGAAAAAAAAAAGAAAGAGAGTAGAGTGTTCTTGCTTGGAGGAGTCTTGCCAGGAGAAGAAGAAATTGCTAGGAGCTAGGATTGCTTGGTTGGGGCTAGCAGTGCTTCCATCTTGTCTGTTCAACCCTTCACTAGAGGTGGGTGTTCTCATGCTTTCTAATTTTAGAAATATGCATGCTAGTATTAATAAATGAGTAGTACATGCTTTTATTTGTGTCAAGAAATGGGCAGAATTTTGCTATGATCAATACGCAAATTATCACCATGTTGTTTGCAAATGAGAAAAGAAATAATTGATTAGTTGTCATAAACTAATATACTTGAATGTAGAGATTTTTTATGATTGTTGAGTTTTCCTTTTTGATAAGCAAATGAATTTTTGTAAAAATTGTATTTTGGTGCTCATAATTTCATTTGGCTGTTGGAAATTGCTAGCTGATTAAAATGAAGAGATAAATTGCTTATTCATAAAAGAGAAGAGATGGATTTGAAATTTAGATGTATTGTCAAAATATTGATTTTTTTATTCATAGGTTATTGTTAAAAGAAAATTTAGTTTAGATGAACTAATTATAATCTAATGAAAGATTAGAGTGAATGAAAAAGAGAGTTTTATGAAAATAATAGAATGACAGAAAAGTTGAACAAAAGAATAATAGTATATTTTGATATTAGAAATCACACTTGGACTTACTGGTTAGCCAGTGCACCACAGAGCACTACTGTACTTGTAAAAGATCTTGGGTTCAAAACTTGTTGGGTGCATTTTATTTTGTTTTCATTTAAAAATAAATCCGAAACCCAAAGTGGATACTTCAGGTTTCCGGTATGGTATAATGACAATTAAGCCACTTGGGCATAGTGGTGCTCGGTGGGTGCTTTGGGCGCCCTGGTCTTGGGTTCGAAACCCTATGGCCACATTTTTTTTGACATTTTTAATATCTTTTAAGTGAGTTTTTAATGCAAAGAAAAATTGGGAAAAAACACTAGAATTTCTATAAAATGAAATAGAGATTATTAAAAATAGTTGAAGAATTTTTCAAGTGTATTTGAGATATAATTGAAATAGAAAGATGAATAATGTGAACTTAAAAATCTATTATTTAAGAATAGATCTTTCTTTACTTAGAGTAAAGTATTAATTTGTGAAGTGATTTTCTTGAAGAGAATTATACTCTTATTTATTTAAAGAATGTTTGAAGTGAATTGAGATATTGTAAGAGTTTGAATTTGTTGATAAATTGCATGTGATGAAGTTGTGTTCTTGAAAGAAATTAATTGCTTATAAAGATGAGAATGAATAAATAGATCATGAATAATGACAAGATTTTGATCATTTGTGAATGAAATTGAAGATGAAAATAATCTAAGTTTAAGGCATGTTTATTGAAGGGTACATGTACCCATGGATTTTCGTACATGAAAAAGTTGTAATTTAAAGTTAGTGAGACCTTGGGTACCAGCGCTATTTGATTTGAAAAGAGTTGAGATATATTATGAGATATGGCCATGGAGCTATCGTATTTGTTGATAAAGTCGAGTAGGAGGTAAAACTAATTCTAGGCTTGGAAATTTATTCATGTCTTGAATTAAATAATTAGGCACATAAGTGAAGATGTAGTAAACCTGGGCAAACGTAAGTGGGGTGCTCTATATAGTCGGCGGTGGATCTCCGTGGCTATAGACCCAGTTGGTGGACTGAGGCTGCTCCGTAGAAGACGGGCTTTCATATTTAAATCTGAGACAATGATGACGGGTCAGCGGTGGACTCCAAGATCTTGAGTAATCGGGCGGATAGTTTGCCATACTCTAATGTATATGCATATACCGGGGCTAGAGTGTCACTTGCGGGATGATTCGCACGATGTGGGATCTGTTATAACAGTCAGCGGTGGACTCCGGGGCTGTGATTCAAATTCATGAAATGATCTAAACCTTGTCTTATTACTGGGTAGTTGTCATGGCGAGAGATCGAACCCTTTATTATGGAGTACGTAGGCGCTTGCCCTCGGACCTATGTAGTATGGGATTCATAGAATCCGAACAAGTGTGCATTAGTGTCATCCTAGTATAAAAATGTGTGCATTAAGCATTAAGACATCACATACACTTATATGTTTAGAATAATCTCATTTAACACTTTACATTCATTCAAAATTGTGATTTGATAAAGTAATGAGATCGTTATATGTACGGCATAGAGAGGATGGCCGAGTATAACATTTTCGTCAGTTGTAAGTAACTGATGTGCCCACAACTTAATATGCAGGTAATGGACTTTTCATAAAGGAGTAAAGATGTTATGATGCAATTGATGACTTACTTTGATAAAGTTGTATAAGTTGTATTTTGTTTTCAATATTGTAATCTTTTATTCTTCCGCTGTGTAAACAAAAATGTAATGAACTCTGATGTTGTTGAAAAAGTTTTAAATTTCTCGTAAAATTGTACGAAGTGAAGTGTAAGATCATGTGAAATCTCGAATTCGGTCTTATTTAAAATTCGGGGCATTACACGGACGATCCTTTTATCCTCGATCTCCATCAGGATTGCCGACACATTCTGGGTCAGCGGGGTTTACCTTTCAAATCGGGGGACCGGAGGAATTCTCTTGAGGCTGGCTGCCTCTTTTGTGACTTTCTTGGCGGGCTCGACGTCGTCTGCCTTTCGCTTTCAACTTGGAAGTGGCTTCCTTGGTGCCCTCAGGATTTAGGGCCTCCTCTTCTCGAATGTACTTCTCGACCATATTGAGCAGGTCAGGGAAGTCGACGGGTGATTTTTTGGCCAAAGAAGCCTTAAACTAACTGTGTCGAACGTTGTGTTGGAAAGCTGTCAAGGCGACGCCCGCGTCGAGGGAGGAGACAGACCTCGCCTCGGCTGTGAACCTCCAAACGAACTTGTGGAGTGACTCCCCTTCCTTCTGTCTGAGGTCCAGAAGAAACGCGCTCGTCTTCTCGACCTTTCTGCTGGTCACGAAGTGGGCTAAAAAAATTGCTTCCAACTGGTCGAACGAGAAGACTGAGCCGGGGGTGAGTTTCAAGAACCATTCCCGAGACGGACCACGAAGGGTGGCAGAAAAAGCGCGGCATTGGAGGGGATCCAAAGCGCTGTGAATCATCATGAGGGTTTTGAACCCCTCCATGTGATCAGCGGGATCACCCTCACCGTTATATGTCTCGAATTGGGGAGGCCTGAAATTTCTGGGGATTTTGGCTTCCAAGATTTGAGTGGAAAATGGGGGTCGGGTCGGCCTATAACCATGGCCTGGAATCAGCCTGCCCTGGCTAAGATGGACGAGGCGGTTCTCCATCTCTCGGAGGCATCAAAGGACAACTACTTCTTGTTTAAGCGGGTGGGTTGATATGTGGGATTCGCCGCCCCGGGCTTCCGGCTGAGGGATGGAGTCTTTGCCAGCCTTGGTCCTAGGATCGCCTCGGATCGCCTGGAGGACCTCGTCCCTAAAATTCTGAAACTCGGCCCTCGTGACTGGGGCTTGCCACATCGGGTCACGCGATGGTTGAGGTCCTTGGGGCAAGCAACTGTGTCCCTGTTCCCGTTCGGGGTGGGCTGCCTGCCATGGTTCGGGACCGAGTTGGAATTGGCCATTCCCCTGGTTCGACTGGCCTGCCAATTTTGGATGAAGCACCACAAGTCAGTTGCGACTGAGTGAGAAGCGCCTGGTCCGGGTCCGGCTGGGCCATTGACCCATGGCTGATTAGATCGCTGAGCTTCCGTGCAGCTGTGATGGGGAGGAGGATCAGGATGACGTCCGGAGGTGATGACCCTCCTTACTTTCGGAGCCATGAATGAGCTCGGACTTGAGATGATGTCCCTGGCTGGGATCGGACTGGCATCAGTACCAACAAGGTTTTCCCACAGACGGCGCCAATCTGATGTTGTTTGTTTTGGGTGTGGGGGCAACATGTGTGAGTTCTTGTAATTTGTGAAGCGGAAGATGCGGTACTGGCAATGATCCGATTCGGGACTGCAGGACCGGCTCGGGGGTAGCAGGAGGGAGGTAGCAGCCGGATGCTCGGCTCGGTTCTCGTAGCTCGACTCGGATCTTCGTAGCTCAGGTCGGATCTTTGGGGCTCAGTTCGGTCTCTTGTACCTGCACACTGCCTAGAAACACCGGGAGAAGTCCCAGCGAAAAGCCCTCCGACGATCTAGTTAGTCACTGAGAAAGCAACAGTAGCTAGGGCTCTGGTGGGAAAAAGTTTATTATCTTTGGAAGTGAGGGGGGTCTGGTATTTATAGGCAGGGATAAATGGGTCTGAGACCCTAACGGACCGGGTCGGACTCGTTTGCCTGTGGGCATGAATGGGCTGAAGCCCGTTTGACCCATTTGACCTGATGATCACAGGGGAGCGAAATCTGAGGAGATCTGATGGCCCAGATGGGGCCACGTCATCCACCCCATGTAACACCCCGCAATTTATTTTAAATTAAAAATGCATTTCTGTTTATTTTTGCACGTATGATGCACGTGCAAATTTTTATTTTTCAATTTGCTACTCACATTATCTATTTTTAGCATGCATAGTTTTAACTAGCCCTCTTTTGATCCATGAACCTATAGATTAAAATCTAGCCCATTCGGAGAAGAGCTCACTAGGATAATTAAATTAATTAATTAAAAATAAGCCCATGAAGCAAGCCCACTAATAAAAACACAAATTAAGTTGAGCTTGGACTATTACATGACAAGTTACAACTTTTAGTATACATTTAAAGTTATAGAATTATACTAAAATTGTATGTGCATGTGTGCATGCACACACCTACACAATAGTGACCAGATTACACCCTAGGTGTTGACCGGATTTGGATTGAGTGGGGAAGGGGAAAGGTTTGGAGGTTATGGGGGTTGCAAACTTGAAGAGTTGGAAAGGTGAAGAGTTATAGGTTTTAGGAGTTTAGGACATGAAGGATTGTAAGAGTTAATATGGAGAGTTATTAGGTGTGAAATTATGCATAATAGACCCTAACCATACCTTATAAATAGAGCATCATTTCCTACTTCTCATTTGCACCAAAAACATAAGAAAAGAAAGAAAAGAAAGTAAGAAAAGAAAGAGAGTGAGAGTTCTTTTGCTTGGAGCAATTGCTAGGAGAGGAAGCTTTGCTCAGAGCAAGGAAGTGCTTGTGGGGCTAGGAGCTAGAAGGAGTCCTTTTCTTTGGTAGTTTTCATTCTCCAATTGAGGTGGGTGCTCTCTTCCTTTCTAAAGTAGAACTTGTATGCTAAAGAGTAATATAAGTTGAATGAGATATATGTAGAATCCATGCTAGCATAACGTACAATGATCTTGTTGAAACTTAGTGAACAAATTGTTACTATGCTAATTAAAAAGTAGAGAAATAATCACATAGACCATGTTAGAATAATTGCAAATTCTTGTTTGTCAATGTGTGATATGTATGAGTAATTGTTAAAGAATATTTTTATTGTGACATATGCTTTAGAAATATAAGAAAAGAGAGATAAATTTTTGTGATTTTTGACATGTCGACATAGGTTAAAAATACAAGTTTTCGCATGAAAGAAATACTTGAGAAATCCAAGATTGATTTAGAGATATATTTAGCTTATAGCACAAAAATTTTATTTTTGTATGATGATGGATTTAAACTAAACATAATTTCTACAATTTCGAGTTTTGTTGAGAAGTGCAAATTTTTATAAAGAAAGTAGAAATTAATAGAAAATAAAGACATATTCTAATAATAAGTTTGAACTTGTTTTTTTTGTATTTGATTCATCTCAGTCCCACAAGAAAAGTTTATCTACTATTTCTAAAAGATTGGATCGTTAGATAAATGAATTTTTCGAAAAAGAACTAGATTCAGAATAGTATAAACAAAAGAACACTAATGCATTTCTTAAACAGAAAATATACTTGGTCTTACTGGTTAGCCAATGCAATATAGAGCAATGTTGAAAGAGATCCTAGGTTCGAAACTTGATAGTTGCTTTTACTTTTTATCCCTTAAATTAATCCCAAAACTGTATTGTATACATAAGGGGTTAATACTCTTGGTATTTGACAAAAGTCCACAGTGGACTTAGCGGCTTGAGCGACTGGGCTTGGGCCTGTGCTGTGTCTCGGTTTGGTCCAGGGTTCGAAACCCGAGACCTTCTTTTATTTCTTTTGGTTAGTTTTTTTTGTATATAGTGATAGTATTCCAAATGAAATAAACCCCATCATTGTATAAAATAAAAATGGATTAGTTATGAAATTTTTGGGGAAAGTAAAAATAGGATTTGAAATGGTGAATGAGTTTTGACTTCCAAAAAAATTATTATTTCGGGTAAAGATCTTTGAAAAAAAGGAAAAATATGTAACTAGTTATGAATCTCTTTTATGTAAATAAACAATTATGTTGAGAATGTGGATTTGTTTATAGAAATTTATAATGTTGAATCTTTTGTTCAAGAAAGAAATTATTTGTTGTATGTTTGAGTTGAAAATACATGAATAAGTGCTAAGATGTAACGTGGATAATTGTTAAGAATAAGTCAGAGACATAGACATGATTATTAAAGGGTGTGAATACCCATGATTCCTGTACATGAGAAATTTTGATTTAGAGTTAGTAAGACCTCGTGTACCAGTAATTTTAAATGAAATGATTATTATATTTTGAGATATTGCCATGGAGCTATCTCGGTGGATGTTGATTAAGTCCGGTAGAAGGTAATACTAATTCTAGGCTTGAAAGATTATTCATGTCTTGAACTTAAGAGTTAGGCACTTAAGTAAAGTATAGTAAACCTGGGCAAATGTAAGTGGTGCACTCTATATAGTCGGGCGATGTACTTCGGAACTATAGACCCAGTTGGGCAGTGTACTCTGGGACTGTGGTTGCTCCGATGGAGGCGAGTTTTAAATTCGGGACTATGCATAGTGGGCGGATAGTTTCGTACTCCAGTTTATATACGTATACCGGGGCTAGAGTGACACTTGCGGGGGATTCGCACGATGAGAAGTCTGTATAACAGTCAGGCAGTATGCTCTGGGACAGGGATCCGTACTCGTGAAATGCTTGAACCTTGTTCTTACTACTGGGTAGTTTCACGGTGAGGGATCGAGACCTTTATTGTGAAGAACATAGGCGCTTGCCCTCGGACCTATGTAGTCGGGGATGCATAGAATCCGAAAAAGTGTGTATTAGTGTCATCCTAGTATAAATGTGTGAATTAGGCATTAAGGCATGACATACACTTACATGTTTAACGTAGTCACAATTTAACACTTTATTTCTTCATTCAATCTTATGTGATTTTGTTAAAGTAATGAGATCGTTATATGTACGGCATAAAGAGGATAGCCGAGTATAACACCTTCGTCAGTTGTAAGTGACTGACATGCCCATAGGTTGATATGCAGGTAATGGACTTTGCTATGAAGATGTTATGATGAAATCGATGATTTATTTGATGAAGTTGTACAAGTTATATTTTGTTTTCAATATTGTAATCTTTTATTCTTCCACTGTGTAAAACAAAGATGTATTTGAAATCTGATGTTATTGAAAAAGTTTTAAATTCCTGTAAAATTGTACGAAGTGAAGTAAAGATCCTGTGAAATCTCGAATTCGGTCTTATTTGGAATTCGGGGCGTTACACCCCATATCAACTATATATGTATCTCAGCAGTCAACTCTCTAGTTGTGCTTTTGGGTAGTATTTGTTGTGCCTACATTGTACGTGCTATATGCACACTTTACTTTTAAATAGAATTTGGAGGGAAGGCAGTTAGGTGTCTTGTAGCTATCATAAATAGCAAACTCTTGTACTAACTAGGAATTAAGCAATGAATTGATTCTTGATTCCTCTCCTAATATGATCTTACTCTTCTTTCTATGTTCTTCTGCAAATTCCTAATTTCTCAACCCTAGCTCTAAAATTCTTGCTCGATTTCTTGATACAAACGTATCAACTGGTGTTTTTACCGATTTGGATTCGGAAATGGCTCAGAATGCACGAATGCACGAATGCAATCGAATTCGATTGACGGAGCTAGAGAATACTCACTGATGATGTCTACAAGACTGCTTTTAGAACTCATGATGGGCATTTTAAGTTATTATTAATGCCATTTGAGCTTACTAACGCACCATCGACTTTTTAGGCAGCAATGAATTCAATCTTTAAGCAATTTTGAGGAATTTTGTATTGATATTCTTTGATGATATTTTGATGTATAGTGGAGATTGGAGCACACATTTGCAGCATTTAACAGTGGTATTGATGATCTTAGAGCAAAATTTCTTCTTTGTGAAGTTGTCTAAGTGTGCCTTTGGCAAAACATCAATCGATTACTTGGGCCATTTTATTTCTGCGAAGGGGCTACAAGTTGATGAAGATAAAATTTAGGCAATCAAGAGTTGACCTAAACCAAAGTGTGTAAAGCATGTGAGCTCCTTCCTAGGTCTCACTGGTTATTATGGAAGATTTGTATGACATTATGCTTCTATAGCTAGTCCCTTAACAGATATGTTGAAGAATGAGACTTTTGTATGGAGTGAAGGTGCTGATATAGCTTTTAACAAGCTGAAAGGGGTATTGTAACAAACACCCAACTTAGCATTACCTGATTCTTTTAAAACATTTGTGGTGGAGACAGATGCGTCGGGTGCAGGCATTGGAGCAGTTCTACAACAAGAGGGGCATTCAATAGCTTACTTTAGCAGAAAAATGACCAAGAGAATGCAAGCATCATCCACAAATGTAAGGGAGATGTATGCGATAATCGAAGCTGTAAAGAAGTGGAGACAATATCTATTGGGTAGTGAATTTGTTATTCAAACTAATCATAAGAGTCTTCATCAATTGGTGAACCAAGTAATACAAACCCCAAAAAACAAAATTGGCTTTATAAGCTTGCAACATATCAGTTTAAAATAGTATACAAACCTGGAAGTAAGAATGCGGCAGATGATGGGTTGTCAAGGGTGCCTCTTCAGGAGAATTCACTACATACATTGATATTTTCTCCTCAGATGGTGTGGATGGATAGGTTGAAGGAGGACTACTAAGGCAGGATGAGTGCAGGGAGCGGATGACAGAGATATTAGAGTTTCCTGATATCAAACCTGATTTTCGGGTAAGAGATGGTGTTTTGTTTTATAAAGTCAAGATTATTACACCTCAAGGGTTGCAAAAAGAGATTTTGTATGAAATGCATTCAACACCAATTGGGCTCCGAGCTTCATTTTATTGGGAAAATATGCTCAAGTCAGTACAAGATTATATTCGGAAATGTGTAGTGTGCCAACAAACAAAATATGAAACTACGTACAAGGCCAGGGGGATTGTTACAACCATTACCAATTCCAGAGCATATTTGGGAGGATATTGCTATGGATTTTATAACTGGATTACCAAAGTTTTAGGGTAAATAAGTTATTATAGTTGTTATTGATAGATTGATGAAGTATGCACATTTTATCCCATTAGCAAGTGGTTTTACAGCTATGAAGGTGGGTGAGGTGTTTGCTGCAAACATTTTGAAGCTTCATGGGTTGCCAAAGTCTGTTGTATGTGATTGAGATCCCATTTTTTGAGTCAATTTGGCAGCAGTTGTTCACTAATCAGGGAACTTCATTGAAGATGAGCATTGTGTACCATATGCAATCAGATAGTCAAACAGAGGTAACAAATAGAACTGTTGAGCAATATTTACGAGCTTTTGTTAGTGATGAACCTCAACAGTGGGTGGCGGAATATTGGTATAACACTTCGTGGTATTCAGCTACAAAATTGACTCCATTTGAAGCATTATATTGTATACACCCTCTTTAGATACCTGACGACATAAAAGGCAATGCTATTAATAATGAAGTGGGTCTTGGCCTATCAAAGCGAAAATGTTTACTGTTAAAGCTAAAAAGAAACCTAGTTGAAGCTCAATGCAAAATGAAGAAAAAGGCGGATGCACGTAGAAAGGAGAAAGAATTTCTGGTTGGGGATTGGGTATTTTAGAAGGTAAGGCCATATCGACAACAATCACTGATTAATAAGCACAATCAAAAACTTGTGAAGAGGTATTATGGACCTTATCAGGTAATTAAGAGAGTATGATTGGTTGCTTATAAGCTTCAATTGCCTACAAGTGCCTGTATACATCTAGTGTTCCATGTATCACTGCTGAAGAAATGTACAGATATTCCTTTGCAAGTAGAATTGGATGAGTTACCTGAGGTCAATGATGAAAATCAGTGGGTATTTCAGCCAGATAAGGTTATTGGCAGGAGAAGAATCAAAGTGGGAGGCCATTTTGTTAATGATTTTTTTATCAAATGGGAATGGCTGCCTGAGGAGGATTTGACGTAGGAAAGAGAAGTTGTTATAGCTAAAGCATTTCCAGATTTGTTGTAACGTCCCAAATTTCGTATTCTGAAATTCGTGACACAATCTAGAATCTTTATTTCAAATGAGTATACAACATAGAAATCGCAGGAAATTAAAAATCCTTTTTACAATTACATCAATGTTATTACAATATTACAATTGTTACAAAATTGTATCATGAATCTCAATTAGTCATTGTACACTTCATTTTTCTCAACTTGGAAGCTTCACGCAGCTCGAGTCTCTTGCTCCCACGATCAGGTAATCCTGCAACTAACAAACTGTGCGTACATCAGTTGAATGCAACTAACGCAAAACGGATGAAACCCATAATCTCCAAAATCCTCAACAAACAACATTAATGCAGAAAGGTGAAAATCATACAATATAAGTATCGGTGTATGCCATGACACAAAATCCGATACACAAGTTCCGTTAATCCATTTACTAGCTTCTGAACTACCTTTTTAATTTGGAAACTAAGGCTTCAGGAGTACATACTCACGTTCCAAAATTAAGACAACTAATCTAAACTCTCATTCTAGAGTTCAAATGATTTTTAATCCACTAGGTCTAGCTAGGGTCCAACTTGGCCATCCTAAATCGTGCCCATGAGTTGACCTAACTCGGCCCAAATCCGACGTCAAAGTTACATTTCAGATCAACAAACACCATATGAAAAAATTGTCATTAATAAATTTTTTGCGAACCCGCTCCAAGGGTTAGTCAAACACAATATACAACACTATTATGCATGAATGAGGTATTTATTTTACATCCCCAACACCGCAAGTATGGTTATCCCTAAATATACTATATGTTATGTCCTACACGTACACAAGCATTTCATCGAACACTTCATAAGCAACTTATACTTATTAAAATTTTCTCCCGTACTACGTTATTTCCCTCATGTCTATGTACTAACTCACATTCACATGATATTAAAAACCCCGTTTGCAAGCTCATTTCTCATAGCATATCATTCTACGAACCTTTCTCATTCACATACGCCTATATTTTTTCATTTGGACATTTCATCGAGCACCTTACGTGCAATCCTTCCGTTGTCTAATATCTACAACAAAACTCTAATATAATTATGTGTTTTCACACAATCATTACAAGATTGTGGATCCAATATGCAAGGCCTAGAATTTATTTGATCAGTTGGAATTTAATTAAACACAACAACTACATCTTTCCCCGTCTAGCAATTTCATTTACATAGGTACTATTCTAACACACTAACATGAACATACACACAACAATTTTCACAAAAGCTACATCTAGTAGACAATTAATTCATGAAAATAACATACAAAGGATTAGAAGAACACCCACCTCGCTATAGAGAGTTCACCACTTCTAAGCTTGCCTCGTCTCCTCCTATCTTGCTTCTCCTCTTCCTAACTTGCTTAGCTTCTTCTCCTCCTTATTCTTGCTCTAAATAACTATAGAGAAAATGAGAAGGTGTATGGAATGAAGAAAGAGTAGAATGAGAGCTAGGATTTCTTCATGTTCCCCACTATATATATAGGGCCAACCAAGGGTAGGATGGTTAGTGTAGGGTGTTTTTGTTAGGGTAGCTAGGTATCCACTCTATACACTAGGTTTCATGATAATATCTTAAATTTTAGGATGCACATACCCCTCCCTAGACACATAACCCTTCTCTAAGTCAAATTATTTTGGCCCCCTTGTCTATATGTTGCCTTATGTTGTATTTGTATTCATGTACAAAATTAAAATGGTGGAGCCAATTTGAATGGGCTAGCTCAATTGAATTCCATTGGGTTGAGCCATACAACTTAGTGTTGGTACACACTTAAGAATTTGTCTAATGGAATGACAAACAATGTATAACAACATACACAATTCATAACAATATACATACAATCTATAAGACAAAATTCATTTGTAAAATGTGGTTGTACAAAATAATTTTTCATTATTTTGAGGGATATTACATTTGAACCTTAAGGACAAGGTTCATTTTGAGGACGAGAGTATTGATACATCTACTACACATTCTGATGCAATGGATAATAAGGGTGATCTAGTTCAGACTGATGTTGGGATATCTGATAGGTTTGATCAGCTTGATGCAGGTTCAAAGCGAAGGAAGTCTACAAGGATCAAGAGAAAGCCTAGGTAACTGAAGGATTTTATATACAGTGCAATCGACTATGTATCAAGGTGCAGTCGACCATGTATCTCAGCAGTCGACTGTCTAGTTATGTTTCTGGGTAGTATCTGTTGAGCCTACATTGTACGTACTATATGCACACTTAACTTTTAAATAGGATGTGGTGGGAAGGCAGTTAGGAGGTTGTAACAGAATTTATCTTGTAGCTACTATATATAGCAAACTCTTGTACTAACTAGGAATTATGCAATGAATTAATTCTTGATTCATCTCCTAATTTGATCTTACTATTCTTTCTGTGTTCTTCCCCAAATTCCTAAATTCTCAACCTAGCTCTAAAATTCTCGCTAGATTTCTTGATACAAACGTATCATTGTCAATAAGTTTGTTTAACTTTTTTTAGGACGAGATAGATTATAAATATATAAGTTTCCTGATCAATAATAATGTCATAAACATGCATATACCAGGAAAGTTGAAGAACATATTCACAATCAAGATCCTCATTGACAAACATGGATATGGCCGGGGAGGGGGAGGAGGAGGGGGGGGGGGGTGAGTACAGGATGTATTGGGTTTATGTCTTGCATACTATGTTGGATAAGAAGACAATGAGATGATGGAGGAATCGAGACGACCGGAGACGGAGTGGAAGTAAGGAAAACAGTCAGTAGCAGCAGCAGGTGGAGTTGCAGTCGACCGTACATGGGGTGCGGTCGACCGCCCAACTCAGTAGAAGTTCCCGAGAGGGGGACGGTCGACCGACCTTGAGGTGCGGTCGACCGCGCACAGCGCTGATGGATAAATTTGGTCGGATCTTGGTGATTCGTGAGAAGCCCAACTTGCTCTTCAAGTAAGATCTTACGACTCTTATCGTAGGGTTATCTCTTCAGTAATATCTAACTGCTATTGTATCAAGATATCAAACTAGGTTTTCTCTAGATCTCTATATATTGTTGTTATTGGCCTCCATTGAGAGCTAAGAGAGAGAGTGCTTCATTAATGGAGAGATTAAGTGATTTTTTAATTGTAAACAACTAGTACTTGCTGGTGAGGCTTGAGAGAGGGTCGTTGTGAGAATTGTAATATTCTTGTATCTTCTCTAGTTGAATAACATCTTGAGTTTCTTTTTCCCCGGATTAAGGCGAAATTTCCAACCGGGACAAATTTGTGTGTGCTTTGGTGTGTTTGGAATGATCTCATATGTGCTTGGTGATTTGTGTTGGTTAAATCGAATAACTCAACAAGATCCTAAGAGGAGTTTTCGGTAGAAATTCCTAACAGGATGTTGGGTTAGAAAGAGAATGAAGAGGTTGAGAGAGAGAGAGAGATGAAAAATGTGTGAAGAAAGTGATGAAAGAGTATAATGTTTAAAAAATCTAGGAAAGGGCAATTTGGACTTTTGACGGTCTGAAAATAGATTACAGTGGGCAATGACGTTCGCCGTGTAGGGGATGATTTGATCAAGAATAAAATACTTGGGATTTTCTTAATTTTCAGAGCAAACATTGAAATTTCATGACTTTTACCCTACATATATTATTGAACTTATTCTTGATGAACGACACTATTTATTATGTTTCTTATATTGAAATACTAGGTTTGTCTGTTGACACGTGCCTACAGCACGTCTTCGAAACGGTGCACCTTATTTGATCATATAAAATAGTTTTGGAGGTCCAGCAAATTAATTTAAGTAGTAAACATATTATATGAGAAACTTTTGGGAGTCCAGCAAAAAATATATTATATGATTTTTTTGAATTATTTTTAAAGTTTTTAAAATTTTAATTTTTTTAGTTTTTTAGTATTTTAATTTTTTTTTATTTTTTTACAATTTTTATTTTTTTAATTTTTTGAATAGAAGATGGAGGGAGAGAGAGAGAGAGAGAATTTTTTAAAAAAAATAAATATATGAGTTGTTTTGGGTGGGAGATTTGAATTTGAGTTTTGGGGTGAAACTTTTAGGAGGGAAAATATGTTTTATGATGTTAAATCTGGACCTTTGATTTTTTTGGGGATTGAAGGAGAGCCACTTGATAGCTTTCTTTGTGTTTTATTATATAGATGCATCCAAAAAATAATTTGTTGAAAAGTTTATTATCATGCATTGCAAGAAGCCAACTGTTATATCATTAAAAGTTTATTCATTTTGTATGTATTTAAAACATGGTGTTCAAGAAACATGTAAACCACTCGATTTTCGTACACGTATCTCTAATATTATAATGGGAGAAGGCCTTAGTATTATTTGTCATTTTTGTCATTCTACCAACATGTGTAACGTACGTACATAACCAATATAAAGGAGATTTCCAGTTCAAATTCTTCCTACGTCAGAGTTTTTATTTTTATTTTTTGCAATTATCAAAATGTGCATCGCACGTGTAAATTACTAGTATATTATAATATGAAAATCAATAACCAGATAGTTGATGACATATCTTATATTTGTGTGTATACAACTATTATATACTAGCAATTTACACGTGCAATGCACGTTTTAATAATTTCAAAAAATTAAAATAAAAAATTCTGACGTAGGGAGGATTTGAACCGGAAATTTTCTTTATATTAGTTATGTACGTGTGTTGCATATGTTGGTAGAATGACACAATGACAAATGATACTAAGGCCTTCTCCCATTATAATATTAGAGATGATAATCATTTTATATAAATGAGGTTTTCCTTTACTCATACTATATTATTTAAGTGGCCGGAATATTATAAGAAAATGATTGATGTACTTAATTCGTGCATAATTTCAATATGAGGATAATTTCATATAAATGTGAGGCTTTCCTTTACTCGTGCATAATTTTCTTCAGATGTGTGAAGTGTGAACTATAAACAAGAATTTCGGCAGATAACAATTCAAAAAGCCTTAAAAGCATCTGTACTAGCTAGACTCAAAATTTCTATAATTGACTTTTAGAAATAGGAATATTAAATTGGGCTTTTAGTCGTAGAAATCCAAATTTTGGTTCAACTCTGAATGATCGTTTTAATTTTGAATTTCAGCTGTTGGTTTAAAAAAAATCAGTCCAAAACATTTATTAAAAAATAAATTTTTACTCATACGAACATATAATAATTTCTATAAGCCTATTTCATTTCATCCTTGATCAAATAATCAAACCAATCTCAAATTAACTTTATATGCATAAATAATTCTATAGGCTCTATTCTATAGAAATTAAAAATATAAAATGGGGGAAAAATCTCAGGGACGCGATGTTGCGTCCGTCCCTTTTTAAAAAAAATTTAAAATTTGCTCCGATTTCTTCAACGGAATTTTTTTTTTAGTCAGACGTAAAATGATTTTGTGTCCGACACATTTATAATAAAAAATTGATCTGATCTTGCGTCCGATTTTTTTTATTTTCTTCTGATTATTTAAACGCAAGATCATCTTGTGTCCGAGACAATTTTTTTAGAACAGATGCAAGATGAATTTTCGATTCCAATATTCGAAAATTTCTTATATCTTCTCTCAAAATAGATCGTTACTGTTCAATTTTTTTTCAAAATTTGAAAATATAGAAAACAAGTATAGCCTCTCATTCTCTATATTTTTCAAATTTTAGAAATATAAGAGCATCTGTAGTCGTTTTCTATTTACCCAAAATTTGGGTTTCGTCGCTACAGTAACCAGCTATATCCGGCAAGCGAAATGGCAATTGCCAAATATGGCTTACGAAAGATTTTTTCGTCCGTTCGATCGGACGAAAGATTATCTATCGTCGCTTAATTTTTTTTTATCGGACGATAGAGTACTTACTGTCCTTGATTTTTTATTTTTTATTTTATTAAAAAATGGTCGGACGATGGATTATTCCCCGTCCGATCCATTGTAAAAAAGAAACCAAAATCTGAAATGTCTGGGACGGGAGATAATGCCCCGTCCCATACATTTCTCAAATTTTATTTTCTATATAACCAACCTATAGATCATTTTCATGGGTTAAATGTAGGTTTAGATATTAATTAATTAATAATTAAGAAATAATTAGGATTCAATTAATAGTTTTTTTAGGAATTAATTAAACTTAAAATTTTTTTTAACATCAAACAAAAATAATCTTTCGTCTGAGGGCATAAATGTCCAAAAACTCATATTTTGGCATTCGACGACTATATCGCTAAGTTATTTTTCTCATTTCTATTTGTCAAATACCCAAAATTTGGGTCAACCACGACTATAGATGCTTAAGGAACCAGTGCATATGCTCTAATAATTACATCGCGTTTAGAAAAATTGAATTATTGGTCACTTGATTCTAAACCTATCAATCATTGTCATGTACTTATGTTTTTTTTTAAATTTTAAATATGGATGTAACGACCATCACTGTTATACTTTTGTCGGCTGCTTGTATAGCAAAGGAAGCAACCATAATTTCCTTTAAAAAAAATAATAATGAAAATAAAAGAAGAAAGTAACGAATAAGTTACTTGGGTGTTTTGTTCAAATTAAAATTCATTCATTAATTTTAGGGAGCCAAACTTGCATCGGAAGAATGTGTTCAAAAATAACAAAATAACCTGAGACAATTTACTAGTAATTTACACATGCGATGCATGTCTTAATAAATACATATTTTTTAAGTAAAAATTCTGATATAATCTGGCCTCAAACCCGATACTTTTTTATATTAGTTATGCGCTAACAATGCATGTAAGTTGGTAAATTTACAAGCGACAACTTCAACTCTCCCATAATAATAGTTATGCACGGACAACGTGTTAGAACTTGAATTTAGTAAAATAGAATATTTCTAATAATCTTTATGAAGAAATACAATCACAAGAATAAAAATCAAACCTGGCAATTCGATACAGAGTCGAGATGAAAATCTCTATCCTTAAAGCAAAATTCGCCCCGTAGTGTGACGGTTGTTAACGAACTGCCTCCCAGGATACAACTGTATTAGCTTCTTTGAAGAGCAGCATCCAAGTTTCAGAGACACCAGCGAATCAGCAACTGCGTTGTACTCTCAGACACCAGAGGAAGACGGAGAAGAACTAAAAAGATAAATCAGTGCATCTTGACTGACCAAAAATGACTGTATTTTATAGGAGATTAGAGGCTAACTGATGGATCCATTACACTATAATAGCAGAGTAATGGCTCAAACGTGTAACTGATGGATCAATTATTCTGCTGTTACAGAGTTATGGCATCAGTTACAGAATTCCAAAAGCCTCAAAAGAAGTGAGAGAACTGGATCCTAGGAAAAATTCGGAACAGGGCAAAAAATAATTCAGGCTGTAACCAAACCAAACGAAGCCGAAGCCGAAGCCGAAGCCGAGGTCGGGTCGGGCCGGGCTGGGCCCGCGCACGCGTGTGTGTTTGTAACTTTGGCTAGGTCCTTTCTCCACTACACGTTAGTGGTAACCCCAGGGCTACGTCCTTTAGTCCATTTCTTTAGCTTATATACTAAAGAAATCTTTTTCAACTTTCGATGTGAAACTATCCATTTTCTCCAAATTTTCAAGTTAGTACATTTCGAGTACCCAACTTTGGACCAACATTTCTCATTCATACGGAATTCATTTTTGGCAAACAAGTACATTACGGAATAGTACTCGACGAGAGGAACACAATCCAATCACTTTCCGGCGCAGCCGGTGGCTGGAGCCCATCAGAATCAGGCCCGAAAAATATGCCAAAAATATTTTCAACAATCCCCCACATGAATGAAAATTACCAGACTATACAATTCAGACATGGCAGAAAAAGATATGACAAAAAAAGATACGACAGAAAAGACTCTGAGAGTACAAACGACAGAAAAAGATGTGACAGAAAAAGACACGATAGAAAAGACTCTAAGTGTACAATCGGAAAATCACTGCATCAGGAATGGTAGTAATTTTTCAACTTAGAACCACTCCTAGTGAGTAGTCATCGGATTCACTTGACCAGGTAGTGAACATGATGTCTTGAACTACCCGAGCTTTGATGTGAATCTATACAATAACTATCACATAGTTTCATCTCCTCACAGAACTAGGTTCTCTTGTTGTGTTCATTTTGGGCTTGAAAAATCCTGGTTAATCGTGAGTAAACTTGGAGAATGTAGCCGCTCTTCATTCTCCTAGAAACGATCCTATTTCTCACTCACAAGATGATTGACCATAAAGAGTATCTTGTCATACCCCACTTTTATTTCAAAGTTATGAGAATCATTAAAAGCCAAGCTTATCCTAATCCCTTGCAGGTAGCACTGTTTATCATCCTAAGAATAGGTACGAGATTTTAATCTCTCAGTGCTCACGTCGATTCAACAAGAGTTAGTTGTCCCCTTGAACTTGGATCTTGAGATCTCCAGTCACCTAGGTAGGTTTCCATCAAGTATCCTCTTTCGTCATAGGCTTTATTTTTTAGTTTAGAGATGAATAATCACATCGTGTTGATAACACTCGTATGCAATCTAAGGTAGAGGTTGTTAGGATCATGTCTTGTATACTCGTGGTTCATATTAGAAGAAGATACGATGAAGCACGAAGGTAAATATAGTCGAAGAGAGTCGAAGATGGAAACAGTAAAAGCAACTGCATGCAAAGTCGCGGTCGACTGCACACCCAACTGGTCCCTTTACAGGGTTTTTCCGAGAAGGGTACAGTCGACCGACTGCGGCGCTGTGTTATTTTGGGCCTCGATTTTGATGATCATTTTAGCCCAATATTTAACTCCAATTCAAATCGTACGGCTCATATTCAGTTACTTCTTCTACATGATTTATCGGACGACTGAGAATCAAGACTAACCTAAGATTTTCTCTATTCTTCTTCTATATATTCTTATAGCATCCAATATAAGAGATAGAGTACTTCATTGATATTATCTCCATTGCAAAGAGATGCTTGAGAGTGATAGTTATTGGTGAGTGAGTTTAATTTTTTATATTAAGTGAATCATTAACTCATTATAATCTCTTCTAGTTGAATATTATATCTTCCTATATTTTCCTCTGGATTAAGCGAAAGCTAACTAGGATAAATTCTCGTTGTGTTAGTGTTGGATTGATGGATCTGTTTTGTTTGATTGTTCGATTGATTCGTCTCATCTACTTCACTAGTCCCATTGCTTTAATCTATTCCGCTGCGCCACGAGTGTGTTCATCGACATCCCTCAACACCACTCTTCTCCAGGCCCCACCATTGCCTGTCCGAGCCCAGTGATCGAACACCTAACCCCGAGTGTGTAATGTGTGCTTGTCATGCTTCGAGCCTTAATTTGAATTTTTTGATTAAGATGATTTTTGAAGTAGGATCTTCACGTTCCTCTTTTTCAAATTTTGGCCACTGTGATGTGTGGGTGCAGGTGAGCAAGTTCAAATTAGATGGCTCATTCTCCACGTAAAGAATGAAGAAAGAAGCAAGGAACGAGAGGGTAAGTTAAGTCAAACAGCTTCTACAGAAATTTAGACAGATATGTAGATTTAAAGGGAAATATAACTGTACACTAGATTGTGATATTTTATACTAATAACCAATTCCGACAAAGCAAGGGTTTTGAAAATAATTTTGGACGGCACTGGCTCAAGGTAAAAAGTTAAAGTTCAAGGGCTTGACATCAAATCAATATCAAATACGGGGGTTTGAAACTAATTTCTCCTATATTATAATATTATAAATTGATGACCTCTGAAGCTCACTCTTCCTCCCTTGCAAGTTGCAAAAGCCACATAGAGGGTCCGCTCTGTTCCTACTTCCTTCTCTCCTTGATTTATTTGTTTTTCTTTGCTAATTCAAAGCAAATAGAAAGCCATGGATGACATCGAAGCCTACAACCACTACTGGGATTTGAAGAGGTTCGAGAATGAGGAGCTTCATAGGTACATATATATATATACATGCTACTTGTTGTTATGGCAAACGTTTTTGCATGCTCAATTCTTCGTATTTGAAGATTAATATATATTATTGTCTACAGTTTCGAATTCATTATTTGTTATTTAAAAAATCGAACACTTAATCCTCTCTCTCTCACTACCTTGTTAACAGTAGAACAATAATTATGTAGCTCAAGTTTAAATAGTAAAATAATAGTTAGTTGTAAATAAAAGGTCGTGTGTCCAGTATATATTGAAAAATAATTATAAACGAGGGTGTAAAATCCAACTTCTTAGAGCTTTTGAGTGTAAAAAATGATGAAATTTAACTGTTAATGAGATATTTGCTATTTTCAATGTAACATGAGCAATAAAATAAATTACACTAAGGCTTTCCTCCATTATAGTAGCATATATATATATATATATATATATATAGGAAAAAAAGGGTTATGAGCAACTTGCTCATTTAGTAAATAAGCAATTGATGATGTGGCATACATGTGATTGGAAGATCTTTAAAAGGGTTAGTTGTCCAATATATCACATGCATGCCACATAATCAATTGCTCATTTACTAAATGAGCAAGTTGCTCATATCCCTTTTACCCATATATATATATATATATATATATATATAAAGGAAATCCTTTAATTTTCTCAACCTAGCTTATTAATTAACCTTGTCACAAATGAATGAACCAGATGGGGAGTTGATGAGATCATCTGGAGCTCCAATAATTCGAGCTCTCCCAATAATGTGGCATCCCCTCACTCCTGCGATGCTCATGGTAAGAACATAGAGATGGAGCGAAAAAGACGGAGAAATCTGAATGATGGTAAGAACATAGAGATGGAGCGAAAAAGACGGAGAAATCTGAATGAGAGGCTCTACACACTCAGAAGTGTAGTCCCTAAAATCTCCAAGGTAATTAAATAGATTTGTAAATTATATATACCTTCTCAAATTTATCCATTTTAACTTCATATATATATATATATATATATATATATAATAATAATAATAATAATAATAATAATTAAGGTGAATATAAGCTAATACTTAATGATCAGATGAACAAGGCTTCAACCATTAAAGACGCAATCGAGTACATTCAAGAGCTTCAAGAACAAGAGAGGAGGCTCAGTGCAGAAGTGTCGAGGTTGGCTTCAAGTAAGGATCAGGAGAAAACATCGGTTTCAGAGATTACCCAGAATAATGATCATTCAGATCTTACTGATAATGCTGTTATCAGGAAGAAGAAGAGAAGTAGGAGTTCCTTCATGTTGTCTCCTGACTCACCTCACAACCCAAGTTGCATTCAAGTACTGGAGGTAGATAAATTATGTGAAAGTATGACTCTGTCTTCGTTGAACTAGATTGATATTATGATTTATTAAAAGTTTTTTTTTTTCAAAATGATTATCAGCTTAGGATGAGTGAGATGGGAGAGAAGACAGTAGTTATACGCATCACCTACAATAAGAAGAGGAACACCTTGATCAAAGTTTGCGAGCTTTTTGAGTCTCTCAATCTCAAGATTGTGAGTGCTAATTATGTCACAACCCTTTCTGGAAGCCTTTTGCAAACTCTCCTTGTTGAGGTTCTCTCTCTCTCTCTCTATCTATCTATCTATCTATATATATATATATATAAATACTAGTAATTTACACGTGCGATGCATGTCTTTATAAATATATATATTTTAAAAGAAGTTTTGACATTGTATGACATCGAACTTAAGACTTCCTTTATATTAGTTATGCATGTGCATTGTACATGTTTGTTGAGTTACAGTGCACGCGTTTGTTGGGTTAAAATCATTTAAAATTAATTTGTCCATCCATTGAAGTGTTACAAAATTGTATGGCTGAAAATTGTTGTTTTCTATAGTCAGATGATGGATGGGCAAATAAATTTCGAATAATTTGATTTTACATATTTAAACTAATTTAGACGTGTAGATCAATGTGAACGGTTCGGATCATCGATACGAAGGCAGAAAGGCTGAGTGCACACGAGTGTACACGGAGACCTAGTGCACAACGGAACATTTGTATGGAGCAGATCAGTTCTCTCTAACTTTCTCACTGAATCTCACAGTGTTCCTAAATTTATAGAAAATGCATATTCTTTGAATGTCGATAAGGCCATCTAAAACTGAGAGATATATAACACTATAAATGAACAGGTTTGACAAGAAGCCTAAGCCCAACAGTCCATTTTATTAAATTATGATGAATTTAGAAAGTGGTTATGCCTAAAATGGAGAGTGATTAGAGAAAGCCCTTTTTGACATTGGTTACTGGTATTTTTAAGTTGAAGTATGAACAAATCTAAATCATTTTTTGTCGGTCTTTACAATTTTGCTAACTTGAATATTTGGTATAATAACTAATAAATTTTCAGACCGATGATCAGGTGAACCGTATTCAACTGAAGGAGAAGGTTGAAGCTGTGATTGCAGGATATGATTCAACATCAAGCTCTTCAAGTGCTACGAGTTTTTAGTATAGACTAATCGAAGGCTACCCTTATACATAGGAGCTGATGTGATTGTAAGATTCATAATTAGCAGTCGAGAAGAAGATAACCCGACAGATTTTTCGCTCTTTCCAAAATAAAAAAAATAAAAAAAGGAAAAGTTTTTTTTTTTGTTGATACCACTGAAGAGAAGAGACAGGGTTCAAAGAATAGGAAGAATAAACTGGCGCCACGCCGATCTGAAGAAGTTGAAGAAGTTGCAGGAGAAGAAGGAGAAGAAGTTGTTGCAAATTAAAACTATTAAGATGCTGAAATATTTTACCTCTTTAATTAAATTTGTTTTTTCTTCAATTTTTAGGGGTTCAAGTTTATCCAGTTGTACTATGTTTTATTGTAAATACCCTCATTTGCATTTTACTGTGAGATGCAATAAAAAAAAAGGAAAAGTTGACATGTACTTATTTCCCAAATTGCTTATGCAAGAAACATGTTGGAAGCATAGATTTTAAATGAATTGCATCATTTGTACTTGGTGCTTACCTTGAAAAGTAGGCATGACTCAGCAGTGCCTCAATGAGGGCGAAAATAGTCGCCATAACTTCTAACCGAGAAGAACCCCCCAAAAAATATACGACCACTAATTTCAGGAAAATCCACTTAGTTTATTAAAAGACTAGTATTTACACAGACTACAAATAGTAATTAAGTAAGATTAATTTGGGAAAAAATAGTCCTTCTTCCTTCATTTCTTCTTGAATCTAGTTAATTAGTTGATTTGCTCTTACTTTGTTGTTTAGTGAATGAGATTAAGGTGGGCAACATGAACTTAATGTTAGGAATTGTAGCCTTAAATACACATAGGTACGGGGTACTGGAAGTTGAAGAAGAAGAGAAGAAGACAAAGAAGCAAGGGAAGACAAGCAACAAGTAGAATAAGAGAAGTCTGGAGGGTTGCGGTCGACTGGCTAGGGGTGTGGTCGACCGACCTAGTCGACTGGGAGTTCTTCGAGTGCAGGCGTCCAATAGAGGAGGGGACGGTCGACCGACACTAGGGGTGCGGTCGACCGGTCAGCCCTCTGGGTTGGATCTGCCCGTTGCGGTCGACCGGCTTGGGGTGCAGTCGACCGACAATGTCGGCTGATTGTTCTTTGGGCCGGCGAAATAAAAGTCCAATTTGCTAGATTTGTGTATATCTTTTAGGGTTTGCTTGGGTATATCTTTTAGGGTTTGCTTGGGGGCTATATATATGGCCGTAAACTCTAGGGTTTAGTATGCCGTGATCATTATTCAACTTCAAAAGAGATTGTGCCGAGTGTTTCAAAGGTGAAAGAGAGAGAGAGATTGAGAGTTGTAATCTTTCTTATAATCTTTGTATTTCTTTGGGAATAAGAAGAATTGGTTATCTCTGCATATTGGTTGTGTTCTTGTGAGATCCATGCATTGTGGTGACTTATTCTTGGTTCATCTATTTCTTGAGAGTTTCTATTGCTTGTGGTGCACTTCTGCTATTAGCACTACGAGTTAGAAGTAGATTTCTCTGACACTTGACTTGAATGCTCCCTTGCTTAATATTGATCTTCCTTTATCTTTTGAAATTTTAGGTGGGCAATTGCCCACCATACCTTGCCTTTGGATCCGCCCCCTGTTACTGAGGGGAAATCCGGAACAAAATCGTTGAAGAATTGAGAGAACACTAGTGGGAAGTTTAGATCTTCCCCTTCCTCATTCTATTCTGTACCTACGCCAATGGAAAGTTTAAAAATGTATGCAAGAAAAAAACTTGGAACTCACTTTTTTCCTTAAAAAATAAAGATTTAAAAACCTCTCTTCCAGAACAGAGTATCCAAGGAGTACTACTTAAGTTCCTAACTACTTTATCGCCAAAAACGCTCCCCCTTCCTTGAGGTTCTCCCCCTTCCTTATCGCCCAGATCCCGCCATTCTACTCACCTAATCCTCCCCTCCGTTTCTTTAAAGTTGTCCCTTTTGCCTTCTTGCGCATACCCTTTTCGTCTCGTCTTGATATTCCCCCCCCCCCTTTTTTTTTGGATCTCCCCTCCTCCCCTTTCATTCTCCTGCCCGTGGGTGGCCGCTGCTTTCGACTTAGTTGTCTTGGCCGCTGCCCGTGGGTGTCCGCCGTTTGTTCGTGTTTGCCTGTCTTGGCTGTTTTCACCGTTTTCGTGTCAAGCTCGTTCCCCGTTCCTCGCGTTCGCTCACTCCCTGGTGCGACGATGCTTCTATCTGGCTTGCGACTTTCCTTGGTGGGCCTTTTCAACTCGGAGCTTTTCAGCGGCGACCAGTCGAGGTGTTTTCGTCTCATAGCACTGTAAGTCCCTTTATTTTCTGTACTGCTATTATTTCCCATTGTTTGGCTGTGAGAGGTTGCTTTTGTGTCATGCCCCCCTTTTTTTGGCGCGACCCCTTTTTCCTTTCGGGAGTCCCTCTCTGAGGCACCGTTTGGAGGTGCTGCATTTTTTCTTCGCTGTGGGCATTTGATTACTCTTGTTAGTGAGTGGGCTAGTGCAGGTTTTTCGGTTTGGCATCTATCTAATTGTGCCAGTGCACTTTCTTCTTTCTCCTAGAGCTTTGAGGTGCTCTAGCATCTCGAGGAGGGGATAATTGCTGTTATTCGAACTTGGTGTTTTCTCCCCTCTTTCTTTCTCCTCTATCGATTGTTCTGGTGCTCGGTGATCATCCACCGCCGCTCTGCTCTCTTACTGCTCTTTTCTCCTATCTTTTCTCCACTGGTGATTATTTTTGGTGGGCTGATCTTGTTAGGCCCATGGCTATTCTTGGGTTGAAGTAGTGAAGAAAAAAAGAGTCATTAAAACCCATCTCAATTCGGCCCAAGTTAAGCCCATTGGCGAGAAGCTTCCTTCCGCCTTCCTGTCTTCTAAATCCCGCCTTTCTTCTCTATCTTCTCCATTCATTTCTCCCTATTCTCCCTCTCTTCACCGAAAACATTTGTTGGTCTGTTACTGTTGCTTTCAGCAAGGCCATTTCAAAATTGACTGCCCCTTCAAGATGAAATGCCTCTTTTGCGAGAAATCGGGTCATGCTAAGCACCGATGCTTTTCACTTCAAAAGATTCTTAGGCTGCCTTTAGGCGTTCCTATTTCCGATCAGATTGTGAAAGCTGTCGATCTTAAATCCCTTCGCAATCAACTGATCTCCTCTAAACCCCCTAAACCCCAGCAGCTGCCTGCCGCGTCCAGCGCCCCGCTGCTTCCCACCCCACCTCCGGAGCGTCGGCACCTCGATTCCGCTCCCCCCCTTCCCGTTTCCTCTGATGTCCCTGCTCGCGCTGTTAGGCAGTCTATTCCTCAGATTTCTTCCCTAAATCTGAGTTTACTGATCGGTTGGTTTATTTTAGTAACTTTGGCGCCATTTCTTTCTCTGGGGGTGTGGTCCCTTTCTACACGCTGAATTCGTTTCTTAGTAACTTCTGCAATGTTGATAATTGGGAATGGGTCCTTTACAACTGTTCTAATGGTGATCTAGTTATCCATTGCCCCTCCTCTAAGATCCTGGAAGATCTGATTGCGGTTCCCTCTTTATCCATTAGCAACATCTCTTTGGCAGTCAGGCAGTGGGTTAAGACCCCATCTTCTTGTCCAGCACTTGCTTCTTCAGAGACCAAGGTTTCTCTCGTGGGTCTCCCACCGTTTTGTGATTCCCTTCGTCTGGTTGGAGAGATGGCTAAGTGTATCGGGGAAGTAGTCAACATTATTTCCAAGGCTAGATTGGCTTCTGGAAGCCTGCAAATCGAAGCAACTTTTCGTTGCTTTACTCTACCTGATCGTATTGAAGCTTTTAATCTCACTGATGGCTTCTCCTCTTTCGCTGTCTCGGTGCATTACCATGACTCTCCTTCTGTGTTTCATCGCTCTCTGAGTCCTCGCCCATGCTCCAAGTCTAAATCTTTTGGATCGGAGCTCTCATCTCCTTTTCACCCTGGTTCCTCTTCTTCGACTAAGACTAAAACCCCCAAGCTGAAAGAGAGTGTTGCTGGTGCGTCCCGCAGCAATCCTCACTCCTCTTATAGGCCTCCGGCTATTCGTCACAACTCTAAAATCTCTCCTTCTAAATCCCCCAACCTGGTTTGGATTAACCCAGAGCGTCAGATGGTGAAAGGCAGTTCTAGTGTGAATGCTCCGACCTCCTCCATCCCTTCTAAAGAACCTCAGCCCATCTTCTCCAATGTGGCTCCTGTGGTTGAGGCACCTCCCCCTTCTGTTAAGAGCAAGGCCCCTTCCTCTCAGTGGCCTGCCTGGGAAGTTAACCCGAACTTTGCTTCGGATTGGGAACAATTCCAACAGTTGGCTTATTTCCCCATGCCGAAAAAGTCGGATCCTGCTTTTTCTCCTTATAAGATCTCCTCTAAACCCACCATCAAAAGCTCTGATTGGGTAGAGCAGGACTCCCTCTTATCGGAAGAGGAAGCGGAACTGTCTAAAGTTCAATCCAAGAAGGTACTCTATGATTTTATTTATATGCACTCTCCTGAGCATTTTTTCATTTCAGCAATCTGTTTTTTTAAGCTTATTCTTTTGGGTTTCTCTTCCAATGCTTTTGCTATATTGTCTCAAGGCCGGTCATGCCTTGGAACCAATGGTTTCACTCCCGTTTTCCTTAAATGGGTGTCCATTTCTATCGCTGCGTACGCTAAGGATAGTATGGAATCTCGTTCGTCCATTCCCATTAACTCTATTAATCTATCTTCCAATTTCTCAATTGACTCGATTAAGGCCGATTCCCCCTCATCTTCACTAATTTCTTCGATTTCATCCAATGAACATTCCTCTCTGGTTAAGGAGAAGGTTTGTTCATCTAATGATGTTCCATCTTCTTTGCGCGCTAATCAACGATTCATTAGGACTAGCGCGCGCCTTAGAGCTAAAAATTATCTCCATTCGGTATCCCCCGACTCCCCTGTGCCAAATAGCAAGTCTTCACCTATCTATCAGCAGTCTTTGTCTGATCCTTTAGCCATGATTTCCTTTAACCATCTTGGATCTATTTATGTTCCCATTTTTGACTCTTTTTCTTACTCAGAATTGGCCTCTTCTGCTCAAGACCTGGGTTTCTTGATTAATCCTCTGGATTCTCCCCGTATCCTGTCTCTGAGAAGGAAAGAATATTATAGAGTCTTGGAGCGTCGTCTTTTTAATGATTAGTGTTTCCCGGAACATCCGTGGTTTGCACTGCCCTACCAAGCAAAGGGCGATCTTTGATTTAATCTCTTCTTCCGGCTGTGACCTTATCTCTATCCAAGAGTCCAAGTTGGATTCCCCCTCGCCAGCGATCTTTCGTTGCTTAGGAGGTTCCATTATCACTAATTGGATATCTCTGGACGCGATTGGTTCCAGAGGTGGGATCCTCTTTGGATTCAAAGAGGTCCAGTTCTCTTTATTATCAGTTCATCGCCTTAATTTTTTCCTTATTGTCCAGCTCTAATGGACTATTATCAACCGCCCCCTTACCGTCATTTCGGTGTACGGCCCCTCTACCCCTGATAGACTCCCAGTTTTTTGGAATGAATTCAATTCCTTACAATAATTCTCCTCTGATCTATGTTTTCTTTGCGGGGATTTTAACGTTTCTCGTTTTTCCTTTGAAAGATCGACCCCGTATTCTTCCCTCTCCCAATCCTGCATTTTCAATGATTGTATCAGAGACCTTCAGTTATCGGATCTACCAATATCTGGTAGATCATTCACTTGGTCTAACCAACGCGATCAACTCTCTTTTGCTAAGCTTGATCGTTTTCTAGTATCGCAAGAGTGGATGGCGCGGTTTCACCAATCTTTTGTCCAGGCTCTCCCCAACCCTTCTTCCGACCATGTCCCGATTGCACTTCATTCCAATTTCTGTTTCAATTATCAGCACAAATTTCGTTTCAAAAATTCTGGCTGCAAGACCAGCTCTTTATCAATCTTGTTTCTGAATGCCTTGCATCCGTCTCCGGTTCGTCCGGGTTGGGCAACATTCTTCTGAAAATGCATGCCATCAAGCACGGGTGCAAAATCTGGAGGCACGAGAGGCAACGTAACACCAACTTCCTTAAGGATTTTCTTTTGTATACCATTGAGGCCATCGACAAGATGGAAGAAGTGGGTCCAATTTCTGATTCTTATCTTTCGGAATGTCGTTCTTGTAAGCAAGAGTACGCAGACATCCTCCACCAGGACCACATTAAATGGGCTCAAAGAGCTCGGGTCAAATGGATGAAGGAGGGTGACGCGAACACTGCTTTTTTTCACAATTTTGCCTCGTACAGATAGTGTTGCAATCGTATATCCTCCATCTCGGCTCAGGGAGTGGAGTTGAATACTGATGATTCCATTCATCGGGAATTCCTTTCTTTTTATAAGAACCTCATCGGTTCTAAAAAACACCGTATGATAGAGCTCGATTGGCTTCACCTTTATGGTAACCAAGAGCACGATCTTTCCTCGCTCGAGGCTCCTTTCTCTATGGAGGAAATCAAATCGGTAGTTTTTGCGTTAAAAAGTGATTTAGCGCCTGGTCCAGACGGTTTTCCTGTTTTCTTTTTTCAAAAGTTTTGGGATCTGCTTAAGGCGGACTTCCTCAAGATGTTTCAGGACCTTCATCAAGGGAACTTCTCTTTTGACCGCATTAATTACGCTTACATTGTTCTCATTCCCAAATTAGCGGGGGCTCACCGAGTTTCCGAATTTAGACCTATTAGTCTCATCAATACCACGTTCAAAATCATTATGAAAGTTCTTTCTTCTAGACTGAGTGCAGTCATTTCTCCCCTAATTGACTCAGCTCAATCTGGCTTCATCAAAGATCGTTTCATCCTTGACAGTGTGGCTTCTGCCCAAGAAATCATAACCCACTGTCACAGACTCAATCGGAAGGCATTCTTCTTAAGCTCGATTTTCAAAAAGCTTATGACAACGTCAATTGGGATTTCCTTCTGGACATTCTCATCTTCCGAGGCTTCGGTCCCAAATGGATAGCGTGGATTAAATCCAGCCTATTCTCTGGCACTTCTTTTTTATTCATCAACGGTTCGGAAGGTCACAAATTCAAAATCAGATGTGGTCTCCGTCAAGGAGACCCACTATCTTCTCTACTTCTCTCACTTGTTGCGGATGTTTTCAGCAAACTCCTGTGTAATGCTTGGAACTTGAAGATGGTTGAAGGACTGGGCAGTTCCCCATTGTTCGAGGGAGTGCTCAACCTTCAATATGCGGATGACACTATTATTTTCACCAAACCGAGCACCCCCTCTCTTCGTAATCTCAAGCTTCTTCTCTACTGCTCTGAAATGGCGTCCGGGTTATCGATTAATTTCCAAAAATCCTCTGTTCTCTGGTTGGGTGGAACTCCCAACTGCCAAGTTGAGGTCTCCAATTTTTTCAATTGCCCCGTCGCTTCATTCCCGATTACTTATTTGGGCATTCCCCTCCGCTGGGGTAAGCTTCACAGATCGGACTGGTTTCCTCTGATTGAAAAGGTAGAGACCAGGCTTAACGTATGGTCGAGCAAGCTTATGTCTCGAGGAGGCAGACTGATCCTTATTAATTCAGTTATCTCAGCCATGCCCCTCTATCTTATGTCCTTCTATTTTTTACCTTCCTGGGTCATTAAAAGAATTGATCAAATTAGAAGTAATTTCTTCTGGAATGGTTCGTCAACTTTTAAACCAGGGTCTCATCTGTGTCACTGGAAGCTTATATGCACCTCCAAAGAGGAAGGGGGTCTTGGTGTTTAGAATATCCGTCACCATAACATCGCTCTTCTAGGTAAATGGTTGTGGAAGCTCCATAACTCTGACCATTTACCTTGGATTCGATGTATTAGAGATTATCGATCTTCTTCCTACTACTGGTGGGCATTTCCGGAAGCGACTCATCGCCTTGCTTCTCCCTTCTGGAAAGGTATTTGGAAGGCTGTACCCGCTTTCCAGTGTAGTACCTATCGTATTTGCCATGACGGTTCCAGAGCCAACCTCTGGACAGACTTGTGGATTGGCAACACCACGCTAGCCACGGCTTTTCCACCTCTTTTCAGTCTGGCAGTGCTGCCCAAGGCCACCATAGCGGACTCTTTCATTTTGATCGACGGTTCTCGTTACTGGTTTATTCCTTTTTCAATTGTTCTTCCTCCTTCTTTGAATGAAATTTTTGATCACCTCATATCTTATCTCAATAGCTATGAATGGAGATATTTCGAGGGCATCGGTTGGCGATGGTCCTCGACTGGCACGTTTTCAGTTAAATCTTTTTACAACTTCATTAACTCGAGAGGAGTTCGTTCGCCTATAGCCACTTATTTCTGGGACTCGTGGGCTCCTCTCAAAGTTAAGATCACTTCTTGGCTTGCGTTTAATAACAAGCTTCTCACAGTCGAAAATCTAAACAAAAGAAACTTAGCATGGGGCCAATTCTGCTCTCTGTGCACTCAGCACGCTGAAGATGTCAACCATCTTTTCACCCAATGTCCTACTATTATCTCTCTTTGGAAGATTTGCTCTCTAGCATGGGGCACTGGATCTACTCCTCCAGATTTAGCTTTAGTTTGGTCGGCTATTCCTTCAAATTCCTCTTACCGTAGCGCTCGGATTTTATCGGTTCATACCATTATGTGGGTCATTTGGAAGGAAAGGAATTGTAGATTATTCCAGAAGCGTAGTGCTTCTTCATCTGCGATTATTGATGAGTTTCTCTTTCTTTTTAAACTATGGTCTTCGGAATTGAAACCCAAAGATTCAGTCTCTAATTCAATCCTTTAATTAGAAAATGCTTACCATTGTCTTCGTTCTCTTCATGCGGTATAATTTGGATTGCTTTTCTCGGTATAGCTTTAACACCATGTTTTCTTCTTTTCTGGATGTCTTGCAGGATTAACTTATGCATCTGTGGAGACTATCAGCTACTTTCTCTGTTGCTTTACTGTTCGTCCGATCTCTCTCACCCTTTTTATTGCCAGTGCTGATAGTTACTTTATATAGCCTTTCTTATATTTTGTTGGGCTGTTGGTTGATGTAATTTTGGAATTGTATTGCTCCAGCAGCAGATTTATTTTTGGCTACTATCTTCCTGTTTTTCTATCACATCTTCTCCCTAGATGTTTATTGCTAGATTTACTCTGTTTCATGGTCTTAGTGCTTTTATCCTATAACATACTGTCGTTTTTTACGATGTCTTTTGCATCGGTATGGTTTTTTCTTAGTGAGATGGCCTTGCTTTGCTTGCTCTACTAAAGGCCTTCTCATATTTGATTATTGTGGCTTATGCTTGGTGTTCGTAATGACCGAAGGCTGGGTTATGTGTGTTTAGGTGTAGCAGTGTGGTTTGTTTTTCTTACTTCAGCGGATTGCTCCATTGTGCTCAGTTTGTACTTGGATTTTGCTCTTGAGGTTCCTTACTGCTATCTATCTTGAATTGCTCCAGGTGGTCTTTTTGGGCTGGTTGTTTAATCGTTCTATTATCAGCGCTTCCTTCCTGATGTTATTTTTGCTCATATTTTTGGGCAGTTGGTCTTCGTATTCGGGATGGGGGTGGTCCTTTCCATCAATCCCCCCAATTTAGTTTTGATAATATTCTGAGAATGCTTCTGTTCGTGGTGATTTTGAGCCTGTATTGTGCTCTAGTTTGAGATGCTTCTTAGCAGCTCTCTTTGGGATGCATGGGCTAGCAGCTCCCCTGCATCGCCTTGTCTTCGTTCATGAGTTGGCTCTTTGTGTTTGCTATGGCTCTTCCTGTTTAGGTTTTTATTTGAGCCCCTGATGGCGTGTTAGCCCGCAGCATAGACTGGTCCACTTTGATACTTTTGCGGGTGGATCCTGCTTGCTGTTAGCAGAGAGGTTGGGGCTCGTCTTCCTGTCCGTCTAGTAGCGACTTCTCATCCCATTGCGTGCTGCCGCCGGCTCAGAGTTTACTGTTTCTATCGTGTTTCCTCCCTTGTGCTGCTAGCTTCAGTTCGCGAGACTTCGCTTCACTGCATCGTGTGGCTTGTGATTCTATTGTAGCTAGTCTTTTATTACGTGTTGTTTGGCTGTATATAATGATTGTTTCTATTGTATCTTTCCTCCAGTGGTGGGTTTTACCTCTTGTAAAGCTATTGTCTGTACATTTGTTGATTATAATATATGTACTCTGATGTGGCTGAAGTCGAGAGACTCTATCCTTTCTCATCAAAAAAAAAACCTCTCTTCCATGTTTGATTGTAAATAGGAATACTCATTATAACCAAATTCTTATTTAACAAAATTTGTTATAAAGTGAAGAAAGAGAACTAAAAATTAATAAAATTATCAAAATTTAGATCACCCATAAATCAACTCTTGATCCAGCTGGGTGGAATGACAGAGGAGAGAGAAATGTGTATGTTTTAGTTCCTGCAATGCTCTACTTCTGAAATCAGAACTTTTTTAGAGGAAAAGAAATTCCCCAATTTTCGATGCTATCTAAAATATGACTGCATATTTGGAAATTGTAGATTTAACACATACTTGCAAACAAACCAGAATTACACCAAAATCCTCATTTTCCTCCAAAATTTATTCATCTTTATTAACCTTTTTTTTTTTTGGTTGAGGGAAAAGGTGGAATCTGGGCACCATGTTTTATTAATAAGAGCTTAACAAAACAAACCCAGAGTACTGGGCCCAAGTACAAACTACAGACAGAAAATAAAACACACATAAAGCAACATGACACGTACAAACAACAGGTCCCTCCAACAACCCTGGAGGGTGGGCCGACAAACAAGCTCGGTCCAGAAAAAGTACGTTAGTTTAGCTTCGTACAGTGCCTCCACGGCACATGCACACCCACTTGAGACAAGTCTGGCAGGATTTTATTAATCATCGTTCCCTGCCTTCACCTCGCTGGGGGGACCCCATCTATGGGCCCAAGCCCCGCAGATCGAATGCACAGCGATAGCACCCTCCCACAATCTCCAGCACTCATTCTACAAATGTGCCAGTAGCTCCCACAGCCGCTACTAAAAAGAAAGCCGTAAAGAGGATACCTTCACCTCTCACACGATAGCGCTTTCTCCGGTGATTTCTCACCAAACAGCTATCTCACTCACCCCACCAAACACCACGTTCTAGGAGAGAGCCGTGGAGAGGATACCTTCACCTCTCTCACTCTGAAGCTCTCTCCGGCGATTTCTTACCACACAGACTTATCTTGACTCATACTCCCAGCCCGAGGGAAGAGACGATGCTGTCACGAGCCAGTGGCCTAAGCAGGAGAAAGCTCAATAGCCTGAAAGTAGGCACTGTGAAGACTTCACCGGCGGCATCGTAGGACACTCCAGACCAACCATACCCACACTCCACACCCCATCACCCCCAACACCAACAAACTACCGGCCTGGCCCCACGGGCCGCAAAACGAACCACCGACCTCACACTTGACCCCAAATCCATAGTGTTCGGGACAACAGGCGTGGGAGGATGCTCTGGCGTGACAGTTGAGATAAGCACCCCAGAAGTTGAGACAAGTGAGCGCACATCACGGAGGAACCCCATCTTTGAGCCCAAGCTCCACAATCGTGCAAGATAACCTAACTCCTGGCATCTTCACACGCACTACCAACCATCGATCGTGGCAAGCGCACAGAACATCCGGACAAACATCAAGCAAAGCCATCCAACATCATCCCCACCGCTCAGTGCGATCTCCCCACCGTGGGAGCTCTCCACCTTCGGCCGGGAAGCGCTGAGTACTACTTTTTTAACAACCCCCAACCACACTGTCCCCATGACGAACCACCGGCCTCACAGTGGGCAATAGAACGTCGTCTATGGGGGGGGCAAAGCAGCCTGGGCCCACCGAACCACCGACCTCACACTATGAGGTGGGCAGTCGTCGTCGGTTGGGGGGGGGCACCTCCAATGGCTGGGACCCCATCCCAGCTCCAAGCCGGTCTCGACCAGGGTGATCTCGACCCGCGATCTGGGCCTTCGTCTGCCCGCTGAGCCGTCTTCGAAGGGGCGGCTTCGTTCTTCGTCGCATCGCAGCGAAGGGCGCTGCTTCGTTCTTCGTCGTGGAACTTCCCCCGTCTTGGAGGTAGCTTCGAAGCGTCTTCGTGAAGGGAGGAGAGGGCCGGGAGGGGACCCGGGGGGGGGGGGGCAGCGAGGAGGGTAGCTGCCGTCGCCCCTAGGGTTTTTTCAGATCTAGGATTTTGTTGGGCTGTTTTTTGAGATCTAGTCTCTCTCTCTAGAAAATTCTAGAGAGAGGAACTCTTTAATCGTTGATTTTATGAACAATATTACTAAAATAATTTTTCAGTGTACCAAATATGAGAAATATTATGCATACCCATTGTTGTACCTAATATTTTAGTTGGTGAGTTGGATTCCTACGTGGAATCCAATTTATACATATTCCTATGCTATATTGCAAAATAATTAATTTTACCAATCTTATTATTAATAACTTAACTATTCATTGGACTCCACATAGGAATTCGTAGTACATCAATTACATTTTTCGGTATATTAAAAGATACCTACAACACTTCACACCAAAGATATCCCTTTTAGTTAACTTCAGAATAAATAAATAAATCCATTTTGAGAAAGAAGAAAAAAGTTATTATTATATAATGATAATTTTTTTATAAAATAGAGAGATAGAGAGGTGTAGCCGAAATCTAAGTGTTGTAGCTCTTTATTAATAACATATATATATATATATATATATATATATATATATATATATATATAGGGTTGCAATTGGGTCGTTCGGGCCGGGTCGGGTCGAACCCGCCTCGGTCGACCCATTATTCGAGCGGATCCGGGTCGGGTTGGCATGTTAATCGGGCTGGGTCGGGCCTGGTTGGAGATCGGAAAGTTCGACTCAGTCGACCTGCGAACCCATCGGGTCGAACCTGTTTCGGGTCGGGCCAGGTCGAGAGTTGGATTGATAAATTAATTAAATTTTTATTATAACTTAACTTACAAAAAAAAATACAACAAGTATAACTCAATAACTGTATAAGAGTGAAAAAAATGCATATATTATTCATTTCAACTTCTATGAATTTTTTACAAGTTTTTTACATACTAAAATATGTAATAGAAACTCATAAAGAACATACAATATGTCTTGAATTACAATTACATGTTTGAGGGGATAATCAGAATTTACAGTTCGAGATAGCCTAGAGTTAGATTGAAGAGAAGTCATTGGACTACTGTCGTGCACCTCTACTTAACCTAAACCTTGAATCTCATTGCCCTAAATTCCCTTATCTTGTTGTTAGACTTCAGGCGAGTTTCTTCCACTTGTTAAAGTAGATGCCTCTTTTCCTTGAGTCCTGTCTTCAGCTTTCATACAATCTTCGGTGCGCACGAGCATCTCCAACAAATTCGGCTTCAAGCAATTCCTATAATCTGTTAGAACTTTGCCACTTGTAGAAAAAAAAAATACTTTCACGTTTATATTATTCACTAGACAGATATTCACTAAGCCTATCATACCACATTCTTCTGGATTGTTTTAGTCCATAAAGGTTTCATTTTAATTTAATACAGTGTGTATTTCTAGACTTGGTTTCTGGTAATTTAAATTCTTCACGGATTTTTATATATATCTCACTGTCTAGGTTACCATGTAGGTATGTTGTTATCACATTCATGGGTCTCGTATCTAGTTTTTCAGAAATAGCAAGATTTATTAGATTTCTAAATGTGATGATGTCCGTGACAGGGAAATATATTTCCTCATAATCTATTTATGATCTTTGTGAGAATTGTAACGCCTCGGGTTCGCCGTTTGTGAGCATGATGGAGGCCTTTAACTAGCGTGCTATGCTCCGCACGTGCCTAGGTTTTTGCTAATTGCCTTCCTCTACTGTCCTACACCACCTATCTAGGAAATCTCGGGTATTACAAGAATCCTTAAGCTACTAATCGTGCTTTATACCATTTGAACTCATTCTTTTCATTTGTTTTTCTTACAAACACTAATTAAAAACCTATAGAGTTTATTCCTTTTGGGGTTTGTACCGTAGGACCAAACATCCCACGTTTTGGGAGGAAATTTAGTTCCGCTTGAATTGCATCCTTACATTTTTGGCCAATCTTGTCCCTTTCGACATTCAAAGATTGTTCGGGGTTCAGTATTATCTTAATTTTCATCACCCTTTTGATATCTTCTGCTAGTGCATATGAGAAAATGCCATCCATGACAAATTCTTTTCGATTCAAGTTTCTCCTGAGCATGTGTAAAACACAGATTTTTCATTATTGTTGGGTACTTATATGTCTTTCTCAGTCTTCTCCGGGATCTGAGTCATATCCTTGACCGGAGCGATATGCTTTGTTTTTGAGAAATTAAATATGCTTTGTTTTTGAGAAATTAAATCTTTGGTTCAAGACATCTTCTAGTACTCTCTTTATATGAGATGCTACTTCAGGAATAGCTTCTTCAGGAGCATCACAAAATTTCTCTACAGGAGATGCTACTTTAGAAGTTGCTTCTTCATGAGCATCATGAAATCAATCTACAGGAGATGCTACATCAAGAGATACTTCTTCAGGAGCATCATGAACTCTTTCTACAGGAGATGCTACATCAGGAGCAGCTTCTTCAAGAGCATTAGAATGTGGGTGTGTTATGTTATTCAATCTCCTCTTCGGGGGGGGGGGGGGGGGGGGTACTGAATCTGCAGAAACTTTTGGTCTTTAACATTTTTTTTTAAGTGGAACTGTTTCATTTGTTGTTTCCTTTGGTTCTTTGGGTATTTCGATAATTCACAACGTGATTCTGACACAAGGCATTTATCTTCCTTTTTATTTCCCCTAACGGTAGGAATATTGTCTCATCGAAATAGGATGCATAATCTCTATTCCTATGAGTATACAAAAATCATTGAAGGTCTGTGAGGTAGATATCGCTCCTGTTATGTAAGAGGGACAAAAACTATCTAAGTCACTCATATCCTTCTGCATGATTTGTAATATATCTAATAGTCGACTTTATAATCACATTATTATAGGCAACGTTTAACGACATTAAAATATATAACTTCTCATGTAGGGAACCGTAGTGACTTCAAGTCAAAAGACTACGCACACCATAATCACTGTGAGAACCGCTTATGACACTCACATAAAGATTCATGCAACGTTCTCATGGTGGGTCAGTCCAGTGCATTATTACTGTAATATGGACCCATGTGAAGACTTAATATCGCATATCCATGACCCGTGAGATATGGTCATCAGTCTATGCACATACTAGTCTCTATGTATTATTGTTGTCATAATTCATAATAATACTTGACTAGTGACATTTATGAATAGTGTTTTGATTACACCAATAGGATCTCACAGTCAAGTCATGCAGTTGATATCCCATGGTATTGAACCTACTATTCTAAGGACTTTATTATATTCATTTAATCACAACAAAAAAAACAGAATAAATAAAATGCCTCATAGATGAAGTAAATGTCATGATGCAATGTAAATAGTAATGTCAATACACAACTGGCCCCAGGGCATACACCAAAAATTTTCCACTTGCACTAGACATACATCTAATGCCTATAGACCTAGTGTAACCCTCATATTTTCGCTATGCAAGAGGCTTTGTCAGCGGGTCAGCGATGTTATCATATGTCGGTACTCTGCATATCTTCACATTTCATTTATCGATGATCTCTTGAATGAGACAGAAGCGTCTAAGTATATATTTGGATCGCTGGTGAGATCTAAGATCCTTAGCTTGTGCAATGGCCCCATTGTTATCACAATAGAGGTCCACCGGGTCCACAATGCTATGAACTATGCCAAGTTCAGTAATGAACTTTCTGATCCGAATGGCCTCCTTTGTTGCATTGGAGGCAGCAATATACTTAGCCTCTGTGGTGGAATCGGTTACTGTCTCCTGCTTCGAACACTTCCAGCTTACAGCTCCACCATCTAGGATCTTAGGGACATTTAAGAATAGTATTCTGATTACAACCAATAGGATCTGGCAATCAAGTCATGCACTTGATATCCCATGGCATTTAACCTACTATTCTAAGGACTTTATTATGTTCATTTAATCACAATAAAAAACACAATAAATGAAATGTCTCGTATATGAAATAAACATAACATCATGATACAATTTAAACTAATAATATCAATACACAACTGGCCTCTAGCCCCCCCCCCCCCCCCCCCCACACACACACAGAAATGTAGAATATCAAGTTTGTATATTTATTGTTCCTCAAGATCCACGCCAAGGAGGTCATCATTGTCTATGTCAGGGGTGACATTTGCTTCAATCTTTTGGATTTTTTGATATTTAGCCATCACTTCCTTTGATGCACGACAGGTGCGGGACCAATGACCTTCACACCAACGCTTGAAAAATGTATCTTTGGCCCTCTATCATTTGAAGGGGGTTGTGTTGTCCTTGATTTTCAGGATGCTTCTTCTATTTCTTCTGCTGCTCATTCTATCTATCACTACTAGGGTGACCGCGCTTCCCTCTTTCTTTGTAGCTACCTATGCTGGAGTGACTACCTCGACCACCTCCCCTTTCTCTGCCAGAGCATCATCTGCCTTTGTCTTTGCCTCTGAATATCCGTCACAAGCATCCGCTTCAGAGAGTGCTAATGTTCCAGTAGGCCTAGTGCTATGGTTTTTCATTAAGTACTTTATTTTTTTCCTCGGCAACTAGCAGCACAGAGATGAGTTCAGAAATATTAGAGAAAGAAATTTTGTTCTCTATACTGTTATTGCAGTAGTACTTTGGTGGCATGGAATGTGGAGAGGGTTTTGTCAATCATTTGATCTTAGGTATCCGGTTCTCCACACATCTCAAGTCTTGATGCAATGTTGAACATTGCTGAGTTGTATGCATATACCGTCTTGAAGTCCTAGTAGCGAAGATTGATCCATTCGTTCCTCGTGGATGGGAGGATGACGGCTTTCTAGTGGTCATATCTATCCTTCAGGGATTCCCACAGAGTTTTTGGTTCTTCCATTATGAGATACTCATTCTTTAAATCTACATGAAGATGATGACGTAAAAAAATTGTCGCTTTAGCCTTGTCTGTCGGACTAACAGACTTCTCTGCTGGAGGAGTACTCAGCGTGTATACCAGGTCTAGGGAGCTGAGATGAAGCTTAGCATTCAACTTTCGGACGAGGTAATTATTTCCGCTCACATCTAGGGCAGCGAACTCCAACTTGGTAAAGTTTAAAATCTATGGGAAAAATATTGTTTTTGTCTACTTTTATATTTATTATAAGTTGTTTAGACATAGAACTTCAGGTCTATGATAATTGGTAAGGCAGTCAGGCATCCACGATCTTCTACGAATAGAACAACCTTATGGCACCTTTTTTTTCTTCTTCTTCACTTCGCTGCAACAAAATTGCCTAATTAGTTGTAAAATCAAAACAAGATGAAACATCAATTTCTGATGATGAAAAAGTAAAGTTTTTCCTTGTGAGAAATGTAAATCTGCACATAGTATTAAGGGTAAGTTTCAGTTAACCCTACTCAGTTTTACATGTTTGGCAGGTAATCATACCCAACTTTTTTTTTGGCACTAAACCCTACTGCCATCAGATTTTTTGGCGTTCTTGTCTACTCTGTTATGACGCTATTAACTTTTTGTGTGAAATGTCTAAAATACCCCTATCGGTTCAGTTTAATGATTAAATTAACAGTCCAGCATCACCGTACATCATCATCATCATCATCATCATCTTCTTCTTCTTCTTCTTTTTTCTCCTTCATTAATTTTAATCTCATAAATAGTTTTAATCGCATCATTAATTTAAATTTTAATCTCATCTTTATTTTTAATTCTACAGATTAATTTTAATTTTAATCAAATTATTAATTTAATTTAATAATTATATTAATTTTAATTTTAATTCTTTCCCCCCTCCGACCAACCACCACCACCTCCGAACAACCACCGACCAACCACCTTCTCCTCCATCAACCACTTTAATCTCATCTTTATTTTTAATTCTACAGACAAATTTTAATTTTAATTATATTACTAATTTTAATTTTAATTCTCTCTCCACCTCCGACCAACCACCACCTCCTCTGACCAACCACCTTCTCCTCCATCAACCACCAACACCTTCTCTGACCAACAACCACCACCACCGCCTCCTTCTCCATTCAACAATTCACCTAATTCTCCTTCCTCAAATCCCCCCTCCACCTTATCCTCCTTCGAATCTCTCACATCCCACTCAAATCCGACCAACACTCCCCCCCCCCCCTCCTACCTCAAATCCTTCACCTCCCATCACCTCCGACCAACCACCACCACCATCACCTACTTCTCTACATTAAAATTTTCAAACCCAAACAACTCCACCACCACCACCACCTTATCCTCCATCGAATCTCTCACCTCCCGCCCCCCTTCCCTTACCTCAAATCCTTCACCTCCCACCACCTACGACCAACCACCACCACCACCATCACCTACCTCTCTCCATTAAAATTTGCAAAGCAAAACAACTTCAACCACCACCACATCATCCTCCATTGAATCTGGACAATCACCAACACCACCACCTCTGTAGCACCCCGAATTCCATACACAGAAAATTTGTAACTCATCCAGAATCTTTTCCTTCAAACGAGTGTGTAACACAGAAATTCATAGAAAATTAAAACTTTTATTGTCACAAATGTTATGACAATGTACAAATTGTTCAACATAAAAATTTACATCATGAATTTACATCAATAATTTACACATTACTAACATCTACTTGAATGCTCTGCTCAACTCAAGTTTCCAGCTCCTCGATCAGCAATCCTGCAACTAAAAAACTATGGCACGTCAGTTGAACACAACTAACGCAATGCTATAATACAGTGATCCTCGCTGTCGCGATTATATGGTTCACTCTCGTCGTTGCTGTCAAATAGTAATATCGCAGTAATTCCGCGCCCCGAACCTCATCAAAAGGCTGTTGTACGGACATAAAAGGCACCCTACGGTAACTCCACCCGCCGAAGACATTAGGGTCTTACCCTAAGCCCCCTGCCGGCATTGAACAACATAAGACTTAGCGGATTTTTAGGGTTTCCCCTAATCTTCGCTCCACTTGTCCTTACACTGGCCCAGAACTTGCAGTCGAGACAACGCCATGTGTCCCCTGATAGGTGAACACAACATCCACTAGTGTCTTACCTTACCAATAAAAATAAATAGTAATAATGTGATCTAGAGCTAACGTACCCGATCGGCCTTGCTTTATAATAATAAATCCATTCTTTCTTCCCCGGAGGGCACAACTCAACATACTTCCGGTGATCTGGGTCCCACCTAGCCTCTAGAATCACGAGCTTATAGATCACAACATTAATCTACACAACACTACATTACACCATGTAACTAGCTTGCACTTGTGAGCTAGGAAATCAATTTTAGTCACATGCAATTTATCATTTATTGATGCTCAAGCTCATTTACACATCATGCATAATTATAAATTACAAAACATGCATTTCTAAGCCAATTTAGAAATCCTAAGTTCATGATAACTTGCATAACATCGGAACAGTAAGATGAGAATTTAACATGCAGTTTCTGTTTACTATAAAAATTATTATAATTCGTATACTACTTTAATTTTCATGTTCTTAGCCTTTACAGAAAGCTATAAGAGTCTTATACATGTTTTTAGTTAAAAGCTTCCTCAAATTATTTCATTTCAAAGGTTAAAATGATCAAAATATAACATGCAAGTAAATTTCTACATCAGAAACAAACTGTCAACCAGTTGCATGATAAAACTTCTTAAAAATAGCAATTGATGTCTAAATTTCACAAAAATTTGGGAAACAAGTACTAAACATATAGAAATAGAACATATGAAAATTTTAGCTAAATCAACCATATATTCAGAGAGATATGATATCTTGAATTCGATTCATAAACTGAACAGATCACAGCTTATGCGCTCTGTTTCTCTTCTTAACCAGTATGTAGTTACAGATTTTATTAACATTGCAATTGTTGTCCAAAAATTATAAAATTTGGCTTGCATGATCTAAACACAGATTAGTGACACATATAAAAATTTCAGCAAGATATTCCATGTAATGAGAGAGATATTAGCCTTAGAAAAACAGATTAGAACATGCATATAAACAGTTTCCTTTTACAGCCAGATAACAAGTTCGTATTTTATTAAAATAGCATATAAAATCTAAAAAATTATGAAATTTCATTCAAAGGTGATAAACATGCATAAGACTTTACCATTAAAATTTCAAATCTAAATTCTTAATATATTTGGAGTTATAGGTTCTAGACCTAAGCACGAATTTCAAAACAGTAGTTTAAGGTGCATTTCAAAGTCAAACAAGCATTATCTCATACCAAATTTTCAACAACATCATTCATTCATCATGCATTCATTTGTTGTTCATACCATGAGAAAGAAACACACTAGAACAATGAAACACTTTAAGAGGCATTAGAAACACTCACCTTGATTTGTAGATGAAAGTAGTGTTCTCCAATCTCTATCCTCCTTGTTCTTGATCCTCCTTGCTAACTCTTCTTGTTCTTCATCCTTGCTCAAATCTTTAGTTACTAGGGTAGTGAGGGGTGGTTTTGGAGAGGGGGGAAGTAGATGAGAGTGTGAAGAAGAATGCCAAATGAGCTAGGCATCACACATGCCCACTCATATGTATGGCTGGCCATCAATGGGGAGGTGAAGGGCCTTGTGCTCTTTCATCTCCCAAAAATAATTATTAAGTCCAACAATGCCTCTCCAAATGAGTAATGCTTTAGTCACTACCAATTTCACTACCATTCTCTTCACTTCCTTAGGTGGCATACTCCTATTGGAGAGTTTCCCCACCTACTCTATCTTCTCCTAGCTATTGGAGTGTGCCACCTAAGGTAGTGAAGAGAAATGTAGTGAAATTGGTAGTGGATGTTGCATTACTCACTCCAAATACCAAAAATTAATCCTAAGTCCCTCCACCTTCCATAAACAATTCAAAATCTTTTCATATGCCGTGGTCAAAAATCTTGACCGACCACCCTTACAAATGCCATTTCATATACATATGTATATGTGCATATGTATATATTGTAGTGTCATGTGTCATGTTGCACAAGTGTACAAATGAACATGTATGGTTGGCTAGGGTTCAAGTCTAGTTTGGTCCAACCATACAAGCCCAAATGTATTGGGTTACAACACACTAACAATTGGTTTGCCTCCATCATTTAAATTGTACTTTAGACATACACAATTTCAATTAAGATAAATACACTAGCACGTGCAACTCTCACATGTGCACAAATGAAATACAAAATAGTTATACACAATTTTGCGGGGTTTTACAACCCCCCCCCCCCCCAGCCTCTCTTTCTCTTCCATCAAATCCCTCATTTCCATTAATTTAGGGTATTTATTTCCTAATTATATCCAAATAAAAAAAACAATAATAAATAATAATAAGGGTAACTTGATCATTCAAAAGCAGAACAGTAGCAGCACCTGATCGAGAAAATATCCCAAAATAGACGGAGTAGGTCATAACGCATAACAGAGCAAGCTTAAGTAGCTTTATACTGGAAAATAAACTCAGTATGGTTATCCGCCAAACTTGTAAAACTGAGTAGGGATAACTAATATTTACCCTAGTATTAAATTCTACAAAGTACCACCACCTCATTGAAAGTACTGAAGGAAATAAATACTAAGTAAGAGCATCTGTAGTTTTTCAATCTCAAATTTTGGGTATTTGGCATATATGAATATGAATTTTGGATTTGAGTTGTAGTTGTTTTAACCCAGAATTTGGGTTTTTGATTTTAGAAATAGGTCGGACGATAGATGATGTCTCTGTTGGTGTATGCTCTAGAGGTCAGTTGTGTATTGACATTACTAATTTACACTGCATCATCACATTTATTTCATATGAGGCATTTGATTTATTGTGTGTTTTTTTTAAATTGTAAATAAATGAACATAATAAAGTTCTTAGAATAGTAGGTTCAATACTACGGGATATCAAGTACATGACTTGATTGTGAGATCCTAATTATTCTTAAATGTCCCTAGTCAAATATTATTGTGAATTAGGACAACAATAATACATAGAGACTAGTACATACGTAGGCTGATGACCATATCTCACGGGTCATGGTTATAATATATCAAGTCTTCACATGAGTACATATTAGAGTAATAATGTACTGGACTGACCCACTATGAGAACGCAGCATGGATCATTACGTGAGTGTCATAAGCGAATCTCACAATGACCTTGGTGTATGTAGTCATTTGACTTGAAGTCACTATGGTTCCCTACATGAGAAGTTGTATGTTTTAATGTCGTCAAACGTTGCCTGTAATAAGATGATTATAAAGTCGACTATTAGATATACTACAAATCATGCGGAAGGATGTGAGCCACTTAGATAGGATTTATCCCTTTTACATAATATGAGTAGGGATGGCATTCGGGCCAACCGGGTTGGGCCAGACCGAAACCCGCAATTTTTTACCTCGGGCTGGGCTTTTGCGAGCCGGGCTGGCAACAGTGGCAGGCCGGGCCGGGTCGGGCCTCAAAAGGGAAATGCCAGCCCGGACCTGGCCCCTGGCCCCTGGCTTGGGGGTTGGGCAGGGCCGGTTCGTTGCAGGTTCGCGGGTTAGATGGGCTTTTGATTTTTATTTTTCTTTCTTCGAGTGTACAAAGATAAAAGGAACGGAAAATGGTGACCAATTGGGTTGACACATAGATAAAAAAAATTCATAAAATAAATTATTTTTATGAATTAAAAAATTTTAAATTAATCAAATAGATAAGTAAAATACAAATCTGAAATCTTTTTAAATTACAATAGCAAAATAAAAATAAAAGAAAGAAACATTAGCTAAAAATTAATTTGATAAAAAAAAAAGTGATTAATTCTTTCAAAAATAAAATTACCTAAGCTTTCTCAGGATCGAACCCACGACAAATTCCAACTCAATGAACTAATTTTGCATGGATTAGCCAAGAAATCTAGCCTAAAACATTATTTCATTAAAATTTTGATAGTATATATATATATATATATATATATATATATATATATATATATATATAATTAAGACCATTTGAAGTAGAAAATTTTTAGTCCCACATTGGTGAGATGAGAGAAGTGAGGAGGTGGACTTGGTTATAAATAGCTAAGGTGAGGGTTGGTAAATTGAGTAATGAGTAGTGATCAGTTAATTTTGATGTCTACTCTCATTTTTATAAAATTTTTGAAATATTTTACAGTATATCTATATGTATATACATATATAAACACATATACTTTGCAGTATTAGCACACAAATCCATTTTTTTAAAATTCTGAAAAATTCAAAACTGGACAACGGCCTGCGGGCCAGCCCGGACCGAACCGGGCCAGTTCAGTTCGGTCCCGGGTCGGGCCCCTAGCAGGCCGGGCCGAATTTGGGCTTTTAGCAGCAAATGGTGAGCGGGACCGGACCGGACCGGGTCTATTGGACGGGCTAGCCCCGGTTCAGCCCGGGTTTGGGCAGGTCGGGCGGGCCGGTCCCGAGCTAGCTCGGCCCGAAAGCCATCCCTAAATATGAGCGATATCGGGCCCCTTGATTGAGTGAGACTGCAGAAAGCATAGTCGTGCTCAAATGAGTCAATATGAGATATTGAGCTCATTTGTTTTCATAAGTCTACTCAGACATCAAGAAATCAAAGATTGAACTATAAAAGGGTGACCCGCTCTATGCCTTGCGGTCAATCAAGATATTTGGACAAATGGACTTGACTACATGGTAACATTGGTCACGGATAGGTTATGTCAAATCACTGACATTCCCGTTACTTGAGTTGTAGTGATGTATTGCTAGATACAACTCACTATCTGTAATACTAGAATATAATTTTAGTATTACTGTCAACGTAATGAGAATCTACAGTCACACACTTAGAATGATTGAAATTGGGATTTTAAATTCATAAGATGAGTTTAATTGGGGATCCAAGTAAGACTTGGACTCCTAACATTGGTTGGACATTTAAATAGATAAAATGGGCTGACTAAAGTTCAAAGGCCCACACACAAATATGACCCAAGTCAAATTATGAGCCCAACAGCCTCATTACTCTCCTGGGGTTGATTTTTTGCACCTATATATGATACATTTCTATAGAAAAGACACACATGAGAAAACTATAGTCGTCACAGAATATGTGAGAGTGAGAGATCGTGAGCAACATCCCCTTCCGCAGCTAGCACCGCGGCGTGAGGAAAAGTTTGAGTTGATATGTTCGTGTGGATATCGCAGAGACATCACAATATTGTAGTGTTGTGATCGGCACACTGTGGAGACAGCAGATCCATCTTCTAAGTATACTCCTAAACACGATTTATGATTTTCGCATGAATTCGTGGCTAGGTTTCGATATTTTTTTGTAATTTTTCAGCTGTGTATTTAATATGCGATTGCCTTCGAAATCTAACAGCCTCGTCCAAAAAAAAAAATTGTTTTAAAAATGTATCGAACGATGAACGATTTCACGTCCATTGTTTCTTTTTAAATAAAAAACCAACGGACGGGAAATCCATGGTTTCTTTATTAAAAAAATATTAAATCCTAATTAACTCTTAATTAAATCCTAACTAACTCTTAATTTAATTCTAATTAAATCTTAAATAAATCTTAAATCTTAATTAAGCTCCAGTTAAAACCGAATATATATCCATAATAATTTTTATGGGCCTACTTCTTTAGAATTTTTTCTTCACTGTATGGAAAAATTGGGATCGGACGAGTCTGAGAGATTTTTTTTTAATTTATATTTTGATCGGACGGGAAATCGATTTGTTTTTTAAAAAAATGATCGTTTCCCGCCCGATGTAAAAAAAAAATAAAAAATGAAGCGACGAAAGAACATCTTTTGTCCGATTCTTTAAAAAAAAAGAACTGATGAAAGATCATCGTTTGTCGGCTATAATTATCATATTCCTATATTTTATGCCAAATATAGCCGACCATTGTTCCCCTAAAATCCAAAATTTTTGTATATAGTCAACGACTACAACACTCTTTTTTCTTTTTAAAAAAAATAGTGTTTTAGAGCATCTGTAGTCGTCTGCCATTTATCTAAATTTTGGAAAATTTGGAAAAAAAAAATCGTTGTAGTCATTGGCCATTTACCCAAATTTTGGCGATCGAATGAATAGTGGTCGGCCCAATTTGGAAGACGAAATGGCTTTTGCCAAAATATAGCTAACGACATATCATCTTTCGTCCGATTGATGCGACGAAAGATTATCTTTCGTCGGAGACGTGGGACGGGAAATAAGACATCGTCGCTTCACTTTTTTGGCAGACACTTCGACGGACGGGAGATAATACATCGTCCCTACATTTAAAAAAAAATAAAAATAAAAAACGGTCGGACGAGAGATGAATTCCCGTCCGTTCCATTTTTAAAAAAAAACAGAAATGAAGTGAGACGGGAGACGAAGCCCCATCCCATGCATTTCTTTGTTTAAAATTATTATAAAACAACCCTATAATAATTTCTATAGGTTAAAGTTAGGTTTAAAGGTTAATTAATTAATAATTATGAAATAATTAGGATTAATTTAATATTTATTAAGGAATTAATTATGATTTAAAGTTTTTTGTTTATTTAAAAATGAGAGGGAAATCATTTTCCGTCCGTTCAAATTTTTTCTTTTTTTGGCATGAGATGAAAAAAAATCTTTCGTCTGAGATTTTAAATAGTGAAAAAAAAAAAAAATTTAGCTTTCGACTGCAGTGCAATGTCATTTTTTTAATTTTCATTTGCCAAATATCCAAATTTTGGCTCTCAACGACTTCAGATGCTCTTAGCAAAGGACTACAGATACTATAAGAAGTACACTTCTTCAGATAACTGTCACCGTAACTAAATTATTTGTGCAGTGCATAACAATATCTATAATAACTATTATAATGGGAGAGATGGGGTTCCAAACAAATAAACAATTTTTTATTTTTGTTTGTATGTGTGCCAACACGTGCAGTGCACGTGTTGGTAGTTTTTTTTGTCCTTTTTCTTCCTCCTCCACGTGCATCGCACGTGCATGATACTAGCTTAAATGACAACCTCGAGAAACCATGGACATTAAAACACAAAGAAATAACTACGTTTTTCCAATTACACACCAGCTGTGTCCCTTGATTAGAACCGGTTGGTGGACAAGGATTTCTATGAAGGTACAGTAGTCATTGATACACCAGCTGTGTCCCTTGACCAGAACGGTTGGTGGACAAGGATTTCTATGAAGGTACAGTAGTCATTGATATAGTTAGTGATGATGAATATGATCACACCAAAAAATCACACATGGACATGCCTTCACATAAATGTGCATAATTTGTATATAGAGCTTGCAGATACTCCATTCTTCTTAAGAGCATCCACTCTCATTTGCTAAAAATTAAAAAGTTTACATTTGAGATGAAAAAATACTTTACTGTTGATTCGCTGAAATTTAAAATTTAGAATATGAGCGAACAGCTGATTGCCAAAGATAGCAGCTGCGAAAGAAAAATATTAAATATAGAAAATGGAAAAAAATGATTCGTCTAAGAAAAAAAAGTTGGAAAAGATGACGGATGGAAGATGATGCTCCGTCCGCCGATTTTTTGAAATTAAATAAAAAAAAAAACAGATAAGATGAGAGACAGATGAAAAAGCTCTGCTTCTCTTCTTTTCTTTTTTTTAAAAAAATAAAAATAAATTACTCATTTACCCCCTCAATTATATATCCACAAATGTTAAATAAATTACTCATTTACCCCCTCAATTATATATCCACAAATGTTAAATAGGCTTAGATGAGAGAGGGGGGGGGGGGGGGGGGGGGGGGGGGGGGGGGGGGGGGGGGGGGGGGGGGCAAATTTGTAATTGTAATTTATATATTCCACTTTTCCTTTTAAAAAATATCAAAACACACCAGATAGATGAAGATCCTTTGTCTAGTTGTTTTTGTTTCCGTCGAGACTAATTAAATTTTAAAAAAAAAGATTCTTTCCTAGGACAAATGAAGAAGCTCCGTTCGTGGTTGTTTTGAATATATAAAAAAAAGTTCTAAACGAAGGTTCATCCTCCGTCCCTCTATTTTTAATTAAAAAAAAAAAAAAAATTGTGTTAAACGGAGGAAGATCATCCGTTCTATAATTTTCTTTTTTTTTATTCTTGCATATTTAATAATAACGATAGCAGCACTCCTCAATCGTTTCTAAATTCTAAATGCTAAAAATAGAAATTTTAAATAAAAGACAGTGGATGTTCTAAGTAGGTAAGGTTAACATATTTGACAAAAAGGAGAAGTGAATTAGGGTCGAAATACATATATTGATATTGCTGAATAATGATATGTATGAAAGCTCAATTAAATTTAGAATTATGTTCATTTTACATAAAATAAAGATATGGTTTACTGACTATAATAATCAAACGATTGTAGTTAATTATATTGATTGAAAACATACCACCTGTATCACCCTTCCCGATGATATGAGTAAAAATCGTGGTTAATCACCGTCAAACGACTCTATCACGAATCGCAAGCAGTAGACTGGGCTCAACCCAGATCTCTTTACTGGTCTAGGCCAGATGGCTCTCCGGACCTTCTGCAGGCTCATTTGCGCACCCGGGTGAACCACCCGCAGTTTGTGCCAGATGCTCCATCGGTTACGTCGTAACTGCCAGCTCCTAAGATTAAGGTTCTGACTAATTCTAGATCCGGGATCAACGGGATTTCAATTCTGCTCAGGGATCTTTCCATAACGGATTTTTCTCAGACTTATAAATAGGACATCTACTGCATTGCTACAGGGTAATCACTCTTTTTGCTACAAAACCCTTTCCTCTAAACTGTTGTCTTCGGACTTACGCATCAGAGGGTTTGTCACCGGAAATATTATCGGTATTTCAGGCTTCTTTTTTCAGGTCAGCAAGTCGGCTCCTTCCCCAACCAATCCAGTCAATTTCCCAGTGGAGACAGATCGAACCTCAGGATCATGGCCATTTTTCCGAATATAAGAACTCACATTATCTGTTGCTCCCACACCCAAAAAACAACCGCAATAGATTGACGAGTTTATGGGAAACAACCATTCGATCATACTCCCAATTTGAGTTCTAATTCGAAAGAATTTACTTTCATGACACCTAAAGCTAAGAAGTCCGCCGTCACTGGGCCGTAGGCCCCCCTCCTCCACCGACCCACACCCACGAGAACAACCCAGGGTCGTGGAGGCAGGGGGCTGAGAATCCGCGGGGACCAGCTCCGAGCACATGTAGTTCTATCGCGAGGCAGGTTGAGCAACCTGCAGCAAGTGACCTCTGTATCGTCATCAACAACCGGCCAAACCAAGGTGACCTCCGAAACCAGCTTGGTCGTTCGAGAGGCGAAGCTGGACCGTCGAACCCAACTCCGAGCTGTAGTGTTCATCGGTCCCAAGGCCGAGATCAACGACACAGCCAATCTCTAAGGGACCTCCGCTTGTAACACCCCGAATTCCATTTACATGTAATTCGTGGTACAACAGGATCTTTTACTTCCATTTACATGTAATTTACTATTAAGCTTTTAAAGATATTTAGGCCTAAGGGTTTTTATTTAAAAAAAAAATACAATTGCGATAATGAGAGTAAAAATGTGCTTATCTTTAGAAAATAAAATACATAGAGTTTTTCGTGCAAAGCACTTGCAAATTAAAAATATTTTTTTAGGGATGTTACATCTGACACCTTGACGGCCATGGAGAAGAAGGTCACGTTACTCGTGTTAAGTTTTGAAGGCAATCAAACATTAAATACACAGCGGAAAAATTACAAAAAATATCGAAACCTAGCCATGGATCCATGCGAAAATCATAAATTGTGTTTAGGAGTTATACCTTGAAGATGGATGTTATCTCCACAGTATACCGATCAAAGCACTATAATATTGCGGTGCCTCTACGGTATCCACACGAACGGATCAAATCAAGCTTTCCTCACGCCGTGGTGCTAGCTGCGAGAAGGAAATGTTCCTCAAGATCTCTCTCTCACTTTTGTGACGGCTAGGATTTTCTCATGTGTCACTTTCCACAGATACGTATTATATATATAAATGCAGAAAATCAACCCTAAGAGAGTAATGAGGCTGTTGGGCTCATAATCTGACCTGAGTCAGATTTGTGTGTGGACCTTTGATCTTTAGTCATCCCATTTAATCTAATTAAATGTCCAACCAATGTCAGGAGTCTAAGTCTTACTTGGATCACCAATTAAAATCATTTTATGAATTTAAATTATTTTGATCCATTTTAAGTGTGTAACTATGTAGGTTCCCATTACGTTGATAGTAATACTAAAATCAAATTATAGTATTTCAAATAGTGAGCAATATCTAGCAATACATCACTTCTATTCAAGTAATGGGAATGTCAATGATTAGACATAACATATCCGTAACCAATGTTACCTTGTAGTCTAGTCCCTTTGTCCAGATATCTTAATTGACCACAAGGCATAGAGCGTGTCACCCTTGTATAGTTCAATTATTGGTTTCTTGATGTCCGAGTAGACTTACTAAAACAAATGAGCTCAATATCTCATATTGACTCATTTGAGCACAACCATGCATTTGGCAGTCTCACTCAATCAAGGGGCCTATAGATATCACTAATGTTATATAAGAGGGATAAATCCTATCTAAGTCACTCACATTCCTCCTCACAATTTGTAGTACATCCAATAGTCGATTTTATAATTACCTTATTACAAGCACCGTTTGACGACATTAAAACATACAACTTCTCATGTAGGGAACCGTAGTGACTTCAAGTCAAGTACTACGTACACCATGGTCACTGTGAGAACCAATTATGACACTCACATAACGATCCATGCAGCGTTCTCATGGTGGGTTAGTCCAGTACATTATTACTCTAATATGTACCCATGTGAAGACTTGATATCTCATATCTATAACCCGTGAGATGTGTTCATCAGTCTACGCACATACTCGTCGTTGTGTATTATTGTTTTCATAATTCATAATAATACTTGACTATGGACATTAAGAATTGTGTTTTGATTACACCAATAGGATCTTACAATCAAGTCATGAACTTGATATCCTATGGTATTGAACCTACTATTCTAAGGACTTTATTATACTCATTTAATCAAAATAAAAAAAACACAATAAATAAAATGCCTCATATATGAAAAAAATGTCATGATGCAATTTAAACTAGTAATGTCAATACACAATTGGCCTCTACAACATACACCAACAATCTTCCACTTGCACTAGAGCCAATCAGACATACATCTAATGCCTATAGACCTAGTGTCACCCTTATGTTTTCGCTGTGCAAGAGAATTTGTCAGTGGGTCAGCGATGTTATCATATGCCGGCAGTCCACATATCTTCACATCTCATTTATCGATGATCTCTCGAATGAGATGGAAGCGTCTAAGTATATATTTGGATCGCTGGTGAAATCTAGGCTCCTTAGCTTGTGCAATGGCCCCATTGTTATCACAATAGAGGTCCACCGGGTCCACAATGCTAGGAACTATGCCAAGTTCAGTAATAAACTTTTTGATCCAAACAGCCTCATTTGCTGCATTGGAGGCAACAATATACTCAGCCTCTGTGGTGGAATCGGTTACTGTCTCCTGCTTCGAACTATTCTAGCTCACAACTCCCCTTAAAGGTTTGCACATTACTATCCATCTCAGTTTTTTTTTTGAAAACTCATTTGCACCCAATAGGTTTTACCCCTTTAGGTGAGTCTACCAAGGTCCATACTTGGTTGGCATACATGGATTTCATCTTTGATCTCATGGCTTCAAGCTATTTCTCAGAGTCTGGGCCTTTTACAGCTTCCTCATAAGTCGTATATAGGCTCATCTTGATCCATGAGCAATACATTAACATATTGAATCACGAGAAAACCATCTCTCTCGGGTTGATAAGGTATCCTACTAGACTTACGTAGACCTTTTGATACTTGAGTAGGTTATTGTTTCACAATGATTTGTAGATTCTTGATTTTGATGACTTGTACACAATACAAAATTGTTCTATCTTACATAATTCTTGCAGTGTGTACTTAAAGCATTCGAGGCCAATACAATGATGAAGCTTTCAAAAGCATTAGCACAAGCTATAAAGATAAGAAAGATTTCAAGATTCAAGACAAAGACTTCTCAAGAGCTTCAAAAGTGATTTGTTAAATTGAAAAAGTGTCTTGTAATTTTGTTTGTAATATTTGTGAGCCTTAGAAATCTTTGTAAAAGCCTAGTCTCATACACACTCACACATCCCCTAAATGAAAATAAAGTTTTCCAAAATCAAAATGTCAAAATGAAGCTTGTATAAGTTCAGCAGTTGAGTACCAGTCGACTGTTCTAGTACGAAACTGACTGAACTCACTCAAGCTCTGATCAGTCGACTCTTATGGTAACCCAATCGACTGTTCAAGTAGTTTTTGACAGTTTTCTGAAGTTTAAATTTTGTTTTTCAAATTTAAATTCTTACAATCGTTTTATGGCAGTTGGGGAACTGTTTCCCAATGTCTTGGAGAATCTAACTCTATAAATAGAGAATAGAATCCATGTGGAAAAGGTTCCCTAGTTATTATCAAGTCATTTTGCTTATTTGAGAGAAAAAGAACAAGTTTTCAAAAGCACTTACTTTCTTTAAGACTTGGTTCTCTGATTTCAGTCTTGTATAACAAAGATTTCGTTCTAGACTGAAGTTAGAAGTTGACTTTTAGCCTTTAAACAAAAAGCACAGTAAAAAACAAGGCTTTAGGTTGTTGTAATCTTCATTTTGTTGTGATTTTACTCTCGGGTTGAGAGAGTGGTCCTCTCGGTTGGAGAGAAGGACTCTTGCTGTAGAGTCGGTTTTACTCTAGGTTGTTGAGCGGGTTTTGCTCTCTCTCTAGTGGTGAGAGAGGTCTACGAATTTGACATAGTTGTTGTTAAAGGCCGTAAAGTATTCTTGTAATTTTTCAAGAATAGTGAAAAATCTCAAGTGGGTTGCTTGGGGTCTGGATATAAGTCGGGAGGGCCGAATCAGGATATATCGTGGTATTTGCAGTGTTGATTCTCTATGGTTTGATTTCTTCAACTTGCAATTTCATTTTTGCTAAATCACATTGAAAATCGAGTCTGTGCAGTCGACTGGTTTTCGCTTTAATTTGACTTAACAGACTTGTTGTTATTCAGTTCTAGTACTCTTTTATTCGGCACTAACAGTCAGCTGATTTCTCTTTAACAGTCGACTTAACAGTTGCGAAAAGTTCAAATAGTGTTTAATTTTATACAATACTATTCACCCCCCCCTCTAGTGTTATTTGTCTTGCATACAGAATCCAACACTTGGTATCAGAGCCTGGTTGAGTGCTATGACATCTACTTCAAATGCAAGTCAATACCATGAAGGCCAATCCACACAAAGGCTGCCTCTCTTTGATGGAACAAACTACAGCTACCGGGAATGTAGAATGAAGATCTACTTACAATCCATCAACTATGAAATTTGGAACATGACAGAGACAAAATATACCGTTCCTACACTTCCCTATGCTCAATGGAATGATGACATGAAGAGCAACACCATGAACAGTGCAATGGCGATGAATGCTCTCTTTTGTGCACTTACCAAAGAAGAGTTCAACCGTATGTCAAACGCAACAACGACATACCAAATATGGCATATTCTTGAGGTAACACATGAAGGTACAAATAAGGTCAAAGAATCTAAAATTTCTGTTCTTGTTCACAGGTTTGAGATGTTTCGTATGAAGGAGAATGAAAATGTATCGGACATGATAACAAGATTCACCGAAATCACAAACTCTCTTGTGGCTCTTGGTAAAACCTATACCCAAGCAGAGATGGTGAGGAAGGTTCTTCGTGCTCTAACCCCCGAATGGAAAAAGAAGACCACCGCTATTGAAGAAGCCAACGATTTAACACAACTCTCTCTTGAGAATCTTGTGGAAAATCTAATAGCATACGAAGTACAATTGGAGGTACGCAAGAAGGATTTAGAACCTCAACCAGCCAAAAGAAAACTCTTGCTTTCAAGGCCATGCCAGATTCAATAGATGATGATGATGATGATGATGAAGAAGAAATGTCCCTGTTCACAACAAAATTCAAGAAATTTCTTCGCAGAGGTAAATTCAATTCTAAGTTTAAGGATACTAATGAACCTCCTACTTGTTTCAAGTGTAATAAGATAGGTCACATGAAGAAGGACTGTCTGTTAGAAAATGCAAAATCAAAAAGGGAAATCTCTAACTTCAAAAAGGACAAATTCACGAAGAACAAATACATGAAGAACAAGAAGGTCTACCAAGCAACTTGGGATGATAGCGACTCATCATCGGAAGAAGAGAATGAAGAATCAAATGAAGTTGCAAACGTGTGCTTCATGGCTACTCAAAACGATGTAAGTGATAATATTGACTCTAATGATTTATTAGAAGCTTTTAATGAAGTTTTTCAAGAACTAAAAAAGGAGAAGATAAGAGTTTAAAATCTAGAGAAAGTTAATCAAACACTTTCTCAAGAAAATCTTGATTTACAAGTTGAAGTCAAGTCTTTAAATTATCGTCTTTCCAACTTGGATATAGATCTTATATCTCTAAAGAAAAATTATGAAGAGATATCTAAGAATGTATCCAAGTTCAATAAGGAAAAAGAGAATTTAAATGAAGTTCTCCAAAATCAAGTTCAATCTAATAAAAATTTTGGACTTGGTTTTCAAAAAACTCTTGAAAAAGGTCATTCTTCTAATAATACTAGTAGTAACAAGATTGATTCCATTTCTAGTGTAAAAAATAAGTTATATAATTTTTTTTTGAAAAACCAAAAATTATTTTTAATCATGAAAATAGTAATCTTTCAGATCAGACCAGTCGACTGACCCCTAAATTCGGTCGTCTGTCCAGAGGTATGAAGTCTTATTCAAAAAGATAACAACCTCATATAAGTCGACTAGTTTCACCTCCGAGTCGACTACCACCACAAAACAGTCGACTGGAGAGAGCAAAAATATTTGGATTCCAGTCAACCTGAGTCTTAATGATAGGATTACAAAGTCGACTAGTTTCACCTTTTCCAGTAAATGGAGTTTTTGTCATCTTGCCCAACAAACAAGTTTCACATACCTCATACGATTCAAAATCAAATAAATCCAAGAATTCATCTTTAAGGAGTTTGGATATGCGGTTCTCATTTATGTGTTCTAAACGATTATGCCAGAGGTAAGTTGGGTTCTTATCATTTGATTTGAGTCTCTTAGTATTTATATTATAGATGGGTATTTCGAGGTCGAGAATATAAAGTCTATTACTCAATTGTACAATAACATAACAGATATCATCCAAATAAATAAAACAACTTTTGTCATTCATTATAAATGAAAAACCATTCTTGTCCAAACAAGAAATTGAAATAATATTGCTACTAATAGCAGGCACAAAATAACAGCAGGCACAAAATAACAGTTTTCTAACTCAATGATAAGCCCAGTGGGCAATGATAAACGACAAGTTCCTACCGTTAAAGCAGCAACTTTTGCTCCATTTCCAACTCGTAGGTCAACTTTGCCCTTAGCCAATAGTATACTCATTTTGAGATCCTACACATTTACACAAATGTGAGATCTACTAATACCCAAGATGCAGAAGTAGATAAACTGACTTCTATAGAAAAAATACCTGTAGTGGAAGTCTCACTTCCTTTCTTCTTCTTAAGGTTATCCAGGTACTTATGGCAGTTCCTCTTCTAATGTCCGGTCTCACCACAGTGGAAGCATGTGCCCTCCTTGGCCACCCCACCCTTAGGTTTCAATGCAGAAGTGCTGGACATGAAATTGCTCTTGCCCTTCTCCTTGTCCTTGGGTTTCTTAATTTGCTTTTTGCTCTTGTCCTTACCTTTAGCCTTTTGGACCATCATAATGGTCTTCCCCTTACTAATATTCTGTTCAGCAGTTTTTAACGTTCTGAGCAGTTCCTACAGAGGTTTATCAATTTCATTCCTGTTGTAGCTCATGATGAATTGACTGTAACTTTTCGGCAACAATTGCAGGACCAAGTCAGTGGCTAACTCTTGTACCAAAAGAAAACCAAGCCTTTCAAGGTTCTCTTTGTACCCAATCATCTGGATCACATGAGTTCCAACAGGGCTTCACTCTGCCAGTTTGTACTGAAATAATGCCTTTGAGACTTCAAACCTCTCATGCCTAGCCTGCTCTTGATAGAGCCTTTTGAGGTGTTCGATCATATCGTAGGCATCTATGTTCTCTTATTGCTTCTGAAGCTCAGAGTTCATGGTATCTAGCATGAGACAATCAACGTCCAAGGCATCATCTTGATGCTTTTTAAGAGCATCCTTTTTGGTGCGAAGGGCACTTGCAGCAGGTGACTCTGGAATCGACTGCTCTAGAACATACAACTTTTTCATGCCTGAGGACTATCCTCAGATTTCTGTATCAGTCTAGAAAATTTGTCCCAGACAATTTTTCCTTCTCAAGGACATATCGTAACGATAGGTTATTTGATATGTTGGATGTCAAGGTAATCTTTCAACAGAAATACGCAAAGTAAATATCATTTCATTGAAATATTTTACATAAATATGCAAAGTAAAAAATATTTAACCATCAACAGAAATTTGCAGAGTATGTATCATGACATTGAAATTTTTAATTAGGTCTTTTATTAAATATACTTCATACTATTTTTCATTCAAATCAACAATTTCAGCATTGACTCGGAAAATTCCATTGTAAGATTTTCTAGTAGGCCAAGATCCATATTTCACCTTATTTTGAGTCAGCTTTGGCTGATCACCCAAAATTCAGTTATTTAGGTAGGGAACACTTCCTAATTACATCGTATGCAACTTTTGGATAGTTGAGTGAATAACGCTTATTCTAATCTAACTCATAGACTAAAGCCCAACTCTATGCCTCTAATCTTTAAATCCTACTGAAATAGCCTAGTTAAGTCATACTCAATGGTTGACAGTTGAATATTACTTTTATCCTATCGCGTTTTACTAGGATAGATAAAGGCACCCTACTTTGGCAGATCTACACTTAATCGATCCTAGCCTAGATGAGTGTCATGCATTGGAAGACATCTTATTATGACTTAATATTTACTTTGAGGAATTTTTGTTATTTTATTAATTTATCTCACCACATATTATCCATTTGCATGTAACCAAAAAAATTATGCATCTCATACAACATAAAAGCATAAAATATATGTGACATGGTTGTGGCCCCTAACACATATATACTACCAAGCCAATGGCCGTATTAATAACCAAACATAGGGATAATAGCATCTTCTCCAAGTATCTTCCCAGTCAAGTTCTTGAATGGTTGCCAATTCCTTGCCTCCTCGGTAAGATTACATTTACATATAAAGGAAGAATGTACAATCGGAGTGTAGAGAGAAAGACAAGACACGCAGGCCGTATTCAAAATACCAATATATAAACAACACATCACAGAACATAAACCATGAATCCAGAACTAAGTCATGCAACACAGAACTAAGGCCACAACTATGCACCATGCATCATATAACATAATAAACAAATAATATGTTGTTCTGATTATATTAAGTTTATTTAAAAAGGATTTGTTTTTGGTGAATTAATATTTCCTTACGCAGAGTTGGCACGGGGGTCCCGCTACCCGGACAGCAGGCGGGGTTCAAGGGGAGACCGCCTTTGCGGGGTCGCGGGGCAGTGCCCCAGAGCAAAAAATTGCCTCATCATCCCTTGCCACAGCCAGAGCATGAACTCTTCAAGTTTTAAGAAACCCTAATGCCACTGCAAACGACACAGGTGCATGAACTCTTCATGCTTTAAGAAACCCTAACGTCACTATAAATCACATCTTGCTGCTCCAGGGTTTTTAATGGTTCTAAACCGAGGGCTACCATGGTGTGGAATCTATATTAACAATCAACACATAAACGAATCCTTATATTACAACTGTTGAAAAAATTATATCACATATGAATCTTTCATCCAAAAGTGCGAAATATCATGAATAATCATATATTAGTAACTGAATTATGGTTTCGCAAGTGGCTCTGATACCACTGTTAGGTTTCGAAGGCAATCACTGATTAAATACACAGCGAAAAAATTACAAAAAATATCGAAACCCAGCCATGGATCCATACGAAAAGCATAAATCGTGTTTAGGAGTTATACATTGAAGATGAATCTGTTGTCTCAACAATATGCTGATCATAACACTAAAATATTATTGTACCTCTACGGTAGCCACACGAACGGATCAAATCAAGCTTTCCCTCATGCTGTGGTGCTAGCTGTGGGAAGGGGATGTTCCTCATGATCTCTCTCTCACATAACTTCTGTGACGGCTAGGGTTTTCTCATGTGTCACTTTTCCACAGATATGTACCATATATATAGGTGCAGAAAATCAACCCTAAGAGAGTAATGAGGCTGTTGGGCTCACAATCTGACCTGGATCAGATTCGTGTGTGGGCCTTTGATCTTTAGTCAACCCATTTAATCTAATTAAATGTCCAACCAATGTCAGAAGTTCAAGTCTTACTTGGATCCCCAATTAAATTTATCTTATGAATTTAAATCCTAATTTTGATCCATTCTAAGTGTGTGACCATGTAGGTTCCCATTACGTTGACAATAATACTAAAATCATATTCTAGTATTATCACGTCCCGCTTCCCAAAATACGGAATACGAGTACGTAACGCAGGCACAGCGAATGATTATACATCATCCATAAGTTGTACCAGACTAACTCAGCAATAAGAAATAATATACACAGCCACACAAGAAAGATATAACCACATGAATCAAAGATAACATTAATAATAAATGAAATAATCCAACAATAATAATATCCAACACAATATACAACATCTGAGAATAAAACAAACTCTGGGAACATAATCCCAAAACAAAGTACAAATTCATAACAATATTCAAAGAAATAATCTAGCAGTAAATAGATTTAAGCAGTGCACTTCAGCTCCATCTCTAGAATCGTTGCTCACCAATGCCTTCTGGTATAGTTCCTTCAGTACCTGTAAATTCTTGATCTAAAAAGAAAGAAAATAATGTCCTTAGAGCAAGTTGTGGATAGCAAGTAGAGAGAAACAGAGAATAAAGGAAGCATGTATATCAAAGAAAAGGGACAGGATCAAAGTCAAAGAACAAAGCAAAGGCAGGCAATAATATCAAAGGTTTACAATTAATCACACATGTAATGAGTGATGTCAATTCAAGTTCAATACATGATCAAGTATGAGATGATAAATGAAGGTTATTAATTATTTTATTAATCTATCTAGTGCACGTACTACTGCGTCCCACTCCACAGGGTTCGACGCACACATAGTGAACGTTTTAGACTGATAGTGAATTCACGGATCATGTACTCGGCGTTGAGAACAATAATTTACAATCAATAATTAACAATCAATTATTTGCAATCAATACTTCTCCTTCCAATCAATATTTCTCCTCCTTCCATGTCAAGTGTTCAAGTGAGCAAGAAGGCCTTTACCGCGTACATTTTCCGATCGTTCACTACCAAGTCTACCCATAATACCCGGGCTTATTATTAGTTTATTTCCATCCTATGTGAGCATGCAAGAAGGTGTCAATGTTTTATTATGCTAGGTGTGACTAATTCTATTCGTTACGGACAAATCATGAAGCAAACATATTGAATTAGCACAATCACATAATCTGGAAAACATGACCTTGATGTACAAAAACACAGATTACTGCTACTAAAGACAAGCAAATCTAGATCCGTCAGAAATTCTAGAAAGTAGACTCTGCCGGTTCCAGTGAATATATATACGACATATGAAAGCTACAGGAACTAGGGTGAAAGTCCTATTCTTTTCAGATTTTATGTTCAGGCAACAAGCTGTAAATTGTGTTCACCTATTTGTTTCAGGTCAGAAAACTCATCAAATAAATCTATAAAAATTCAGGGAAATTTCTACACATGTCTAGTCCCAGCTAGATTTATTTCAGATTTTTAATTTTACTATTAACATGCTCAAATAAATTATGGAATAGCAAGATACACATGCATTTATGAATCTGGAAATTCTAACACAGCTGTACTAAAATGATGATATCTAACATATTACACATCAGAAATCAAATCCGTCAAAAGGGTAGTAAACTAGACATTTGGGGCTGAATTTCACGTTCAGAAAGTTATTTCAAAATATAACAGCAACATAGTCGAAAATCTGATTCAAAATGATATAAACGGCAGCCAAGAATTTATTTTGATATGAATAGACAACAATTTAATCATACAATCATACAATTCATGCTAATTAATAGTCAAAGTGCCAATAGATGTTTAACATGCATGATTTCAGTTTTCAGATGCAATTTCACAGGCATGGTAATCAATTCATCAAATCACATCAATCTAACATATCTAATTTACCAAACAATTCTATAACACATGGATCTAGTTACTTTTCATGTAAATGTGCATATGCAAGAAACAATGGGGATTAGGATTTAGATCAAAGAGGTAAGCACGATGTTAAGAGTATATCGGATTAGCTCGTGTAAACCCTCAATAAACTTAACGGAATTCAAATAACGATAAAGAAAAGGACTAGATCTAATTGCAGATATCAAAGAAATCTTGAACAAAACAAACAACTAGTTCAAAAAGAGACTTGCCTGTTATTTAGTAGATTCGAATATCTAGAATAACAGGAAGAGAATCCCAGGCGACGATCCACGAGAACACAGAAATACGTGCAACCAAGAGCGAAATACAAAATAGCAAAATAGCACCCAAACAGCGGACCAAGACTTTATACCGGATCCAAAACAAATAGCAAACAGCGAACTCGGATCCCCTACACCTGAAAAGCAAACACCCAAAAGCACCACTGTGCTTCCTCTTTCTCTACCGCGACAGAAAGGGAGAGAGACGGCTGGAGACTTTGACGGCGAGGGTGCGAGGCAACGGAGACAGCGACGCTGCGGTCGGGAAGCGACGGTAGCGGCCAAGAGCGGCGGCGTCGAGCGGCTCTGTTTTGCTCCAAAAACTGGGGAGGCAAAACAGCGAGGCGCTCGGCTTGGACGATGACGAGGGCCAGGAAGGATCTGCGGTGGTTGAGGGGGTGAACAGAAAAGGTCGACGAAGCGGATAAGCGACGAGTGGTGGAGCCGCAATGGGAAATGGCGACGTCGAAGATGGGTTTGAGCGAAAGTTTGAACGAGGGGGGTTGATGGCGATGAGGTTGGGACAAGGACGGGGATGAGATGGTGGCACGAGGATGACGACGGGAAAAAGGTGGCGGTCGAAGAGGCAACGAGAAGGCGGTAGGAGCTACGAAAATTGGGTTTGGTTTGGGTTGAAGATGAAAATAGGGGAAAGCGGGATTGGGGGAGAGAGAAAGCGGCGGAGAGAGAGAGAGGGAATTAATTAGGGTCTAATAATGGGGTATTTATAGGGGATTAAGGAATTGGGGTTTTAGGTTGCGGGTTAATGAGTTTAGGGTACAAGTCTAGGCTCCAAAAAGAGAAAAACAATCATAAAACAATGGAATAAACATATAGCGGAAAAACTCAACTCAAATCACGAAGAGAAAAAATTTGCAATGAGCTAAAAATAGAAAAAAAAAGAGAACTGAATGATCAAAAGAAAATAAATGGACCCAAGAAAAAGCAAAATAATATAATAGAAAGCATCCAGATACAATAATCAAGAAAGAAAATAAGAATACAATAAAAATTCAAAAATAGGAAAAAATAGGGGTTACAAATCCTACCCATGTTACAAGAAGAATTTCGTCCTCGAAATTCATACAAGAGATACATAGAGCGAACCCCGAAACAATACAAAACAAACACTTCAAGCAAAACAACTACTCAAACAAATGAGGAAACTTCTCCGGAATGTCCTTCTCCAACTCCCAAGTCGACTCACCTGGCGAGTGAGAATTCCCAGACACTCGAAACAACTTGATGACTCTATTCTTCAACACCTTCTCTCGACGGTCTAAGATAGAGATTGGTCGAATTTCACAGGAAAAATCCGGCCTCACAGACAAATCTGAGTAGTCAACCACATGACTGCCATCCCTGATGTATTTCCTGAGCTGAGAAACATGGAATACATCATGGACACCCGCTAAAGTTGGCGGCAACGCGAGCCTGTAAGCTACCTTGCCCACACGTTCCACAATATCGAATGGACCAATGAACTGAGGACTCAACTTGCTCCCACCTCCAAAATGGATAACACCTTTCCATGGCGATACCTTGAGGAACACATGGTTTCCTGCCACAAACTCTAGAGATCTACAACGACAGTCGGCCCACTTCTTCTGCATATCTTGAGCGGCCTGCAAGTGCTTCTGGATTTGAGCCACGGCATCAACTGTCATCATGATAAACTCAGGACCCAAAAGCTTCCTTTCGCCGATATCATCCCAACTGACTAGCGATCTACACTTGCCCCCATACAAATCTTTAAATTGATCAGCCTTGAGACTCGCCTGGTAAGTATTATTATAAGATAACTTGGCTAAGTGAAGATGATCTTCCCACGAACCTCCAAACTGAAGAACGCATGATCTCAGCATGTCTTCTAGGGTCTAAATGCATGATCTCAGCATTGTCCTTTCTGATTGCCCATCCGTCTGAGGATGGAATGTTGTACTGTAGTTCAACTTAGTACACAAGCTCCTCTACGGACTCTCCTAGAACTGAGACCTGAATCTCATATCTGTATTTGATACGATGCTGACATGAACTCCATGCAGACGAACAACCTCCTGAACATACTTATCGGACAAACTCTTCATGGACTGACCCATACGGAAAGGAATGAAGTGAGCACAATTCGTCAGCCGGTTCACTATCACCCAGATAGCATTATGACCCTTGGGACTCCTTGGCGAAGCGGTCACAAATTCCATCGTGATATGCTCCCACTTCCACTCTGGGATTGGAAGAGTTTGCAAAAGTCCCGTGGTCCTCTGATGCTCTGCCTTCACCTGCTAACAAATCAGGCACTGGGCGACAAATCTGGTCGACATATCTGGAACCAGAGGAATCCCATTGCCTGATCCACGCTCGACATATCCGGAACCACAATCGTGACCTTTAGATCTTCAGTCTGATCTTCAGAGGAATCCAGGGTGTAAAGAAGGTAACCCCTCACAGTGATGGGGGGATTTATAAAGACTGACTGCTTCTAGAATCATCGGCACGTGCCATCTCCTCGAATTCCGTGTGTGAAAGTCCTTCAAATGACCACCGTCATGTGTCGACTCATCAAGTTCCACAAACACTGACGTGACAAGGAGCCACATGGCCTTGAAAGATCTAACGCCCTCCGTCCCATTGACCGGCATAAGAATTCGGTAGGAAGCAATTGACACCTTGGTGACCCTCGGCACCCTTGCCGCCCCAACTCCAAACTTTTTGCGATACTCGCCATTCACAAAGTTCACAGCTTGGACCCATGCCTCAAAAGGGCATACCAGTTCGAAATCTCAGCAAGCTAATGTGGCTGTCTCGCCAACACTTTTTCCACGAGTTATCTACTCATCGAAAATGACCAACAACTCTCTCCCAAGAGTGGGGGGCTCATGGTATGGGTAAAAATCGTTGTTGATATCTGCCAAACGATTCTAGCACGAATTGCAAAGAAACAGACCGGGCTCAATGCCAATCTCTCTACTGGTCCAGGCCAGATAGCTCACCGGGCTTTTTGCAGGCCCATTTGTGCACTTGAGTCAACCATCCACTGTTTGCGCCAGATGCTCCATTGGTTATGCCGTCACCGCCAGCTCCTAAGATTAAGGACCTGACCAATTTCAGATCCCGGATCAAGGGGATTTCAATTCTGCTCTGGGATCCCGCCATAACGAATTTTTCTCAGACCTATAAATAGGACATCTACTGCTCTACTACAAGGTAATCATTCTTTTTACTACAGAACCCTTTCCTCTAAAATGTTGTCTTCTAACTTAAGCATCGGATGATATTGTTACCACTAAATCTGGTGTGGGGGCAAACAGATAGAATTTATAGATTCTTGAGAAAATGAACAAGGCAAACCTGTTGACCCGTTGACCTTCACCGACTTGTTGACTTGGTCTCTTGTCGCTGCTGCGAACCTGCAAAAAGTGCGAGACACCGGGATGGATCCCGGCGACGCACCCTCCGACGCTCTTATCAGTAATCTGAATGATCAAGCAAGAACTTTAAACTGGAAAAGTATTGATTACCTCTTAATAGTGGTGGATGGGGGGTATTTATAGTCGCCGTTGGGGTCAAATTAGGAATGTAATCCCTGTGATCGGATAAGGAATGTAATCCCTAATCCCCAGTCAAATTAGTATTAATCAGAAACCCTAATTCTATCCTGTTGGACTGGGTTCATTTCGGGTTGGGACCCGTACCCAGTTGAGGTGGATCCGTTCGTGGGTTATTGGATCTTTGGGGAGGAGATCCAGTACCCATTTCAGACCCGTTAGTAGGTGAAATTACCGTTTTACCCCTGAGCTTTAAGATTCGTGTCCGATGTGAACAGTCCCGATTTAACCATATTTTTAACCATATAATGAGCCCCTCACTCCTGGAGACTGAGTTTTACAGTCTTCGAGGAGTATTTTTGTTGTTCTAATGGCGTACGGGATTTTATCGGTGTTCTTAAGGGAGTTTGGAATCTTGCTCGGGGTGTAACGGTGTTGTTCTAGGCTTGTAGAATACCCAAAAATGTCCTCAAAATTTTCTGGATTTTTGGTGATTTTTCCAGATTTTTCTGAATTTTTTCTCATTTTTTTGAATTTTTTATTCATTTTCTGAATTAAATAATTAATTATCGAAAATATTAATTAATTATTCTAATTTAATAATTATCTTTCCAGAATTTTTAAAATAATTTTTCTGAATTAATAATTATTTTTAGAATTTTTAATTAACTTTTTTCGATTTTTTAAATATTTTTTTGGATTTTTTAAATAATTAAAACAATTAATTAAATAAATAAATAAATTAAATATTACCTGGACACGTGGCGCGTTCCTGAGCATCGATCATGATTAGATGTGCGCGCATCGCAAAGCAGATCACGTTTGGATACGTGGCGCGTTTTTGAGCGTCGATCATGATCAGATGTGCGCGTATCGCAAAGCAGATCACATTTGGACATGTGGCGCATTTCAGAGCGTCGATCGTGTCGTGACGCAATTTTTGAAAAGATCGGACGGCGCATGTAGCTCGGTAACATTTTTCTCCCATTTTGAGCTCGGATTGCATGTTGCTCGGAATTCGAGCTACTTCGTGCAGATTTCGCGTCGCTCGAAAGCTGACCTCGGAGGTGACGCCACGTGGCACGCCACGTGGATTTTTTATTTTAATTTTAATTTTTTTTTCTTTTTCCGCCCTGTTCTTCTTCGTCTTCTTCTCCTCTGCTTCCTTCTTTTTCCCTTCTTCTTCTTCGTTGCTCCGACCCAGACTTCGACCCAACCATGCCTCCGACCCCGACTCCGTCTCCGTCCCTGAGAGCGCCATTGGAGCTCGACAAGGAGGACGGCAATGGCGAGAGTTTAGTGGAGGTCGGCGAGCTCGTTGATGGAGCTCAGTCGAAGGCGGAGCTCGTCCATGGAGCTCGGCGAGGTGGAGAGCGGAACTCAGCAAGAAGCTTCGGTGGCAAAGCTCGGCACTGTGGTCGGCGTTGGAATGGAGCTTGGAGGTGAGAGGGCTCGCCGATGGCTTGGTCGAGGGAGGAGCTCGAGCTCGGAGGTGGTGAGGAATGGAGGCGAGCTCGGAGCTTTGGAGGAGTGGCGGAGCTCAGTGTAGAGGGGCGTAGTTTCCGACGTCTTTGGAGGTTGTGAAGCTCCTCGAAGCTCGCTCGTGGAGAGCTCGGAGCTCGTCTCTCCGAGGGGCTCTTGGCTCGGCATGGTGGAGAGCTCATCGACGGAGCTGCGGTCGAGCTCGGCGAGTGGAGTTCAGGAACTCAGACGGAGGCGGAGCTCGGCGTGGCGAACGACCTCGATGAGCGGAGTGGAGCTAGCCGTTGGAGGAGGAGCTCGGCTCAATGGATTCGGAGTCGGAATGGAGCTCGGAGGAGTGAGCTCGGCGTCGGAGGCTGCCGGCGACGAAGGGGGGAGCTCGGCTTTGGAGATGGAGCTCGGCCATGGTGGGTTCTTGAAGATGACGAGCTGTTTTTTTTTTCTTTTCTTTTTTTCTTTGGTTTTGGCGGGATAATGGGGAAGAAGAGGGAGGGGAGGAACGGGTTCGGGTTTAGGACCCTAACGGATCCGACCCGACCCTCTGTGCTTTTTTTTGTGCCTTCCTCGCTGCTTCTTGTTCGGCAAATCCGAACGCAGATTTTGAGGCAAATTTTTTGGCCATTTTGTAGCTCGGTAGGACAGTAGCTCGGATTGTAGATCTGAGCTATGCGGCTCGATCTGGACGGTTGATCACGATCGTGGCGCGAATCACGAGACAAGAGGCTAAAATTTCGAGAAAACGTTATCTTGTCGTTTTGTGGAGACGTGGCACGATCTGAACCGTTCATCACCTTTTGCGCGATTTTCGCAAAGATCCAACGGTTGGAGTTGCTCGGTGTCGTTTTTCTTCACTTTCGAGGGTCGGATTGGCACTTGCTCGGAATCCGAGCGAAGTGGCTCGGTTTTTCCCTCGCGCGAGTGGCTCGGCTCGGATTTCCGAGCTATTCCATGCAGCTGCATTGCGATCCACTTTCCCGATGCTATGGAGGTCCGATCGGGGCATGCGACCCCTCGTTTCGAAGCTAATTCGAAGATCTACAACTTCTCTTTAGGAGTGGGATGAAGATTCACCCTCCTTCATGGTCAAAATAGCCCCGCAACATCCTTGTCTTCATGAAGTTGAGGAGTGTTTTGGTCTTGGGGATTTTGGAAGAGGAGCTCTACTCCTAGGGGCGGAGAAGATATGCTAGGAAGACCCTTGTGCTAGGAAGACCCTTGTAAGATGTGCTAGGAAGATGTGCCAGGAAGACCCTAGGGGCGGAGAAGGGGCGCGAGTGGCTCAGATCGCTAGTCGCTCGGCTCGGAATACCGAGCGACATGGAGCGATCTGAGCCGTCGGATCTCAGCGCAGATCTCGAGGCAGGCACAGTTTCCAAGAAAACACTATCTTGTCGTTTAGTGGCTCTGGCAAGATCTGGGCCGTCTGATTGAAATCATACGCAAATTTTGAGGGGAAATTCGTTTTTCTCCAATTCCTAGCTCGGATTGGCACTTGCTCGGGATCCGAGCAATGTAGCTCGGTGGCCGATCATATAGCTCGGTGGCTGAACTATTAGCTCGGTATTCCGAGCTATCCTCTTTGTTGAGGGGATCGGATCGCCTGTCGCTCGGATTTTTGTTCCGAGGGACTTGGGGCAATCCTAGCCGTTGGATGGTGGCACAGATCTCGATGCGGGCTTTGTTCCCAAGAAAACACTATCTTGTCGTGTAATGGCGCTGGCATGATCTGAGCTGTCTGATCGAAATCTTACACGAAATTTGAGGGAAAAGTCGTTTTCCTCCAATTCGTAGCTCGGATTGGCACTTGCTCGGAATCCGAGCTATCTTCTTGGTCGTTGGGGTCGGATCGCCTGTCGCTCGGATTTTGGTTCCGAAAGACGTGGGGCGATCGGAGCCGTTTGGGAGACGAGTTTGAGGAGCAACTCTAGGAGAGAGTTGTGCGCTCCGAACTCGTTGAGAGGAGGTCCGCCTTGGAGGTGAGCGGTGCGAAAAACTTGACTCTAGGAAAGAGCCATTTGGGAGACGAGTTTGAGGGGGAACTCTAGGAGAGAGTTGTGCTCCGAACTCGTTGAGAAGAGGACCGCTTTGGAGATGAGCGGAGCGAAAAGCTTGACTCTAGGAGAGAGCCATTTGGGAGACGAGTTTGAGGGAGAACTCTAGGAGAGAGTTGTGCTCCGAACTCGTTGAGAAGAGGTCCGCTTTGGAGATGAGCGGAGCGAAGAGCTCGACTCTGGAAGAGAGCTATTTGTGAGACAAGTGTGAGGAGGAACTCTAGGAGAGAGTTGTGCTCCAAACTTGTTGAGAAGAGGTTCGCTTTGGAGGCAAGCGGAGTGAAGAGCTCGGCTCTGGAAGAGAGCTATTTGTGAGACAAGTGTGAGGAGGAACTCTAGGAGAGAGTTGTGCTCCAAACTTGTTGAGAAAAGGTCTGCTTTGGAGGCGAGCGGAGTGAAGAGCTCGGCTCTGGAAGAGAGCTATTTGTGAGACAAGTGTGAGGAGGAACTCTAGGAGAGATTCGTTTGTGAGACGAGTGTGAGGAGCAACTCTAGGAGAGAGTTTTAGCTCCGAACTCGCTGCTTAAGTGAGAGAATCAACGACTGTGGGATCAGTTCCGAATGGCGAACCACTTCTTACCTGCTTACGAGCAAGTAATTTGAAGCAGAATCGAGCCAAGTGTTGGACTCCGAACTCGTCATTAGAGGGATTCAACGGTTGTGGGAGCAATTCCGAATGGCGAACCACTTCTAACTCGCTTACGAGCAAGTTATTTGAAGCAGAATCGAGCCAAGTGTTGGACTCCGAACTCGTCGTTAGAGGGATTCAACGGTTGTGGGAGCAATTCCGAATGGCGAACCACTTCTAACTTGCTTACGAGCAAGTTATTTGAAGCAGAATCGAGCCAAGTGTTGGACTCCGAACTCATCGTTAGAGGGATTCAACGGTTGTGGGAGCAATTCCGAATGGCGAACCACTTCTAACTCGCTTACGAGCATGTTATTTGAAGCAGAATCGAGCCAAGTGTTGGACTCCGAACTCGTCGTTTGAGGGATTCAACGGTTGTGGGAGCAATTCCGAATGGCGAACCACTTCTAACTCGCTTACGAGCAAGTTATTTGAAGCGGAATCGAGCCAAGTGTTGGACTCCGAACTCATTGTGAAAAGCTTAGTAAGTTGCGGGAGCAGCCATGTAGAAGAAGCTGGACTTCGAACTCACCATTTGGCGAGTGACTCGGAAAGATAGAGAAGCAAGAGCAATAATCTTCAATGAAAAAATGTAAAGTTTTATTGAGATAAACTAAGTAGCTGCTTCAATAGGACGAGCCATTATTACATGCTATTGGCCGGATTACAAGCATCAGCCTTATTGAAAATCAAAATCCTACTTCTACGATAAGGTGAAGACCTCTTGGGAGGAGCTGGGAGGTTCTGAGTCTTGAAGCACGGTGGGCCTTTCTGTTTGTTTATTGGCTCCTTAAGGGGGAAGCTCGGCCCCCTCTTTTTGGACGAACCTGGTCAAGTGCCCCCGCTGTATGAGTTCTTCGATCTCCTCCTTGAGAGCCCGACAATCATCCGTATCGTAGCATTGGTCCCTGTAAAAGCGGCACCACTTATCCTTGTTCCTCTTCTTACCATGGGTATTCATTCTAGGGGGAGCACGGAGTAGTCCTTCCTTGTCCACCTCCATAAGAACTTCTGATATATTAGCAATGAGGGGGTGAACTTCTCAAAACGTGGAGTCGGGCGGCGCTGGCCATTACTGTCCTTCTGGAATTTTTGGGACCTTTCTTCACTTGTGTTCTTCCGTTTGTTCCCGGAAGATGTCTCCTCAAGAGCAAGGAGGTTGAGAGCCTCTTCCGCCCGTATGTACTTCTCCACCCTAAGTAGGAGCTCTGAGAAGTTCCGAGGAGGCTTCTTGGTAAGGGATGCCCTGAGGTTGGCATTAGTGACGTTGCGCTCGAATGCGGCAGAGGCTACTGACTGGTTGAGGGAGGGAATGGACTGGGCTTCGGCGGTAAAGCATCTAACATAATCCCTTAGGCGTTCACCCTTTTCTTGGTTGAGGGTCACCAGAGATACACTTGTTTTCTCGGCCCGGTGGCTACTCACGAAATGAGTAAGGAAGAGCCATTCGAACAGATCGAATGAGAAGATGGAGGCCGGGGCGAGTCGAGAGTACCATTCTCGTGTAGACCCCTTCAGCGTGGCAGGAAAGATCTTGCAGAGGAGGGCGTCTGAAGCATGGTGGATCATCATGAGGGTTTTGAAACACTCTATGTGATCTGCGGGGTCTGACTCCCCGGTATACGTCTCGAAGTGAGGCGGCTTGAAGTTTTCTGGGATGGGGGCCTCCATGATGGTGCGGGAGAATGGAGGTCTGCTCGGGCGGAGGTTTATTGCCCGTTGCTCTTCTTCCTTGTCAATTCGGCCGAGGAACCTCTCCATCTCGTGGAGACGGCGGTAGACCGAGTCTTCTCTTTGATCATACCTTGCCGAGCCCCGGGACTCATCTTCGGACGATGATGGACTGGGGCTGCGGTGATGGTAGCTTGGAGAAGGACGAGGACTGAGAGTGCGAAGGCGGTGGCTCCTAGCTGGCTCATGAGTAGGCGGCCTCTGGTCGTTCTTTGGAGTAATATTGAGGGTCCTTAAGACTGTCGCTTGGAAGTCTTGAAGGTCTGCCCTTGTGACTGGTGCTTCTCTAGCTTGGCGGTCCCTATGTGTGGCTCGGCTTACTAGAGAATGAGTTCTCCGCCGATGACGCTGAGGGGACTCTCTTTGCCTCCTCGGGGGAGGGGATCTTCTAGTCCTCGGTCGTTAGGGGGTTCGGATTCTTGAAGCTCCTGAGTTCTCGGGTTGATGGACTCGACCAAGGGCCCGCCATCCATTCAGGCGAGTTCTAAGGTCGACCCCCTTTTGGCGGTCGGCAATGACTTGACGAAGATCCCACTTAGGAGGGCTTTGAGAAGCCAGGGATTCAACTGAAGGATTGGGACCCGTGACTTGGTCATGAGGAGGATGTTGCTTCGGATAACTCTGACCGGAGCACCCCTGGGTAGCCCCCCGAGACCCTTGAGGGGCCTGTTGAGTAGGAGCACCTTGAATCGGAGGAGGGAGAGGAGGAAGGGAAGTGGTTCTTCAGTTGGAGACCGCTGCCTTCCCCTTCTGTTTTGGATGTATGGCTTGAAACTAGTATCGTTGATGAAGAGAGGTCAGGTTGCTTTTTCGTTTCCTACAGACGGCGCCAATCTGTTACTGCTAAATCTGGTGTGGGGGCAAACAGATAGAATTTATGGATTCTTGAGAAAACGAACAAGGCAAACCTGTTGACCCGTTGACCTTTACCGACTTGTTGACTTGGTCTCTTGCCGCTGCTGCGAACCTACAAAAAGTGCGAGACACCGGGATGGATCCCGGCGACACACCCTCCGACGCTCTTGTCAGTAATTTGAATGATCAAGCAAGAACTTTAAACTGGAAAAGTATTGATTACCTCTTAATAGTGGTGGATGGGGGGTATTTATAGTCGCCGTTGGGGTCAGATTAGGAATGTAATCCCTGTGATCGGATAAGGAATGTAATCCCTAATCCCAGTGAAAGGATAGATGTGAATCAGGGCCGTTGATTAGTATTAATCAGAAACCCTAATTCTATCCTGCTGGACTGGGTTCATTTCGGGTTGGGACCCGTACCCAGTTGAGGTGGATCCGTTTGTGGGTTATTGGATCTTTGGGGAGGAGATCCAGTACCCATTTCAGACCCGTTAGTAGGTGAAATTACCGTTTTACCCCTGAGCTTTAAGATTCGTGTCCGATGTGAACGGTCCCGATTTAACCCTATTTTTAGCCATATTAGGTATGTCGCCGGGAATACTCCCAATATTTCAGTCTTTTTTTTGCAGGTCAGCAAGTCGACTCCTTCCCCAACCAATCCGCACAATTTCTCCTCGGATATAGATCGAAGCTCAGGTTCACGACTGTTTTTCCTATTATAAGAATTCACATTATTTGTTGCTCCCACACCCAAGAAGTAACCGCAACACCTAAGTACACATGCACCCGAACATTTAGGGAATGTATAATATTCTAGAATCTAGACCTTAAAACTAAAAAAACAACGTATTAAAATTCATTCATTTTGCACCACTTGTTGCACAAGAAATATGAAATAAAACAAATGTTCTTTAAGGGATTTTCATGAAGTTATGGTAAGGAGGAGGTAGAGGGATGGGGAAGTATGGTGCATAATAATATGATCCAACCCTTGGATCTAGTCAGGGTGCAGGCAATCACCGGAGGGGAGCTAGGGAAAGTTCACTTGAAGCTTATGGAAAAAGTTGAAATAGATTGCGTATTGGTCCTTGTAGTGTACATATCCGTCCTTGGCTAGTATCTTTCTTGTAGGGACTTAATTGTAAATATGCATGTATTTCTTTCAGTAAAGTCCAACAACCTGTAATAGACTGTCTAAATACGTGCGATGCATGTGTCTCATTCTGTATAAATACCTCTCCCTATAACTAAGTTTGTTATGAATAAAGAGCTTGTTTCTCATGTTCATCGTCTTCTTTCTCTTGCGTCTCTATTTTTGTAGCTTGTGTGTGGATTGATGCCGAGAAGGAAAGCTCCAGCGATCATTAACGATCGACCTGGAACAATGGTATCGGAGCTTGAAACCAGTTCGGTAGCTGTCGTCAACCCTGGATTCATCAAGAACCGATTCAAGAAACTGAGTATCCCATTGATTCTGGGTATGGACCTCGATCTAGACCTAAAGCTCGGGATTAGGGCATGCGAGAGTCCACCGATCATGGTGTTGAATCTCACAAGCATCCCAGTTTTGAAGAACGTTTTGATCGGTTGGAATTGGCTTGGAATGCCTACTTCAAGAACCAAGAAACCACTATCGCTCACATCGAAGAAGGAATTGTTGGATCTCTGAGGGGAGGGGAGGATTCTAATGAGGATCATCACTATTAGAAGCATGTGGGTGATCGATGGCGACATTCAAGATCTAGGCATCCCTAGCAAGTGAATTCAGGAAATCTTGATAGACATGGGCGAGATTACGGAGTTGAAACCTCAAGAAACAGTGATCGAAAACAAGAGTATAACACTTTCTTTCCCAAACATCCAAAAATTGATTTGCCTAGTTTTGATGGAAAGAAAGATATCACTAATTGGGTATACCACATGGAACATCATTTATATACACAACATATTAGTTCTTTTGATAAGCTGTCTATTTGTCTCTACTATTTGAGAGGGGAGGCTTTATTTTGGTGGAGATGGTTTGAGCAGCAAGAAGATGAAGAAATTGATTGGGAAATGTTCAAGAAGGAGTTGTTATTGCAATTTAGCCCCTCTGAGTTAGATGATCCCGAAGCCACCTTATATAAGTTGCAGCAAACTGGTGTTGTTGCTGTTTAGCAGAAAGAATTCTTGAAGTATAGTCAACCCACTAAACGATTAGCCAAATCGTCATTGATTAGTTGCTATATTTGGGAGTTGAAGAGTGAATTGAGGAAGGAGGTCAAGCTCAAGAATCCTTAAAGTGTTCTTGCAGCTTATAGAGAAACTATTGCTAGAGAAAAAGTCATCATTGACCAGAAGAGAGTATGGAAACCTAGTGCATTTTTCCAAGGCAGTTCTTCTTTGAGGACTACTATACTGTCTAAATCTGCACCACTTGCAAGTTCAATAGCAAACAAGGCAACTTTATCTGGCAATATGAGCTTTAATTCTATAATTCATAAGGCTGGAGATCCATAATTCTTGCAATTTATGAAGGAGAGAAGAGAAAACGGTTTATGTTTCCATTGTGATGAAAAATTTGTAAGATGACACGAATGCGGGTGAATGTCTTTCATGCAAATCATTGGCACTTGTGAGAATAGTATTTTTTTGCAAATGCTTGGGCCTTTAGATGAGGATGTATTGGTATATGACCTAGAGACCAGTTGTGTATTGACATTACTACTTTACAGTGTATCATGGCATTTATTTTTTATTTAGGCATTTCATTGATTGTGCAATTTATTGTGAATTAAATGAACATAATGAAGTCCTTAGAATAGTAAGTTCAATGTCATGTGATATCAAGTGCATGACTTGATTGTGAAATCCTATTGGCTAAAATCAGAACATCGTTCTTAAATGTCCCTAGTCAAGTATTACTGTAAATTAGGACAACGATAATACATAGAGACTAGTGTGTGCGTAGAATGATGACCATTCTCTCAGGTCATGAATATGTGATATCAAGTTTTTACATGGGTACATATTAGAGTAATAATGTACTGGACTGACCCACCATTAGAATGCTGTATGAATCGTTACGTGAGTGTCATAAGTAGTTCTCACAGTGACCATGGTGTACATTGTCCTTTGACTTGAAGTCACTACGGTTCCCTACATGAGAAGTTTATATATTTTAATGTCGTCAAATATTGTCTGTAATAAGGTGATTATAAAGTTGACTATTGGATAGACTACAAATCATGCGGAGGGATGTGAATGACTTAGATAAAATTTCTCCCTCTTATATAACAGGAGCGATATCTACGGGTCCCTTGATTGAGTGAGACTGCAAAATATATGGCCGTGCTCAAATGAGTCAATATGAGATATTGATCTCATTTATTTTTGTAAGTTACTCGTACATCAAGAAACCAAAGATTGAACTATACAAGGGTAACATACTGTATGCCTTGTGGTCAATCAAGATATTTGGACAAATGGACTAGACTACATGGTTACATTGGTCACGGATAGGTTATGTTAAATTACTGACATTCCTGTTACTTGTGTAGCAGTGATGTATTGCTAGATACCGCCCACTGTTTGTAATACTAGAATATAATTTTAGTATTACTGTCAACGTAATGGAAATCTACAGGATCACACACTTAGACTGGATCGAAATTGAGATTTTAAATTCATAAGATTAATTTAATTGGGGATCTAAGTAAGACTTTGACTCCTGACATTGGTTGGAAATTTAATTAGATTAAATGGGCTGACTAAAGTTTAAAGACCCACACACGAATCTGACCTAGGTCAGATTGTGAGCCCAACAACCTCATTACTCTATTAGGGTTGATTTTCTGCACCTATATATATGATATGTTTCTGTGGAAAAGACACACATGAGAAAACTTTAGCCATCATAAAAATTGTGAGAAAGAGAGATCGTGAGGAGGAACATCCCCTTTCCGCAGCTAGCACTTCGGTCTGAAGTAGATCTATTTTTCGTTCCGTTCGTGTGGATACCTTAGAGGCATCGCAATATTGCAGTGCTATGATCAGCATACTGTGGAGACAACAGATCTATTTTTAAGGTATAACTCCTGAACACGATTTATTGTTTTCGTATGGATCCATGGCTAGGTTTCGATATTTTTGTAATTTTTCTGTTGTGTATTTAATCTGTGATTGCATTCGAAACCTAACAGGATGAAGAGGGGTAAGGAAGTTGTTCAGAGAAGGAACAAGGAGTTGCTGCAGAGGATGAAAAGAGAGTAAGCAAATTGGCCAAACCTGCACATTCGCCTATGACTATAACTATCTCTTTGCATACCCTGATAGGGAGTAATAATCCTATAAGTTTTAGAGTTCAGGGTAGCATCCTGTCCAATCCAGTATGTGCACTCTTGGACTCAGGGGCCACGCACAACTTCATCGATGAGAAAATAGTCAAGAAGATCCAATTGCCAATCAATCACCAAAATCGTTTGGAAGTCACAGTGGCAAGAGGCAGACAACTGCAATGTCTGGGGTTGTTTGAGGAGGTAACGTTTCTTTGTCAAGGAGTACCTACTGTAGCTAACTTCTATGTCTTATCTATGGATGTGGTGTCCCGAATTTCCAATACGATATCTCAGAAATACGTGGCACAATTCTCAGCAACTACCTCAATATAATAGTAAACATAGCCAAACACAAAAAAAATTTCAACTTTTATTACACCAATTCTTTACAAAGCACAGCGGAAAACAAACACCTTGAATTACAATTTCTTTCTTTTACAATTTACATAAACCACATTATCATTCTACCACATGCATCCAAATCCCAAGCTATAGGTACCTACCTGTAAAATATGAGGCTAGAGATAACCCTAGCCCCAAAACTATAGGGGTCAGCCTCAACGTTGTGGGCGACATTAAAAGAAATACAATATGAATAAAGCATAAAGAATAAAGTCATAACCAACACATACCAACAATAGTAACGAATGGAATATGAAATAACAATAAATAATGCATGAAAACATTTAGTGAAGCTAGACTAAGTGTCAAGTGTAGGAAAACATAAAACAAACACGTATAAAACCAAGTCAAGAAAATATAATTGTAGTATGATGACTCTCTAATGCATACTTGTCGGATTCTATGCATTCCATACTACATAGGTCCGGTGCAAGCCCTTATCGTTCTCCACTTTGTAGGGTTCGATCCAACGTTATGCAACTATTCTACTACAATGACTACTACGAGATTTAGACATTTTGCAAGTATCGGTTTTCAACCTTGGAATACTGGAGGCCAGTCCCACTCACGTGGATCATTCTGTGGCCTATTTCATCCATCGCCCCGGAATACTAGGGATTGCCTCACTCCAAATGTAGCACCCCGAATTTCCAATATGATTTCTCAGAAATACGTGGCACAATTCCCAGCATCAACTTCAATTGCTATAGTAAACATAGCGAAAACACAAATAATTTTTAATTCAACTTTTATTACATCACTTGTTTACAAAACACAGCGGAATACAAAACACCTTGAATTACAATCTTTCTTTTACAATACTATCTATTACAATTTACATAAGCTCTATTATCACTTTAGCACAAGCATCCAAATCCCAAGCTACAAGCACCTACCTGTAAAATATGAGTCTAGAGATAATCCTAATCCCCAAAACTACAGGGATCAGCCATAACGGTGTGAGTGACATCAAAAGAAAATAACATAAATAAAACATAAGGCATAGAGTCATAAACAACATGTATTGACAGCAAGAATAAAAGAAATGAGAAATAACAATAAACAAAGCATGAAAACATCAAGGAATATAAGATAGTAAATAGTAAAGCATGAAAACAACAACTGAATTTAGACTAAGTTTCAAGTGTAGGAAAACAAAAAAACAACATTCATAAAACCAAGTCAAGAAAACACAAATGCTAAATGATGACTCTTTAATGCATACTTGTCGGATTCTATGCATTCCATACTAAATAGGTCCGGTGCAAGCCCTTATCGTTCTCCACTTTATAGGGTTAGATCCCTCGTTATGCAACTAATCCTACTACAGTGATGGAGACAAGATCCAGAATACTCCGCGAATAGGCACCACAACCCTCAACGCGCAAGCATCATGTGAGAATAGCTTTAAAAATGGAGAATCACCTTCCAACCGTGTACCCCACGAATAGGCTTGTGAGGCCCTCGACATGCAGATACACTGAGTACATCCCGTGAATAGGCCCGCCGATCCTCGACATACGAATGCACCCTGCATGCTCCGTGAATAGGCCTGCAGACCTTCGACATGCGAACATCCAAATGTCCTCTCGAGACAGAACGACAAACAGTCCTGGAACGCATCCGTTGGACTAACAGACCAAGAGCATATACTTACGTTTCCCAAGTTCCATCACATCTCCACTAGTGTCTGTCCTTAAGTTGATTATTATTAAAACACCAAAAATCCTCATCTCTAGAGTTAGTGTATCTTACCAGACTTAAATCCACAAAACAAACCCAAGACCTCGCAGGACTAAATCCACAAATCTCATCTGCCAGTTCACAGGACTCCTACTCAACTCCTAGAGAAATCACAACTCATCCATCAAGACCAAAATTTTCAATAAAACTCACAAATCCATCGTCAAAACGATTATATGAAGAAACTTCTTAAATCAACGAAAATCCAAATCTTATATAAAATTCCAGAATCCAGATAAATATTAAATCTATTAAATAACTGAAAATCATATTTTTAAGTTGTAGAATATCACAAAACAACAATTCCTTTGAAAACATGTATAACTCAAATAAGGTCCAAAAGAATACATTTAAAGCTCCAATATAAATCTCTGTAAAACATTTTTAATTTGTAGCAAAACATCTTTTAATACAATATAATACAGAAGGAACAACCGTTCAAAAGAAGCATCAGAAAACTCAAGAAAACATCAGTTAGAATAGCAACAGTCAACTTCATAGGGTGGTCGGTCGACTATCCCGCGTGAAATCCAAACTCAAGAAATCCATCAATCAGAGCAGTGACAGTCGACTGTCCCGCATGAAAATCCAATACATCAAGAAAAAACAAATCTGAGTAGTGTCAGTAGACTGTATAAGGTGGTCAGTCGACTGTCCCGCCTAAAAATCTAAAACCTCGAGAAAATATTGCAGACAGGATCGCGACGGTTGACTATCGAAACTTACCAGTCGACTGTCGTACCTACAGACTGCAGTTTTAGTTTGTGCACATTTCAACCGATACAGAGTTTTACTTTATAAAAACGAAATAAGTAAAAAGTACATTTCTGATATGGTGAAATATGACTTGTAGGGTGTATAAGAGTCCATACATCAAAACCACTTCAAATTAATAAAAGTATCAATTTGTTGAATTTCTTCAAACATAATACATGAACATATACATCTTCAAAAATATAGTTTTTAAGAATCAATTACACATCGAAATAACTTCGTATTATGTTCCAAATCATATCAATGCAATAATAAGTTAAGATATAATAAAAATCCATAAAACACACAAAGATTCAAATTCTTCAAAAACCACAAAATAGGATATTCATATAAAAATGTTTGTGCATGTTTGTGCACCAAGAAAACTTTACAAATCCATCAATTAAAGATAACAAAATATTCAGATTAAAACTTAGTATTTGAGCAAATTCAATTTCAAGTAAAAACTTCACAGAATCACGAAATCTCCAAATTGATCATAATGCATAGATCCAAATCTAAACCCATTTCTCATAACTCCATGACTTGATTCTTAGATTCAATAGCCATTAAACTCATTCACAATCATTCACAATAATTGTCCATGCATATGAGCAATTATAACAATCACTAATCAAGTTTCTACTCAACGAAAAGCCCATAAATAAAGTTTATGCATTTATACACAAGTAAAGGTAATCTTTTTATCTACTTTTATGCAATATCATCATACAACACATCATGATAAGTTAAAACAGCAAGTATATGAAGGAAAGTGTCATACTCATGATTTCTATTCAGTTCTCTAACATTCTCAAGTCAACAAATTAGGATTCTAATCATCAATAATATAGTTTCATGAAAAGATTCACTTTTAATTCATCTACTCATCAAAACATCACATATCCTCATACAAACTCCTAGCATGCTTTCTAATCGATAGATCATCACACATAATATAGATAAAACAAAACAAAACAAAATATGTTACTCACCTCTATGAAGATCAACCGAAGAGAAAATAAAGAATAAGAAAATCCTCCTTCGCAAGAAAACCAGGAATCCTCGTTTGAAAACTCCAAGAAAATAGAAATAATAAAATCCTTGTGTAGCATAACAAGAGACAGCTGCACCCACTCTTTTATAGGCCGGAAATAATATATCTAGGGTTTTGTAAATAGATTTGCAAAATACCTCTTTTAAATATATCCTTTTATATATAAATTTTTATACTTGGAAATCAAATAAAACCAACTTAATTGAATTTTTAAAAAAAACAACCATCTTAATACCAACTAGCACTGTTTGAAAACCCCCTCAAAAAATGAATTTACAATTTTACCCCTCTAAATGACAAATTTGCGAAAAGATCATTTTTTTTTTTCAAAACTTGCAAAATAAACCAAATTCATTAAAACAAAAGGTAAACTCTTTACCTCTGAGTTAACTAGGAATCATACCCAGCCCAAAATCAGAAAATCTGGAGTTTTCACTTCAAGTGGTAATTTTGCACAAAAGTCCCTGTTTTTGTAATATTTGCAAATAGGTCCAATAAATATCAAAAAAAATCCAGAAAATTTACAAATAATAAATAATGATTTTTCAAAAAATAATTTTTTACTTTAAACTTCCCAAGATAAATTTTCAGAAAAATATTTATTAAATCACCAAAAATTATTTTAATTTATTTATTAATCTTAAAAACATTATTTAAAAATCAGGGGTATTACACCACAGGTTATCCTGGAACCCTCATTGCACAAATATCACATGAGCATCGCCCTCGTCCTTGGAATACTGAAGACCAATCCCGTTCACATGGATCATTCTGTGGCCTATTTCAACCATCGTCAAGGAATACTAGGGATTATATGACTCCTCGGATCATCCTGGAGTCCATAACTCATATTTTCTCTCATTACATTATATCACCATCTAGTGCATGTCCTTATACTTATTAAGTTCATTTAATTAATTACAAATCTCCTAGAGTTGGTGTACCCTACCGTACTTAACTCAACTGATCAACAATCAAGACCACAACTGGTCAACCAAAAAATCTCAACTGTCGGTGACTAGGGTCCCAATCACCCTCTAGAGATTCAACTCAACTATCAACACCAAGTCTTTTATTAAAACTTTCAATTCCATTATCAATTCGTTCATATTAAGAAAACTTCTTAAAAATCAACAAATCAAAATACATCCGAATACTCACAATTTTCTAGAGAAATGAGATACTAAATCCACTAAATAACTGAGTTTCATATTTTAAATTCATAGAAAATCACATAACATCAATTCCTTCAAAAACCGTATATATTTCTCTTTATAAAGTCATAGAAATACAATTTAAATTCTATTAAAATCAAAATGTAACTCTCTGTAAAATACTGTAATCTGTAGCAAAAACATCATCTAAAATAGTAGGTCAATAATCCATAAATTCGAAGAAATAATCGTTCAACAAAACGACGAAAAACTCAAGAAAACAACCAGCCTAACAGCTGACAGTCGACTGTCAAAGACAGTTCAAAAGTGGGCGGTCGACTGTCAAGCCAAAATCCAAAAACCCAAGAACTGCCAGTCGACCGACATTTCATGTGCAATTTCGTGCGGTCGACTGTTGTTGCCACTGATTCGGTGTGGGAGCAAACAGATGAATTTGTGGATTCTTGAGAAAAAGAATAAGGCAAACCTGTTGACCTATTGACCTTCACCAACATGTTGGTCTTGTTTCTTGTCGCTGCCGCGAACCTGCAAAAAGTGCGATACAATGGGATGGATCCTGGTGACGCACCCTCCGACGCTCTTGTTAGTAATCAGGAAGATTATGAAAGATCTTTATGTAGAAAAATATTGATTACCTTGTAACGGTGGGGAGAGGGGCATTTATAGTCACCTTAAGGATCCGTTTCGAAATCAGGATAAATCTCTACTTTCCGGTGTTTTTGGATAAGATAGAATTTAAATTGTTTCATAGAGATAACTATGAATTTGAATTACTCTTTATCCATCTGGATTGGTTTGTAACGGGTCGCTACCCATACTCAGTAAGACAGATCTGTTTATGGGTTATTGGGTTTTGAAGAAAGACACAGTTCCCATTTCAGACCCGTTTATAGGTGAAATTACTGTTTTACCCCTGAGAGCTTTAAGATTCGTGTCCGATTTGAACGGTCCCGATTTGGTTCCATTTTTAGCCATATCACAAGCCCCCCATTCCTGGAGACTGAGTTTTACAATCTTTAAGGAGTAGTTTTGTCCGTTTCAATGGCTGATAGAATTTATCGCTGTTCTTAAGGGAGTTTGGATCTTTCTCGAGGTGTAACGGTGTCAATTTGAGTTTGTAAAAAGCCCAAAATTATCCTCGGAATTTTCTAGAATTTTTTGTGATTTTTCCAATTTTTTCTGAATTTTTAATCATTTTTGAATTTTTTATTCAATTTCCAAATTTAAATAATTAATTATCAAAAATTTTAATTAATTATTCTAATTTAATAATTTTTATTTTCAGAATTTTAAAATTATTTTCCGAATTAATAATTATTTTTAGAATTTTTTAATTAAAATTTTCAATTTTTAATTAATTTATCAGATTTTTTAAATAATTAATTCAGTTAAATAAATAAATAAATTAATACCTGATGACGTGGCACAATCCTGTGCATTGATCACAATCAGAGGACGCGCATCTCAAAGCGAAGCGTTTTTCTCCAATACGCAGCTCGATTCTCGACTGCTCGGTCAACGTTGACTGTCGACCGCCACGTGGCCAAACTTTTTTTTTTCCTTCTTCTCCTGCTTTGTTTCTTCTTTCTTCGTCTTCAATTGTTCTGAAACCCATGCACTTTCTCCATTCAATTTCGAGGAACCTGTCCCTCGTCTTCATCCACCTTCACCGTCGTCTCCCTCCTTCCCCTTTTTCCTCCTCTTCTCTTCATCTTTGACCTCATCCCCAGACCTCGCCCTCGCCCTTTCTTCGTCTCTGACCTCCTCTGCTAGCATCGCACGTGGCAGGCAAAGAGAGGAGCTCGCCGGTTGTGGGATGAGCTTGTCGATGGAGGAGTTAGGAGTTGGGCAAGTTAGGCGAGGAGCTCGGCGAACGGGATATGGGGTCGAGCTCGATGGGGGAGTGGTTATTGACGTCGTTGGAGGTCGGTGAGCTCGTTGATGGAGGAAGAGCTCGACGTTGGAGGTCGAGGTACGGAGCTTCGGAGTTGTGGGAAGCTTCGACAATGAGCTCGACATGGGAGTTTTGGGTTCAACGAAGCTCCAAGCTTTGACGATGAGCTCGGCTGCTCGTGGAGGGTTGCTCGACATTTGGAGGTGAAGACAGAGCTTCGGCCATGGCAGAGCTCGGCACATTGGTGGGAATGGAGCTCTTCAGTGGATTTTTGGTGCTTGGTGTCGTGAGAGCTCAGCAAGGAAGTGGTAGAGCTCGTTGACGAGAGCTCGACGGTTGGGTTCGGAGAGGATTTGGAGCTTGACGAGAGCGGAAGTGTGGTCGAGCTCGTTGATGGTGAAGAACGGCGAGGGACAAAGGTGAGCTCGGTTATGGGCGAGTTCGGTGAGTGGGAGATGGGTTGGTGCTCGCAACGTGGAGGATGGAGCTTGTGAAGAAGATAGGGTAAAGCACCGTGTCGAGCTCTAGTTTTTTCTCTCTTTGGTATTTGGCGGGAAAGCATGAAGGAGAAGAAGATGAGGAAAGGTTGAAGAGGGGTTGTAGGTTTGGGCTTCTAACGGGTCCGAACCTGACCCGTTAACCCCACTCTTTTTTGTTGCTGTGCGAATCTGAGCTGTTGATCGTGATTGAGCACGAATTTTTTTCCCAATTTGCAGCTTGGTGCCTCGGTAGCTCGGATTTCGGATCCGAGCTACGTGGCACAATCAAGACGGTTGATCACGATCATGACGCGAATCATGAGGGATAAGTTTTTTTGTGCCAATTTGCAGCTCGGTGCCTCGGTAGCTCGAATTGTAGGTCTGAGCTACGTGGCTCCATTTGGACGGTTGATCACGATTATGACGCAAATCTCGAGGCGATAGTTTTTGCCATTTTCATGCTCGGTGCAGCTGTGTTGTGACCCACTTTTCCGGTGCTACAGAGGTCCGATCGGGGCGTGTGACCCCTCGTTTTGAAGCTGACTCGAAGATCTACAACTTCTCTTAAGGAGTCGGTTGAACAATCACCCGTATTGAGGGTCAGAATAGGTCCGAAATATCTTCACTTCTGTCTGTAGCTCAGATTGTAGATCCGAAGTACGTGGCAAGATCTGAGCCATTTGATGAAGATCTGGCACATATCACGAGGGATTAGTGATTATTCGCCAATACGCAGCTCGGTACCTCGGTAGCTCGGATTATAGATCCAAAGTACATCGCGAGATCTGAGCTGCTTGATGAAGATCTGGTACGAATCACGAGGGATTAGTGATTTTTTGCCAATACGCAGCTCGGTACCTCGGTAGCTCGGATTGTAGATCCGAAGTACGTGACGAGATCTGAGCCACTTGATGAAGATTGGTACGAATCACGAAGGATTAGCAACTTTTTCATCAATACGCAGCTCGGCACCTCGGTAGCTCGGATTATAGATCCAGAGTACGTGGCAAGATCTGAGCCACTTAATGAAGATCTGGCAAGAATCATGAGGGATTAGTTGTTTTCTTACCAACACGCAACTCAGTACCTCGGTAGCTCGGATTGTAGATTCGGAGTACGTGGCAAAATCTGAGCTGCTTGATGAAGATCTGGCAAGAATCACGAGGGATTAGTTGTTTTTTGGCCAATACGTAGCTCGGTACCTCGATACCTCGGATTGTAGATCCGGAGTACGTGGCAAGATTTGAGCCGCTTGATGAAGATCTGATGAGAATCAAGAGGGAATAGTTATTTTTTCTCCAATACGTAGCTCGATGCCTCTGTTTCTCGGATTGTATATCCAAAGTACGTGGTGAGTTCTGAGCCGTCTAGTGGAGATCTATCAAGTTGAGAAGAGCTCCGATCTTCGGAATCTTCGAAGTGGAGCTCCACTTCTGTGGGCTAAGAAGATGAGCTAGGAGGATCCTCGCAAGACCCATTCAGGAGACGAGTTTGAGGAGCAACTCTAGGGGCGAGTTTTGAGCTCCGAACTCGCTTAGAAGAGGACCACTCGGGGGGCGAGTGGGACGAAGAATCACCTCCAAGCTCTAAGAGAGAGCCGTTCGGGAGACAAGTTTGAGGAGCAACTCTATGGGAGAGTTTGAGCTCTGAACTTGTTGTTTAAGTGCGTTTCAACAGTTGTAGGAGCAATTCCGAATGGTGAGCTACTTTGTACCTAAGTAGCTAAAGCGACATTAAACCAAGTGTTGGACTCCGAACTTGTTGTTTAGATAATGTCAACAGCTGGGGGAGCAATTCCAAATGGTGAACCACTTCGTACTCGCTTATAAGCAAGTAGTTAAAGTGGAATTGAACCAAGTGTTGGACTCCGAGCTTGTCATTTGAGAGGGTTAACGAGTTGTAGGAGCAATTCCGAATGGTGAGCTGCTCCGCACTTGCTTGTTGCAAGCGGCTAAAGCGGCATCAAACCAAGGGTTGAAGTCCAAACTCTTTTTTGAGCTTAGTAAGTTGTGGGAGCAGCTCTGTAGGACAAGCTGGACTCCGAACTTACCATTTAGCGAGTTGTCGATGTGACTCGGAGAGATAGAAATGACACAAACACGGTAATTTTCAATAGAGAAAAGTTAGGTTTTATTGAGATGAACTAAGTGGTCTCTTCAAAGGGGCGAGCCATTATTACATGCTTCTTGACCGTGTTACAAGCATCGGCCTTATTGAAAACTGAAAACCCACTTCTACGATAGGGTGAGGGCTTCTTGGGAGGAGTTTGGTTCTCCCCTTATTGGACCTCCATGGATAAGGTGGAGGACGGCCCTAGGTTTGGAATCTTGGAACTGAGCGGACCTCTCCGTTCGCTTGTAGGCTCCTCGGGGTGGAGGATCAGCCCTGTCTCTTCGAATGAACATGGCCAGGTGTCCCCGCTGTACGAGTTCTTCGATCTCCTCTTTAGGAGCCTGACAATCATCCGTGTCGTGGCCGTGGTCCATGTGAAGGCGGCACTACTTATCCTTGTTTCTTTTCTTTCCAAGGGTATTCATTCTAGGGGGAGCACGGAAGTCCTTCATTGTCCACCTCCATAAGAACTGCTGATATACTAGCATTGAGGGGGGTGAACTTCTCAAAACGAGGAGCTGGACGGCGTTGGCCATTGTCGTCCCTCTGGAGTTTCTGTGACCCTTCTTCGCTCGCATTCTTCTGTTTGTTCCCGAAAGATTATTCCTCGAGAGTGGAGGGTTGAGAACCTCTTCCACTCGGATGTACTTCTCACTTCTAAGCAGGAGTTCTGAGAAGTCTCAAGGAGGTTTTTTGGAAAGAGACACATTGAGGTCGGCATTAGTGACGTTGTGCCCGAATACCGCCGAATCAACCGATTGGTTGAGGGAGGCAATAGACCGGGCTTCGGCAGTGAAGCGCCGAACATAATCTCTTAGGCGTTCACCCTTTCTTTGGTTGAGGATCACCAAAGATACACTTGTTTTCTCGGCCCGGCGGCTGCTCACGAAATGAGTAAGGAAGAGCCCTTCGAACTGATCGAATGAGAAGAAGGAGGCCAGGGCGAGTCGAGAGTACCATTCTCTCGCAGGCCTCTTCAGCGTGGCAGGAAAGGTCTTACAAAGGAGCGCATCCGATGCCTGGTGGATCATCATAAGAGTTTTAAAACTCTCGATGTGGTCGTCAGGGTCTGAATCCCCGTTCTATGACTCGAAGTTAGGGGGCTTGAAGTTTTTCGGGACCGGGGCTTCCATGATGGCTCGGGAGAACGGGGGCCGGCTCGGGCAGAAATTCCTCGCCTGTTGTTCCTCTTCTCTGTCAAGTCGGCCAAGGCGTCTCTCCATCTCGTGGAGACGGCGGTAGTCCGAGTCTTCCCTTTGGTGATATCCTGCCAAGCCCCTAGACTCTTTCCCATGTGAAAGGGGACAAGGAGTGCAATGGTGATGGCTTGGGGCAGGTTGAGGACTAGGTGCCCGTTGCTTATGGTTGGGAGCGACGTGGAGAGCCCGCAGAACGGCCAATTGAAAATATTAGAACTCTGCCCTTGTGACTGGTGCCTTTCCAGTTTGGCGGTCCCTATGTGTGGCTCGGCTTACTGGAGTATGACTTCTCCGCCGAAGACATTGAGGGGACTCTTTTTGCCTCCTTGGGGGAGGGGATATTCTGGTCCTCAGTCTGTGAGGTCCAGACTTTTGAGACCCCTGGGTGCTCAGGTTGATGGACACCTCCAAGGGCTCGCCATCTATTCAGGCGAGTTCGGAGGTCGACCCCCTTTTGGCGGTTGACAATCACTTGACGGAGATCTGACTCGGGAAAGATTTGAGAAGCCATAGAGTCAACTGACGGATTGTGGACCACGACATGGTCCTGAGGAGGATGCTGCTTTGGACGACTCCGACGAGAGACCTCTGGGCAGCCCCCCGAGACCCTGGAGGGGCCTGTTGAGGAGGAGGCTGTTGAGGAAGAACACCTTGAGCTGGAGGAGGAAGAGGAGTGGTTCTTCGGTTGGAGACCGCTGCCTTACCTTTCTCTCTTGGATGCATGGCTTGAAACTAATCTCGCTGATGAAGTTAGGTTGGATTACTTTTTCGTTTCCTACTGATGGTGCCAATCTGTTGTTGCTGTTTTTGATATGGGAGCAAACAGATGAATTTGTGGATTCTTGAGAAAAAGAATAAGGCAAACCGGTTGACCTTCACCAACGTGTTGGTCTTGTTTCTTGCCGCTGCCGCGAACCTGCAAAAAGTGCGATATACCGGGATGGATCCCGGCGACGCACCTTCCGACGCTCATGTCAGTAATCAGGAAGATTATGAAAGAGCTTTATGTAGAAAAATATTGATTACCATGTAACGGTAAGGGGAGAGGGGTATTTATAGTCGCCTTAGGGATCCATTTCGAGATAAGGACAAATCTCTACTTCCCGGTGTTTTTGGATAAGATAGAATTTAAATCGTTTCATAGAGATAACTATGAATTCGAATTACTCTTTATCCATCTGTGTTGGTTTGTAACAGAACGCTACCCATACCCAGTAAGACAGATTTGTTTATGGGTTATTGGGCTTTGAAGAAAGACCTAGTTCCCATTTCAGACCCGTTAGTAGGTGAAATTACCGTTTTACCCCTGAGAGCTTTAAGATTTGTGTCCGATTTGAATGGTCTCGATTTGGTTCTATTTTTAGCCATATCAAATGTCAAGTTCGAAAATTGATAGCTTTAATATTCGTGCACATTTTTACTAATACTTCGTTAAATCTTTGTAAAATCATAAATTTGCAAAACAAAATTTCTGAGATGATCAAATACAACTTGTCTAACATACTGGAGTTTATAAAACTAATCAAAACCTCATCAAGATCGCAAAAGAGCAAATGTTCACAAAACTCTTCAAAACAGTATAAGTATTACATATATATATATATATATATATATGTATAGGGTGTTTAAGCATCAGTTATACATCAAGAAAATATCGTATATAAGTAGTATATTGTTCAATTCAATCTTAGTATGAATACAAATCAAGATCTAATCAAAAACTCACAAAAAGCACAAAATCTACTTTTTGGCCTATACCACAGACCCGAAGAAAACTCCAACTCCAACCTTCAAGATTTGATTTTTTTTTATTCAAAAACTCACTTACAACTTGTTCTACACATACCCTAACTGATTACATTGGTTTACCCATGAATATATGCAATTACAGTAAGTATTAAGTCAAGTTTTCTTCATCAAAAATGTCAAAATAGTACATACATATGCACACACAGTAAAGAATAACTTTTTATTCATTTTTTGCAATAATCATCATACAACTCATTATAGACAATCAAATCAGCAAGGATATAGTACAAAACAACATACCCATAATTTCTATTAGGTTCTGAACAATCTCAAGTCATTTATATCGAATTTTAATCATCAATAGCATAGTTTTCATGAAAGATTCAATCTTTAATCATTTATTCATCAACAGTTCATTATATCAACATACAATCTTATAACATGCTTTCTAATAGACAAATCATCGCATACAACATGCATAGAACAACAAAAAATCAAATATATGTAACTCACCTTATTGAAGAATCAACTAAAATAATAAAGAGAATAAGAAAAGTCCTTCATTTCGCAAGAAATCCAGGATCCTCGCTTCGAAACTCCAAGAAATCAATAATAAAGAAAATCTTTTGTTTAGTTCAGCAAAGAGACGGCTGCACCTCTCTTTCTAATAGGCCGGAAATTAGGTTTTAGGGTTTTGAATAGGTTTTGCAAAGTATCCCTTTTGAATATATCTTTACATATATAAATCTTTATACTAGGAAATTAGATTAACCACTTAATTGAGATTTAAAATCAAAAGCAAATACCCAGATCTGGTCGGCACTGGTTTTCAAACTCAGAAAAACAATTTTGTAATTTTTGCCTCTAAGTGGCAATTTTGCAAAAAGATCTTTCTTTTACAAATTTGCGAAATAAACCAAATATATTAGAATAAAAAGTAAAATATTTACCACTGAGTTGGCTATCCATCATGCTCAGCCCAGAAAACTAAATTTCTGGAGTTTTTAACTCCAAGTGGTAATTTTGCACAAAAGCCTCTCTTTTGTAATATTTGCAAATATGCCAAATAAATATCAGAAAAATTTAGAAAATTCATAAATAATACCTACTAATAAATATTAGGTTTCCTCAAAATAATTTCTGACTTTGAACTTCCCAAAAAAATATTTGCACGTGTTTTGCACGTGTAAAAAGACAATTTTCAGAAAAAAAAAGTCTATTAAATCACCAAAAATCATTCTGATTCATTTATTAATATCAACCATTATTTTAAAAAATATGGGGTGTTACAATGGATACCAGCCAGCTTATATTAGGTTCTCAGTGGATTGAAACCTTAGGAGATGTGGTTTGGAATATGAAGGAGAATAGGATTAAATTTCAGTTGGAGGGTAAAGAAAGAGTCCTACTTAGTATACTCCTCAAGAGTTGGAGTTAGAAACTCCTAAAGCTATGTCGAAGACCTTATTACAAATGAAGATTGGTTGGTTATTGCAGATGGTGGGAACAACAATAAGCAAGCAACTATGAGAGCAGTTCCTCCTCAGTTGCAGCTTGTCTTGGATCGGTATAGCAATGTGTTCAAAGAGGAGATTGGTCTATCACCACGGAGAAGTTTTGATCATGCTATACCTCTTTTTTCAAGGTCTAAACCTATTAGCTAGCGCCCTTAAAAGCATCCATGGCATCAAAAAAATGAGTAGAGAAGCTTGTTTAAGAGATGTTGCAGTGGGGATTTTATTCAACCCAGCCATAGCCCTTACTCCTCCCCTATCGTTTTGGTGAAAAAACCCGATGGTAGTTGGCATATGTGCATTAATTATAGAGCTTTGAATGATATCACCATCAAGGATAAATATCCAATTCCGATAATTGATAAATTACTTGACGAGCACTTGGTGCTTCGGTCTTTAATAAGTTGGATCTTCGTAATGGGTACCATCAAATTAGAATGCGTGATGATGATGTACACAAGATAGCCTTCCACCCTCATGAAGGACATTATGAGTTCCTTGTTATGCCCTTTGGGGTTAACCAATGCCCATTTGATCTTCCAATCTCTTATGAACTCTATCAATAAGCCCTATTTGAGGAAGTTTGTACTCGTATATTTTTATAATATCCTTGTCTACATTAGTAGCATGGAGGCTCATATTTGACATTTGGTAGTGGTGTTGCAAGTTCTCAGTAAGAACAAATTATTAGCAAAGCTTAGCAAATGCTCTTTTGGTGAGAACGAGGTGGAATACTTGGGGTATGTGGTATCAGCTAAAGGAGTTGTTATAGACCAGAAAAAAGTGAAGGTTATCCTTAATTGATCACCTCCTAAGTCTCTCAAAGCTTTGACAGGATTCTTGCTCTTACAGGTTATTATCGCATATTCATCGCCAACTATAGTTCAATTGCTTGGCCCCAAGTGAAACTTACTAAGAATGAAGGATTTTGAGAACATAAAGAAGGTACTCACTTCTCCTCCTATTCTGCAGCTTCCAAATTTTGGTCTTCCTTTTGAGTTAGAGTGTGATGCTTGCGGGTCGGGGTTGGGTGATGTTCTCTTCCAAAGAAATCATCCAATTGCTTTTTTAAGTCATAAGTTGAAGGGAAAGAACAGGTTATTATCCACATACGAGAAATAAATGTTGGTCATTTTGTTGGCAGTGAAAAGTGGTGCCAATACCTTTTGGGAAGGAAATTCATTATAAGGACCAATCATAAGCCATTGAAGCATTTATTATAGCAACGTTTTTACACTAAGGCGCAACACATTTGGCTCTTGAAGCTACATGGATACCAATTTGTGGTATAATATAAGAAGGGGAAGGATAATGTGGCTGCAGATTGCCTCTCTCATCAATTTAAGGGAGAGAGTGAGGAGGAAGCTACTACAGCTACTTTGGAAGCTCTAACTCTTGTACAACCTGCTTGGCTCTCTCAAGTGCAGTAGTTGGTCCTTACAAATCCCTATTATGATGAAATTAAGCAGAAGATTGATGATGGAGATGATCGAATGCTTGAGCATATTGCAAGAATTTGCATGAATTTATTATTTCAAGTGTCGGATCCTTTTAATTCCTAATTCATCAGTGCGGCAATTGTTCTTGGAGGAGGTGCACAATACTCATCAAGGGGTTCATACGGGGGCAGATAAAACTTAGCATCAACTCAAACAGATTGTGTATTGGCAGGGTATAAAGAATGATTTGTGGATTTTTTTTATCAAATCCTGCGATGTTTGTCCAAGAAGTAAGTACTTGAGTACTTCTCTTGCAGGATTTCTACAGCCTCTTTAATCAGGTGATTAAACTATATGGGATGACATCAACATTGGTTTTGTTGAAGAATTACCAAAGAGTTGTGGGTATACAACCATATTAGTTGTCGTTGATAGACTTTCAAAATTCTACCACTTTGTCCCACTTTGTCACCCGTATACTGCTAAGAGTGTGGATACTGCACTCTTTAATCAGATGATTAAACTATATGCGTTTCTTAAGAGCATTGTTACTAACCAAGATGATGTTTTTACAAGTAATTTTTGAAAGGAATTGTTAGCTTTGCAAGGCACTAAGCTGTATTTGAGTACGACATTTCATCCACAAACGGATGGCCAAACGGAGGTGGTAAATAAGGTTTTGGAAACTATTCTTAGATGTTTTTTTACATCTTATGAGCCCTCAGAGTGGTCAGAGTGGTTGGCCTGGGCAGAGTTTAGCTACAATACTCACGTGCATAGTTCCACCCAAGTTTCACCATATCAAGCAGTTTATGGGAAGGCCCCTCCCACTGTTTTATCTTATGTGCCCAACACTGCAAAAGTACAAGCAGTAGCGGATACTTTGATTACCAGGGGCATAGTCTTAAATCTATTGAAGGATAACCTGTTGTAGGCTCAGGGTCGTATGCAGGTTCAAGCTAATCTTCATAGAACTAAGAAGGAGTTTGAAGTGGGAAATTGGGTGTTTTTGAAGCTGCAGCTTTATAGGCAGGTATCGATGGGCGGGAGGTGCATTCATAAGCTCTCACCAATGTATTACGTGCCTTATGAAGTGGAAGCAAGAGTAGGTGCTATCGCTTACAAACTGAAATTGCATGTAGATCCTAGGATTCATGATGTATATATCTCAGTTGATGGCATATGTTAGTCGCGACAATGGATCCGCAGTGATGTCTATTGCGTTGCCATATTATTTCGTTAATGAAGCCCCACAACCTACAAGAATCTTGGATTGTAGGATGGTTCCTAAGAGAGGAATTGTAGTGTCACAGGTTTTGGTTCAATGGAAGCATGGTAGAAACAACGAAGCAACGTGGGAAAGTTATTGGGACTTATTGTCACGCCCCGCTTCCCAAAAGGAATACGGAATACGAGTGTGTGACAGAGCCCAGCGAATGATTTTCATCATTCATAAGCTATAGGATCGACACAACATCATAATAAGAAATATAGCAAAATACACCCAACTACGCATGCATGAATAATTTATTAATCCAGAGAAAATATTTGAAACAAATATAAATATCCCAAATAAATTCAAGATCAGGATGAAAAGTAAAAACTTCGGGACTACAAGCCTGTTACAAGTTTTAAGTAGCAACAAATTTTAAATAAACTCAAATACAAATAATTGAAGCAAGCTTTCCCAAGCGAAGCCTAGAAGGTTTACTACCAACTCCAGTAGGCAACTCGTCTCCAAAGCTTGTATTTATCATGCAGAAGAAAATGGAGAAACAAAGACAAACACCCTTAGTGCAAGTTAGGGCCGCAAGTAGTACAGGCAAGGGTATGAAAATAAGTGCAAGAAAATACGAAACAAGATATGGAATCAAGAATATACAACATGATTGACAAGGATGCAAGTAGTGAAGTTCGAGAGACTAGCTAGCAAGTAAGATAACTCAAGTAACAGAATTGGATAACAAATACTAGTAGTGGAACAAGTAACAAGTGAGCATGTAACATGTATCAAGCATTAAGTAACAAGTATCAAGTAACCAGTATCACGCAAGATAGGTGTCAAGTGTGTACAAGTAACAAGTTATTCTTAAGTCTAATGTTTAATTCTATCTAGATAGCACTTCATGCGTCCCAACTATTTACCACATGGTTGCTACTTACAAATAAGTTAATTAGTATCAAGTAAGACAGGTGTCAAGTGTGTGCAAGTAACAAGTTATTCTTAAGTCTAATGTTTAATTCTATCTAGGTAGCACTTCATGCGTCCAAACTATTTACCACATGGTTGCTACTTACAAACAAGTTACGTTTAGGTCTAGTAATGGATTTTATTGAGCGGTGTACTCAGGCATCAAGTATCAAGTAAGTAAGGTTCATGAATACAAAAATAATGTAACAAGTTCACGAACCAAGTACCGGTTCGTGAATGCACTAACAAGTTCAAGAATGAAGCCGTGGGTTCATGAATGCACTAAAGATACAATAAGTTCATGAACCAAGTAATGGGTTCATGAATACGCTCAAGATACAATAAGTTCATGAACCAAGTAATGGGAAATATGGGCACCTATATTTTCCACTACTACGGTCTTTCCTTTAACCCCGATTTATTATTTATTATTATCATCAACCAAGCATGAAAGTGTGCGAAATAGGGCAAGTATACATGGTCAAGGACATGGAACAAGTTTAGGCTAGGTAGGATACATATTCGAGGGTCAAAACAAATTAAAATATTAAGAACGACGAGAATTTCAAATCTGAACAGCATGACGTTGCTGCACTAAAACTGAGATTCCCGCCACCACATTAATGTAAATACAGACCCGTCAAAAAATATAGAAACTAGAATCACTGTCGAATCCAGTGCATATAAACAAGATACATAAAAGTGGTAGCAACAGGTGTCAAAACAGCAAAGTACACAGGATTCATCTTCAGCCAGAATTTGTAAAACTGTATTTTTAAATGTGAAACAGGTCTGAAACTTCATTAAATAATTCTAGGAAAATTAGGAAATGTTCTCTAGTGTGTCTAGTATCAGCATGCAAAATTTCAAGTCATTATCTTACTGGTAGCATAGTTAAATTAATTGTAAATCAAAGTGGTGCAGCAAATTTATGAATCTGGAATTCTACGACACAGCAGCAGTAAAACTACGATAAATCACAAACCATAACTCGGAATTCAATTCCGTCAAAAGGGTGGTAAACTAAATATCTGGGGATAAATTTCATGTTTAGGATTCAAGTCCAGATTCTGATGTTATCAGGGTTGAAACAGTAAATAAAGGCAGGAATAGCAACATACGTGAATTTCTTTTATATAAAAGTAGCATGATAAATGACTAGTATGAGTCTAGGTTAGAGTGTGATCCAAATCATGATGTAATTGGTATCAAATCAGCAAGCCAAATTTATTTCTCAACTCAAAAGAAAGTAGAATCAACACATACATTATACAACATAAATCTACAAGTCAAGGTGGTTCTTAGTTTCATGTGTTCGAATAATTAGGAGATAAAATGGATCCAACTAGTTTTGCAACAAATATATCAACGAAGGGTTGTGACTCTTATGATCATAGAATTGATAAGGAATAAAATAAGATCAACAAACGATGAGCCAAAGGGGAGTCACAACTACGATCTACTTGTAGTATTTTCAATTAAAAAGCTTGTACTAGAACAACAAATTGTACAAAAAGATACTTGCCTTGATTGGATGAGGGCGTTGATCGATCGAGATCGGATGGATCAGATTGGTGCGGATCTTGATGGCGATCAAGATCGATGAAGATCGATGGCTTAGATCAGATCTATTCTGATCAAGATGATGGACATCGGACAGCCCAGAACACTCTGATGGTGATGATCAAAATGATCCGAATCGCGAAGAGATCGGGAGGCCTATATTTGATTTGATTGATGATGGCCATGATCTTGATGAGATCGGATGGCCTAGATTCAAACAACCAATCTTCTCCTTCCTCTCCTTGATCAACAACAGCGACAATGGCGGGAGCTTCGACTGGCGTGCGAGCGGTGGGCTGTGGGCGAATGCGGCGATGAGACAGTAGCAATGCCGAGGCTCGACTGGGGAGCAGTCGATGGAGGGCGATGACGGCGATGGGGGGAAGGCGAGGCTCTCTGTTTGGAGAGGAAAATAGGGGAGCGATGTGGTGAGGCAACGGCAAAAGCTAAGGAGTTCGGCGATGGCGAGGTGATGAGGGGGTGTAGAGGTAGAGGATGACGATGAGGACGAGACACCAGGCGAGGGGTAATGGGTTCGGCGATGGCGAAGTAGATGGGTTTCGGAGATGAAGATGGTGAAGCTGATGGGTTTTGGTGGTGAGGATGAGGAAGACGATGGTCTGCGATGAGGCGGTGGCGACTCAACGACGGGGTGTCGAGGAGACGGGGATGAAATGGCAATGAAGGTGAAAAGTCGGGAGGTGAAAATGGGGAAGACAAACAGTAACAGGTGGCTGGGTGTTTTTAGTGGTTGAACAGTATTTTAGGGTTAGGGTTAACCAAGGTTAGGGTTTTTTATGTAGTAGGGTTGTGGGTTTAGGGTTATTGGATAGCGGGTTTGAGTAGGATCCAAAAGGAGATTGAGTCAAAAATCACTATAATTAGGCCATATGGATTTGATGAAATGAATCAGTCAATTCCCCTAGAAAAAAAGCAAATTGAGCTGATAGACAAGATACAAATGAAATAGATTGGGCACAAATTTGAGTCGAAACAAAAGAAATGACTTTATTAGAACTGGAAACAAAATACAGAATTTTGAATTGATAAATAGAGTACAGTGAAATGAAATACAGCAGAAAATACAAATACAGGAAACAGGGGTTACACTTATACTAGCGATTCCCGAAGTTTCGACCACTCCTAGAATCTTCTTTTCATGGGGGGGAGTGTTGATCCAACCCTTGGATCTGGTCAGGGTGCAGGCGATCGTCGGAGGGGAGCTACGAAAAGTTCACTTGAACTTAAGGGGAAAGTTGAAATAGTTTGCGTATCGGGACTAGTAGTGCACATATCAGTCCCTAGCTATTATTTTTCTTATAGGGACTTAATTATAAATATGCATGTATTTCTTTCAGTAAAATCCAACAACCTGTAACAGACTGTCCAAATATGTGCGATGCATGTGTACACTTCTGTATAAATACCCCCTCCATGTAACTGAATCTGTTATGAATAAAGAGCTTGTTTCTCCGGTTCATTGTCTTATTTCCCTTGCGTCTCCATTGTTGTAGTTTGCGCGTGGATTGATGCCGAGAAGGAAAGCTTCAGCGATCGTCAACGATCGACCTGGAACATAATAGTAGCTTGTCCTTGAACAGTGTGTATCTTGTAGATGAACATATGTCTATTAATAAGTAGGTTAAACTAAACATGCAGTATAGTACCATCATCATATACACAATTAAAATAAACAAACAAAATCATGTCTTAGATTGTCGTCCAAACCATTTTCTTAATAAAACATGATAGAAAGATCAGATCTTGATACAATAATAAACAGTAGATTACAAAGATAAGATTTTTATTGAAAGATTAAGATGATTCTTTTTTGAGAGATAAAAGAGAAGATGCTTTCATACCTTTCTAGTCGTGGTTAAACTAGTGGCCTAAAGTTCCTCAAGGTGTCGTGCTGACAACGTGTTATAAAATAGAGAGATAGAGAGGTGTAACCGAAATCCAAGTGTTGTGTCTCTTTATTCATAACATATTTATAGAAAGGAAGTTAGAGTTAAGATTTAGTAGTGTGATTGGGCCGCTACGTGAATTGGTGGGCTTGGACCGGCACCTTGATAGGTGGACATCCACCTAAAGTGGTTAGAGCATCTGTAATCGTTGGCTATTTACTCATTTTTTGGAAAAAAAAAAAAAGGAACTGCAATCGTTGGCTATATACCCAAATTTTGGGTTTTTGGTGAACAGTTGTAACCCCTGTTTCCGGTTGTACGAATTTTGTTGCATTTTTATAGTGTTCTCTTTTCTATTTTAATGTATTTTGGATCTTGGGATTGTTGTGGGCCTTCTGTTGCAATATATTATTATTATTATCCTTATTATCTTTTGTTAGCCCAATTCTTTCCAAGCCCATACTATTATCTACCTAAACCCATCTCCTTATTGGATCCTGAACCCAAATTCTAGTCTACCCAAACCCACAAACCCATATTCCCCCTAACAACCAACCCAGATCTCCTCAACTGCACACTTCTCCGTATCTCCTAACCACTCATGTTCTCATCCCCACTATCTCGTAACTATCCCTTTAATTAATATAATTTTATTATTATAAAAACCCTTTCCCTTACTCTCTCTCTCCCCCTCCCGTGTCTCCCAAAACCAAACAGAGAACCCAACAGACCCAAACACTCCGTCTCCATCCTCGAGCTCCCTCCTCCCTGCCAGTTCTCATCGCGCCATCATCTTTTTCGTCACTCCTCCCGCTCTAACCCCATCGAAACCCCACCACTGCCCTCGTCGACCCACCAACTCGACCACTATCGCCTCACCTTCGTCGCCCCGCTTCACACCGCTCCCCTTCCCCGTCATCATCGTCACTGCAGAACCCATTGGAGCTCCCCCTCATCGTCTGAACCCATTGTTGCACTCTGCCCTTGCCTGCACCCACCATCGTCAGCACCCTTGAAACATCCCGAGCGTCTTCGCCTCAACCCTGAGTGCCACCTCCTCCTGTCTTTGACCTCACCATTGCCTGCGACACTCCACATCGCGGTCACCCTCCGACCTCGACTGCCACCTCACTGCTCTTCCTTCCTGCACTGCCTTGCCGCATGTGGCCTTACCTCCTCCAATTCCCGACCCTGCCTCGCCGTCGCTGCTCTGTACCCCACAACCAATCCCTTGCTGCCTCAAACTGCCAATGCCATCGCTCATCGCCACCCTGTCCCCATTGGCGAACCCAACTGTTCACTTCCCCCGCTCATCTTCATCCTCTCGCTCTCTCCCTGTTCACCTTGCAATCACCGGAGGAACTCCTTCATCCTCGTCGACTTTCCACTAGTCGACTACCGCCATCGCTGCCAGAGTGCTCGAGCCGCCGTCGACAAACCCATCGCCGCTACACCACACCCCTATCTTCCTCCTCCTCGTCTTCAACCTCGCGACCCATCCATGTCGCCGCCTTGCCGTCTTCGCATCTCCGCTGTCCCTTGCAACCACCGCAGAACCCCTCCTCCTCATCGTTGCCGCCAGTCTCCCGCTCTCACTCTCTCTTTCTCTGTCGAAGTAAGGAAGAAGATGGAACACCATTGGCCAATTTTGTGTTTGGTGTTTTGCGTGTAGTGGATCCGAGTTCTGTGTTTGTTTTTTTGTGGGGGATCTGCTGTGGAGCACTGGTTGTGTGAGAGGAGTTGCTGTGTAAGTGTTTTGCTGTTGTGGGATCTTGTGTGCTTCGTTTTGCTGTTTTGGTTTTGCACGTGTCCCGCCCGTGCTTTAGTTCTTCGCCTAGGATCCCGATTCCGTTATTCTAGCTATTCGAATCTCTCACATAAAAGGCAAGTCCACTTGAACTCGATTTATTTTTTTAGTTCAAGATTATTGACCTCCTCCACAAGTAGTTCTCTTTCGATTATCGTATATTGCTTGTGTACTTTCCATTGGGGATATCGAGGGTTTACACGAGCTAACTCAAAGTATCCTTGACTCGTGCCAATATCCATTGATTCAAACCCAAACTTGCATGCACACACAACATGAACAAATTGACTACAACTTGTATAAAAGAAATATATAATGAAATGGATACATGTTGATTGATTAAGATCTCGTGAATTCAATCGTGACATGATAGTCTTGCCTTGTATACAGTAGAATTTCATCTCAACTTGCTGTACCTTAATGTTAATGCATTTCATGATAATAAGAACATGTTGATTATTCACTTTGATAAATATATATGATGATCTTTGTTATGTCATGCTGCCTATTCTATTTTGTACCGAGGTTTCGACCCTGTTACAATAGGAATCAACCAAAACCATATAAATGAGAATTATAGCATAATGAATCTAGTTTCCAGAACGCTTGACGAGTCTAGATTTCAAGCTCTGAGCTGTGAGATATCGCAGTTTTAGTCACTGCTAGTCTGTACTTTTCAGATTGCAAATTAATGAAACATCGACACAACTTTCAGATGAAACACCATGGTAACAGTAGTGTAACGACATGAAACTCTCCAGAAACTTAATGAACATGCTTAGGATTCATTTCCTAATTTTTGTAAATTTTTATATTGATTTTACACCTAGTTTCCATCCATAAAGTTTTGACTGTAAGTTGCTGCCAGAACCATTAACCTGTAAAGATTAGGGTAAACGACCTAGTTACAATCAGAATCAACTGAAACTTACTGAATATGAATTGTATCCCCAGATGTCTAGTTTACTTCTGTTTTGACGGAATTGAATTCCGAGTTATAGTTTATGAGTTACTGCTATTTTAGTACTGTTGTGTCTGTTCTTTTCAGATTTACAATTACTTGCTTTTTTATCATGCATTGTATCATTTTGTTACATTCTTATCGTCGCCTTGATACTCGTATACACACTTGCATGACCATGAATGAAATAATTAAATATTAAACAAGCCGGGGTTAATAAGGGTTGACTTAATAGTGGACAATCTCAGAAAATGTACTCGGTAGGGCCCTTCTTGTGTACTTGTACTATTGACATGGAAGGTGGAGAAATACTTATAAACTTGTGAACTTGTTATCCTGTTATTTTGTTACACCGAGTACACGCTCTGTAGATCCCACCACCATGTCTAAAACGTACACTATTTTTCGTGCACCGAACCTGTGGTATGGGACGCAGTAGTACGTATACTAGATAGGAAAATAAAATGCTAATAAACCTAAATTGACACTTGTACACTTGACCATTGTTTATTGATATCGTTATTGCTTTTGAACTATGATCTTGCTTCATACTCCTTGATGTACCATGTTCCCTTACTCTTTGCTCAGTTTTTCTAGGATTGGAGCAGGAGCTACTTTAAAATAAATTATCTTCTTCCATGTTATTCTTTTATCGCATTGTTATTCTTTTTGTTGAACTTTGTATCCCGGGCTTGTTGACCCGTAATTGTTGTTTATTTTTCCGGTTGTTGGTTATTATGTTGGACTACTGTATGTTTAATCTCTGTTGTTGTTTATGTGATTTTTTTTATCTGCGTGGTTATGATTATTTCTTTTCATATTGTTGAGTTAAGACTGGTACAACTTATGCAAGATGTTAATATCATTCGCTGTGCCTCAGTCACAGACTCGTATTCCCGTATTTTGGGAAGCTTGACGTGACAACAGTGGTCGGCTATATTTGGGTGACGATGTAGGATTTTGGAAAAAATAGCCGACGAAAGATGATTTTTTGTTTGTTCAAACGGACGAAAGATCATCTTTCGTCGATGACTTTTTTCCCTCTTTTTTTTAATATTAGACGGGAAATGATTTTCTGTCTGTTCGAAATTTTTTTTTATTTTTATAAAATTTTGATGGATGGAAAATCATTTTCCGTCCGTTCGATTTATTAAAATAATAAAAAAGAGCATGGACGAGAAATCATGCCCTGTTCCAGACATTTTCTCATATTCATTTGAAAAAGTTTCTATTGAATACACCCATAGAAATTTCTATAGATATAAATTAGATTTTTAATTGAAATTAATTCTGTTCCAGACATTTTCTCATATTCATTTGAAAAAGTTTCTATTGAATACACCCATAGAAATTTCTATAGATATAAATTAGATTTTTAATTGAAATTAATTAAGAATTAAGATTTATTTAAGCTTTAATATGATATAATTATAATTAATTTAATAGTAATTTAGGAATTAATTAGGATTTAAAAAGTATTTTTTAAAAAAATACAACGGACGGGAGAAATGATTTCCCGTACGTTGTTTTTTATTTTAAAAAAATTAAATAAAATTAACGGACAGAAAATTATTATTCGTCCGTTCAATTGTTTAAATTAAAATCTAAAATTTAAATTCACGACTACCGTTGAAATTCCTTTTTTCTATTTCTATATGCCATATACCTCAAATTTGGCTCCCCCGATGGACTAGAATTTCTCTTAACATTTCACAGCAAAATCGGTAATATTCTCGTACTGTTGAAGAGTCACATTTGAGTCACAGCCACAGGTCCTACAATCCAATTTAATTAACAGTACTCATTATATCGATATCATTAATAATCATTTTACTCATGAACCTAATTAACAATAATATATCAACAAAATCAAACAGATTTAATTATTACTAATTATTACTATTAAAAAATCAATAGTTGAGTTCCATGCAGTACTTCAATCACAGCTCAGATTCTTTTGCCAGCTGGCAATCACAACGGCTACATACTGACACAGGACCACACAGCCCATTGATGTAGGCCCCACCACTCGACATATGACGTTGAAATGAACGGTCTATTTCGAGGGGCAATTCCGTCAACTGAACTTCATTCAGGTCACTCCCGAAGAGACTATATTACCCCTCTGGATTCCAACTAGGCGTAATTTTATGAACCTCCTAATCTTTCTCCGAATTTAACTTTAGCCCCCTAGAAAATAGCATCAAGATTCTTCATTCGGTCCCGATGATATGGAATGGACCCCATAAGAGACAAATAAAATTCTTAATTAACTATTGTCTAATCTTCGACCACTGCATGTGAGAAAAAGAAAATTGTTGATATTCTGAACTACATTTAGGGGGCAAAATGAACTAAATCTTAACCATAGTTGTATCGATCTGGCCAAGATTTTCTCATCATTTCAACAAAAGTCAAATCAAAGCTTTGTGTTATAGCATCTTAAAATTTTGACCATCCTAATAAATATTATCGACAGAAAACTTCCTTTAAATATTTTTGCTGCTGAGTTTGGTGTGGAAGCAAACATATAAATTTATAAATTCTTTTTGAAAGCAATAAAATAAATCCGTTGACCTTCACCAACGTGTTGACTTATTTCTCGCTGCTGCTGCAAACCTGCACAGAGTTCGATACACCGGGAGATAAGGATAAATCTCTACTTCCTGGTGTTTATGGATAAGATGTAAAGTTTAAATAGTTTCATGGAGATAACCATGAATTTGAATTACTCTTTATCCATCTGGGTTGGTTTGTAACGGGTTGCTACCTATACCCAGTAGGATAGATCCGTTCATGGGTTATTGGGTTTTAAAGAAAGACCCAGTTCTTATTTCAGACCCGTTCGTATGTGAAATTACCGTTTTACCCCTGAGAGCTTTAAGATTCGTGTCTGATTTGAACGATCCCAATTTAATCCTATTTTTATCTATATCACGAGCCCGCCACTCCTGAAGACTGAGTTGTACAGTCTTTGAGGAGTAGTTTTGTTGTTCTAATGGCGTACGAGATTTTATCGGAGTTCTTAAGGAAGTTCGGATCTTGCTGGAGGTGTAACGGTGTCAATCTGAGCTTGTAAGATGCCCAAAATTATTCTCATATTTTTTTCCGGATTTTTTGTGATTTTTCCAGATTTTTCTGAGTTTTTTTCAATTTTTAATTATTTTTTGGATTTTTTAATTCAATTTTCGAATTTAAATAGTTAATTATCAAAAATATTAATTAATTATTCTAATTTAATAATTATTATTTTTAGAATTTTAATTTTTTTTCCTAATTAATAATTATTTTTAGAATTTTTAATTAATTTTTTCGATTTTTAAATATTTTTTCAGATTTTTTAAATAATTAATTTAATTTAATTAATTAATTAATTAAATATTATCTGGACACGTGGCGCAATCCTGTGTGTTGATCACGATCAGAGGGTGCACATCTCAAAGCGGGTGTTTTTCTCTCATTTCACGCTCGGTACACGTTATGCTCGGTGCCCGTCACCGACCCCCGGAGATGACGCCATGTGGACGGTCAACGTTGACCGTTGACCGCCACGTGGTTTTTCCTTTCTTTCTTTCTTTCTTTTCCCGCCCTCTGCTTAGTCTTCTTCGTTCGGTTTTCGATTTCTCTGAGCGTCGTCTTCAACTCTCAACCCTTGTCTCCGTCCCTCATCTCTGATCTACCGAGTACCCCGTGTGGCGAGAGGAGCTCGGTGTCGAGTTGGAGGAGGGAGCTGGACTACACCGTGGGGTTCGTAGCTCGGCGATGTGAGGAGAGCTCGACTATGGTTCGTTTGTAATGGTGGAGATGTTGGAGCTCGGCAGGGGAGCTCGATGTAGGAGACGCGCGGTCGACGAGGAAGTTGGTGTTCGGAGCTTCGGTGGAGCTCTTCGGTGTATGGCGGCGAGGAGCTCGTGAAGGGGGAGATCTTCGACGAAGGCAAAGAGCTTAACAGCGGAGTTCAGAGTCGGCGAGTAGGAGAGCTCGCGAAGGTTGGAGATGAGCTCAGCGAAGTTGATGAGCTCGGTGGGAGAGCTTTGTGGTTGGTGAAGGCTTCGACCTTGGGGGGGATGCTCGGCATCTGGGACAGTGGCATGGAGGCCTAGCTCGGCGAGGCTTCGAGCCTTGGCGAGGAAGGGGTTGAAGGAGTTGACATTGGGTTTTTGCAGGGTTCTATTTTTGGTGCCAACGCTCGAGAAGAAGAAGAGGAGATGAGCGGTTTGGGCCTATAACGGGTTCAAACTGACACGTTAACCCTTTTTTTTGTTTATTCTCGGGCGAATCTGATCCATTGATTGTGATCGAACACGAATTTTGAGGCAGAGTTTTTCCCAAATTTGAGCTCCGGTGACACGTTTGCTCGGATTTCGGATCCGAGCGGCGTGGCAAGATCTGAGCTGTTGATCTGGATTAAACTCACATCTAGAGGTATATCTGATCGGTTTTGGATCTGAAGGACGTGGCGAGATCTGAGCTGTCGGATCTTGATCAAGTGCAATTTTTGAGCTAACGTTTTCCCCAATTGCACGCTCGGAGCCGCGTTTGCTCGGGTTTGACTCCGAGGGATGTGGCTTAATCTGAGCCGTCGGATCTTGATTGAGTGCGCTTTTTGAGGCAATGTTTTCCCTAATTGCACGCTCGGAGCTGCGTTTGCTCAGATTTGACTCCGAGGGACGTGGCCTATCTGAGCCGTTGGATCTTGATCGAGCACGCTTTTGAGTTCAACATTTTTCCCCATTTGCGCGCTCGGGGCAGCTACACTGTAATCAACTTTCCCGGTGCTACAGAGATCAGATAGGAGCATGTGACCCCTTGTTTCGAAGCTGACTCGAAGACCTACAATTTCTTTTAGAAGTCAGTTGAAGAATTAACCTTCTTTGTGTTCAAAACAATCCCGCAACATCATTGTCTTCAATAAGTTGATAAGTGCCTTGTATGGCTCTTGGAAAGATCCATTCTTGGAGGCGAGTGCGAGGAGAAACTCTAGGAGAGAGCCGTTCGGGAGACAAGTTTGAGGAGCAACTCTAGGGGAGAGTTGTGCTTCGAACTCGTTGAGAAGAGGTCTGCTCTGGAG